>CM042892.1:7200000-7882647 GCA_023653625.1 Triadica sebifera
CATTAAATTAGCGACTACATTATTCGTGGTAACTACTTTTACAACTACTTACTTGTAGTCGCTACGTTAATAAATTAAAAAAGCTTATTAATCTATCATTTTAATTTTTCGAGTTAGCGACTATATACTATATTGTCTCTATTTAGTGATTAAATTTATCAGTGGTTGCTATTTAGTGATCACATTTATTTGTAGTCACTAAATTAGCGACTATATTTATCTATAGTCACTATTTTTGCATTAATAAACTAAAATGACTTATTGATATGTCATTTTAGTTTAAGGTTCCTCTAAATAATAAGGTTCAATGAACTTCTTAGGACGTTGCAGGCGGCAAACCGCCTACATCGTTGTGATTTGAACACTTCACTGAACCATTTAATCGGTAAGAGCGACATGTGGTATGTACAAAGGGCAGTGACATAGTCAACGTGAGCTAATGACTCGCGCTTACTAGAAATTCATTGTTGAAGACCAACAATTGCAATGATATATCTCCATCACAATGAAATTTCAAATATTACTTGGGCCTGTAGGCCAAGGCTATACACTCATTGAATACATCAGTGTTGTGTGCATGCGGTCCAGAACATCTAAAAGCATAACAAATCTATTATTGCCTCAAACTTCTTTAGCCTAGAAGGCCATAGTCCTTCTAAGAAACTGGTAATATGTAATCATGAAATTAGTGACCACATTTATTTTTGGTCACTAAATTAAGACTTTTTCTGTCATTGGATTAATCAAATAATTAATATATCAAATTTAATAATAAAAAAATATTTATTAATATAATATATAATTATTATGTATATATAATAATTAATATTAATATAATAATTAATATATATATATATATATAATATACAATAGTAATTAAGAATTCCTTTGTCATTTGATTAATTAAATAATTATTGTATCCAATTTAATATATTAAAATTCATTTTAAATTTAAAATTAATACTGAGCTCCAATTTGATCAATTGAATTTATGATTGAAGGACAATTTAATCAATTAAGCTTGAATTTAATAATAATTTAATAATTAAATTTAAGTTCAATTAATCAATTAAATTATGTTGAATCTTGAGGGGTATTTTTGTCATTTTGATGATAACAAATAAAATAGAAATAATATATTTAATAATGTTTGTGTTCTAAGTGTATTAAATATGATATACTTTAATTAGAACCTGAAATAAGATTGAAAGATATATTTTGAAGATAAAAAAATATATATATCAAAGAAATAGAAATCACACATGTGACCAAACATGTCAAATTCTTTCAGAGAGATTTACGGCCAGAGTTGCTACTTGGATCATGGCTTGGAAGAACATTTATGTCCGTGAATATAGCTTAGCTCCAACTCTCTAATATTCAAAGTTCACGGTCATAAAAGATCAAACTAACTATGAACGATCAAGCAGTCACGCCTGTGAAAAATAATCACGCTCATGACCAAACATATTAAATTCTTTCAGAGAGCTTCATGGCCAGAGTTACCACTTGAACCACGGCTTAGAAAAACATTCACGGACGTGCACGACCGTGACACATATATCCACACCCGTGAATGAGGACAAAGAAACATGTCAGACATGAAACTAAGAGAGTATAAATGCAAATCATTTATGAATCCAAAAAAAAGAACAAGAAAACAACAATTATCTTGCATCTTTAATCTTATTGTAGTCTTGCGTATTAATTATTTGTCTCAACAAACATCTATTCATTGTGAAAACTTAATTGCTCATTATTTATGAGTATTGTAGGTTGTTGAGTGTTTTCATTGTAACAAATTATTCAAAAGTGAGTTTGGATATTTCGGATTAAGAGTGAAATATTTGTAAGGGTTTATTATGTGAGTCATAAAATATAAGGAATTGATTTTAGTGTGAGTCATTGAAAAACACAAGAGAATTTCTAGATTAAGTGTTAGTCATTGAGAGAAACATTATAGTTGGGAGTGAGTTTGAAAAAACTTCATTGTAACACTCAGTGTGTTAGTGAAACACCCAATTGAGATTGGAGAGAGAATTAAAGTTTGTTAATACCCGAACAACTATAAACCTTATGTGTGATATATCTAATTCCCTACTCTATTTAATTTATTCCTCACTTTCAAGTTAAGCAATTTTTTAGTTGCTAACCAATTCAACTCTCTTCTTGATTCATTGTCTAGACAACAAACTCTAATTTAATTCAATTTGATTAATGAAACTTGAATTTAAGTGCAATTTAAAAATGATTGATTCAATTTAAATTTAATTACAATTGAACCTCATTTTAATTCAATTTGATCAATTGAACTCTAATTTAAACTTAAATTAATCAATTGAGATTTAATTTAATAAAAATTTATTCACCTTAAGTTCAATTAATGAATTAAACCTCAATCTAACGATATTGTATTGTAATGAGCACCAAGCTTGCATTTGGTATTTACACAAAGCCCTAATACATAAATATAGAAATGTATGGACTTTTTTCTCTTTTTAGGGATTATAAATAAACTATTTATCAATTTAAGGTAAAAAATTTAAAAATTTCAATTTTGAGATATTTAAGAAATCATTTACCAATTTAGGGTATTGAGATATGCGGGATTGACAGAGCCACTACTGTCCACTTGTTCCACCAGCAGGCAACAGTGACCTTTTTTTTAAAAAAAAAATTATTGTTTTTGGTATTTTTTTCTAAAAGAATGAATGTGTCATGTCTTCATAATTAATATACAATGCATAATATATTTGATTTTTTGATTAACATTAATTAATATTGACCCATAAAATTTAAATTATTGCATTTTAAAAAAGAAAATAAAACAATATATAATAATTTTCTTTGCAGAAAATCCTTAACTAAATTAAATTCATATATTTATTTATGGTCAAACCAATAATAAATTACTATATAAAACTAGTACATAATTTTAAGAAAAAAATATTTTTACTCACAAAAAATTACTTTCTTATAAAAATAATTTATTATTAATTTAAATTATGAGGTGTAAAATTATAAAAGAGTGAAACCAAGATGACTACATTGTGAGAACAATAAAAAATGTAATTTTTCTGTTTCTTTACAAAATAATTGCAATTTAGAACCTTATTAGAAGTTTTTTTTAAAAACAAAATTGACTCATATTTTGTGAATAAATTAATTAATCAAATAATAATAAATTATCATGAAAACGTATTTTAAAATTTAATATGTTATTTTTAATGAAATTATATTAATTATTTAATCCATAAATATTTCATGAATTCATTCTAAATAAATATTTTTTTTTATAAATTTTTTAAAATTTTTAAGTTATGCACGTTTGTATGCAAAATTTTATTCTACAAAAAAAATATTTTATAAATATAAAAATATTTTTGTATATGATCATAAATTATTGAATTTCATCTATATTTAAAAAAAATATCAAAAACAAAATAAAAACAAAACCAAAAACAAAAGAGAAAGAGGAGGATTGTCCTAGGGAAGGCAACAGGGCAGATTAGGGGCGGATTTTTTTGTCTCCGTCCCCGTCCTCGAACATTTAAATCCGACCCCGACCCCACCCCGATCCCCGACGGATAAATTTTTGTAGTCTCCATCCCAGCACCATAGGGGGACGGGGATCCCCAACCCCGCCCCAATGCCCCGATTAGAAATGTAAAAAAATTTAAACACATTCAAATAAAAAGGAAACAATTAAACACATTTTATATTACTGCAGAAAAAGCGATTCAAGTAGAAGGTCTGCTGCATCACTTAATCAATTCCTCAAAATTTCATGTAACACCACATCATATGCATTTAAGTATAACCTATTTCTGTATCAAATAATCACATACTACATGTTGGAAAGAGAAAATACCCTGATAACAGTGGTAGTAAATTTTTTTTCATATCATATCTTGTAAAATCAACTAATGACTTTACAAGTCTTATATCCTGTAATATCACTCAATGACTTTTCAAGTCAACATTAAAAACCACAATACGATATATCACATATATTAAAACATAAACTTCACATCCGAAGGATTACGGGTTGCTTCCATTTATACATTTCAAAACTAATCTAGAGTGATAATACATATTCAAACATATAAGTCCAAAATACAGATGACATGTTTTCATGCTTGTGTGGAATGCAAGGAGAGAGAGTGATGAGGATCGACCAATGACCTGTGCTCTATATCTTCTATACACTACTCAAAATGAGCTATCACTTTTCTTTACCTGAAAAATGATGCAAATTGATGAGTTGCGGCTTAGTGAGAATAATCATCCAATGAGCTCTAAAGTACCAAACAACTCATAGTAATAAATCACAAATCCAATATATACCATATATTTCATTCCATTCATCAGTATCATATATGTATCAATGAAGTTGAAACATATAATATTACTCTTTATGTATGCAAATGTTTTGCTTATTTCATTTTGTTGTGACCAAGTTAAACGGACATTGCCCCGGGTTTCCATGTGAACATTTGCCATGTGAACATTTTCATTTGCTAGCTAGCTTGATCATTTGTTTCATTTGCACATTTGTTGGGTCATAAGCCTCTTCTTTTGCTTTACAATATCGATTAACTAGTCACAACTTTTTTTAGTCCATATACATATGCACTTGTATTTAAGCATTCATCAACCATTGTATCTTATCACATATAATATACATATACCACATATATACCTCATATGCCACACATATACCTTGCATATACTATACATATACCATGTATATATATCACATATGTCAAACATATACTTCAAATATACCATAAGTATACCATTTATATATACCACAATGTCACAAATTATCCATCGTTACATTATCAAGGATCAATCATGACAATCATATGAATCACATAGCAAGCAACATTCATTTGCACTAAAGAATTCAATCGATAATTAGACTCACCGTTCTCCTTTAATTCTGACCCCTAACTTATTATCTATCTGCTCCTTGTGGGTCTCCAATATGTTGCGAGCCTAATATGAAAACATAATCTATTAACTCATAATTAGGGAGGCTTAATGTGGCTTAAACAAATTAATATGTATTGTTCATGTCAATAGTTAAGATTTTTCCTATGAGGCAGTGTGACCTTATGGAACTGTTTAGCCTATAACATTTTTTATACTTGACCAATTAATCTGATTCTTATTCCTAATTAAAACTAACATATAATTATAGAATATATTAAAATTTCAGACCAATTGGATCATTGTACAATATTTTTTGGAATTTCTAAGTGTATTCTATTTTCTGCCTTATTTTCTGTCTTTAGGCAGTTTCAGGGTACTCATTTGGGTTCATCATAACTTATAATCTATAAGTCATATTTTAATAAAACTTTACAAACACTTATATGGGTTCATATGGAACATTTTTTTATGTTTACAACTTTTATCAATTATGTCTCTAAGGTCTTCAAAATATAACAAGCATTTTACTGGTCCATAATAGAATTGACTTCTAAACCAGTATGACTTCCAAAGGCCATAACTTAGTCTATATATAACCAATTAAGCTGAAATTAGTACAAACATTTAGCTACGACATATACCTATAACTTTTATGTTTTAAGCATATACATAATCTAGCTCTAATGAGCTAAAATTAGCTAAACAAGTTGCTGGATCCGCCCAGGGCATTTAGTAGGCAGTTCAAACTATGGAACAGTCATGGTTCCATTCACCATAACTCAAAATTTACAAGACCTATGAACCTGAAATTTGGTATACAGATAAAACATATATCTACAAATTTTATGTTTTGAGATACTTCAAATAATGGTTTTAACATATTCGAAATCAAAGAACACAGTAGCTAACTTGGTTAGGGTTCACACCCTGACCAGTTTTAGTAAAGAGAGCATATCTCTTCCTATACATAACACCTTTCAAAACTGTTTATATATCCATATATCTAAGACACAAAGGAACACCTTTTGTGTTTTACACTTTTCCAGAATCAATTTTTATTAACATCAAAATCGAGGTGCAATTCAGTGCCTAATATTGAACCTAAGCAACTCAAATCAACCCTATAGCAATAAGAATTGATTACTTACCAAGAACGACCTTGAAAGGGATCAATTAGCTTCAAAAACTAAGTGAAACAAGGAAGAATTGAATTCTGAAATGGAGGAAAATGAAGAAGAAGTCGGGCTGGAGAAGAAGGCAGAAATGTGAAGGTAAAACTAACTTTTTGTTTTTTGTCTTTATCTTTTTCTCATCTCTTTTCTCCTTTCTCTTCTCTTTTCTCTTCTCTTCTCTTTTATTTCTCTTTTGTGTTATTTTCATTTTATTTTATCTATATTATTATTATTATTTACATATATTTATAATTCCAGTAATTCACACAATAATACAGCTTAATTATTTGGCCCGATTTAACTAAATTAACAATATAAATGTTTACTAATCTTAATCTAATTATTTTGCTTACTTTAATTTAGTCACCTTATTCAATTCATTTCTAATACTTTGTTATCCTCATTTAGGTTATAATTAGACAAGTGCGACTCGATACAAGTGTCAAATACTAGGACACGTAGCTAGTGCGTGTCATAAACTTGTTCCTATGAAAATACGTATGAAATGCATGTGTTCAATTGAATTGTATGCAAAATGCTTATGTTCAATGAAATGCATGTGAGGAAGGTCAATGATGTTACATTTCAATTTTCTTATGAAAAAAGAAACGCTAACTAAACATACTGATAGTAAGTCCACTAATTTGTTCATTGCTAAAATTATGTTCATAATAAACAAGAACCTCAATCAATGAACATATCAATTGCACTAAACTCATTCAATTTCAAACAATTAAAACATTGCTACCCTACTATTGGAAAATCTGAAAAACTGAAGAGTATGATAAACTCTAAACGTTATATTTTCTTTTTTCATACAATACACAAAATAATTGAAAAATATAAAAAGTTGAAGAGTTAGATACACTCTAAGCATTTTATTTTCTTCAAGTACATATATAAGAGATAAAACAAATAAATAGTGTCAATACAAAGAAACTGCAACCATTTTTATTCAAAGTCTTAAGCTAAACAAATAGGAATAAGAGAGAGAACAAATGCTCCAATGAAAAACCCAAAACCAACACGAACAAAGCATCCATCAAATGTCTACCATTAATTTGTGATGACTCATGCATTAAATATTAAACAACATATTCAATATCTACAATGCTTAAATGAAATTTCTATTTTATTTAATTTGAATACCTTCACCATCTGAGTCTATATCATCATATATGGTGGCATATCCATCGGAATGTTGTGATTCTCCTTCTAAAAATAAAAAAACACATTCAAAAATAAATAAATAAATAAATATATATATATATATATATATATATATATATATATATATATATATATATATATCAACCATATATAAAAATAAAAGAAAATAATAAAAGAGTAAGAATATTACCTACATGCTCAGTAGCCCAAAGCCAACTTCGTGCACACATTAGTACCTCTAATGTCTTTGAATGAAGTCTATTACGATGTGGGCTAATAATCCTACCACTAGTACTGAAAACGGACTCAGAAACAATCGTGGAGACAGGAATCGCTAATATATCTCTAGCAATGACTTGAAGAGTAGGATATTTAATTCCATGTATTTTCCACCACAATAAGATATTAAAAATTTCTGATTTTGGTAAGACTTTTTCCTCTAGATAATTGTCTAATTCTGTCTTGACATGTGAAGTCCTAGCTCTTTTCTTTTCCCTCACAAACATATCCTAGTTTGACAATTTATCCTTACCCTTATTAGAATGAGCAATATCTACGATTGTAGAATCACTTCCAATAACCCCAAAATTTCGGTCAGATTCATAATAATTCATCAATTCCCAACAAAGTTGTCTTATACTATGAATTTGAAATGAAAAATAATCTCCATAAACTTTGGGAAAATAGTATTCAAGCAAAGTATTCTTATATCTTGGATTTAAAACAGCAGCAACTCCCATTATCTCATGAATAATTCCCTAATATTTCTCAAATTTAGACAACATTGTGGCTGCCATTCGAGAAATAGTTTCATTTTCACAAACATGCCACTCCAACAACTCTAACTTAATCTCATAAATATTAGGAAAATATATATTAGCAGTTGGATACTTGGTTCCTGAAAATAATTCAGTCACAGTATAAAAAAACTTCCAATCTCTCACATATTTCCCTTGCAAATTCCCAATCATGTTCACTTGGCAAAGTTTTATAATTAGGCTCACGTTGTTTTAGATGACTAAACACTTCTTTATACAAAATGGCAGTTCGAAGCATAAAAAATGTGGAATTCCACCTAGTTGGACAATTAAGGCCTAACTTTTTTGTGATTGGAATTTTCAATTGTCGTGCTGCTTACTCAAAATTTTCAAGTCTTTTAGGAGTAGCAGTCCAAAAAGCCACACTATCACGAATATTCTCAATTGCGCTATTTATAATATCTAAACCATTTTTCACAATTAAGTTCAATATATGCGCACAACATCGCATATGTAACAAGGAACCGAATTTTATCAATTTACTTTTGTCCAATTTATCCTTGACTAAACCTATCAAAGCATCATTTGTAGAGCAATTATCTACTATAATAGTAGACAATTTTGTATCAATATTCCAATCCATCAAACAATCAATCAAAGCATCACAAAGTACTCCATTTGTATGTGGAGATGGTACATACATGAACCTAGAAAAATTATAGATATTTTATTATCTAATATTTTAGGATTTATATGACAAACTAGATTTTAAGAATTGATATTAAAATAGTATTTATATGAAGAAATTAGTAATGAAATTACCTTAAAATTCGGCTTTGCATTCTCCAATTACAATCAATGAAATGAGAAGTAACAACCATGAATCCTCTTTTTTGATTGCTTGATGTCCACATATCTGTTGTTATAGCCACTCTACTGTCATTTTCTTCCAAAAGCTTCATTGTCTTTCCTCTCTCACAATAAAAAATTTTCAATATGTCATTCTTCACAGTATTTCTTGAAGGAAGCTTGAACAATGGTTGAAGAGCCGTAGAATACCTTATAAACCCAACATGATCAACAATAACAATAGGGTACTCATGCATAACAATCATGTTTGTAAGCTCTTTCCTTATAATGTCTTGGTCAAATGTATAAGTATTCATTTCCTTCTTTTGGAGGTTGGTCACTAAAACCCTTTGCCTTATATCAGCAATATTGCGTCTTGGACAACGCTTGAAAAGATCATGTAAATGTGTTGTTCCATTTTTAGAATTTCCACCGAGCAACTTACTACAATATTTGCATTCAGCCTTGTCAACTCCATTCACCTTTTTTTTTCTCAAAATATAACCATACTACACTTTTACGCTTTTTACTTATCATATCTTCTGAAGTTGCTATAGTTTCATTTGGAGTAGATGAATTTGAGCCAACAGCATCACCATGTGTGCCTTGTGAAGAATTTTCTAATTCTGTAGGTGGGTTTGAACTATCATCCATGTGTTGTACCTAATGAAATAACACAAGGCAACTAAGAAAAAAATCTATGGAAAAGTTCAAAAATCTAGAAAAATATTACTCTACTGTATATGTTAACTTCATAGTCACATGTAAATTTAATTTCATATTTTCAACAGACAACTAAATTCTAAATGTTGGATAAAAGAGTTTATGCAATATAATATAACATTATCATGCTTCTGTTCAATTAGAGATTTAATTAGTAGTCTTTTATTATAAAATTAGGAGTTTTCATTCTCGTTTTCTAATTTAATATTTAATTTTATCAATTCACAAATTATATATGGGTAATGAATGAAAATATTTGATTTCAAAAAGTTAAACTATGCAATAGTGTAGAAATTACTTATATATAAAGTTTAGCAGTGTACATGTAGTTCAATCTATACTGGATGGGTCAACAAAACGAGATAGAACACATTTGGATTTGTGTTTCTAGTTGTTTATCTATTAGATTGCAAAACTAATCAATCGTATTCAGGTTATCAATTTTTTTTTGATTTATTGATATTCTCATTAATCTAAACAAAGGATTAAAGTTTAAAAAAGCAAAAAAAAATTGGAAAAAAACCAATAAAAAATCAAAATGGAAGAAAAAAATGTAAAAAAGAAATCAAAGTCATCAATTTGCAGGGACAAAGGCAAGAGTAAACAAAATGATGGGTTTCTTATTTTAAAGAGTAAGAAAAAGTGATTTACAAGAGGAGACTTACTGGAGAAAATGAAGCGTTGTGTTTAGTATGGAAGGCTAGAGGCGGGCCAGTCGGCTGGGTGATTGTGTGATTGTGTCTCAGCGTTCGATATGAAAACCTCACAAATTGAGCAATATGCCAATATAAGGGTCTTAGGGTTTTTAGTTTTTATTTTAGGCTTTAAATAAAATAATGAAAATGTAAATATTAGTCATACTTCAGCTGTAGGACACATTAATCTAAGGAAAACAATCGGCTTTTATATATTAATATATAAATATAAATATAAATATTAGTAATAGTAGGGCACTGTTACATAAAACTTTATATTATATATGGATTTACTGTTTGCTTTAATATAAAAATATATATTAATGTTTAAATATATATGTAACAATTCTTTTTAAATAAGGCACAAAAAATATAAATGCAATTTAATATGAATATTAGTATTCTTTATATTAATGTAAACATATATTAAATATTAAACAATTTAAACATATATTAAATATTAGTTTAATGTGTTCTACTATGACTAATATTTATATTTCTTATACAGTAATTTTTGCCTATCTAGTCCATATAAGCATTTTGAATAATAATATTCTACAAATATAATTAATAAAATTATTTATTATTTTATTTCTTAAAATGCTCATCCATGTTTTTTTTTCTCTTATATTTGTGTATCACGTACATGTAACTATAAGTGATTTTAATTTGAGTTTCTTAAAACTCTTCTAACTTAAAAAAAGAAATAGTTTGGTTTGACCTTTTAAAATAAATAATCACATTATTATTCAAATTTCTCATTTAGTTCAATACAAAATTAAAATTTGAATTCCTTTGAAATTGTTTGAATTATAGAGATCCTCAAATAGGGAATCCGAAATAATATAAATTTGTTTGGAATTAAACTTGTTAAAATTAGTTGAGTGTTGGATTTAATTAATTAAAAAATTGATAATTTGTTCATTTTTTGTCTAATAGTGTTTGATTTTTTTATTAACTGTTGATAACTAATTAGATTTCAATTAGTGGCTTATTAGACAATTCTATTTTGAACAATTAGAACTTTTAAATACAAAGACTATATATTGCTTTTCAAATACATAACAAATAAATAAATAAATGTAAGCATATAATACAAATGATTATATAATTTAAAAAAGAAAAATCTAAATATTAAATAAAAAATTTCAAGAATTCTTATTTTAGCCGAAATACATTTATTTTTTATTCACTCTTTTATTTATAAATAATAGGAACATATTATAATATTAATTATAAAAGTATATATATTCGGGGCGGGACATATATAACCTGTCCCCGTTCCGCCTTCGATATATAATGTTTCGGTTTTTTCCGAAATCCGACCCGAATCCGATTAATGGTCAAAAAATCTGCCCCGTTCGGAGCGGTTTTGGCTCGGAACTCTATGGATCCGGGTCTAATTGTCATCTCTAAATTATTCGCAAAAAAAAAAACAATAAATTTAAAAAAAAAAAAAAAGGGCCACTACTGTCCGCTGGTGTTCCCCCGGTCAACTCAGCACTCGGTAAATAGTTTCTAAAATACCTCAAAATTAACATTTTTTAACTTTTTACCTTAAATTCCGAAATGTATCCTTTCTATTTGCCTCTCCTTGCTCCCTTACCGCCCCACTCCTCACATCCTGCCCTCGGACTATCTCTGCCCCTGCTGCCTTCTCTGCCGACCTCTTCTCATCCTGTTCTTCTCCGACCTCCTCTCATCTCAACTTCCCTAATTACAACTACGGAATCCTAAATTAGGAGCGAAATCAATTTCATCGCATCAATGGCGCTTTCTACGGCGTTTCGGGGGAGGTTAGAACACATGGAACATACACGAAATCAACGTCTCTCTCCTCCAGGTCCTCAATTCGTACCTTAACTTTAACTTTCTCTGTTTGTTTGCAAAAAAATGAGGAAATAGAGGGAAAAAAAACTGAAACTAGTTCCTATATCTTTAGGCAGAGAAAGAACTGCAAGTGGTCAAGTCGCATATGTTAGTCTCTAAACTTGTAGGTATTCGGTCAATGGAGCAGTGATGGTTGTTGATCGATCGTAACTTTGCGTCTCAAAACTTCAAAATCTTAGCCCTAAAGTCTAAAATCCAGAGGCTCGATTCTATATTCCAGCTCAATTCACATCAATTGAGGTATATCAATGTGATATTTTTAGCGCTATGTCTTTTAAAGATGGATTTTAGTTTGATTTTTAAATTGGTTTTAAAGGGTTTTGAAGAGTGAAGTGGAAGAGAAAGAGGAAGTCGAGAAAAAGGAGAGATTTTACGAGCTGAAAGGTAATGAAATGAAGGCGTTCAGGGAAAATATGAAGAAATTTGTTATTGAATCTCAAATTGAAGTGCATGAGTTGAGGAATCAAGTAAATGAGGTAACGATTTTTCTTTTGCATATATATGATTAATTCATCTTTTTAGTCTTAGAGATCTGAGCACATATTAGGGCTCTTTTCGATGGGCATTTTCTCAATATAGTGTTTTATTTTGTCTGTGTTAGGAATATCTATATTTTTCGTCTAATATTTGGGCTTGAAGCAGTGGAGCTAAACTTTCTCAATATAGTGTTTGATTATGGTTTGTCTGTGTTAGGATTCTTCTATATTTCAATTTTATCTGTGTTTTGTAAGGATTATTTCCATGGCTGTGGGACTGCTTTTGTCTCCATTACTTGACCCCCTCGCACAAGTATTGATGTATTTATGTCCTGATTTTGCTTTTAGTTTCGTTTAACTCTCTGTTCTGTTATTTTCAGCTTTTGGTTTTATGATTTGCTCGTGATTTTTGTGTTTCACTATCCCATGGGTCCTTGTTTTTATACTCAAAGTTGCTTTACTATATATTAGAAACAGGGGGAAGAGTCACATAATATGCAACACTGAATATATTGTTGATAGCATAGTTCTTTTTGCGTGTGTTGTTGACTGGAGTTATTTTAAAAAAATTTGCCTTTAAATAATAACGGTGACATGTTCAAAATTATATTTTGGAGTGCTGTAATGTGACAACCATATTATCCAAAAGGAGAAGAAAGAAAGAGAACAATGTTGTATTCATTTTCTGTTGAAGTGTGCATCTCAAAACCTTGACCTTGTGGGTATTCAATCCATTGATCCATGTCTTGCTATTGGTAGACAACTGCCCTAATGGGAATGAAAATTTAATCCGGCCCACTCCTTGGGATCAATCTTGGTCATCATTCCTTGCCTTGCCTCTTCTTTCCCTCGATTTCAAAGAGAATATATTTATGTATTGTAACTTAGACCCATAATTATTGATGAAAACTTGTTTATACTTGGAGATGTAACATTTATTACTCAACTTTTTCCCCTTAATTTGACAATGTATATAAAATTATAATTTTTCAATAATTTATAAAATTTTAAAAAATAAATACACATACCTGCTAACTCCTTAAAACATGCAACACATTTAAAATCTGAAATTTTTGGAATTGAAAAACATGGTATATTAAATTGTTTAACAATTTTATTTATTGTTGAGAACTGAGAATGCCCTTAATGAAAATGTCAATCTTTCGAGGATGCTTGATTAACTTCAATTGATGATTCGGTCAACTTATATAACCATGATCACTCGGTCTACGAAGTAACTCATTGGTTTACCTGATCCTTGACAACAAAATGGGAGGGCTTGAAATTCAAATTAACAATTATTATCTTTAGTAAACAGCTTTTATTTATTTGTGGAACATGTAGGATATTCTTAAGAGGTAAAGGATGAGTATTGGAAGATAATGTGGAAAAGCCAATATTTTTTATGTCCAAACCTTGGCCATTGCAATATGTAGTTGATCCAAACCTTTTTTAGTCTTGACTGATGTTGAGATTGAAAATATGTGGGACTACATGATGACTTACACCTGTATCCGAAAACCATGGCAAAGCTAAACCAGTTGTACCATAAGGTTGCCCATGATGATAAGTTTAATTTGCTTGGCTGGAAAATTGAGTCCTAGTGTCATGTGTTTGATTGAAGTTGTTGAAGGATTGTCGTTGGTATCTCTTTCGGCAGCGGTATGCAGTGTGGTTCTTCAAACCACAAATTTGACATGGTGCTTGAACAAGGTTGTTGCGATGTGAAGAATTGTTGGGGTTGTTGGTGTTTCGGCCTGGGTGGTTAAATTGTTTATGGGAGTATTCTGGATGGGTTTGAATGGAGGACTGATTTTTGGTTGCAATATTTGCAATTGGGTGTTCTTAACTACTCTTTAAGGGGATCTCATGGGCTACAAGTTGGCCATGCAATTCATGGAATGGAACAGGATCGGGTTGTAGTTTTAGGGCTGTGTTACTATCTATATTTCGGTATATTATGGCATTGAGCTCAACACTAGACGTAGGTCATCAGTGGCTTGAAAGCCTTTCAGGGTCAGTTATACGTTGATCCTTTGCTAGCAGTGTCTCTATCTCAGTGGTATCCTCCTTTGCTTTTTGCAAATATTTTGAGACTGGGAGATCGTTTCTTTTATATTCTTGTAAATTGATGTGAAGTTGGAACGTCTGTTTTGTGAGACACAGCCAAATGCATTACTTAATGCATTCCAAGCTTAAGAAGATGGTGTTAATCCAATAATATAAGGGAATACCTCTTCACAAAGAGATGAGAGTAGCCATGACATTAGCATTTAGTCTTTTTTAAACCATTCGGAATAGGCTGGATTGGGAATGCTAATTGGTGGGTGGTTTCAGTCATTTTCTTTTGGTGGTGATGTAGTTCCATCAATTAGCTATATGAAGTTTTGATAATTCAAAAGGGGAATGAATTGAATTTTCCAGGCTAAATAATTGGTGAAATTTAATTTTATAGCAAAAGAATGGGTTGTGGTGATGGGTGTGGAGTTGATGGTGGTTAGTAATGTCGTGAAGATGTTGGTAGTGTTATGGGTGGTAGAGGAAGATGATGCTATGGCTGGCTTTGATACCATGCAAACTTCCTCTGTATTGCATTAATTGTATTGATGAAGAAGTGCAAAATATATACAGGCGTCATTACAATGAGATAAGGATAATGGAACGTGTAAAAGATCTAAACTGAATATCAGCAACATAAGCAAACAAATAACAGAGACGTTATCCACTCTAACAAGCGTGAATAGAAGATGAATGGGTGGAATGCCTCTGCTCCAGGGTGGATTACGGTGAATACAAATGGTGCTTTCAAGAGGAATACGGGGAATGCGTTTTCTGGTGGCATAATAAGAGATAGTAATGGATATTGGGTTACTGGTTTTTCAAGGAACATTGGCAAATGCATGATCACAGAAATTTGGGGTGCGTACAAAGGCCTTTTCTTAGTTTGGAATATGGGATTCCAGAGAGTGATCTTAAAAATGGACAGCCTTTGTTGTTGTTAACATGATCCGACAAGATGATAAACGAAGGTTGGCACAACAGCAATTTAAAGGCCATTGCATAGATGCTCACAAGGAATTGGGAGGTCAGGATCTTTCACATTTACAGAAAAGGAAACAAGGTAGTAGATGCTCTTGCGAATATGGCAATTACTATGGATTTAGGAACCCACATTCATGACACTCCCCCTAGTGCAATTAGTCACTGGCCTTCTCTAGATTAGTTGCTTGTTAGTTTGTTTTTTCTCCCTTTGTTCCAAAAAAAAAAGGGTTAAGTGATACTGATTAATGCCATGTTTTATGTCATAATAATTAAAGACTTGCAAACTAGCAAGTCACTCCTAAAATTTGAAGAAAAAAAAATTCAAATATATTTAAAACGATGGATGTTGTTCACACTTACTCAAAGAAAAGATTATGAAATATGGAAAATAATATCTTATTGACAGTATTACTAACATTTGCGCCGAGAAGGATGATGTGTTTTGATTTGTCTGAGAACTAAGAAATGGATCATTAAATAACAATGGGATTCCAAAAAACCATATGACAAAGCCAAAACTAAATTCCCATTAACAATTATTACTTATTTCATAACAATTTAAAAAATTTTATTTGGACCACATTCATATAAAGGTTTATATGCTAATAATATACGATGATATAAAAAATTATTGTTTTATTTTATAAAATGTAAATGATAATAAAGACTATCTTTTTAGTATGCAAATAAATTATTATTTCGATTTAAATTATAAATCCATTTTAAATGAAAATTTTGGTCTAATTATTTATATTCTCTTTTTGATGTGCCCAAATATTAACTTATGTTACTTTTAAATTTTAATATGTAAAATAATAAAAAAAATATGTATCATAATAGACTATCTACGCTAGAAATTAATTTTTCTTTAAAGAAAATTCAGTTCTAGCATTTGAACTCAACTTCCCACATAAATATGTATTTATCCAAGCCAATAATAATAATAATAATAATAATAATAATAATAATAATAATAATAATAATAATAATAATAATAATAAAATGAAGAAGTTGTGAACCTTATAAGATATATCGATAGGCCTCTTAAGCATTTAGATAACGATGAGTGACAATATCGAGAAGAAATTTTCCGGTCCAGTCAGGCCCACAACATCAATATGCACGGTCGTTAGATGAAAAAAGAGCTTCTCTTCAATTTATACAAAAATATTATCTTTTATTTTTTTTATTTTTTATCACTTTAATGATATGAAATTTTATCACGCATAAATTATCAATTTTACTTAAATTGAACATTTGGACCTAAAAATTAATCAGTACCTTTTTATTTTTTTACATTTTATCCCATTTCCATTGGAAAAATTTTTTTTAATTTTTTTAGCAATTTTACCACTCAGATGAATTTTATAATTAAAGCCAAAAAAAAGTTGAAAATTTGTTCTTAGAATGAAATTGGATAAAATGAACAAAATAAAAATTATACTAATTAGGTTCAAAATTTAATTTGCGAGCCCATTGATTATTCAAAGTCTAGGGGCAAAATTATTTATTCTTTTTTTTGGGTAGATGATTTCAATCATTCTCTCTAAAGAAAATGATTAAATTTTCTTTTTTGAAACCAATCAAATGATTAAAAGTTATTAATATATTTGACAAGTCATATTTTAAATTAACAGAAAATAATTCAAATTTAGTTGAAAATTTGTTCTTAGAATGAAATTGGATAAAATGAACAAAATAAAAATTATACTAATTAGGTTCAAAATTTAATTTGCGAGCCCATTGATTATTCAAAGTCTAGGGGCAAAATTATTTATTCTTTTTTTTGGGTAGATGATTTCAATCATTCTCTTTAAAGAAAATGATTAAATTTTCTTTTTTAAAACCAATCAAATGATTAAAAGTTATTAATATATTTGACAAGTCATATTTTAAATTAACAGAAAAGAATTCAAATTTGGAAAAAATAAAATATTTGTTTCCATCCATTTGGCATATCATTTTTCAACATATTTATACATATTTATAGGGGTATTTGAATGAAAAAAATATTTATTTATCTGTTTTTCTCTAAAAATAATTTTTAAAATTCAAAAAAATTAAAAAATAAATTTGTAAAAACATTTTTCCTAAATTTAATAACAAACAGACCTATATACTAGGTAGGCAGTAGACAGCTCACTTCCTACGCTAGCTAATAAATATCGATGCAAAAAGCCAATGTTCATCTTAAATTTTTTTATTAGTTTTTATATGATAAGAGTGGAGTAAGCGTTTCACTGTTTCTTCAATTATACATATAATGTATTTTTTTTTTATGTCAATTGTACTTCTAATGTTTGAAATTTCTTATAATGGGAAACTTCTGTCTATTTTTCCAATCCAAGTGAGTAATTAAAAAAATTTTGCTTTTGGAATTTTCTAAAGAAATTCATGGGTAAAATTTTTAGTAATTTTAAGAAATTAACAAAATTTTGTTCTTTAATAAATTAGATAAGACATCAATGCTACAATAAGTAAATGACATGCATCGGAAGGGTTACAAAAGCAAAATTCAATAATTTTTAAATTTCTATAGACAATTTATTTGGAAAATTTTGTTGTAAATTTTTTTTAATTGTTCATCATAGGATTTTGAATAAAACAATAGATGAAAATATCTAATTAAAAAAAATTCAAGCATTAAGTGTTCAATTGAAAAAAATATATGATAAGTGTCCAGTTAAAAAAGCAGTAAAAGATTGAATATGTTTTTTTTTTTAAATTTTCCTTTAAATTTTAACAGCTTATAAAAACTCTGCACAGTTTTTCAAACTTCAGTTTCAAAAATGCTTTTGTCTGTATACTTGTGGCAGATTAAATTAATATTTTAATTAAGAATTAAATAATACTTACTTAAATAGCGTATTATCTGGTTTCTGACAATTCTCTCACGCCTAAATCTTAACTTAGATTTGGTGTGGTGGTAGGAGAAGAAAATCTATACCGAAATTGGTGCACATGCTTCACTGAAATTCTAGTGTGTGTATATATATATTGTATTTAATTTTAAAAAATAATCTATTACTACAATCATTAATTTATTAAATAGGAAGAATGAGAATCTACCTGAAAATAAGAAGCAATGATGGTAGAATATGTTGGAGAACCACAAAGTCATTCAAAGCCAAAAACCAATAATTTTTTTTTCAGCGAGTTCAGACTGCAAACAAACAATACCATGAAACGTCACATTCAAGATTAATTTTCACTTTTTTAATCCATAATAAAATAACATTTCATCAACGTCTGCAAATTCCTTAGCTGGCTAGCAAACAAATTTCATTAGTATATAAACTAATAGAAAAACAAGATTTTGAAAAGAAAATTTCAAAATAGAGAACTAATTGATGATTCAGGTGAATCGTTCAAATCTCTAATAAAAAAAAAAGAACTCAAGTGCCTAAAACTGATTAAGAAAAGAAAAATCTATAAAATTTTTTTTTCTTTCCAGGATATATTGCAGGGTTCAATATAGGCTGCAAAAATACTAACTAGAGTAGTAGTCTACATTAAAGGACTATTAAGAACTCCATGCCAAGAATTCCAGCTTTCTCTTGCTGATGATGAAGAATCATGATCACCAATTCCATAATTTCCACTAATTTGCCAGGGAAATCCCCATAAGATTTTAGTCTCATCTTCTCTGCCAATATTATTATTGCATAATTCTTGCTTCATAGTTGTCACTGTCACAGCTTGTGTGGCTGCACTAGTACTGCTTATATCTTCATAAGGCAGCATCATTTCTCCACTAGCACAAACCCCCCTACCAGTATTCTCCAATTCACCCATATTCCCATTTGCAAACCCATTATAGTACACATTTTGAAAATTGGTATTTTGGGTATCAAGAAACCCATTTCTTAGAGCATCCAGAAAGGAATGGTTCCCATGAATGCCAGGGTTTCCAATGGTATCACAATGGGTGCTGCTTGGGTTTCCCAAAATAGAAAGATCATGATCATCAAACCCTAATTGCCCACTGGATTGTCTTTGAAGCCTAGCAAAGGCAAGGGTGAGGTCATTAGAATCATAAGTTAATGGTGGAAGGGTGGTGATTAATGGGTTCGTGTTAGTATTCAAATGTTGATGATCTTGATTCTTTCTTGATGATGATGATGATGACGACCTTTTGTTCTTTCTGCAACCGCCGCCTACCGGGACATTTCTCAATGTTCCCCCCTTTGTCCAATACCTTCTGCAAGATTTGCAGAAGTATCTTGGCTGAGAGAGACTGTAATTGTTGTAGTAGCAAAATTTGGTATTGAGGGAATCACATCTTGGGCATTTTAGAGCTTGTTCTGGTTGTGGCCTTGGCTTCCTTTCTTGATGTGGTTTTGAACAAACTAGCATGTTTTCCAATGAATTTGCACTCATTTCCTGTAATTAAAACATGCACTTCATAAATCACATTAATTGCATTAAAATCACTTCAATTTTCCTTTTCTTTCATTTGATACAAAAATAACTAACTTGCAATAAATAAATCACAATTCACTCCTTTCTCAAGAAATCAATATTGACTCACTTAGCCACTCAATTAGTCCTATTAGTAAAGGTGAAGCAGTTGATTATTTTGTACCTTTTTCTGATTGCCTAGTACAATTATACACACTAGTAAAAGATCAAAATTAAAACAATTTGTACTTGGTTTTAGCTCTTTCCCTTATTTTCTTGACATAAATGGACCATAAAGGTAAAGGGCATACGAAATTTTCCACTTTTAATAATTTTACTTCATGGAGATATGAAAACCCATGAAAGAAGAATCAAAATCAGGGGGCTTAGTAATTTAAAATTTAATTTGTATGTCAAGAAAATGAAATAGTGTGTTAATTAACTCAGAAACCCAACCATCTAACAAAAGACAGAAGAACAAAAGCAAAAGACACTTTTATTTCGAATGAAAAGAAAAATTGAAAATTTCTTGCAACCCATTTAATCACACACCATCCACAAGTGATGAAGACATAAAAGAAACTAATAAATAACAATTCTATTATGAATCCAAAAGAAAACTGAAAAAAATTGTTAAAAAGATAGAAAATAAATGGGGAAAAAAACAAAAATATAAAAAGTAATGGGCAAAATTAATGGAAAAACAACATTAATACATATACCTCTAATAAATACTCTACCTGGTGTTGTGCAGTTGAAGAATCCATCCATGCAAAAACAAATCGAACTTTTTAATTAAATTTTCTTTGAAATTCAAAGAATTAAATGGGTATCTTTGTTTGATAAAGAGATAAGAAATATAGAGAGAGAGAGCATGCAAAGTGAGGATACAAATTTAAGGTCACCCCTCTAAATATATAAAAGCAGTATACCAGAGAGAGAGAGAGAGAGAGAGAGAGAGATGGCCTAATGAGAATATCAAAATGTGTTAGATATATAAAGCTTGCACGCAGAGAAATGAAAAAAAAAATGAAAAAAGAAAATTCTGATAAGAGAAAATTCCAGTACTTTCTTTTCTTTTGCTTGTAAAAATCTGTTTCTCTGCAACGGATTCTTATTTATTTATTTAAATTTTTTTTCTCTTTATTATCATAGGAGAGAAGAGAAGAGAAGAGAAAAGAAAGAGGAGCAAACAGGCAGGGCAGGGCCCACCTCCACTTCCTCCAAGGTCCTTTTGTTGGACCCACTCGCCCGTGGAATGCCCCACACCCAGTTCGCTCTAATACCTCGAGTGGTCCCCACCACCACCACCTCCTTTGGTCCCACTTTTATCTATCCTATATATTCATCGCAAAAACGTCTGCGATTTTTTGTTTTTTCTTTCATTTTAGGCAAATAAACAGAGTTATGAACCTCGTGTTTCGTAAAGACTAAAGTTTTTTTTACTGCGGATTGTGAACGCTCATTGCGGTCTTCCCAACAAAAGACGACCCTCCAAAAACAGAGTACATATCACTAACCAGCATTTTTGGATCCTCACACGTTAAAATATTTATAATTGTTTTTGCATTACAAATCGGTTTAAAAAAGCCTATAGATTAGATTCTGAGTAGCGATGGATTTTGAAATTCAATTTAGAAGAGCAAACTTATATATTTTTTTTAAAATTATATTATACAATAAATTTATATAATAATATGTTATATCTAAATATAAGTAAAATAATTTTTTTTAAATTAATAAGTTAAAGAGTTATTGGACAAAATATAAAATAAATAAATCTAATTTTTATTTTTTAAGAGTGTAACTATGAGATAGGTTCGGCCACGATTCCGAACCGGACGATTTTAGTTTCAAACCGTCGATTCCACGATCTCAAAAAATAGAGATCGGACCGAAACCTGTTTGAAATCAGTCGGTTTTGGTTCATAAATCAGCTGTTTGACTGGTTTTTTTAATTAATAATATAATAAATAAATACAATTAAAATTATTAATTTGTATAAATTATAAATTTGTACTACTAATATGTTATAAAAAATGAAAACTTTGAGAAAAAATAACTTATTGAATATTAATTTGTAATTTTGTGTAATAATTTAAATTATTATAATAAAAAAATAATTTAGAAAAATTATAAGTTGAAATTTAGAAATGATTATATTTATTTGATAAATTAATAAATTAATAAATTATAACTATGCTAAAAACTTAATTAATTTAATCTTTTTTATTTTAACAAATAATTTAATTATAAAAATTTGAATTTATATTGAAAAATTACAATATTAATAATTAAGTTTGAACTTATTTTTTCATCATTAATTAAGTTGCCTACGTATTTTTTTAGAATTTAGAGAAATCAAACATCATGTAATTCTCTTATTTTTAAATTTTAATTGTTGACCCATTTTCCTGTTTTTAATAAAAAATTTTCAATAAAATTTTCAATTCAACAATATTTTCATGAAAAAATTTGTCTCTTCCACTATACCTTGCTATATTTATGATTAAATTTTATGAAATTTTTTTGGAGAATATTAAAAAAAATTAGAGAAAGATAATAAAAAAGAATTGTAAGATTAAGAAAAATTGAGAATTAGAGAGAATTAAAGAATTGAAGAAAAAATTAAAATTATGTAGAAGTATAATTATAAAGAAATTAGAGAAAAACAATAATTGAAAGTGTAATTAGAGAGAAATTAGAAAATATATATAGAGAGAATTGAGATTGAATTGTAGAGATATTGAGAATGAAATTGTGTAGGAAAATAAAAAATGAATAATATTGAAATGAATTTGATATTTATAGAGAAAAAATTTAAAATTTAAAATACAATAATATCCCTAAAATATAGTTGTTATTTTTCTTTTATAAGGGGCATTTTTGTCATTTCATTTTATAAAAAAAAACGACAATATTATCATAATTCGTGGGGTAAGGGTCCAGACCGGACCCTTTCCCAGTTGGGTCACGGTTAGGACTGGATCTGAAACCGGCTTAGCCCGGTCTAGTCTGGGTTGGACTGGACCGGCCTATGGCCAGACCTACTATGAGATTTTAAATAAAAAGAGGAGAGGCTAAAAAAAAAACTAAAGTAATTATAATAATTTTATTTGAAATAGGGAGGTTGTGGCTCCTGTCAGCCTCATGCATGTCAGCCTCATGCAGATCTACCAATGATTCTGATTAATCCGATTCGAGCTAACTGTTGGTCCATTATAAGATAGAGTTCATCCAACACAAGTAATTTTTTCTATATTGAAGACTGAAAACTCGAGACATTACTTAAGAGGAATATATGTCAAATTATCTCAATCAACTATGCGTCGGTAAAATATTTATAATTTAATATTATTTCAGGAAACAAGTATGCTACAATTTCAATTTTTGAGCTAATTTATTTAATCTTATGTTATCAAAACCATATTTTACTTTAAAATTAAGTACACATTTAACTAATGTCAATTTTTATTAATTTTACTAAAGAAATTATGTGGATGAAATATCAATTTGCCCTTCAATTCTTTTCAAAATGATAAATTTACTTCGAAATTAAATTTTAGGTTGCAAATTTATCCCATTTCATTCTCAGAAGCACTCCTATTACGTACCTCCAAAATCCTTATCTATCGTAAATTTCTATTATGATCTCAGACCACAATTATATATGCAAAAAATGTTGTCCAAATTCAAAATTTTTTAAAGTTAAGGTATTTAAATTCAACCTAAAACTATATATAATTATTTATATATTACGGTGTCCTTCTCAAATTCGATTACTTGTATATTACTGATATCTGTATAAATATATGTATAATAACTATTTCTTGAAAAAATATAAAGATATCAAGTATATAAAAATTTAAATTAAATCCATAGAACAGAATCAAACAAATATGTCAACAAAATAATACATTATCAAAGAATATTAAAACATTACTGAATCAATACCTCAACTAAAAGGAAAAATGCTACCTTCTTATAATTAATGCTAAATTCAATAAATAACAGTAAAGTGAAAAAAAAATGCATTAATATTCCTTTAATTTTTTAGGACCAATATTTAAAGTGAAACGGAGAGAATATTAAATAATAGAAATGTAAGATATTTGCCATTCATTATTTATTTAATTTAACACTGTCTGTTTTGGGAAGCGGATATACAAAGCTTCTAAATCTAAACTCATCACCAACATTAATGCAAATGATATATATATAACAAACAAAACTACTATTATACATAGGATCGAATACCTAAAAATAATAATTTATAGTGTCACGATACCCAAGTTTTGTTCACTATAAAATTATAACAAAAACTCATGATATATCGGCAAGGATTTTAGAAATGAATGAAAAAAATACTTTCAATTTTTTTAGAGTTTACATCATAATTGATTTATGATAAAAGAAAATATTTTAAAAATAATTTTTTTTTAATTTTCTGTATTTATTAATGTTGAAAAGTATTGAAAAATGAGTTTCATTATCATTTTTGTTAGAAATAATAAAAGTGTGTGAGAACAAAATAGAATAATAGTTGCATTAGATACCAATTACGTTTAAAATTAATTTTAAAACTAAATAAATCATTGATAGAAAATTTTAAAGTGTAAATTCACCCTCCATAAAACAAATTATATTGGATCATATAAATAAGATTACAGCTGTGTTGAAGAGTCAAACTTATTACAATTTGGTATTTTTGGATTGTTATGTATGGGGTCCAATGAACAAGTGTTATATGATATTGATTGACTCTGATTTTGAATAGTTGTTGGTGGGTTTTGTTTGCTATTTATTTTTCTTATGATGTAGACCAAATGGTAATGATGTTATGGACACTGATGACAGTGACATTTATGGCGACTAGAGATGGGGAGAAGAATAAGAAGAAGAAGGTGGTGAAGTAAAGGATACCAATTATCAAATATATTTACTTTATTTTATTTGGTTGCCTATTCCTTGCAAATAATTGCATACAGCCCACCATGGAATTTGCTTTGCTTTGATGATAGATGACAGTGTGGTCCATGTCACAACAATTTTTACTTGACTACTCAATCTCATTACTCACATTATAATTTGAATTTTTTTGCCTTTTAAAATTAAAATTATATATTTGGATCTCATGGATAATTTTTATTTGATTTTTATATATAATTAATGACTTATAATTGTTATTTTTTAACATTTAAATATTTGTACTTTGTCATTATTTGACAATGAAAATTTCCCATGATAATGTGAACTGAAAGCTAACTCGCTAGTTCATGTTAGTATGGAAGCCATTCAAATATAAAAAAAATAATAAGTATCTAATTATATCAAAAATTCTAAATATATACATATATTTATGAAGCCTAAAAACAATTATGCTTAGAATTTGTATTTATTTATCTATTTCTTCCTATCATAATGTATGGATTTATACTTTGAGCATTTCTTCAGTAATTGAGGATGGATTTGATATAAAATAAGAATGATATTTTTATTTTAAATTTGAGTTTAATATCTTATGAGTTTTTATATTTGATCATATAATTTTGATTTTTGTATATTGTATGATTCCTAATATCTAAAATTTATTGATATTTGGAATCATTCTCCTCCTGTTTTTTTAAATAAAATATTTTATATTTTCAAAAATATTATGATTATGAAAATAAAATAAAATTTTGAATTATATTTCTCTTATTTATAAAATCACACCAAATATAAAAATAGAATTTCAATTCTTGTTACATGAACATATTAAAAAGAAAAATATTGAAATTCCAAAAAACCAATTTAGAAAAAAAATTTCATTTCTCGTTTTTTATATTTTCACTATATAACTTCGTCATTAAGGAAAAAGTTGCCAAATATCAGTGATGATTGTTGAGGATTAAAAATTGAGTAATTCTAAATTTACACCACTAAACTGTCATTAACCATTGATTCAAATAAATTTCTATATAAATGGTTGAAGTAAACGTTCACCAATCTACCCATTAATTCTAAAAGTGTTAATTTGAATAATGCAATCAATGACATATTGATTTAAACCAATAGCTTTAAATTATGACTAAGATCTTCAAAATGCTACTGTTGTTAACTACTTCTGTAAAACACTCTAAATATTTGCAAGTTTAATTTGTAGGACAGGTAAAAATTGAACGGCTGACAACAAATCCACATATTTATGTAATTTATTTAATAATTTTTAACTAAAAAACATTTGAAGAAAAAGGAAAGCTATATTTTCCTATAATTACAAACTCCTCATATATATATATATACCTAAAATAAATCTGTTGTTTAGGAATGATAATGAGGCGGAGTCAGAACGAAGTTCTCCGTTCTTATCCCCAATTCCGAAATTCTGTCCCGTTTTCCAATCCATCCGGCACCCCATTAGAGAAAATTTTTGGATATCCGTTCCCTTACCACATGGGGAAAGAGATCCTCAACCTCATTCCGTTCTCCAATTTTTATTAAAATATTTTATTTTAATTAATTAATTATATAATTTTTAAATTAAAAAAATATTTTTAACTTTTATATTTTATTATTTTTAAAAATATTAAAATATAAATAATTATTATATATATAAATATATAAATATAGTTTTTAGAGTTGTATATACCGTTCTTATTCCATTTCTGTAACAAAAAGTTTTGGAGTCGAAAAAGGGTCACAACGGAAAAAAAAATTATAAAAAAATCCACACCTTTCGCTACTCTTATATATATCACTAGACTCGTTCATAATAAATTTTCATGAGAGCAAGAGATAAAAATAAAATCAAAAAGTACCACTTTGATATATTAAGTTTTTTTAAAAATTTTTTTTTTCCCCTGATAAAAACTACGTTTTTGGTAAGACAAGGTTGAGTGAGTTTCAAATGAAATAAATTACCAAAGATCATTTAAGTTAAAACATTGGATACTAAGAGGGGGAAATGCAGCAATTGGTGGGATAGGTATCTAATTGGTCACATCATAATTAAAAATGCCAATTAATTAACTAGTGCTGCACCTGCGTTTTCCAAAATAAGTCATTACCGGTTATCCAGTATTTTAATTAAGAATTTGATTTCATGCAATTATTCATTGCACTCATATCCAATCGACAATGACTCACCAACAAAACTAAGAGTATGGATCAAACATATTGTCCTTTCCAGTTTGCTTAGGGTTGAAGTTTAATTACCAATCAAAAACATTATCCCTAATTAACCTTTTCTAATCACCTAACTAATTGTCAACCTGTATATGTCTACAATAACTTTGTTCTTTAAATCATAAGAAGCATATTCTTTCCTATGGCTGACAATTTTTACTAACTCAAAAAATTGATCTCAGTAAAGTGACAAAAAAATTTTAAAAAAAGAAATCAGTTGGATCAATTTAAAAAATGATTCGAAAATAACATATGTTCTATCCCAAATAAAGAATCCCCTTTTTTAGAGGGTATTGTGACATGACCTAATCCAAATTCATGTATATCGTGAATCCTCAAGCTAGCTTTAATGGGACAACTTTTATTAATATAATAATTTTTTAATAATAAAATATATATTTCTAATAAATACAATAAGAAAAATTATAATGAGGACAAATATTTTTAACTTTTAATTGGACAAGGGCAAGTGTCCCTCTTGTTCCCCATGTAAATTCGCCCATGCTCAATCCATTTACTGTTGAAATGTGGCAATCCCACATCGAAAAAAAGTCTTTTTTCCACAATATGATTAGCTTATAAAAAAAACTTCATATTCTCTTAACAAATCATTCCAAACATCAATCATCTACTTTTAAAATTAGTTGTATTTTATCTCTCTTTTAATATTTCACTTTGTAATATTTTTTTGAAATAGTGGAATATTATTTTAGTAGTGTCTGGGAACGTAGGCATAATTGACCGAATCTCGTTAAATTCTGGTGTTCTCTTTATTGTCTATTTAATAGCTATTGTTGGATCATTTACTTTGTGATATATTGTGCTTTAAATTATCTGAGAAAAATTTTGTTACCAAGACTCTAAGAGTCTAAAGAAGTTGGT
This sequence comes from Triadica sebifera, assembly GCA_023653625.1. Taxonomy (NCBI): domain Eukaryota; kingdom Viridiplantae; phylum Streptophyta; class Magnoliopsida; order Malpighiales; family Euphorbiaceae; genus Triadica; species Triadica sebifera. The sequence goes on from CM042892.1 coordinate 7,228,164, forward strand.
TTTTAAGGGAGAACATTTGTGACTCCACCAACTACTTGAGAATTTTTTTTGTCTTAATTTTTAGCACAATTATTCACTTTGGTGGAAACTAACCCGATTCCACAACAATTGGTATTAGAGTCAAGGTTACTGAGTTATATGCTCTGTGGTTGCGGTGTAAGCTGATCTTCTACATCAAAAATGTTTCCTTAGATTCTTGGGTATTTCGTATTTGAAAGCTATTAAATAGTCTTAAAAAAGAAATGACAAGAGATGGACAAAAATCCACGATGGACACAACAACTTTTACTTCATCAATTTTGGCGAGAACTGTTGTGGCAAATACGAGAATTGCAGTGGAGATTTTTTATGGTATAGGCCATTTCGGCATGTGGCAAGGTGAAGTTCTAGACGCTTTATTTCAGTAAGGCTTAGACATTGCCATTGAGGGAGAAAAGCCAGAAGGTGCAGATGAGAAGAAATGCAAGGTGAAGTTCTAGACGCCTTATTTCAGTAAGGCTTAGACATTGCCATTTAGGGAGAAAAACCAGAAGGTGCAGATGAGAAGAAATAGAAGACAATCAATCATTTGACATGTGGTACAATTCGATCGTGCCTGTCCAGAGAGTATAAGTATGACTTTTGTAAAGAAACTTCTGCAAGTAAATTTGGAAAGGCACTGGATGAAAAATTCTTGAAAAAGAGCAGTCAAAATAAGCTCCATATGAAGAAAAGGCTATTCAGATTCACATATGTTCTTAGTACCACGATGAATGATCATATCACCAATTTCAATCAACTTGTAGCAGATCTGATGAATTTGGATGTGACTTTTGAAGATGAAGATTTGACCCTAATATTGTTGGGATCCCTTCCTGAAGAGTTTGAGTTTTTAGAAACTACTATATTCCATGGGAAAACTGAGGTGTCTCTTAGTGAAGTATGTGCTGCACTATACAACTATGAATTGAGGAGAAAAGACAAGAAAAATAACACCAGTGGAGCAGCAGAAGCTTTGATAGTAAGAGGTCGTTCGAAAAACAAGAACAAGGGAAAGAAAGATAGATTAAAGTCCAGAGTGGGCAAAGATAAATGTGCCTTTTGTAGAGAAAAAGGGCACTAGAAGAAAGATTGTCCTAAGTTGAGAAGCAAATCTGGCAAAGGCAAAGCTGTTGCAAATTCAAATGTAGCTGAACGTGATGATTCAAACTTTTCATTAGCATTGATTCAGACTGCTTGGATCCTCTGTAGTCACCACATGTGTCCCAATCGGAAATGGTTTTTCGATTTTAAAGAAATCGAAGGTGAAGTTGTCTATACAACAAATGACAGTCATTGCAAAACAACTGGAATTGGTTTAGTCCAGTTGAGGAATCGTGATGGATCAATCATAACTCTAACAGATGTAAGATATGTACACAGCCTGACGAAAAATCTCATTTCTATGGGAATCCTTGGGAGAAAGGGTTTTACTATAATTATTAAAAATGAAATAATGAAAGTTATATCTGGAGCACTTGTGGTGATGAAGGAGTTCAAAGGAGCAACAACTTGTATTACAATGAAGACAATACAGTAGTTGGAACAACAACAGCAGTTTCTAATGATGACCAGGAGATAGAAACAACCAGATTGTGGCATATGCGCTTGGGGCATGCAGGTGAAAAATCCTTGAAAATTCTGGCGAATCAAGGATTATTGCAAGGAGTACAAACCTGCAAATTAAACTTTTGTGAGCATTGCATCAAAGGGAAATAGATGAGAGTGAATTTTGGCACTGCAATCTATGATACCAAGGGTATTCTGGATTATGTTCACTCAGATGTATGAGGTCCTTCCAAAACTGCTTCAATGGGAGGTAAACACTACTATATTACCTTTGTTGATGATTGTTCAAGAAGAGTATGAGTGCATACAATGAAGACAAAGGATGAAGTGTTGGGAGTTTTTCTCATATGGAATAAAATAGTAGAAACTTAGATGGGCAGAAAGATCAAGTGTCTTCGAACAAATAATGACGGAGAGTACACAAGTGATCCATTCATGAAAGTTTGCAGAAATGAAGGAATTGTTCGACATTTCACTATCAGAAATACACCACAACATAATAGGGTGGCTGAATGCATGAATCGAACTCTATTGGAGAAAGTTCGGTGTATGTTGTCTAATGCTGGATTAGGCAGACAGTTTTGGGCTGAGGCTGTAATATATGCATGTCATCTCATTAATCGTTTGCCATCAACTGCTATCAATGGCAAAATACCTTTTGAGGTGTGGTATGGAAAACCTGCTATGAATTATAATTCCTTACATGTGTTTGGTTCCATTGCATATTATCATATTAAGGAATCGAAGTTAGATCCAAGGGCAAAGAATGCCTATCTTTATGGGGATATCTTCTAGTATCAAAGGATATCGTTTATGGTGCCCATAGATAAAGAAATAATCTTTAGTAGAGATTTTACCTTTGATGAGTCTACCGTGTTGAAGGTAACAGAGAAGTAGACAGATGGTTCTCCATAGCAGGTGGAGGAAACTCCCAAACAGGTGGAGTTTGATAGAAGAAGAATTGTTGATCCAGAAATTGTAAAGTCTGATAAAATTATTCCTACTGCAGAAGAGGAGATAATGGTAGAAAATAGATCAGATGAGGAAGCAGAGGTTTCAGCACAAGAACCTCCTCAACAACTTAAGCTAATTGAACTACGAAAGCCGAAAAGGAATATTAAGAAACCTGTTCGACTTGAAGATATGACTAATTATACATCTTCAGTAGATGATGAGATTCCTTCCACTTATTATGAAGCTATTCAAAGCTCAAAAGAAGAAAAGTGGAGAAAGGCTATGGAAGAAGAGATGCAATCCCTTGAAAAGAATCAGACATGGAAGCTAGTAAGTCTGCCAAAGGGAAAGAAAGTGATTGGCTGTAAATGGATTTATGCAAAGAAAGAAGGATTTTCTAATAAGAATGATATCCACTACAAGACAAGATTGGTAGCTAAAGGCTATGCTCAGAAGGAGGGAATTGATTATAATGAAGTGTTTTCTCCGGTTGTAAAATATTCATCCATTAGAATACTGTTGGCCTTGGTAGCACAATTGGATTTGGAACTAGTTTAGCTGGATGTAAAAACTGCATTTTTACATGGAGACCTAGAAGAAGAAATCTACATGACTCAGCCAGAAGGATTTAAAGTTGCTGGAAAAGAAAATTTAGTGTGCAAGTTGAGCAAATTATTATATGGATTGAAGCAATCTCCAAGTGGTATAAACGATTTGATAAATTTATGATAAGACAAAAATACACAAGAAGTAAATATGATTATTGTGTCTATTTGCGCAAGCTATGAGATGGTTCCTTTATCTATCTTCTCCTTTATGTTGATGATATGTTGATTGCTTCGAAGGATGAAGGAGAGATTCAAAAGTTAAAAGTGCAACTAAATCAGGAATTTGAAATGAAGGATTTAGGAGAAGCTAAGAAGATTCTCGGTATAAAGATATGCAGAGACAGAAAATTGGGGAGACTTTGTTTGACTTAGAAATAATATCTGAGAAAAGTACTAAAGCGTTTTGGGATAAATGAGAAGACAAAACCAGTTAGTACTCCACTTGCTCTTCATTTTAAGCTCAGTGCATCTTTATCTCCGAAAAGTGATGAATAATGAGAATATATGTTAAAGGTTTCATATGCAAATGTTGTTGGTAGTTTGATGTATGCAATGGTGTGTACGAGGCCTGACATTTCACAAGCAGTTGGAGTTGTGAGCAGGTACATGCATGATCCTGGCAAAGAACATTGACAAGCTGTGAAATGGATTCTGCGGTATATTCAGAATACTGCTGATGTTGGTATAATGTTTGAGCGAGATGAGAAAATTAGTCAGTATATAGTTGGATATTGTGATTCCGACTATGCAGATGATTTAGACAAACGTCGATCTACTTTCGGTTATGTGTTCACACTTGCAAAGACATCGGTTAGTTGGAAGTCCACATTACAGTCAACAATTGATTTGTCTACAACAGAGGCAGAATACATGACAGTGTTAAGGAGGTAATTTGGCTTCAGGGGTTGTTGAATGACTTGAGAATTAGTCAGAAGCATGTCAAAGTGCATTGTGACAGTCAAAGTGCATTGTGACAATCAAAGTGCTATTTGTTTAGCAAAGAATCAAGTTTATCATACAAGGATGAAACACATTGATGTTCGATATTAATTTGTATGAGAAATTTTTGAAGATGGTGAGATAATACTTCAGAAGATTTTGACTGCTGAAAATCCCGCAGATATGACAGTAAAACTTGTAACAGGTGTTAAGTTCCAACATTATTTGGACTTGATAAATGTTCTCAGAATTTGAAATTGGGCTCTTTAAAGCGCATTTGAAGACATTACTGAAATTTGTAAAGAGAATGTTTGTTTGGAATTGTGAGATCGCCAATGTGGAGATTTGTTGAAATGTGGCAATCCCACATTGGAAAGAAGTCTTTTTTCCACAATAGCATTAGCCTATAAAAAAAACTTCATATTCTCTTAACAAATCATTCTAAACACCAATCCCCTACTTCTAAAATTGGTTGTATTTTCTCTCTCTTTTAATATTTCACTTTTTAATATTTCTTTGAAATAGTAGAATATTATTTTAGTAGTATCCAAGGACATAGGCATAATTGGCCGAACCTCGTTAAATTTTGGTGTTCTCTTTATTGTCTATTTAATAGTTATTGTCGGGTCATTTATTTTGTGATATATCGTGATTTAAATTATTTGAGAAAAATTCTGTCACAAAGACTCTAAGAGTCTAAGAAAGTTGGTTTTTAAAGGAGACCATTTGTGACTTCATTAACTACATGTGGATTTTTTTTTGTCTTAATTTTTGGCATAATTATTCACTTTGGCGGAAACTAATTTGATTCCACAACATTTACTAAGTCTATTTTCACTATTCTATTTATACTTTATATATTTTATGTAGACATGGATCTCTAAGATCTTATTATGGAGTTTCATAAAATTATTTGAGAGCCAAAGATATTTTAGTTTGCTAATGAAAAATTGACAATTTAAAAACTGAGAATTGGCAATGTAAGATTATATTTACTTCAATTGTATTTTATTATTACTCTTGTTCATATATTCACTTTGAGTTTATTTAGCATTGATTTTTTCTTTCTTTTTTTAAAACTATCATTGTTCTCAAGTATTACAGGATATCGATCATTGGCATATTATCCAATTATTATTAAAATGTGCTATAACATTATCTAACTTAAAATTGAAGGTCTTATAGGAAACCTATCTCAAAGAAGATAGTACAAATATTCTTGGATGGTGTGGTATTTTCCAATATTTATAAAGAAGAATATGGATTGATTAAATCGATTTAAATCAATATTAATGTAATTTAGGAAGCTTAATGATTGCATATTCCTCTGGATCTCATCTTATTTTTAGAGCCTAATTCATCATTAAGACCCATAATGCCTTATTTGTTGCCAAACACATAAAAAGCAACATTAATCATTATACTTTATGCTAGTTTATCCGAACCTATAACCACATGATAATCTATGATCATTCAATCAAGTTAACTTTTTTTTTTTTTTTACAATATATTAGTATAATTATGAAATAATTTTTATGGACTGCACCCGTTAAATATATTATTGTTGGCCATTCTTAATTAGATTTCTATTTATAAGGTTGAAGTGTGTATATATATATATATATATATATATATATATATATATATATATATATATATATATATTATATTACATTAATTCCTTATATTTTAACACTTAAATTTGACTTAAATTCCTAATATAATATCCCATCTAAAATTTCTTTTTATTTCTCTCTATATCATATCATATCTAAATTCTTCTTGGATCCATATTTTCTTGATGAGTTCTACATTGCTGATAAATTTTAGGGTCTTTTAATACATTTCTAACTTGAACACTTAAATTTTGAAGTTCATTTCTATAATTATGGCAAAAAAGAAAGAAAAATTCACTTCTGATCAGAAGCAAATTAAATGAGATGGAGTTTCTACAATATTTTATTTCTTAAGAAATATCTTTTATAATGCAATCCCTATATAATAAATACAGATTTTATCCTTTTAATTATGATGAAAACAAAGTTTAAAAAAAAATTATAAAATAATACCATTAACTGTAATGATCAAAGTTATACGTTAAAAATTTAAACTTTCATAAATAATAATATAGATAAAACATGTACATATTTATAGGTTAAATTACTTCTAAAAATTGGCCAAGGATCGGTCCAAAAGTTAGAATTTTGGTCACTCCTATGTGAAACACAACTAGACTACTAGTTATCAAAATGGTTGCTTGCTTGTCGGCCTCAACTTTTTTTTTCCTTTATTTTTTGATAATACACATTCAGATTCTTGGACTGGCGACAAATCCCATGTTAAGAAAAAAAAAAAAATTCTAAGCAATCATATCTGTCTGTAGAAGTAGAAAATCATAAACAAACAATGATTGATTCCGCACTTTGGTTTAGAATTCTTTGGATCCTATGTGATTTGCCTAGCAAGGTTGTATCCTATCTTTATAAAATCACCAATTAAGAAAAAAAATGGATTTGATCATCATGATAATGATCGCATGGAAAGAAAAAACATTGTAGTGGGCCCTAGGGAGAGAATGAAGGCGGGGCCGAAAGGGCATCATAGAGATCAGTCAAGTTAGTTGACTGGTTAAAATAGCAGTCAAAGAAAACAATGGAAAAGTATAAATTAATATTATTTTTCTAATAAATTCAAAGAAAGAAAATTAGAATTAGAAAATTGTGCCAGGATATATGGTAACATCTTCTGTTAAGAAAAGAATCTTGAATTCCCACTATATAAAGAGAATCTGCATGGATTGTGTGGATATACATAATCTCTTCTGCATATGGCGGAGGTTTTTCATCATTTCAATGGCATTTTCATGTCCCAAAAAAGCCAAAACAAAAGTAGCACTACCTAGCAGTATATTAGTGGCCATTATTTATACGTTAGGGTCTTGCATTTACATTACTTTTCTTGATGATTTTAATTCTTGATGATTTTAATTAGTTCAGGGCAATTACAAGTTTACAACTAACAATTTTTTTTATCCAATTTAAAAATTCTGTTTGAAGTAAAAAAAATAATAATTCCAAATTCAAGTAAAGTTTGGGTCAGTTTGTTTAGCTCGGAAATGACACTTTTTATTTTATTTTATTATTATTCGTTGAATATATATATGCAATTTACTCCAAAAAATTTTCAAAAATTTTACTTTTCTCAATCTCTTTTTTTTTTTTTTTAATTTTTTTTGTTTCTGGAAATATGATATGTAACTCAATTAATTAGAATCCGCTTAAAATTAAAAATTATCTTATCTAAATCACCCAATTGCCAAGTTTAAACGCAATTCTTTAGTAAGAAATTCTAACTACCACACCTATTTTGTTATAGATATACACTTATTTTAAGTCATTTTAAAATTTTATTTCTTTTAGAACACACATGAATTGTAGCTTTTTTCAATAATATTATTATGTTTACCATTAATTTGTTTTTTGTTTGAAACATAGGTTGTAAAATTTAGTATTCTTTTTAGTTTTCATTTTGTTCCCATAGGCATCAAATATATAATTTGCACCCAAATTAAGTACTAGCAACTCAATTATCAATTTATATAATAGCTAAATTTGTTCATAATTGTAAAATAGTGGATAGTTATTATTGGTTGTGATCCACATATTTCTACAAGAGTATCATCATTGAATAGGAATACAGGTGGAATATGTAACATATGCAGAATAAGAATTTAGGTAGAATAATATTCATTATCATTCTCTCCAAGTTGAACTGGAAAAAGAAAACAAAGTCAAATTGTTCTGAAATTGCAAAATGGCAACTTTAACACAGACTTCATAAATAATCAACAATATGATCTTTTGGAGCTGATATGCCTAATATTCAACAAGTTTTTACAAACATGATCACACACAAAATGAAAATTAATTTCCAACACAAGATTTTGATGTTAAGTATGTATACTAATATTATAACAATATGAAACTGATGCAACAATTAGTGAAAAACCAATTTCAATAAGAAAAGATTGCAACGAAATTATTTCAGAAATAGTCGTAACTACTACACTATACTTGGCTTCTATAAAAGACTGAGAGATGGATTTTTGCTTGCGTTAACTCCAGGATATCAAATTAGAACTAATAGCAATAGCAAAATTAGTGGTAGACTTGCGATCATCAAGACTACCTCCCCAATCGCATTTAAAAAGGTACAAATAGACTACATATTGGACTTTGCGAGGAAAAGACCATATATAGATGTACCATGAAAATAGTGTTGTTGGCTCAAAAGGCTCAAATTTTTCATTGGTTTTGATGATAACAAAACAATAAAAAAACATAAATCTATCACTTAATGTATTTTGCAGAAATCTAACCAGAAGAAAAAGAAGTATCATGGAATTCAAATAAGAATTGATCAAAATTCTTATAAAGAATTGAAGATATTATTGAGATGAAAATCATGAAGGAAAGTATTTGATATATCTAGTTGGCGCATGGTCCATCCGAACTGAACACCAAGAGAGAGAAGAAATCGAATAGTAGAAGGCTTGACAACTGGACTGTATGTTTTAGTATAATTCACCCCAGGTCATTGATGAAGCCCTTTGGCAACTAGATGAGCCTTTTAGAGGTCAATTGTGCCATCAATTTTCGTTTTGGTTAGAAAAATCCACTGACACCAAACAACATTTTGCTTTGTAGATGGAGGAACTTAATCCCAGGTTTTATTGGCAATTAACGCATCATATTCTTATTGCATAACATTTCTCCAATGTAGAATTTTAGAGATAGTTGTATATATAGGAGGTGGGATCGGGCGAAAGTGTAGTTGTAGCATGAAGGGACATTAGCTGTTGAAGCTTTAAAATGTTTGTTTGTTACCATGTGACTGGGTGTTGCTGATATAGAGAACCATCATTATGACTTACATTAATGGTAGACGACAAGGAGCCATATTTAGTGAGATCGAACAAGAGGTAAGGCAACATCAGTTGTTTATGCAATGGTGTTAAAGTAGTGGTGGAAGGTGACGGATGAGGCAATGAGCGAGGTGAAGAAGCGGGTTGAAAAGATATTGGAGGAATGTGGAGTAAACTTGGGGAAGAAGCTGCTTAAACGGATTCAAATGGCGGCAACCCAATTATGAATGGGAAGACTAATTCATCAAAAATTACATGGTATGAGATGTAAAATTTTTGTGTAATGGGATCAAGACATTTGCACCCTTTGTGTAATCGACTATAGCCCATAAAAACGCAACATTTTGACCAAAAATCTAGTTTAGATTTTGAACATGGTCGAAGCCAAGGATAGCATGCACAACTGAATATTTTGAATGCATTGTAATTAGGTTATTAATGAAAAAAACATGCATAAAGAGATGGATAATTTAGTTGAACCACAAGTAAACAATTAATGATATAGACAACTGTATCAAATACAGAACTTCAATAATTTTTTTGATAAAGAAGAATAGATAGCAGAGTCAAATTAGTTTCAATAATATGTTCGATGCTTTCATTTCACACACCCATTTTGCTCTAGGATTTACGGATAAAAATTCCGCTACAAAATTCCATTTGTTGAAAGATATGATTGAAATGCTTAAAATTTGTCACCCCAATTTGCCTAAAAAATTTTAATAGGTAAACCAAAATATTTCTCTACCAATTTTTGAAATTTAATAATTGTATCTAAAGTTTCATATTTAAACTTAAGAAAATAAATCCAAGAGTATTTACCATAATGATCATAAAATAATGAATAGTAATGAAAACCATCTATTGATACATTAGAGGCAGGGTCCCAAAGATCATAACAAATCAATTCTAAAGGTTGAGATGCCTGAAACATTGAAAAAGGAAAGGACTTATGACTTTTTCTCACAGAGCAATCATGACATAAACGAGGAGACCTAGAACGAGAACACGAAATTGAACTATTTTGCAAAATTTTCTTAACAATTGGATAAGGGGCATGCGCGAAGCAGCAGTGCCCAGTAGACATTGTCGCAACATGAGCTGATGGAGAAGAACTTGATTGCAAAGACAAGTCGCCTTCGAACAAAATTTATTGGGTCACCAAATCCTTAATCAAAAAGGAGTTAGAAAAAATTCAACAAAAACATTGTTAGTAAAGAAATTGACAGAAAGTAGATTATTTTTTGCAATAAGAAACATGTAAAGTATCATGAAATAAGAAATAGGAATAGAAGAGCCATTACCTATAACAACCTCTTCAGAGCTTTGAAATTTTGAATGGATGGCCAGATTTTCCAATTTCGAAGTGAGGTGATGCATTGTACTTGAATCCAGCAATGTCAAATATTTGTGCGAATGTGATTTGAAGTGGGTTGGGAGGTATGGTTTTTGCAAATAGACGGACACACGTTAGCAAGATGGCTAGTGCCATTACAATAAAGCAAATTACACGAGGCATATTTATAGCTTCAACAGGAGACCTGTAGGCACTGAAATTGTTAAAGTTTGGTTGAGGTCCATTTGAAGGTGCATGACCACGACCGTGAGAAGGACCACAAACTCTAGGAGAATCACCTTAACGTGCTGCGAACTGGGCGGTTGGAGCAGCAGGGGTGACTGAAGTTCAAGAATGCCACGGCACGTGAATAGACATTCTTCAATAAAAAGAAGTCCAAATAGATCATCAAATGAGATGTCTTCATAATGAGCATCAAGATTTCAAGTGAAGGGCCAATAAATAGGATTGAGACCCTTAAGAATGCCTCCCACAAGATCATCTTCAAGAATGCGATGATGAAGTGATGCTAATTGATCCAAAATAGCCTTTGCTTTTTATACATACATAGTTATATTATCAATATTTTGATGCAAATTATGTAAACGAGGTTTTAACTCATGGATTTATGGTTTAGATCCTTTGGTCTAGGCTTGACCTGGTGAAGTCCAAGATTCAACAGCTATTTCAATGCCAACATTTTGTTGAAGGACCGTTTCTGTGACAGAGGTAACAATTCATCTTAATACAAGTTGATCTTGTTGCTCCTACTTAAGATAAGCAAGATTTACTTGATTTTCATCATTAAGTTTGTTAGTGGAGTAATAGAACCATCAAAATGATGGTGAAGTCCACAGCTTTTGAGCAAGGGAATAATTTGAGTTTCCCACAGTAAAAAATTGGGCAAAGATAGTTTAATTGGAAGTTAATGAACAAGGTTTGGCATGGTGGTATTAGGGACGGATGAAACCGATCTAGTGCTAAGAATGATGTCATTGAAATTGTTCATGATGGAACTGAAATTAAGAGAAAAGTAGGTAAAAAAGTTTAATTGGAATTTTGGGTTGTTTGACCTCTGAAATTAAAAGAAAAATAGGTAAAAGAATTTTGGGTTGTTTGACCGTGTGGTGCGTGGAAGGAAATTCTAAAATTATTTCTGATAGAAATCGGATAGAATCAGAAGACGGGACAGAATTTGAGATTTCTGTTCCTAATTCGTCTTGTTGTGATTCTCACAATTCAGTGCTAATTGGCGTATAACTACTGCAGATATAAAACAGTAAAGCGTGAGAGAATTTCAAGACAAGGGAAGGCGGACGAGGAAAAACACGAGGAGAGTGGCAAACTGGCGATGAATTGGAGGAAGCACCAAACGACACAACACAGGGGCACTGCCCTATCTGAGAGAATTGGTCGGTGTGAGTTGGCGCCCACAAAGATGCCAGAGATCTGACCAGACACGTGGCATCGGAAAATGCGGCTACGAGACGAATATTTCGGTTTACGATGTTTACATAAATAAATAAACACAATCACAATTATCAGCTTACTGTCAATATCCGCGCAAAAATAGTGGGCCCACTCTCTCTCTTTTCCGCTTGCCTAAGTGGGTTTTGTATTAGACCGGGCCCCACCTGTCCCCACCACCGCACCAGCTCCTCCTCCCCTCCCAAGCAAGGTATAAAACTATAAAATGATAATCTCATTCTTCATTTTTGTATTTTTTTTAATTCTTTTTTCTTTTTTAATTTTCAAATTTATATTCAACAAGAGGAAAAAAAAATTGCGAATAGAATTATAATCTTCATCGAAGGCTTTGAGTTAATGAGCTTCTTTGGAGTCTCGATGTCAACTAGGGTAAAATTATTTTTTTAATAAAAAAATAATTTAAATATAACGAAATAATAGAGGATTTAGAGATTAAATTAATAATAAATTTACTACTCACAACCTCATGTGATAAATTCATGTGAAATTCTATTAGATAATATTGAGATTGACTCAAATTTTGAAACGTTCATTTATTTTTGAAAATTTTGGTAAAATGACTTAATTAATCATTAATGAGTTAAAAAAAAGTTGAATATATACATAGTCTAAAAGAAAAGAATGCAGCACTTTACAACTGCATTTTTGTTGCAGAATAAATAACCAATTTTCCATCCTAATCTAACAAACTGCCACATCATCGCTTGAAGCTTCTCCTTCAAGTTCTGCACCGCAAAACTTGCAAAAAAGAAATACTTTCAGCTCCATTGCTCCGCTCTCTCTGCAAGCTGAGAAGTGTAAGGATTGGGCACTCCCAACTTGGATATGAACATTTTGAATGTGGTAAGATATAATGGTTTTATTAAAATGTTTGCTATCTGATGCTGAATTAAAATTGGCAACAATTTCAAAACTCCTTGCAATTTTCTTGGACAAAGTGACAATCAATCTCGATATGCTTGATCGTGAAAAAAAAAAGTTCTTTGCAATTTGGATTTCATATTGATTATCACGATACATGACAAAAGCTTGAGAATGTGGAATGCAAAGATCAATTAAAAGATACTTGAGCCATTAAACCTCTATTGCTATTACTGCAAGTACACAATACTCGGCTTCTGAACTTGATCTAAAAATGGTTGACTATTTTTGGCCCACCAAACAATCAGGGAATCACTAAGGGACATGCAAAAGCCAACAACAGATCTTTTGGTAATAGGGCATATAGCCAATATGAATCAGAGAAAGCTTTGATTTCCAAAGGACCTAAAAAAGGAAAGAACCATGCATGATTATGAAAAACACACTTTAAAGCATTCACTTTTACGTTTTAAGTCCTATTTTATTAAAAGTAAATTAAAGTAGGGTTTAAGATGCTTCAATATGCTTCTATTATTTGGGATCATTTTTTTTTGCCTTGTAAATGTCCAATTATTCTTAATTATGTGCATTGTGAACCCTAAGACTAATTCCTTTATTTTGATTTATGAGTCACTGTTAGATGCATCCTGAACCTTAAATGAAGAATTGAGTAGGGATTGAACAAGTTTACATATTACCTATATGAGTGATTAATTTTTCTTTTATTTCCATATTTTAATTTAGCTTTAAATTATTATGGATGAAAATTTATTTAGTAGTTCAATATGTTGTTTGGTTGAAAATAGCTCATTTTTATCCATTTAATTATGCAAAAATCTTGTAGTCTTTAATTGTATTTAGATATTATTCAATAAAATTTTAGATAATTTTTATGATACTGCAAGTTAATTTGATATTTATGTGAAATTTAACCTTTGAAACTTAATTTTATGTTACAAACTTATATAATATGTATACGAAGCAGTATTTTTACGCTTCACTTTTATGTCCCACTTTAACTAGCCCTAACACTTTTAGTGGAAATTTGCTTTCGACAACCTTAGAAAGAACAAGCCTTGACTAAGTGTGACCTCTAAGTACCTCACTACGAGTGAGGATGCTCGTGATGAATAAAACTCAGGAGTTGTCACTCAGTACAACTGAGAATCGAATGAGCTTATCCTATTACAGGGACCAATACATTGATCTTCAGAGACAAAGTCTATTGGTAGCACTTACTTCTTTCCATGTAAAATAATCCAAGTATAACAATTCATATATTGACATTAGAGTCCAAAAGGGTATGCAATCGTGAATGTAGGCAAATAGTCATAAAAGATAAAAATAACAACACAACGATCAACAATATAATAATAAATGCAATATAAAACAATAATGTAATAATAACTCTGCAAGACACATAGTAAAACTAATAGTATTTCAGATAAATTATGTAATTTTACTATCCTTGGGTAAAATCATGATTAATTAACTATTAATGAAATGCTTAGGATCAAAATAACCTTATGATGAATACTATGATAATAAACCCTAATTCAGTCTTGGATAATCAAATAAACAAGTTAATGTCATGTTTTTAATCTATAGAAACGAAATTAGCTACATAACAACATGAAATTAAAAATTAAAACAAAGTTTTAAGTTGAGATCTTATCATGAATCTGAATTACCTGAAATCTAGCAAATCTCCATAAAGACGTTGAATCGATCAACAATTGACATTCCAAACCTCCATAATTGTATCTTTCAACTAAGACACTTTAAAAACTCTTCAAAACTCTCTAAAATACTCTAAATTGGATCTACCTATAGCTAATTACTTAAGACTTATAGAGAATTGTTGGAGAAGAGGATGAAGGGTGAAGGGGGATATTTATAGCCTCCAAAATGGAGCGGTGGCTACTTCATAGGCGCAATAGTTCATTAAGCTTCACAACATAAACAAAAGCATTTAACTTCTTTAAGAACATACAACATATCAATAGTGTATTCTTGAATACTTGTATCATTGAACCTCTTTTTCCATTTCATTTTATTTCTTAATCACTTTAAAATTATAGTCTAATAACTCTCAACACAGATTATTGGATACAGGTTATGAGTAGGGGCGCTCGTTTGAGCTAAGCCACCCTGTCACAGTCTATAATCCTGTGTCAGTCTAGGCTCCTCAAGTTAATGGTGTTCTTCGAGCTTAAGCCACATTGATTGGATAAATATATGACTTTTGCATGCAATATTATCGATCATCATGTGTGTCAGTTCAGGCTCCTCAAGTCAATAGTACTCTACGAGTTTAAGCCACATTGACTGGATAAATATATGATTTTTGCATGCAATATTATTGATCATCATGTGTGCCAGTCCATACTTCTCAAGTCAATTGTGCTCTTTGAGCTTAAGCCACATTGACTGGATAAATATATAACTATGGTACCATAAACTTTCTTAATAACATGTCATATATCCTACTTCTAAACCAAGTATCAAGTCTGGGCTTTATTTGTTCATATTATTCTTTTTATATTTTATCAAGACATTTATCTCTCATGACATATATACTTTGCTCATGTGTAACCCTTCATATAACATATGTGTATTGATATTCATAGGAGCATGCATTAACATATCATCATGAAGGCATATGAATAATCATTGCATTGTAAACATTTAAGGAAAAAAACACATATCAATTTATACAGATTTCACAGGTGTAAATACCTCAGTTACGGCTAGCTTATCCGTGAACCAACTATGAACTAAGTCATGAAAGCTTTTGTCCATTTTGTACACTTTCTTCATGGGTATGAATAAAGAGTCTTGAGCATGTTTATTCATTTGATGAGATTCATGGTCGTGAACTCCTAGTCACGGGCGTGAATCTAGGTTTTTCCAGCAGTTAACAGCATTAAATCATGCATTTATTACAAGTCACATATAAGGTCTCCAATGATTGTCCCATAACAACTTTTTCCCATCAACATTCATATCAAACATACATTAAGACATATTAAAACATCAAATAACATATAATCACTTCATTAACCCTTTTTCATGTTCACAAACCATCCTATTAAGAATTTATATTTTCATATGCATTTAACCATTTTTACTTACCTCTTTCACCCATTAAGTCATCATCATTCATTTCCATTTAATACATCTTTAGGTACATTTATTGCATGTAATACTACAAGCATTATCAATATTCATTCAAGGCATACTTACATTTTTCATAAAATTACTCATATCACATGGCATCAATTACATCATTCAACTTTGTATTTAGCATATAAAACATACAATTCAATTATTACCTAATTAACACACAATATGCCATAATTTAGGAATTTGAATGCATATACGTATATACCTCTAATGAAGCCTCAAAAACTAAGCTTTTCTCAAGCTTGCTTATCCTTTTGGTGGGTTTCACTACCTCTTTTTTCAACTCTGATCACATATAACATATCTATGTCAAAATCTATAACCGTTAAACTTAGCTTTTAAATCTATAGAGATGAAAACCCTAACTTTAACCATTTTAACAACCTTAATCTCATATAACTCATTACTAACACTTGCTATAACTATTAAACAACTTAAAAAGAGGTCTTAAGCGATGAAGGCTCATTGATCACCTAAAACCCTAACCCAATTGGAAATGGATCTTTACCATAATCGAACTAAGCATGATTAAAACTATGAAAGCTCGTAAAAATGAAAGGAAAATGTGATTCCTTACCTCTATCGAAGGAAACATAGTTGGAAAGAAATATTTGACTTCTCTCTTCATTCTTAGGTTCGGACTCCTCAAGAACACCACTTCTTCATGGTCTCTATTTTCCAAGAACTTGTTGAAAGATTGATATTTTTCTTTAGATTAGGTGTTTAGGGTTGGAAATCAAAGGAAAACATAAGACATTTAGCCTTTGGTGTGAGGAAACTTTGTGTTAAACCTTGAGGGGTATTTTCATCATTTTGATGATAACAAATAAAATAGCAATATTTTATTTAACATACTTGTTCTCTAAGTCTATTATACAGGACATGGATTAAAATAACAAGAATGGAGATTGGAAGAATAATCCTTGAAAGACAAAATTAAGGAAGTAGCATGTTCACTGCCGTGACTCTATGTGTCACGCCCGTGAAAGAGCTAACCGTTACCAAAACCAACATTTGAAGTTCATGGCCATGAAGGAAGAACAAACCGTGAAGTGGACATTTCAATCACCCCTGTGAATAAATATGTCACCCCCGTGAATGTTCATGCATTTTCATCTAGAGAGCTTCATGACCAAAGTCACCACTTGAATCATGGCTGGGAACTTTGTCACGCCTATGAATGTGTATGTCACTCCCGTGACTCATTGTGTTAAAACATTCCAGAGAGTTTCATGACCAAGGTCACCACTTCAGTCACGGCTTGGGAAGAAATGTCACGCCCGTGAACAATGAAAGAGAAAAATGTCAGGCGCGATTATTTGATTGGTACAAGGACTAATTTCGTATTTAATGCACCCTAACGGCTATATTCAGCCATGGAAGTATAAATGGAAGTCATTTATGCATTTAGAACAAAAGAATAACAATAGAATAGCATATACTTTGAATTTAATTCTTATTACAAGCTATTTGTACATTCAATACTTTGAGAACAAAATCTATTCTTTGTAAAAATCTTTTTGCTCTTCATTTATTGAGCAATTAAGATTTGTAAGTGGTTCTCTTTGTAATCTTTACTCAAGTGAGTTTTGGGTATTTATGGGTTAAGAGTAGAACACTTGTAAGGGTTAGTTGTGTGATCCTCAAAACACAAATCAAAAGGTTATTGTGTGAGCCTGTAAAAACACAAAGTGAAGGTTGTTTGTGTGAGCCTGTAAAACACAAAGAATTGGTTATTGTGTGAGCCATTAAAACACAAGGGATTTCTGGGTTAGGTGTGAGCCATTGTGAGAAACACCATAGTTGGGAGTGAGCTTGTAAAACTCCATTGTAACACTTAGTGTGTTAGTGAAACTCCCAATTGTGATTGGAGAGAGGAGTAGGGTTTATTAACACCCGAACCTCTATAAATCTTTGTGTCAGATTTTCTCTATCCCTCCTAAAATTAATTATTTATTTCCACACCTTAAAGTTTAATTTTTTGAAACTCCAATTTAACCCCCTTTCTTGGCTTAATATCTGGGCAACAGTTGGTATCAGAGCTTAGTCTAGCATCGAAGCCTAAAAAGCGCTACTAAAGATTAAGATATGGCTAGTGAAGGATTCCAAAGTCTCAAACCTTACTTTGATGGAGCAAATTATGCCCATTGGAAGTTTAGGATGGAGACATATTTGGATAGTGAAAGAATTGAAGTCTGGGATAGTGTATGAAAAGAATGGACACCACCAACCAGAAGAGGAGCTGATGGTGAAGAAGAAATCCTATCAAGAGATGATTGGACAGAGCCTCATATAAAAGCAAACTTCAAAAATAAGAAGGCAATGACAATCCTATCAAGCTCATTATCTATTGAAGAATGTGGGAGAATACAACACTGCCCAACAACATACAACATGTGGAAGACATTGGAGAATTATCATGAAGGAATTAAGCAAGTCAAATCCAAGAAGATTCAACTTCTAACCTCAGAATATGAGCTCTTCAAGATGAAATCCAATGAGTCAATCACTAACATGACCAACCGTCTTCTAGCCATTATAAATGGAATGAGGAAACTTGGGAAACATCTGAGTTTGGAGGATGTAAACAACAAAATCCTGAGAAGTCTTCCTCTTAAAGACTATGGCTCAAGAGTTGCTGGCATAGAAGAAACAAATGAAGATATGAGCATCATGAATACTGATGTGCTGATTGGCAAACTTCTCACACATGAGATGGCAGTAAAGAGAGATAGAGAGCTTGAAGCAGAGCCAGAGAAAAGAAAACCCTTAACACTCAAAGTCTCTACCTCAAAATCTCAATAAGAAAGTGAAGATGATGAAGAAATGAGTGATGATGAAAATGAGGACATTGCTATTCTTTCAAGAAGATTAAAAAGAATCATTGAGAAGAAAATGAGCAACTCCAGAAAATTCAGGCAAAGAAACCTTAAACAAACTTCTAATGACACACATAGAGGTAAGGAAGAGGTGAAGTGCTATGAGTGTGGAAAGAAAGGACATATCAAACCAGAATGTCCAAGGCTCAAGAAGCACAAGAACAAATATCAAAGAGACAATGGGGAGAAAGGTCACAAAGCCACATGGGATGACGAAAGCTCTTCAAGTGAAAAAGATGATAATGAAAGTAAAGAGGTTAACCTATGCTTCATGGCTATCGAAGATCATGTCTCGAATAAGGTAAGATCACTACACTCATACTCTTTGAATAATGATGATAGTAGTGATAATGATGATGATAGTGATGATGATGATGATGATGATGATGATGAGCAAAGCCTAATAGAAGAATTAAATCTAGAATTAGAGAAATATAGAACTAAATTTAACACCTATAGAAATAATATCTCTAATTTAAAAAATAAGATAGATGGTTTAGAAAAGGAAAACATAAAGCTTAAATCATCTAATGAATCTCTCCAAAAGTCATTAGATGAATACTCATCAAGACCCTCAACAGCTTCCTTGCTAAAAGAAAATAATACTTTAAAAAATGAAGTTGAGGAATTTAGAAATTCCATTTCTAAATTTCACAAAGGTAAAAAGAGCTTAGATACTCTCATTGTGTCTCAAAGATCATCCTTAATTAGACATGGTCTAGGATTTAAGGACATATCATCATCTTCTCACAAAACCATATTTGTTAAGTCTAAAGAACCTCACATTACCACACCTGTTAGAACAACACCAAGAAATAAGCATGTTAAACCTTATATACATAAAAAGAATAATCATGCCTTTATATATAGGAAGCATGCATCTAGCAAATCTAAAATTAATCATAACTGTGCATGTCATCATTCTCAAAATAAATTTGATGGAAAAATGATATTCAAAAATATTATAAGACCAAAACAATGTAATTATTGTATGAAAATGGGTCACATAAATAAATATTGCTGGATAAGAAAGGCTCATTGGGAACCTTCATATGCTAACCCCCAAGGACCCAAACTCATTTGGATATCTAAAAATCATACTTGAATTGTGATTCTATAGGTATGCCTCAAGTCCACAATAAACAAAAATACTTGGCTAGTAGACAGTGGATGCTCAAGGTATATGACAGGAGACAAAGAACTTTTCAATGAAATCAAAAGTATTGATAGAGGTAAAGTTACATTTGGAAACAATGCAAAGGGTAAGGTAATTGGCATTGGTTCTATTGGTGTTAATGGTACTACTTTTATTAAAGATGTCTTACTTGTTGATGGCTTGAAACATAACTTGTTAAGTGTAAGTCAATTATGTGATAAAGGAAACAAAGTAATCTTTACTTCAAATGAATGTCTTGTAATCTCTATCGATGGTCAAGAGATATTTAAAGGAAATAGAGATATCAATACATACATAATAAACTTACATGAACTATCTAACCATTCCTCTAAGTGTCTTGTGACTACTAGTGATGAATCTTGGTTGTGGCATAGAAGACTTGGTCATGCTAACATGGACTTAATACAAAGTCTCAGCACAGAAGAACTAGTAAAAGGACTGCCAAGAGTTAAATATGAAAAAGACAAGACATGTGATCCTTGCCAAAGAGGAAAGCAACACAAGTCATCCTTTAAAGCCAAAAACATAGTAAGTACTTCAAAACCTTTTCAACTCCTGCATTTAGACTTGTTTGGACCTACTAGAATTGCTAGCTTAGGAGGAAAACATTATGCATTTGTCATCATAAATGATTATTCTAGATTTACTTGGGTAATTTTCTTAACTCAAAAGAGTTATGCTTTTGAAAACTTCAAAAACTTTGCTAAAAGAGTTCAAAATGAAAAAGGATACTGTATTTCAAAAATAAGAAGTGATCATGGAAAAGAATTTGAAAATGAAAACTTTGAAAGTTTTTGTCTTGAACATGGCATTTCACATGATTTTTCATCTTCTATGACACTTCAACAAAATGGGGTAGTTGAAAGGAAAAATCGTACTTTAATTGAAATGGCTAGAACAATGCTTAATGAATATGAATTACCAACTTATTTTTGGGCAGAAGCCACAAACAGTGCTTGTTATATTTCAAATCGAGTTTTCAAAAGACATCTTTTAAACAAAACCTCATTTGAGCTATGGAATGGAAGAAAGCCCTTGATATCATACTTTAGAGTATTTGGATGCAAGTGTTTTATATTGAACACCAAGGATAATCTTGAAAATTTTGCCTCTAAGTCTGATGAACGTATCTTTTTAGGATACTCTACAACCAGCAAAGCATATAGAGTATTTAATAAAAGATCACTAACGGTTGAAGAATCCATGCATGTTGTTTTTAATGAATCTAGTAGACTTGATCTTGTGAAAGGTAGTGTTCTGGATGATGTTGCAGGTAATATGGAAAGATTTGATATTGGAAATGGGAAAAAAGAAAATGATCAAGAAGATTTACATCAAAATGATTCTCTACCTCAAAATCAAGAACTTCCAAAAGAATGGAGAATGACGAAAGATCATCCAAAAGAGCAAATCATTGGTGATCTCTCAAGGAGAGTAACTACTAGATCTCATTTCAAACATCTAGTCACTGACATTGCTTTTATTTCACAAATTGAGCCTAAAAATATTGATGAAAAGTTGGGTAATTTCCATGCAAGAGGAACTCAACCAATTTGAGAGAAATAAGGTATGGACCCTAGTACCTAGACCCAAGGATCATCAAATTATAGGTAGCAAATGGGTATTTAGAAACAAATTAGATGAACAAGGTTTAATAACTAGGAATAAGGCTAGATTAGTTGCAAAAGGATATGATCAGGAAGAAGGTATAGATTATGATAAAACATATGCACCTGTAGCTAGATTAGAAGCCATAAGAATACTTTTAGCATATGCATGTCACATGAATTTCAAACTTTTTCAAATGGATGTGAAAAGTGCATTTTTAAATGGTTATATAGATGAAGAAGTGTATGTAGAACAACCACCAGGCTTTGAAAGCTATGATTTGCCAAATCATGTTTTTAAACTTTCAAAAGCTTTGTATGGTTTAAAACAAGCCCCAAGAGCTTGGTATGAGAGGCTAAGTTCTTTTCTGTTAGAAAATAACTTTACAAAGGGAAATGTTGACACTACATTATTCATCAAAAAGCATAAGCATGATATACTGATTGTTCAAATTTATGTTGATGATATAATATTTTGTTCTACTAATGAGTTGCTTTGTCAAGAATTTGCTAAGTGCATGACTAAGGAATTTGAAATGAGCATGATGGGAGAGCTTAAGTATTTCCTTGGTCTACAAATAAAGCAAAGCAATGAGGGCATATTCATCAACCAATCCAAATATGCCAAAGATTTAATTAAGAAATTTGGTATGGAAGGATGCAAAAATTCCAAGACTCCTATGAGCACATCAACAAAATTGGACAAGGATGAAAATGGTAAGAGCATTAATGAAAAGCTTTACAGAGGTATGATCAGATCTCTTTTATATCTCACTGCTTCTAGACCCGATATAATGTAAAGTGTTTGCTTATGAGCATGATTTCAATCATGTCCTAAAGAATCTCATTTAAATGCAGTAAAAAGAATTTTAAGATATTTACATGGATCTTTGCATTTAGGTTTATGGTATCCTAGGAATTCATCCTTTTATATTATAGGATATTTAGATGCAGACTATGCTGGTAGTCTGTTAGATAGAAAAAGTACTTCAGGTACTTGTCACTTCATTGGAGAATGCTTAGTTTGTTGGTTTAGCAAGAAACAAGTTTCAGTTGCTCTCTCAACTGCTGAAGCAGAATATGTAGCACCTGGATGTTGTTGTACTCAAATTCTTTGGATGAAATAATAACTTAAGGACTATGGTCATGAGATGAACCATATACCTATTAAATGTGACAATACAAGTGTTATAAATCTTTCAAAGAATCCTATTCAACACTTAATAAGTAAGCATATTGACATTAGACACCATTTTATTAGAGATTATGTTGAATATGGAGATGCTGCATTAGAATTTATAAGCACAGAAAAACAATTAGCAGACATTTTTACTAAGTCTCTAAATGAGGAAATATTTAATTTCATTAGAAGAGAACTTGGTATGATTGATGGATTAACATTGTGATTGCTAAATTATGATTGATGATATTATTTTTTATATCATATCACTAGATATAAGATAGAAATTTTTGATGAAAATTTATGTTCTAAGGAATAGAATCTTTATTGAAATGATTTAGTTTTGTTTTTAGGACTTAATTTTATTTGATGAAAATTTTAGGGGAGTCACACCCGTGACATATGTTCACGCTCGTGACTTAAATAGTCAAAAGAGGCAGTGTTGTTCACGACTTGGTTCACAACATGGTTCAAGGCTTCAAGTGGTGAAGTTTATTTCACGGCTTCATTCACTCCCGTTAAAAGAGACTTTCACTCCCATGAACTATTACACCCCAAAACTCACAGAGGCTTTCATGCCTTGAGTCACGTCTTGCTTCACGGGCATACATAGTGAAATTCAACATTTCACGCCTGTGACTATTGTTTCACCCCCGTGACAGTTCATCTTTCATGCCTGTGATATTCAAAGGTAACGCCCGTGAACTTATTCACGCCTTCATTCACGGGTGGAACACTCATTCAACAAACCGTGAACACAACCATTCACGCCCGTGAAAACACACTTTACGCCCATGAATGTATCGAGTATATAAAAGAACAACCTGCTATATTTTTTATTTCAACTCTCCAACTCCCAAAACCGCTCTCATTTACACACATTCATTGAGACATTGAAGATTCTGGCCCCCAAGACTCAAACTTTCCCTATAAATACCACTAAAAGTTCAAGTCTTCATCAGAAATCTTACATTCTTAGGGTTTCATAAAGATTTTCTGTCAAAAGTTTTCCACTCCATTACAAACCGATTTCTTCAAAACAAATGGAGACTGCTTCATCCAAGGGAAAAAGAAAGAAGTCTCATGCTCCTAGGAGGTATGCAGATTACCTCATGAATCGCATTCCGGAGCAATGCCATCCTCGATACTCAACTTTAAAGAAGAGACCTCTCATATCATCACGGTCTTTCGAATGGCAGACAGTCCGAAGTCTCGGGCTCGAGACGGCTATGACAGAGTAACTTCAAGCCTATCATCTGAAAGAATTCGTGGAGATTCACCAGCCAACCTTGAGGGAGCCAACACTGGAATTCCTCAGCACCTTGCAGGTTTCACCTACTGGAGTGGTGAAATTCCAACTTTGCGACAAACCCAACACCCTCAGTGCCATCGAATTTGAGGAATTGTTCAATCTACCATTTGATGGAATCCTGAATGATACTGAGGTATAATTCTCTGCTCCTCGAGCTTGTACACGTTTTGGCTATGATTGTAGCTGGGATGTTAAGAAGACAAAGAGCACTCATCTCGTGTTCCCAGTGCACAGGGATTTGCATAGGTTTCTGACCTATAACATATTCGCTAGAGGAGAAAGCAATTGAACTATCAGGAAGTCGAAGCTCTTCCTCTTTGAGATGGCTCGTAGAGGAATCACAGTGGCACTCTCTAGATGGTTTGCAAACCATATTCTCTCCATTGCCACCAAGCCCACGAGAGATATTTTGATTGGGGCATATGTCACCCACATAGCCGTGAAGCTTGAGTATCTGAAGTTGGATGAGCATCACTTCAACCTCATCCCTGGACATCCTCGAGATCGCTTGGATGTCGAGTCTTTCATAAAGATGGGAGTGGCTGTCAGAATCGTTTTCTAGAACGATATCTTCTACCGCTTCACTGACACTGCTGAGGAGATCATCTGGGAAGATAATGACACGGAGGAATTTAAAGCAGGCCTCTAGGGAGTCCAGTAGAAAAAGAGGGCTCGGTTTGAGGAAGCACCTCTAATAGTTGAGCAGGACATCAGACAGTCCTCGGTTTCCACACTGACGTTAGCGTAGCAGGTGGTTAACCTCTTGGCACCACATTTTGAGCAGCTGCAGACTTCGATGGATGAGAGGTTGGAAAACCTCAAAGACTTCATGGAGTCTCGGATGGACAACCTTGAGGCTGAAGTAGCTAGGCTTCGTGATAGGATGTCCGGCTAGGAGTTAGGCTAGAATGTAGCCTAAATTTGCTTGTTTTGTGCTTGTTTATTTTGTTTATGTTTGTTGTTGTGTAGGAAATTGTCAATTTCCTTTCTGAACATTTAACTTTATTTGTATCTTTTCATTTATTTAATGTATTTGCTTTTGCTTATCTTATTGATATCCTCTTATCCTTTTTTGCTTGATGACAAAAGGGGGAGAAAACTAGCAATATATTATAGGGAAAATGGTATCAAACTAAGCAATATAAGGAGAAACTAGCAATATATATTAAGATAAATGAATTTTGAATCAAAAATTAAAATTGAATTGTCATTGAAATAGATTAAAAGGGATTAGAAACCTTGATTCAAAAATTCATATGCAAAGTATAAGAAATTGAGCTTTATATACATTAGATATACCTTAAGTATACTTTGCATATACCTTCATACAAGTTACAAAAATAAATATGCCATGATATACCTTAAGTATACCTTACATATACTTCATGCCTTAAAAATGAATTATGGTATATATTGGATATACTTCCCATATAACTTGCATATACTTAAAATCTAGTTAAGTTTATTTCAATGCTACATCATTCTTTACTATTCTTGCACATTATAAATTTTTTATCCTAAGTATATTTTGAAGGGGAGACCTCTCAAAATCACATATTGCTAGATTATTTGTCACCATCAAAAGGGGGAGATTGTTAAACCTTGAGGGGTATTTCCGTCATTTTGATAATAACAAATAAAATAGCAATATTGTATGTAACATACTTGTTCTCTAAGTCTATTATACAGGACATGGATTAAAATAGCAAGAATGGAGATTGGAAGAATAATCCTTGAAAGACAAAATTAAGGAAGTAGCATGTTCACTACCGTGACTCTATGTGTCACACCTGTGAAAAAGCTAACCGTTACCAAAACCAACATTTGAAGTTCAAGGCCATGAAGGAAGAACAAACTGTGAAGTGGACATTTCAGTCACCCCCGTGAATAAATATGTCACCCCCATGAATTTTCATGCATTTTCATCCAAAGAGCTTCACAACCAAAGTCACCACTTGAATCACGGCTGGGAACTTTGTCACGTCCGTGAATGTGTATGTCATGCCCGTGACCCAATGTGTTAAAACATTCCAGAGAGCTTCACGACCAAGGTCACCACTTCAGTCACGGCTTGGGAAGAAATGTCACACCCGTGAACAATGAAAGAGAAAAATGTCAGGTGTGATTATTTTATTGGTACAACGGCTAGTTTCGTATTTAATGCACCCTAATGGCTATATTCATCCATAGGAGTATAAATGGAAGTCATTTATGCATTTAGAACAAGAGAATAACAATAGAATATCATATACTTCGAATTTAATTCTTATTACAAGCTATTTGTACATTCAATACTTTGAGAACGAAATCTATTCTTTGTAAAAATCTTTTTGCTCTTCATTTATTGAGCAATTAAGATTTGTAAGTGGTTCTCTCTGTAATCTTTACTCAAGTGAGCTTTGGGTATTTCTGGGTTAAGAGTAGAACACTTGTAAGGGTTAGTTGTGTGATCCTCAAAACACAAATCAAAAGGTTATTGTGTGAGCCTATAAAAACACAAAGTGAAGGTTGTTTGTGTGAGTCTGTAAAACACAAGGAATTTGTTATTGTGTGAGCCATTAAAACACAAGGGATTTCTGGGTTAGGTGTGAGCCATTGTGAGAAACACCATAGTTGGGAGTGAGCTTGTAAAACTCCATTGTAACACTTAGTGTGTTAGTGAAACTCCCAATTGCGATTGGGGAGAGGAGTGGGGTTTGTTAACACCCGAACCTCTATAAATATTTGTATCAGATTTTCTCTATCCCTCCTAAAATTAATTATTTATTTATGCACCTTAAAGTTTAATTTTTTGAAACTCCAATTTAACCCCCCTTTTTGGCTTAATATATGGGCAACACTTTGAATTCTATGGTTCTTTATTTTATTTTATTTTAGGTCGTGAAAGAAAGAAAGAAAGAAAGAACAATTGATGAAATTTATATTTGATAATGTTCACGGGTGTGACAACTACTGTCACGGCCTTGAATGTGCTTAAACCTAGAATTCCATCTCGCAACTCATGATCATGAAAGAATTTTCGCGGTTGTGAATCTTGTGATATTTCACTTTTTTTTAATCTCTTTTCAACTCTCTTCTCATAACCCTTAATCACATATTTATATTTCTCAATCTGTATTAATTACTAAGCCCTAATTATGAACATTACACTATTCTTTAGTTTCTGTCTAGGTTGGCCTACGACTTATATCTAGGTTGCCCTATGACTAACGTGGTTCCTTTAAGGATCCCCTGTGTGACTTGTCTAGGGATTCACCCTTGTAACAAATATTTTTTCTAAGGATTCACTAGTGCAATACGCCTATCTAAGGATCCCCTTTGCAATAGATTATTTGTCTAGAGTTCCACCTGTGCAACAAATATTTATCTATAATTACACTCTTGCAAAGGTTCTTTTTTTTTATGTGTTTAGGGATTTCTCCCTATGACTAGCTATTCTTCATTTTATCTAAGGATTTTTTTCCTGAGACTATTTTCTTTTTATTTGTTTAGGGATTTTTTTCTTGCAACTTTATAACACCCCATCACCTTACCCAGCGAATGGTCAGGTAAAAAATTGTTATGAAACTTCCTATCAAGTTGGACTTTGATATTGAAGACTAGAACTTATGGATATTGATTGTCAGTTCATCTACAAATGGAATGTCATGCTAAAATTGAGTTGGGTTTCCAAAGCCTTTTGTAGTCTCTTCCAAAACTACAAAGTGAATCTGGGGTCTTTACCAAATATTGACACCGGAACTCCATGTAGTCTCACAATCTCATTTATATAAATTTCAGTGAGTTTGTTCAGTGAGTAATTTATTCTGACAGGTAAAAAATATGCTAATTTTTCCAATTGATCTACTATCACCCATATTGCATCATGCTTCTTCTAGGTTACTGGCAAGCCTAAAATAAAAATTCATAATGACTCTCTCCCACTTCCACTCTAGTATATGTATCGATTGTAGTAGTCTAATGGGTAGCTGATGTTCAACTTTTACTTGCTAGCAAGTCAGAACCTAACACCATATTTTGTAATATCTTTCTTCATCTCAGGCCATCAGTATTGTACTTTCAAGTCTTGATACATCTTATTTCTACTTAGATGCATAGTATATATTGTTTCATGTGCTTCCTTTAGGATATCATGCTTCAGCTCTTCTACACTTGTCATACAAATTCTGTTATTGAAATACATTATGTCATCTTTTTCCATTGAAAACTCAAGCCTCTCCCATTTTTTCACTGTCTCGGCTATCTTTTCCAACTTTTTATCTTGCTTCTGAGCATCCTTAATCCTATGCATTAAGGTAGATTGTACCTGCATCTCTGCCATTATTAGGGTTAGTCATATGTGCAATTAAAACACTACTTAAAATGTACAAATTAAAGAAAATTAATTATAGCTCACTAGCTAAAATCTTCATGCTTAACGCATCCACTACTACATTAGCTTTTCTTGTTTAGTAGTCAATCTCACAATTAATATCATTGATTAACTTTAGCCACCTTTTTTGCCTCAAATTCAATTCCTTCTGTGAGGAAAGATACTTTAGGCTTTTATAATCTGTGTAAATATAACGTCTCTCTTGGTACATGTAATGTCTCCAAATCTTCAAGGCAAAAACTATTACATCCAATTCCAAATCATGTGTGGGGCAGTGAAGCTCATGAGACTTCAACTGCTTGGAAGCATACACAATCACTTTTCTTCTTGCATAAGGACACAGTCCAGTCCGTTATGACTCACATCACTGTAAATCACAAAGTCTTTCCTAGGAGTGGCCTAGGTTAGCATTGTCGCTTTAGTCAAAATTGCCTTAAATTGTTCAAAACTCACATGATATTTGTTTATCCACTCAAAGTGGATGTCCTTTCGCAACAGTTATGTCAAAAGAATCGCAATGGAGGAGAAACCTTTCACAAATCTCCTTTAGTAACTAACTAATTCGAAGATGCTCCTTACTTCTATCACATTATGCGGTGGTTTCCACTTAAGAATAGCTTTGATCTTTCAAGGGTCCATACAAATACCTTTAGTTGAGATTATATGACTTAGAAAATTGACTTTCTTGAGACAAAACTCCCACTTCGATAGCTTAGCATAAAACTAGTTCTTTCTCAATGTTTGTAGCACGATTCTGAAATGTTGATCATGTTATTCTTTATCTCTAGAGTACACAAGAATATCATCAATGAACACACACAAGGATATCATCGATGAACACCATAACAAACTTATCTAAATAGGGTCTAAATACATATTCATCAAGTCTATAAATGCTACTAACACTTTTGTCAAGCTAAAAAGCATTACTAAGAACTCATAATGATTATACCAAATCCTAAAAGTTATCTTGGGTACATTTTACTTCTTGATCTTCAATTGATGGAACCCAGAACGAAGATCTATCTTGAAAAATACACATGCTCCTTTCAGCTGGTTAAACATGTCATCAATCTTGAGCAGCAAATACTTATTCTTGATAGTCACCTTGTTAAGTTGCATGTAGTCAACACAAAGCCATAAATTGCCTTTTTTTTCACAAATAAAACTGGTGTACCCCACGGTCAAAAACTGGATTGAATCAACAGTCAAAAACTAGATTGAATCAATCCCCTATCTAACAAATCTTACAACTATACCTTAAGCTATTTCAATTCAGCAGGTGTCATTCTGTAGGGTGTAATGGTAATGGGAACAACACCAAGTACCAAATCAATGGCAAATTTTATGTCCCAATCCAGTGGTAATCCTAGTAGCTCATTTGGAAATATATTTGGAAACTCATACATGGTACAGATGTTAACTAGCATTAAACTACTCTTTTTGGTATCAACCACATACGCCAAGTATGTTTCGCACCCCTTGCTAATGAAATCCATAACTTTCATCACTAATATCATATTATTTGGATATCATCTGTTCTCTCCTATGAAACTATCTCATCTTTTCTATGCAACTCTGATAGTCATCTATCGTTTTCTACAGTTAGCCACAACTTTATGATGAACTAACTAATCCATCTCCAATATAACATCAAACTCATAGAAAAGTAGATCTATCAAGTTTGCTAGAAACTAATTGCCCTGAATCTTCACTGGTTAACTTTTATACAGTTGATTGTCTCCCACACTATGGCCTAATAGATTTTTCACTAAAATATCATATTTTAAGGCTTCAAGCTCTAAGTCATTTTAACTAGATAGAGGTGTGTATATGCAATAATGCATCAATCCAGGATCTATAAATGTATGAATTTCAAAGCCAAAAAGTAAAAATTTACCCGCGATCAAGTCTAATAAATCCTGGTCCTCTCAAGCTAGCATGGCATATCCCTTTAGCTGGTGCGGCTCGATTACTCACTGGCTTCTCTACTGTCTTTGACCTAACTTGACTGGACCTTGCTCGACCTTTTCTACTTTATCTACTACCTCAACCTTTACCCTATCCAAAACCCTGTGTTTGTATTATTTTAGAGCTCACAAAACCTTTACCTTACTATAATATGAGGCCACATCTCCTTTGATATTCCTTAGAGCCATATCTCAAACAAACTTCTTTCATCCACCAGCACTGGTTTGTATGTGTACGAATGCAATGTTGGTAAAGGTGGTGCTCTCCAAGAAACTAGCATCAATGCACTGGCTATAAATGCCATAGGTTTTATGGGTTTTCTCCACCTAAAAGAAAAGGTTCTTCTAAAATCCCCACCTGAAATCTTCCACTAATTGATCTTGTCCTCTTACTACCAAATGCAGTCACATTAGCCTATGGCATGGGTCTCTTAAAACCTCTATCTTATGCTGGATATTGGGCTGCCAAAACCCTTTAAACTATCCTGGAAGGTGCTAACAAACTAGAGAAGTCCATCAATCATAGAGTTGAGACTTGAAGTTTAATATGATCTTGCACCCTATCCTCTAATCGTCTACACTTGTTAGCCTTAATGGATACAATCCCTCAAGCATACTAGCACAAATGTGTAAACTCTTGCTCATGCTCTGAAACTGACATAGTTCCCTATCTCAAAAATAAAACTCTATTTTCTTGTAATCTATATAAATCAGTGGTATATACTATTCCTCAAATTTCTTTAGGAAATACTCCTACGTGAATGTCTTTTATGCCTGATGACCTTATGACGTTGTCTGTAACCAATTATGTGTTCTCCTGTATAAGAGATACTGTGTAGTCATACTTCTGCTTAGGTGTGCAATGCATTTGATCAAAAATTCTCTCTACCCATTCTAGCTAGAACACTATTGTTGTAGGGTCATCCTTTCTTCGAACGTAGAAATCAGAAGCTCCCAACTTCCATAGACTCTCACCTGCAAAGTTGGTGGTGTAATGCCTCTAAGTTAGGGCCTAGAAATAACATATATTAAGTGTCTATAGGTGGTATATAAGTGGCATTAGGTTTTGAAATATAAAAATAGTTAAAAATATATGAAAAAATGAGGTTTCATAGTATTCACACCCATGAATGTATCATTATGGTCATGAATATCGAGAAATAAGAATTCTAAAGTAAAACAACTTCACTCCTATGGAAATTTGCAATTTAAATTGGGAAGTTTCATGTTTTTGACATAAACTCACGAATCTCCATACTTGAAACCCTAGCCACCAGACTTTGAACCCTAAAATCAAATTTCCCTCAATTCACTTTGATTTTAGTCTTGATAATATGAAATATCCACCATAAATAAGATAAAAACTAAACATAATCAAGAGTTGTTATCATTCCAAAGAGGACAACATTTGGGGAAAAGAGGAATTCAAATTCATACCCTAACCAATTCTGATTCATCAAGGTTTTGGGTATATGTTTTTTTAATTCTTTAATTGGTTCAATTTGGATTTTGATGGGGTATAGTGAAAAAAAACACAAATAATTGAATTAAGTTAGGATTTAGTTTGATTATAGCATATGGAGGGTTAATACTCATTTATATAATGATTTTTTTTTATTATGATTTAATGTTAAAGACCAAAAAAAAGGTAAAAAAACCCACTAGAGAGCTTAGGCACACGAGAGAGGTTGATTTGTTGAGGCTCCAATTCAGGTTTATATATATACGTATAAAAATTCACTTTTTATGGCATGTTGTGTGTTAATTTTTATATTGGTATGTTATATGGCATGTTCATGGCATAATTCAATATATTATATCCCAAAATTGGACTTATGTTATAAGTTCAGCCTTGTATGCATGTGAAATAATGAAAATTGAGGTTTATGGATGTTCTGATTGAAAATTGGTCATGAAATCTAGTTTAATTGGCTAATGGATGAAATTGCATGAATTATAGCTTGAAAATGATGAAATATGTTGAAAAGTGTTAATAGGAGTGACTGACATTAGTTAGCCTTAGAGTCGTTGCATGTGGTGTGCATAATTGTCTTGATTTGGTGCTAAAATTGTTACAGACTATTGATTCACAACCATGAAATGTTGCTTATGTTAGTGAATAATCCAAAAAAATGATCATGGCATGAATCATCGGTAGACAACAGGTGAATGAGGGCTTCGCCGCTGTAAATGACCATTCACACTCATGAAGCCTTGAAACATAACTTTATACTGAATTTTATAATGAAATAACATGGAATTGGTATGCACCCATACAAATATATTGAGATAAGACTGTATATGGTATGAATACATAAAAATGGATATGGATATGCATTATATGCTCACATTCATAAGGTATTATTTGGTTAACATGTTTAAATCTTGAGTGAGTTATGAATGATACAAATAACTATATTATGATTAATTAATGTCCATTTTATATGCGAGGACTAGCATATGATAGATGTCATATCATTGAAGGAATTATGACACCGTAGAATATGATTATATACTCAATTAAGTTTTCTTAAGCTTGCATAAGAGTGCTCCTGATTTGAGATGACAGATTGAGCATATGCAAATAAAGGAGAAGGTGGCTTAAACTCAGGTGAGAATGTCTTTGATCCTATTACTTTATTTTACTCAGTCAATGTGGCTTAAGCTCAGGTGAGATCACTTCTAACATGACAAGCTTGGTTGAGTATTTATACATACAGATACAAATAATGAGCATGGTGGTTTAAACTCGGATGAGAGCACTCTTGCTTAACAACCCGCATCCAGATAGTCCAAGTTTAGAGTATTGAGCTACAAACTAAATAAGGAATATGAGGATTAGTTATCAGTTAGGCAATGTAAAACCAGAAACAAGGAAATTAATCAGATGTATGGAAACCAAATACAACTATATATTATAAAAGGATCACGGAAAACCAATAACCAACTATAAATATAAAAAGGAACATCCAATCCAATTACCCAGTAATTGAACAAGGAAATGAAAATTTGTAT
Source organism: Triadica sebifera (assembly GCA_023653625.1). Lineage (NCBI taxonomy): Eukaryota > Viridiplantae > Streptophyta > Magnoliopsida > Malpighiales > Euphorbiaceae > Triadica > Triadica sebifera. The sequence goes on from CM042892.1 coordinate 7,261,559, forward strand.
CTTATATTATGAATGTTATATAGACATATGAAAACAGTTATATGAGAATGGAAACATGAATATGATTTCATTTTGTGAATTAAGACATGTATGAATGTAAAACTAGTAACCAAATACATAGAACTAGAAAATGGAAATTTATGTTATATGACATGGATATTGTATAATTATGGTGATTAAAATCTACTTAAGTGTAATATGAATTGTATGTGCGTTAAACCAGTAAACATGCATGTAATATATTTTATAATGATATTTGATGGCATGTCCGAACGCACAAAGTATGTATTATTGTATGACCATGTATGATTGCATGTTAGAATTTTTATGCTTATATTTACCACTAATCTTTTAGTATCTAAGTGTGTGGATTTTTCTACATGCAAGTTAGGAGCCGTTAGACAATTGAGTTGACAAAAAGATGAGTCTGAGCCCATCAGAGTAGTCAGAGTATACCTATGTTTGGGTTAGTTTTATTTCATTTGTTTTCATTTGTTTTATCATCGTGATATGGGATATAGATAATTATTTTATTTTTTTTTTCAATAAAATGGAACATGTATTTGGATCTGATTTATTTAAATAAGGATGATTTTGTAATAAAGGGTTGTTGTTGCCCAAACCAATTTATTTTGATAATAAGGATTTGAATTTGGATTTAAACATAGGATATAGTTTTATACAGTATATAAAATATGAAATATATGAATTTTTGTATGTTATACAAATACATTAAGTAAGATCTGAAAAAGTTTTAAGTGGAACAAGTTTATAAGGCATCTAGTTATGTGACATCTCCTTGTATGGTGAGATTTTATCCTATTATAGAGGTGGGTGTTATAGGAGGAGCTGGCTATGCATTCTTCTGTAATAACTCGACAACATTCCTTAAAAGTTCAATTTGTTCGATACCAACACTTGACTGACCATATGATGAAGTGACGCCAGACCTAGATACAACAACTCAATGATGACTCAGTTGTGATGATGCCTCAATGTTTAAGGGCTCATTACTGTTTGCCCACCTGGGAAAATCTATTGTGATTTGTAATTCATATCCTACCTATATCATTAAAAAACAATGATCCTAATTAGTGAGCAACAACTTATATATGCAAATGTGAGCACACACATACGTTATGCAATGCCTATTTAATTTCAAAACTCATTTCAAAAACCCAAAATGGCCCAAACAGAGCCCTAATACCAAAACACTTGTAACATCTCGTCACCTTACCCAGTGAGTGGTCAGGTAAGAAAATGCTATGAAATTTCCTTTTAAGTTGTATCATAATTTTTTTGCTAAATTAATTTCCAAACATAATATTTTGTAATAGCTCATAAAAACAAAATAAAGAAATTATATATATATATATATATATATATATATAATATTTTACAAAGGTCTTTTTAACTTATACAAAATCTATGATTGGTTATGCATACAATATGGGAAAACCATTATGGCAAAAAAAAAAAACAAAAAAAAAGGTAAAACCCACTATGATGTTCTGCTACTTCATTCTCTCAGGTTTCTACTAGTTTTATCCACAATCTACAGTCTTCCATTTACTGTATCTGTACAAGAGAATACAACTCCCACACTAAACATTTGGCTTAATGGTGCATACTAAAAGACAATAAACTATAAACATGCATCATGCATACATATGCTAACTAGTATTATTAACTTCTGCACATTTATTTTTCTTTCTACTTTTACATATTACCTGTTTACTCCATGTACACACAGTTGTTAGCCTTATTTGTATATATGTACAATCATCCAATTGCATTACAAGTATACAAACAATTATATTTCTTAATCTTTCTAGTAATTTCTTTGTTTTTCTTTTCATTTATGTTTAGGCCACTTATTCTTCAATTTTTGATCTTCTTTAATGTCTCCAAGCTCCCCAAGCCAGACATTAGAAGATAGAAAAGGAGAATAAATAAATGGGCAACATGGAACAATAAATGTACATTAAAACGAGCAATAAATTGCCTTTGAGCATTAAATGCTAATGGGCTCTATGACTTAAGGGCATGAAACCTACATGATTTATAACCTATTATCCCAAATTGACATGCCAACTTGTCTACCGACTCTAGTCTAGGTTAGACACAGATTATGAATTAATAATAATTATTTAGTACAATCATAATTTCTTATTCTTTTCTCATAATAATAATTTCATCATACTTTATTTCAATTATTTCCATTTATTCTCTGCTTTGTACATTTATTATACCATATTTTAAAAAACTTTCCCTAGATCATCCATTAATTTACAAATAAATTTAATGTTAAAAGCAGAACATTCATAGCTATGACTAGTGTTAGAAAAGTGTCTTAATGGTAATCGCTTTAGGCACTTGATATACTCTATAACGCTTATAATTAGGGCTTAATAATTAATACAGATTAAGATAAAAGTATGTGATTAAGGGTTATGAGAAAAAATTTAAAAACATACAAGAAAGAGAAATATTAGAAGGTTCATGCCCCATGACAATTCTTTCACATCTGTGAATCATCGTGAGATAGAATTTTGGATTTGAGCAGAGTCATAACCGTGACAGTAGTTGTCATGCCCCTGAACATCATGAGCTATAAATTTCATCAGTTGTTCTTTCTTGCTCTCACAACCTAAATCAAGTGGAGCCTTAGAATCTAAAGATTTCTCATACCAAAGACCAATGCTATGTTTTTCTTTTGATTCCCAGCCCTAAATATTGAAACCAAATAAAAGATCAAAGGTTAAGCAAGTTCTTGTGCAAGTGTAGCAAAAAGAAATGGTGTTCTTAAGGAGGATGAATCATAAGAGGAAGAGATGAGACAAATCTCCTTTTCCACCTGTGTTTCCTTCATTTAAGATAAGGAATCACATTTTCCTTTAGTTTTTATAGGCTTTCATAGCTTTGAACATGTTTAGTTCGTCTATGGTAGATACCCATTTCAAATGGGTTAGGATTATGATTTGATCTTGAGAGTTTATGGTTAAAGACCTCTCTTTAGGTTGTTTAAAGATTATAACAAGTCTTAGTAAGATGTTATATGAGAATAAGGTTGAAAAGAGGGTTAAAGTTACGATTTTCATCTTAATGACTTTAAAGGCTAAGTTTAAAAGTTATGGATTATGATATAGAGATGTTATATGTAATAGGAGTTGAAAAAAGAGGTGGTGAAATCCTACCAAAGGGACAAGTAAGCTTCAGAGAAGCTTGATTTTAAGGCTCTATTAGAGGTATGTACATATATGCATCTAAATTCGAAAATATGGCATGTTGTGTTAAATATGTGATAAATGAATTGTAAGTTTAAATGCTAGTTGATTACGATAATATGATGAAAAGTATAAATGAGTGTTATGATAAATGTAATTAATTGAATGCTATGAACATGAATGCTAAGTTAGGCAAGAATTGCCTTGATAAAGATGTTTGAAAGGGATTTTATTTCTAAATGATATGAATGTACCTCAAGAGATATTAATGAGCAAAAGTTATGATGATGGAAATGTAAGAAGATGTTGTTGAACCATAAATGCATAAAAAGATATTAAATGAATTGATAGGATAAGTTAAGTGAAATGTGTTGTCATTTGTTTATATGATGCTCTAATATGTTTTAAATGCATGTTTGTGATGAATGTTGATAGGAAAAAGGTTATCATGGGATAAGCCTTAGAGACCTTGCATGTGACTTGTAATGGAATGCATGTTTTAATGTTGTTAATTGCTGAAAAATCTAGATTTATGCATGTGACTAGGTGTTCATGATCATGTATCTACAATGTCATGCTTGTGACTATATTCGTTACCACCGTGAAGAAAGTGCACAAAATAGACAAAAGCATTCACGACTTAATTAATAGTTTAGTTCACAGGTAGGGGTGCCTGTGAATGAACCTTCACAGCTGTGAACATGTAGTTCATGCCTGTGAATCTCACCTTAAAGGAAATATGCTAATTGTTTCAATGGTTACAATACAATGGCTATGCACATGATTCAAATATTACGATTAAAGTATGCCAATATGATTTCTAGCACAATGATGTTACATGATGAGTTTCCACATGAAAAAAACTATATATATTATATGATATGAATGCTATATTGAGGTGTAATAAAGGTAATATAAACAAGTAAAGCTCAGACTCAGTACTAAGACTAACATTAAGATAGATGGTGCACTATTAAGGGGACATATGGTATTGTAGTTATATATATATATATATATATATATATATATATATATATATATATATATATATATATATATATATATATATATATATATATAATGTGGCTTAAGCTCGAAGAGCCCCATTGACTTGAGGATCCTAAACTAACACTTATGATGATTGAACGTATTTTATGCAAAAGTTATATATTTACTCAATCAATGTGGTTTATACTTGGAAAGCGTTATTCACTTAAGGAGACTGGATTGACACATATGATTATAGACATTGGCGGATGACTTAAACTTAAAGAGCGCCCCTGTTCACAATCTGTATCCGAATAGTCTGTGTTGGGCAATGAATCTAAAATGACTAAAGGATAAAGGAAATGGAAATAAAGTTCAATGACATGAGTATACATGTTTTATGGTTATGACTATATGCAATGACTACCTTTATATGTGTTAATAATTTTTGCTTAATATACCAAAGTAAAGTATTTCATATGATTTGATGTATGATGCCATGATTTTTTCTTAGGATGCCATGTATATGTTAACGTTTATTTGCATGTGAAATTTCTATGCCTATATGTATCACTAAACTTTCAAAAGCTTAGCTTGCGGGTGTTTTGTCCATGTAGGTCGAAGCCAAGTAGACAAAGGATAAAGTTTGATCAAGAGAGGCTAGCCCAACATCTACATACATGTGTTTCGTCTGACTCTAGGTTAGATTATTTCTCTATTAACTTGTAGGACTACAATGAGATTGCGTCTGAATTGAAGGATGTGGGTAAGAGCCATAGCTCTCCATATAGTGGGGCACCAATCCAGCCCAGTGCATTTAATATTCAAGGTTCAACTGCAATACCGGTCCTTGACTAGCAAGCTATAAGACAGGCCAAACAGGGCCACACTCATTTGATGCAATAGATGGAAACATATTGCTAGAGATGTAACACAACCAACACTAGTTCCACCACCTCCACCATTGAAGCCAAGAGTACAACTAGACAAGCTCTACAAGCCCTGAGAGAGTCGGTGATATTTTATGTTACAATTTTGCATTTTGCGTATATCTTTTATTTTAGGGGATTATTTACCCACATACATTTCTATAATGTAAGGATCATATAATTTATGACAAAGGTATGTATTTTTGTAAGCCCCTAGATAAGGGTTAGTCATTTTAATGAAATTGTAATTTTAAATATTAATATAATATTTTATCTTTGTTTTATGTTTTATGCAAGTCATCATGACCATGGTGCAAAGAAAAAATTTTAAATTTCATAGGTTTTCTACATAAAGGTTGTGTAACACTTGCTTATTTAGTTGGGTTAATCGTGGTAGGGCGAGAGGGCGCTATATACTCTTTTATTGTTAATAAAAGACATATTTCATTATATTGCTGTTTATTTATATATAAATCTAATTTAGATCTTATACTATTTAATGAATTCCTTGGTATGTAGCACAACATAAAAAAATCATGATGAGATTCCTATCATATACAATTGTGTTTATACCTAAATGATAGCTAGTCATACGATTAACAAGATGAGACATTGTTAATCTAGATAGACTAGCACATTAGTTGAAATTGTAATATGGTTGACCTCTACATTATCATACTTACTATTATAATGATATTTTTCTATTTACCCTTTTTGTAGTCCTTATGTGGATACTAATTTGTGGGAATTTTTATTAATTCAATACTTGTTTGGAATTAGTTTTTTTAAGAGCTCATTATCTAACTTGAGCACAAAATTTGTCCATTTTAATGAGGATAGGGTCATATGTGTCCTATATGGCTCCTTTTTTCTTCTTGCTCAACTGGAATAAAAGTAAAGGAAATATTGTAAAATGATTCTTTCAAGATTTTAGGTTTCAAATTCAAAACTAGTGTTGAATTTTTTTGAGGCTCGTGGTATCTGGTTGGCACTAAGTTTGATTACAAGGTGTTAACATAGAAATTTGTGCTAAGGGGCCTACTATTATGTTAAATATACATACCAATTTCCTATTTACTCTTAGCGATTCTTCTTCACTCAAATGCCTTTGAGTTTCATCTAAGGCAAACCCATATTTTGATGTTTTGAAGGTTTTTATCCTTCTAGAATAACACAGGGGGAGTTTGTGTATTTGGCTCATTTGAGTGGTATTTTCTTATCTTTTACATGAATTGAAAATCATATTTTAGATTATTATGCAAAATTTTAGTGTGTATTAATTTCTTGATTGTGCAATGCATTTTAGGTAAGTGTGGGGGTTTGATGTAAATACTTGAAGTCATTGAGATTTGGGTTTTGCATTCAGACTCAGACTTGAAGTTATCGACAATGCATCTATTCTGGTGGCCACAACTGTTGCTTCCTATACTATTTCAATTTTAAAAGTCCAGTAGCATAATCCATAAAATATATGGTAAGCCTTTGTTTGTTATTCATTTAAATTTTTACATATCTTTTTTTTTAAATCTAGATTCGATGAAGTAGCCAAGTTGAAGGAAATGATGTAACTATTTAAGCATTGGTAGGATAATATGAACCACCTTGCGTTTAGAACTTTTAATATAATATGTATTTAACGAACCATGTTAAATTTTTTTGATTGTGTGAACTATGAAATTAAATTCAATCAATGCTCACTTATTCTGAAAGTTTATACTCACATATGGAAAGATGTTATTGCATCTTTCATTGAAGGAAACTAAATTTTGGTATTTTTGTATAGTTGAAGCATTAGTTGCTCATAAAAGAAAATTTGGATAGTCCAATAGCAGGATTATGAGATATGTATGCCTATGACCAGCAATTGCCAAGTGTCATGAACTTAATGACCCAAGTTTTATTTCTTTATAAGCTTTTTCTCTCTCTCTTTCTCTCTATGCATCCATCTTTGCATTATATTGTTTCTTTCATCAATGCCTTTAGAAATTTAAAAAAAAAAAAGGTTTCTAGTAATATTTTAGATTCCCAAATATAATAAGTCTCCCAGTAGGCATCATCTTCTATTTCTGCAGACATAAATTCTGAAATTGTCACTTTCACAGTTCGGTCATTCGAATTCTTTGATTGAGTTACAACCCTGTCATGCTCTGTTTTGATGAACAAGACTCTTTATATATATATATATATATATATATATATATATATATATCATTTTACATATTTTGTTTCACCATCTTTGAACGACTGAAAATGGTTGTCATACTTAGCCAATTTTTATTTTTTGCTGTCATGCAGGACAATGTATGCCTTGTTAAAAAAAAAAAAAAATTGATATTCTTGAGTGCAAATGATAAAATTTGAAAAATCTATCAGTTGCAAACTGTTGGACACAGTGTTCAGGTAATGGAGCAACGCGAACGACAAATGATTTCACTTATTGCAAAGGCCATGCAAAATCCAAGCTTCTTGAATCAATTTGTACACTAGAAGAATGAAAACGATAGGCACATTGGAGGCAGTAAAAAGAGAAGACTTCCTGGACAGGAGGAAGAAAATTTGGTTCTTGCCAGTAACTCTCCCAAAGGACATATTATGAAATTCCACTCTTAAATGATTGAAATAGCCAAAGCAATGTTGCATCAGATTCTGAAGTTGAATTAATCATCGAGGCTGGAACCATCAATAAACAACTCCGATCCTTTCCTGCTTGACAATCTTCCTTCATCTGGTACATTGGACAACATCGCTTCAAGTAGGATCTTAGAATCTTCATTCCATTTGATGTATTAGTGAAGATCAAGAAAATCTTGAATGATCCATGTAGATGATACTCATATTTTTGCTAAAATTATAATTTTGCATATTTTGGTTGACTGAATATCAAATATTATGTCATAAAATAAATTTATTTGATATTTTTAATTTTATTAGTGTTGAGAATGTTGTCTATTATATAGAGCTTTTTATTGATTATAGTCGCAACAATAATAAATTTTATTATTACAAAAATCTGTAATGAGAGGTGAATATCAATTACTGACAAAAAAAAGTAGAACTAACATTTAATGAGAGACAATCATACATATAATGAGGAAAAATTTCATTTAGTAACGGGTAAATATAGATTTAATGAGAGGAAATCTGGTTTATAACTTACCAAATAATGAGAGAAAATAGTGTATTAATGATGGAATTTTACCATCACTAAAAATATTTTTTAATGATGGTAAATATACTTTCTTATATACTTAATAATGATGTGACATATTTCCATCATTATTTACTTTTATCTGTGGAGGCAGTAACCACAGTTTATGAGAGAATATTTACCGTATTTTATGACAGCATTTGAATTTTTAACCACAGTTTTTTTTCTCATTATAGACTAATTTTTTTCTAGTACTACTTATTATCTCAAACTGCTAAACCAAACAGACCCTAATAGTATACTGTAATTATACAAATATTTCAAATACTTAATTTTCTAATAAGCCGACACTTTTATTAAAAAATATCGATATTTTTAATGTATGGGCACATTTTAAAAACATCCTAAAATCTTTTAATGTGATATTGTCTTTTTAAAAGTAGGTGAATGTTTTTAGTATATAGTGATTGGCGACGTTTTTTTGTAAAAGTATATGTGGCCATTTTCCTCCTAAAGCTTAATGAAATTTTCTAAAATATCGAACATTTTTTTGTAATAAGTGTTGAGAAAATATAAAATGTTAATGCTTATTCAAAAGCATAATTAAATTTTTTTAATATTAAATCGTTGGAAATATTTGTAATTAATATAACAATAATTTTTAAAAGTGTTGGAGATTTTTAATGTACAATATTTTTCTAAAAGCGTAAAAAATATATTTAATATGGCAATACTTTCTAAAAGTATAAGTGTAAGTAATAAAATATCGAAATCATACATGCACCCATTGAATTATAGTGTTATTCAGTTCTTTATCCTTTCATTGGATTAATGACGGGATTATGATAATGTTATAGTGTATTTTGTGACGAAGAGATTTAATTAAAATGAAGAATCAATTTTCATCATGTTGCAAGAAAAGATATTAAGTGGGGAATCATGTGTTACTCTTGTTAGTTGAAAACTTTACGAGTCTTACAAACAAACAATTTAGATTTGAATCAGATTCTCTTTCTCTTCTAACATGTACTTGATAAAAAAAATACTAAATAAAAAATATATATTTTATTGTTAAAAAATGAACTGATATTAAAAAAATGAGTTTTTTTAATATTATTTATTATTAAAAATATTTAATGTAGTAAAAAAATAAATTTTTAGTAATAATTACAAAAAAAAAAAAACCTAAAAACCTAATGTACATTTGACCATTTTCTAATTTAATCTCCTACCATTTTCATAATTTCATCAAACTGATGATAATATGTTAGTATAAGCGTTATTGTTGGACCGATGGGTGGCCTTAAGGATTTACAATTATTAAATTAAAGAAATTAATTAATTTATTGTAATTATAAATTACAATTTACAAATTATCTACTTATGTTAATAAATTGAAAATATATTGACAAAATAAAATATTGAATAATTAAACAAAATATTGAATTAAAAAATTAAGTTAAAAATAGAAAATATAAATTACAAAATAATTAGCAATGAATTTCAAAAAAACATCTGTGAGAAAACTATTAATTTGGATGAAAAATTATATAACAAAGAAACTTAATTGAATTAATAACAAATAATTTAGAGCCAATTAGTATTAAAAAAATTAAATTCAAATTAAAAAACAAATATGTTGAAAGTTATTCTATAATTTCTACAAATTTATATTAAATCTAACAAAATAAAATTTAAAGTATTCAAATTTTAGCTCGAGCATAAGTACAACAATTTTTATATGCTTTATCTTTACCCTTTTATAAGATTTCCTTACTAATGCTATTAGAAAAATGCGAAATTTATTTAAGAAAAATACTAATAAGCTTTTCATTGTTCGATATTTATTTTTTATTAGTTAGTGAAAAAATTCAACCAATTAATACATAAATATTGAGGGAGCATTAACTTTAAGAAAAATATTTTTAGAAAAATATTTTTAATTTTTAATTTTTTAATATTTTAAAAACTGTTTTTTAAAATAAATAAATAAATAAATATTTTTTTTAAAATAAATTATAAAAATTTAAAAATTAATTAATTAAATCAAAAAATTATAAATCTATTTTTTTAAAAAGCTAACACCAATACAAACTCTATAATGAAAACCAAGTGTGTATCATGTGTGTGTTCCCACCTAACACGTGAGATTTGTTTGGAAGAGAGAAGGTTTGTTATTTGGCACGTGGGGGAAATGATGGAGGTCACGCGGTGCATGATTAAGGGTATGGGCTTTTGGTAACGGATTTAGTTTTGTCCAATTTGTGGATAAGGACAGTCGATACATAGATAGAGAAGAAGACAAATCGCCATGCCAAACAAGGACCGTTATTCACTTCCTTGGCTGGGTAACTGGTAACGTATGTGAAATTCCCAACGTGATGGGTGCGGTGTGCATGTAAATAGGGTCTCAATTCATACGTATGGTGTGGATGAAATTAATATTGGTATGAATTTTTCTCTATGGGCACTCAATCCACTCCTCTGTAAGCGGTGGATCTAATTAATGTTTGTATTATTTTTTTTAATACACACCTAATTTATTTATTATAGTATCTCCATTTAATATATTATCACTATATTATATATTAAATTATATATAATAATATTATTTTAAATTATTTATTATTTTTAAATTAAAATATATATTATTTGATAATTGTAAGAAATTATATATAATTGGTAAATAATCATATGTATAATTTAAATTTTATATTAAGATAATTGTAACATTCAAAATATTATTTTAAACGGGATATAATCGTATTATTTTGTGTCAATGACTCAATTTACATTCGATCCATTTTTTAATTGTATCACTTAAATAGATCGTATTCGTATTGTATTATCATATCATGTCAAATCTTGATAGACTGATAGTTCTATATGTAACGTGTAAAATATAAAAAAATGCATATATATTTTCATTTCTGAATTTCATGAATTTATAAAATTAAATATCTAGAATAAAATTTTATTAATTAATTTTAATAAAATATTATTTAAATAATTAGGATTGATTAGGTAGTAAGTATTTTATAAATAGAGATTAAATTAATCAAAATTGATAGTTTAAAGTTCAATTGAATAAATTTAATAATTAAATTGGTGCAAAATTAATAATTAAATGAGTTGATCATGTCATATCCGAATTTAGACTGATCAAATTAAATTTTAATTGATGAACTTAAATTTAAAAAATAAAAAAATACAACTTATTCATTTTCATTAGCCAATTTTTCGATTAAAAGAAAAAATAAATTTTATTGGTTGGTTTGAGTTTTTATAGTGGTTTTTTTTATATATTATAAGTTAACTATTCTTATTGAATTTCAATTTGACTTAAAATTTTTCTAACTAAAATTAGGGACAATGTGCATTTTTACTTTTAAAGCTCATTTGAATTCCCAATATTGTTATTTATATTGTCGTTTACCAAATTTACCCTCAAACTTTCCAATTAAGCTCAATTTTACTTATTATTACTTTTTTATAACAGTGTTGTAACTTGTAAGTTAGTTGGTCAAACAAGTACAGTAAGATGTAATTTCGCCCCCATATATATATCAATTTAATAGATTTTATTTATATCAATTATAAGCTAAAAGTCTATTTCTATGAGCAGTTACAATTAATTGTTGGAAACAATTAATGACTATTTAATTTTCTTTTCTAAACATCTTATAGTCCTAAGTAAAGTCGTAAACTCCAAAATTTTCATATTCAGATATTTTGGATTATTACTTTAGTAGATTCGTCCAAATTTACAGAAAATACTTAGAAAATAAAAACACAACAAGTTAAGAGTTCAAATTAATTATTACCATTCTTAATTATTCCACTCTTATAGCGCAATTATAAGTTTATTTCTATTTAAATTAAACATATTTTTTGATCAATTATTTAAATTAAACAAATTAAAGTACGAATTTTCAAATTTTAATATAATACAAAACATGCACAGAGGTTCTAAATAATTATTTTGAGAACAAATCGATGTGGACTTAGTAAATGATCCAGTCAGGTGGGAGAGAATTAAAAATGAGAATTTTTATCTGATTCAAAAATTCTATAAGAATTTGTTCAAAAATTTGACCTGAATCCAAACTCCATCTAGAGAGAAAATATGAAAGCTGATCTACTTGATAATGATCCAAAAAGATGATTCCATCCCCAACCCGATCGACCCCATAAAAAATAGATTGTTATATTATGGATCTAGATGCATGTTGTTTTATGAACCTCATTTATTTATATTTGTGAAATAAAAATAAAACATGCACTTTTTTAGAATTAGATTTCGTAAACTAATAAATATAAAACAAATTTAGCAATTATAATTTACACGTTCATTATTTTTAAACTTATATATTTATCAGTTATAATTTGCAAGTTTATCATTTTGAACTTATAGATTTATTATTTATAACTTATAGGTTGATCGTTTTGAAATTAGAAGTTAATTGTTTAAAAATTACATATTAATCATTTATAATTTACAGGTTCACCATTTTAAATTTACAGATTCATAATTTAGAAACTACAAATTAATCGTTTAGAACTTCAAATTCATCGTTTACAGCTTGCTAATTTATTTATAAATTCATCATTTACAACTTGCACGTTTTTTTATTTTAAATTTACAGTTTCATCATTTTGAAACTATATGTTTATTATTTAAAACTTATAAGTTTATCGTTTAGATTTTTCTACTTTATTATTTATAGATTCATTTATAACTTGCAGATTTATTATTATGAATTTATAAATTCATCATATAGAAACTATATGTTTATCATTTAAACTTGTAAGTTAATTACTTGCAAATTTATCGTTTATAATTTACATATTTATTAATTACATAAATATTTATTACTAAAAATAAGTATATTGCATTAAGTATTTTAATATAAAGTACATGTCATTACATTTTGAACTTATAAATATAAATATATATCCATACACATATTAGTGATTTAATACTATGAATATATAATAATAATAATAATAATAATAATAATAATAATAATAATAATAATAATAATAATAATAATAATAATAATAATTCATTATAAAATAACTAAACATAGCTAATTGAATTTTCTATTTTAATAATTAGTTTTTCTATAAGTATAATATCTAGTATTATGAATTCATAATTAAATATAAATAAATAACTAGTATTATCATTATTTTTTGTATTCATTTGAATATATTATAATCATAAAGAATATTATGATTATATATAGTATCATTATTATACTTAATAATATTATTTTAGTATATATAATACTATAATAATAACATATATGGTAGAGATAACAAGTAATATGTTGTAGTTTAAAATTTAAAAGTTGTATTTGGTACTAACTTGTTTCAAATTAATTTATTATATTTTAATTTATTTTATCCATAATAATTTTTGACTTCGATATAATAAAATATATTAATAATTATTTATTAAAATTTGGCTTGTTGGTGAGTTCTTCTTTAGAGCTAGTGAAATATCTTGGTTTCAATTCTCCCTACCAACATCTTTTTCTCTCTCTTTTTTTTTTGTCTAATGTCAAAAAAAGTATTATTTAAATGTTTTTTTCTCAATTCAAATAAAAAAGATAAATTAATTTTTAGACCAAGTTGATATATTAATGTTTTTGGTGGTTAAGCCAAAACCTGTCTGCACCCGATTCAATCCAAGAAGTAACCCGTCTGATAATGATCCGTGTTGGCTTAGTTTTTCCTACCCAATTTAGAATTAAAGAAATAATAAAAAAGAAAAAAAAGAAAGTGGCATTGGAATATTACATATTTGGTCCATTTAAAAAATGAACAATTACTAGTAGAGTTCAATTTTTCATATATATATATATATATATATATATATATATATATATATATATATATATATATATATATATGACAGCGCAGAAAAAAGAATATAGTAAAGATAGATGATTGTTTCTCTTCTCCGTGTTAAGATAGTAAAGGTTAGATTTATTTTTGTTCTTTGAACTTTTTTCCTTGGGCATTGTCAAGATTTGTTGGGTATTGTTTATTCAAGAATATTTGAAGTGTTATTTCCCTCGCTATTTTTCAATCAAGGAGAATCGGGGTTTTGGCTAGGAAAATATTTTGGGTATTTCTTGTGTGATTAACTTGAGTGTTGATTGTAACTGATTTTCTTGATAGTGGATTTGATTCGGAGTTTGGCCAGCGGTTTCTTCATTTTTCTTCCATTGTTGGATAGTTAATTTGTACAATTATTTATTGTTTGTGGTTCAACAAGTGGTATTAGAGTTAGATTTTTTGAGTGTAGAATTAATTGTGAGTTGAGATGAATAATTTAACATGTTCAATAGTTGAATTGTTAGCTACAAATTATTCAATTTGAAAGTCGATGATGGAGGACTATTTGTATTGCAAGGATTTATTTGATCCTATTAAATTGGAATCTAAGAAGCCAATTGAGATGAGTGATAGTAATTGGAAGAAATGCTCAGAAAGGCAATGGGTGAATATCGGTGTTTATTTGGGTATTCCTATGGCTCTGTCTTACCGCTGAAGCAACGGCAACAAGTGCAACAATGGGTTTGAACATTTCGCGTGCAGCTGGTGGTTCTAAATATAATCTTCAATCCCCATTCTAATGAGACTATTTCCCCATTGGCCAGTCAAACGTTTCCATTGATGAGTATTTTGCATCTTTGGAGACCGACAATGAAGAATCTAAGGTTCAACACGGCAAACACGTCCCATCAGTTACTGAAGTGAAATTAGAGTTTGATGAGTCCGTTAAGGCAACACATGCATCCATGTCTATTCCTCATGTTGATTTATCTAGTAACCCAAAAGAAAAATCTCCTCTTTAACATAGAAACTATGAAAGATTAATCAGTTTCAACTTGTTGGTAAAACACCAAAGATGCTCATATATGGAAAAGAAGAAGAAAAGAGAGCAACACAGAGATAGAGAAATGCATGAGAGAAAAAGTCTAAAGCCCCATAAATGTCGTTTTACAAAGGAAGATTTTTATTCAACATGCTTGTTAATGTGGCAAGAAAATAATTCATGTATGAAAATGCCTAAATTTTATATCTACGTTATATACACGCTATGTTATTTACTTGTATTTCCTTACGAAACAAGTAATTATGTACACACGCACATTTACTTTTCCCTAATATAGAGATCCATTAATCAGCACAATTTCTTCATTTACTTTCTGCGGTGCTGCCTCTCTTATTGTTGGTCTTTGCTCTGCTATGGCGCTGAGGATTTTCCTTGTATACAAGTTTTTTGGACTGCATTTTCCTTACTGCTTCATTTGCATTTTCTGATTTGATAAGCATATTCTTTTTTGAAGGATAAATATGGGTTAGTTTATGCAGAGGGACATACTATAAGGAAATCGGTTTTTAATGACAAAAATTAATGAATGCATGAAAAATTTGTCATTAAAGATATACTTTTTTGTAGTTTTTATGAGAGTAAAAGAAAAATGTATTGCTAAGAAGTTAATTATTAATTAGTAAGAAATTTTTAATTTCCCTAGCTATAAATAACGTATCCCGTCACTATTAATATCAAAAAAATTTCCCCTCATCATTGATATAGAATTTTAGAGCAATAACTTCCCACCAATTGGCTTCTCCGATTGGGTTCGCCTTGTTCATGTCCAAATCTGTGTTCTGCGCATGGAGATCTCCCTTTTTGTTCGGCGTTAGATCTCGGTCTAATTCCTTCCCCCTTTCTGTTTGACATTGGAGCTCGATCTGATTCCTTCTCCCCTTTCAGTTCTCTCTTTCTGTTGGGCGTTGAAGCTTGGTCTCTGACCTTTTTCTATGCACGGAGATCTTGCAAACATAAAATCCCTAACCCTAATTTGAGTCCCTGATCCCAGATTGTCTTTATTTTCACAATTTCAATAGCACCTTTTTGCTAGCTCTGAATGTGTGGCTATAAGTTTGTCTCGTGTCTCTTTGCCTTAAGAATAAAGTCCTCTGATGCTGAAATTGTGGTACTGTGGGTTATTCTTTTCGTCCTATTTTACATAATATTAGTATCATTTTTTTCCATAGGCCGTGTTGCATGTAGATTACGTTTTTATTTTTATATTTATTAGATGTGTATCATTGAAATTATTATATAGAGATCGCCTCAAGGAATATTGATTTGTAAGAAAAATCGGATTAGCATCTTTTATTTTTTTTTTTGGTCATTAGGAAGAAACAACATCATCATAGTTTGAAGAACTAGAAAATGACAGATTATGATTGTAATGCAAGTAATGAATTTGCCATCTTCCAATGTTGGAAAAAAAAAAAGCAAGATTTCAATTCAATTTTTTAGTTTTTTTGGCTATTTAAATTTCTTGGTAGCTTCGAATTATTGTACATATGAAGACTATCCTTAACATTTACACCTTTTTCTTTTCTCCAATAATTGTAAGTTCTGCAAATGTTAAATTTCAGATATCGGAAATTACAGAAACATTATTTTCTACGTTTTTTAACTACTATGCTAGCTGGATAAAATCTTTCATATTGCTGAGGATTTTTTTTAATTATCATTATTATTTCCTCTCAAAATTAGCCACCACAGGGAGATATATTGTGACCATAAGATATGGAGGCAATTTAGTAACCAGTAAATTGTGGTCGCTAATTTGGCTTAACAACCAGCATTTTAGCGACCACTTTTTGTGGTCCTTAAATCATAATTTTTTGTAGTGAGGTATGTCATGGAAATAAAACTAATTTTCATAGAACTCTACATATTAGAATTGAATATGTGATCATTTTGTAAATCATACAATTTGTATCACTTTTGATATGGAGAATGACCAAGATAGATGCACTTAATGGATCTAGGGTCAAATTTATTTTTGTGGGGAATGTTATTCTTAGGAAATGTTAGAAAACTAAAGGTCTTCAAAGTTTCATAATTTGGTATAGTAGAAAAAAAGAACTCAATGGAGTTTTCCAGTGTAAAAGAGTTATTGGCAGTCTATTGGTCAAAAAGTTGCATGTAAAATGGCTTCTCCCCCCTTCCCCCTCCTCTAATTTAGATGGTAAAGCGGAATGTATAAGTAAAATGGCAAAATCACGATTCCTAGTGATGTAACATCATTTTGGTTTCATTAGGGAGATATATTTTCACATGTTGTTGGATTTAGTAAAGTGAACTGAACAACTTTCCATCTACACAAATATAATTAGAGGCTCCAATATCTATCTATAATCTAGTAAGGGGGTGTTTGAAATTATTGTTGGATTTTTAAAAAGTTTAGAATTTTTTTTGATTTAATTGATTGATTTTTAAAATTTTTTATAAACTGTTTTTCTCAATTCTACTTCTGGAAAAAATATTTATTTACCTACTTATTTCCAAAAGCAGTTTTCAAAACTCAAAAAAATAAATATATTTTTTTTCTTCAAAAGCATTTTTTCCAAATGTAATGTCAAACGGACCCTAAGTTTGTAACACATCCTCATATATCTAGGAATTTTCTAACTATATAGGAATACGTTACTCGACTACATGTTTGTACCAAAATAAAATAAACTTTTTGAAAAAATTTCAATACATCATAACCATGAACACTATATTTTAAAATTCATACAAAACATGAATGATGTAACCAAAATATTAATTAAGAGTTTGGAATTTCACTAGCCCTAAGAGTTTACCAAATATTCTTAATTACAAAATATATTTTTGCTCGGAAGAGCCATAAAATACAAATTCCAATGTTTAAAATATGACATAGATAATATAAAGATTTTACAAAAGGGTCACTAACGTGACATATATCCAATATTCTCTATAGATTATGTATATTTTGGGCCTTTTGTCTTATGTGGCTTTTCTAGATTTCACACTTCAACTGTGTAAGATATACAAAGAACTCCCACACTAAACATATCGCTTAGTGATATACAATGGCAATAATATAACAAGCATACAAGCATACAAACATTTCATCATTATATGCAAAATTTCCATCATAGTATTAATTTCATATGGATTATTAAGATAAAGTGCATTCACTTAGTGGAATACATGCAATTATTCAATATTGATACTCAATTCATCATAATACACAATTTATACCAAACAAAATCATGTTTCATAATATGTATCTTGTAGTGCCCTATAACATTCTAAACCCGGATTGACTAGGATACGGATTGATTATCACAACCTAAAAGTTTGTCGGTCGACGATTAGAGTAAGAATGTCTGTTGCAAGCTATGGTGACGAGTGTTATAATTGATTCTTCATTACGTTACTATGTATAACCTTGATGGCATATCATATGTCCTAATGCTAGTCCTAAGTTAGATATTACGAGCATTTATGTTTGGATTCTTAAATCTTTATTTGTGTTATCACATCATTCACAAATAGGCTTGATAAGCTTGAAGTCTAGCAACAATTATTCTAACTATCAACATTATGATACAAATTACTATCTCATACTTAGTTTAATTCACATAATCAATCATCATGCAAAGGATTCCAAGTAGTGAAATTATGTTATAGTCACGTTCATATTTTTACCATGCTCTTTATTTCGCATTTTAAATGACACTATAAGAAAATTAGAAAACAACGATGGAAATTAGTGACAGATTTAATTCACCACTAATTTGCGACGGATTAGTGATGGAAATAAGTGACTTTTAATAAAAAATTATTAAAATATATAGCGACTGATATATTGTGTAGCTAATGACATTAGCTAAATGTGGCGATAAAAATTGACACCTAGTTTAGAGATGGATTAGTGATGGAATTGAAGAAATTGAATAGTGTTAGCCATTTTTTGCCTTTTCATTAAAGATTTTGAGACTAATAGTTTATCGACGGAATAATCCGTCGCTAACATAGAGTGACAGTTATTGACAGAATAAATCTGTCGCTAAAATAGAGCTATATTTTAGCAACGGAAAATATAGTTATCGTTTAGCCACAGATTTATTCCGTCGCTAAATTTAACTTAATCAAACGGCGTCGTTTTTTTTAGAATAAAATGACACCATTTTGCTTTATAATTATTTATGCAGCAACTCTCATTCTTCTTATCTAAAATTTCAGATCTTTCCGCCGCCCCCTCCTCATTCTCCCTTCTTCTCTCCATGCCATGCCCAGTCGTATCCAACCTCTCTCTTTCCGTTAGCAGCCCTCTGTTGTCGCCATGCCAAGCCGTGTCTAGCCTTTCTCCACACCGTTCGTAGCACTGTCAAAAGGTAAGCCCGAAACTCTTTTTTTTTCGTTCAATGCTGAATTTTTTTCCATTCCTAGCTCTTTAATTTTCATCTTTTATGCATATATTGTTGATAATAAAGGGTTAATATTTATATTTAATTTTCACTTAAAAAAATAAATATTAGCTAGATTGTAAAGTTAATTTTTGAATTAAGTTAATATTTAATTTTAGTTTATATTCATTTTATACCATTTTTAAAAATAATTTTTTTATCTTTTATTTTTTGCAAAATTATATATGTCATAAATTCTTATTATAGTCTTATAAGTAATAATGAGTAAAAAAAGGACAAAATTTAGTATTATAGTGTTTTTTAAGATGTAATAAAATATCCATAATTTAAAAAATAAATATTAATTTAGTTGAAAATTAAATATTAATTGACATCAAGAAATTATGGATTTTTATTGAAAGCCATAACTGGAAATAAACCCAAATTACATTGCTTTAATTTGATTGGAGCGTCTAATTTGATTTGATTGAAAATTAATTTTTGAATAAAATTTTTGTATTCATTATATCAATCATTTAATGAAAGTCAATCATATTAGCAAAAGAATTAGGAAATAAGTCATATTAGGGAAGAAATTGATTTTATTAGGAAGAAATTACATTCTTATAAAATAAATTTTATTAATATTTTTAATCTTACTAGAAAATCAATTTTGTTAGAAAATTATTCTTCGTAGGAAATTTAAATCATTAAGAAATGAATCTTATATTAATAAACTAATCTTGTTAGGAAATTAATTTTATTAGAAAATTAACCTTCTTAGTAAACTAATCTTACTAGGAAATTAATATTGTTAAGAAATTAATCTTATTAGTAAACTAATCTTATTAGGAAAAAAAAAGTAATTTTATTAGGTATTAATTTAATTCAGAAATAAAACTTATTGAAAATGTGGTCATATTAAGACATTAATCTAATTAGAAAATTAATCTTATTAAAAAAGTGTATATGTATATAATATTATATTTTTTTTGGTGATTTTATTTTTTGACGTTATAAGTAGCAAAATTTTAATGACTTTCATTTCTTCATTGTTGGGGTGTAAACCTATAATTGATTTAAAGTTGTAGTTTTGCTTTGAAATTGACAGTTAAGTTGAACATCCAACTTAAAAGGTTAGTCTTGAGTATAAAATTAAATGATTAGACAATAAATATACACATGATAGGTTTATCTTTTGCTTTAATATATTATTCTATTAAATGAATAGTAGTATTCAAATACATTAGCATAGTTTTGGACCTTGTGACATATTTTGGCTTAGTTAATATTGTATGACTCTATGATATGAATTAATTTGTTATGTTAAGTAATTAGTTCAAACACGTGTTCTATATGAACTAATATTTTTTTGAATTGTCATAAATGAAAATATATTGGAAAAATATTTAAAAGAACATTTTATTTGTATTGAAAATTTATTATTGCTTTACTTTATTATACATGCTTTAACTGAATGAAATGATGACATTTCGTGACCCAAAAAGAATTTCATTATTGTTTATGAAACTTTAATTGTGCTTTTATAGTCAGTGAAAAATACATTTTATATGGGTTATTTTGCCAAAAGTTGACTAGATTTTTACATAAACTGTATAAAATGAATTATTAAATGTACAATCTTGGAGAACAAGGGGGAGATGCTGCTGAAATTTTTGTAAATGTAAGGTTATAATGTTGAAAATTGTGTTTCTTATAGCCACATATTTCTAAATGGGGTAGGCTCCTATCTTTAAGTAATGGAGTTATAAGGATAACAAATGTATAAAATTTTGGTGAGATGATAAGAAATAGGTTTAAGTAATATTAATTAAAAAATGACATAACTACTTTCCTAATAAATATTGTCTTCAAATTAAAAAAGGATAATGAGTTCAAACCGAGAATGGATGTATGCAAGGCTTACGAATGGTGGTTTGAACCAAGAATTCTTAGAAGGTTTAGAAAGTTTTATTGAATTTGCTTGTAGTCAACTAAGATGGATGGATGAGGATAAAATTAGGTGTCCATGTAATCAGTGAAAGTGTCAGAATTTTATATTTCTTGACACAAACACAGTAAGATACCATATAGCAAAAAATGGATTTGTCAAATTATTTCATTTGGATATATCATGGGGAAATGTCTACAAGAGCAGACAATAATCATGATATTGGAGGAGCAAGTCATGTAAGTAGTGAAGAAGCAACCAATGCATATCACACTATGGTTATTGATGCTGTTGGACCTGAATTTAATGTGGATGACAGTGAAGAACCTCATAATCCAGAAGCTCAAAAATTTTATGACATGCTGAAGGCTGCTGATAAGGAGTTATGGCCTGGGTGTAAAAGGTATTCACAATTATCTCTTGTGTCCCGACTAATGAGCATGAAATCAGAGAACCATATGTCAGAAAAATTATTTGATTAGATTACCCAACTGATGAAAGAGATTGTTCCAGATAATAATGTGGTCATTGATAACTTTTATAGCACAAAAAAATTATTGTGGGGTATGGGTTTGCCTGTGGAAAAGATTGATTGTTGTTTGAATAATTGTATGATTTATTAGGGTGTAGATGTTGAATCAATTAGTTGTAAGTTTTGCAACCATGCTTGATATAAAAAACCAGATCGGGGTACTGAAAAGTGACAAAAAACTAATGTTGCATGTAAGAAGATGTACTATTTTCCTCTAATTCCTCGATTGCAGAGATTATATGCTTCTAATGCAATAACAAAGGATATGAGGTGGCACGTAGAGCATGAGGTTGAAGATGAGGTGATGCATCACCCTTGAAACTCAATTGCTTGGAAGCATTTTAATCAGATGCATCTAGATTTTGCATTTGAAAGCCGAAATGTTGGATTAGGTCTCTGCATTGATGGTTTTCAACCTTTTGGTCAATCAAGACAACAATATTCTTCATGGCCAGTTATAGTAACTCCATATAACCTGTCTCTATGGTTGTGTACGAAGAAGCAACATATGTTCTTATCAGTATTAATTCCTGGGCCTTAAAATCCGAAAGACAAGCTAGATATTTTCTTACAACCACTTATAGCTAAGTTGACTCAATTATGGAAAATTGGTGTAAATACATATGACATTTCATTAAAGCATAATTTTCATGAGTAAGCAGCCCTAATGTGTCCATAAGTGATTTTCCTACTTAATCTATGTTGTCTGGTTGGAGTACTACTATAAGGTTAGCTTGTCCATATTGTATGTAAAAATCTGATGCTTTCACTTTAAGGTTGAGTGGTAAACAGTCGTGGTTTGACAATCATCAAAATTTTTTGCATGAAGATCATGCATAACATAGAAACAAAACAGATTTTTTGAAGAATAAAATAGTTGCAAAAGATCCACCACCAGTTTCGTCAGGATATGAGATTTTGCAGAAGATAGATATGTTGGGTATGAAAAAAGTCACCAAACTAAATGCTAATGCGATCAATCGACCCATTTGCAAAACATGTGGCTGGAAGAAATGTAGTATTTTTTGGGATTTTCCATATTGGAGCTCTAATATAATTCGACACAACTTAGACATAATGCATATAGAGAAAAATGTGTTTGATAATATGTTCAATAATGTGATGAATGTTGATGGAAAAACAAAGGACACTTGTAAGTTTAGAGAAGAGCTGAATGATTATTGTTGTCGTCCTGAATTGAAGCGAATTGATGCTACAGATAAATACCCAAAAGCTTGTTACACACTAGAGAAGAAGGCAAAACAAGAATTGTTTGAATGGGTAAAATCACTTAAATTTCCTGATGGATATGTATCTAATATGGGTAGATGTGTTGACATGAAAAAGCTGAAATTATTCGAAATGAAGAGTCATGATTGTCATATATTTTTGCAAAGATTAATTTCAATTGCATATCATGAACTACTCGCCCCAAATGTTTGGAAGGCTCTTACAGAATTGAGTTTGTTCTTTAAAGAACTAATTGCAACTATCATTAGAACAAATGACATGCTTCAACTAGAGCAAGACATTCCTATCATATTTTGCAAGTTGGAACGTATATTTCCTCCAAGTTTCTTTGACTCAATGGAACATTTTCCAATTCACTTGGCTTATGAAGCAAGGATTGCTGGTCCAATGCAATATAGGTGGATGTATCCTTTCGAAAGGTAATTATTTATTTTTTTTTGTTATTAGGACACTGTATAATTATAAATATATTTATGATAAATTATAATTATATAGGTACCTTTGCAAATTAAAAAATAATGTCAGAAACAAATCGAAAGTTGAAAGTTCAATATGCAATGCATATTTAGTTGAAGATGCATCATTCTTTGTTCTTATTATTTTGAAAACTATGTCACAATGAAACATAGAAATGTCTCCTGGAATGATGATGGTCATTGGGATGTATCATATGAATTTGAAGACAATCTGTCTATATTCAAACAACCTGGACGTTCAATCAGAAGGGCTAAAACAAGATTTCTGTCAAATGATGAATACAAGGCAATATGTAACACCTAACACCTTATACATCTATATACCGCATATGTTGTTTCTATATTAAATTATCACGTATGAAACAAGAATAAAATAAAATTCATGTTTACAATGAGAGTAATTTTTTTTAACTCATCTCGTATTATCAACAATAATTTCATAATCAATACGAATGTTTTAATCATACCGTATAACATCACATATATTAATAGCTTAAACATTATGTTTAAAAGTTAGTAAATTTACAAGTTGAATCCATTTATATATATATATATATATATATATATATATATATATATATATATCTTAGTACATATTCATTGTAATTATATATATGCAAGTATTCAACCCCCAAATATAAATGATATGTTCTTATGCTTATGTGGAATGCAAGGAGAAAAAGTGAGGAGGCTCGACCAGTGACATTTGATCCATGACTTTTATATGCACCTCAATATGAACTACTACTCTTCTCTACCTGAAAAATGATGCAATTTGGTGAGTTGCGACTCAGTGAGAATAACCATCAAATGAGTTCGAAAGTACCAAGCATTTCATAATAGTAAATAACAAGTGTACTTAATACACGCTTTATATTCCATTTCATCAGTCAATAACATATAAATATAAATAAAATCAAGTATTCACTAATTACTCTTTACTTATGCTTATACTTATTCATTTTATTTTGTTGTGACCAGGTTAAACAGACATTGCCCCAGGTTTCCATGTGAACATTTGCATTTGTATTTGCATTTGCTAGCTAGCTTGATCATTTGTTTTATCTGTACATTTGTTGAGCCATATGCCTCTTCTTTTGCTTTGCAATGTTGATTAACTAGTCACAACGCCTTTTAAGTCATTATACATATGCACTTGTACTTACATATTCATCAAGCATTGTATCTTATCATATATACCATACATATACCACATATATACCTCATATGCCAACACATATACCTTGCATATACTATACATATACCATATATATATATATATATATATATATATATATATATATATATATATATATATATATATATATATATATATATATATATAACAAGTATACAAACTTATATGTACCACAAATGTCACAAATTATTCATCATCATATTATCAAGAAAAAATCATCACAATCATATGAATCACATAACAAGCAACATTCATATGCACTAAAGAATTCAATTGATAATTAGACTCATCTTTTTCCTTTGATTCCAACCCTTAACTTATTGTCTACCCCCTTTTGTGTATCTCCAATTTGTCTTGAGCCTAATATTGAAATATAATTGGTTAACTTATGACTAGAGAAACTTAATGTAGCTTAAACAAATTAATATGCATTATTTATATCAATAATTAAAATTTTTCTTATGAGACAGAGTGACCTTATTGGACTGTTTTGCCTATAACTTTTTATGTACTTGACCAATTAATCTAATTCTTGCTCCTAATTAAATTTAACATATAATTATATAATGTATTAAAATTTCAGACCAATTGGATCATTGTACAATTTTTGGTGAAATTTTTAAATGTGTTCTGTTTTCTGTCCTTAGGCAGTTTCAAGGTACCAACTTCCTTTCTCCTTTAAACACAACCCTTTGTTTATCATAGGACTTTAAAATTACCTCCTTAGAAAAATAATTCACTATGGCATGATGTTTAGTTAACCAGTCCATTCCTAATATTACATCAAATTCATGCAATGATAATAAGATCAAATCAGCATTCAATTCAACTTTATCAATGAATATCGAACAACCATGACATATCTCATTCACAACCACTACTGCTCTCAGTGGAGTACTCACATTTATATCAAATCCCAATGACTCATGCTTTTGATGTAGTTTGGATGTCATATGTAATGATATAAATGAATGCGTGGATCCTGGGTCAATCAATGTAAATGCTAGTATATCATAAATATAAATATTACCAGTAACCACTTCAGGAGCATCAGCTGCCTCCTGCCTAGTCATAGCAAATACCCTGGCATGTGGAAGGGGTTTAGAACTTTGACCCTTAGATTTGGTCACTCCTCTGCTTACTGCACCAGTTCTGCCCCTGCCCCTACCCCTGCCTCTGCCTCTGACATGTATCCCACTAGTAGTGTTAACCCTTGGTGTTTCAATTGTAATCTCAGATACTCCTCTGCCTCTGCTAGTCTCTGCTAATTTAGCTCTTTCTAGGCAATCTCTATACATTTGATTTAAGGACCCATAGAAATAACAAGCTCCTGTGAGCCTTTTACATTCACCTGTGTGTTGTCTACCACAATGAATACAAGTAGGCCTCTATTCTGTATACTGGCTTTGTCCTATGCCTGGGTAAGAGAAAGTCATGCCTCGACCTCTAGAACTAGAGTACCAACTTCTGCTGTCAAACTGGCTTGGCATATATCTAGCTTTCTTTCCATATCCTCTACTAGACTCTCCAGCAAACTCTCGTGTCACCCTTTTTACTTGTTGTTTTTCAGCTTCTTTCATTAACTTTTCAGCTCTAATTGCAGCAGCTCTAAGTCTGGTATAACTATCAAGATCAGTAATTGTGATTCTATTTCTAATCTCATACTTGAGGCCCTCTTCAAACTTTCTGCATTTGTCTCTTCCAGTAGAGACCATAAAGGTGGCTTAATGAGAAAGTTTGTTAAACTGCACCTCATACTCAGCAACTGACATGTTCCCTTGTTTTAGATTTATGAATTCCTTCCTCTTCTCATCTTTATATGCTTCAGGCATATAGTTATTTTGAAATTCTCTGAGAAAATCATTCCATGTTAGAATTGGAGGTTGTGCATCACTATCTAGGACTGTCTCCCACCATTCATAGGCATTACCTTGAAGCAAAGATACTGCATAATCAAATTTCTCCTCTAGAGTGCATCTCATCATATTCAATACCCTTTGTGTCCTTTTAAGCCATGTCTCTGCTTCAACTAGATCAGTCGAGCCATAGAAATCAACTGCACCCTATTTTCTTAACTTATCGTAACGCCTTTCTCTATGCATTTCAGGCTAGTGTACTTCTTGTTCTGGGCTTTCATATGGCATTTATGCATGTGATGATTGAGATGCATGCATAGGAGCTCTAGCTCCTAGTGTTGGTTGATCTCTATGCAAATGAGGTGATGCCTCATGAGGATGCATTTCGGCCGACCTCTCTCTCCTTGGTGAATCATGTCTTATGATGACCCTAAAATAAATGAAATTATATCACTACATAATGTTCAACACATATTATGCATATGTTATCATGCTTTTATGCATATGCATGTTCCCATGGAACCTATCCCTGCTTTGTACCAAAAATGTAACACTTAACACCTTATACATTTATATACCGCATATGCTGTTTTTATATTAAATTATCACGTATGAAACAAGAATAAAATAAAATTCATGTTTACAATGAGAGTAATTTTTTTTAACTCATCTCATATTATCAACAATAATTTCACAATCAATACATATGCTTTAATCATAGCCTATAACATCACATATATTAATAACTTAAACATTATGTTTAAAAGTTAGTAAATTTATAGGTTAAATCCATTTTTATATATATATATATATTAGTACATATTCATTGTAATTATACATATGCAAGTATTCAACCCCCAAATATAAATGATATGTTCTTATGCTTATGTGGAATGCAATGAGAGAAAGTGAGGAGGCTCGGTCGGTGACCTTTGATCCATGACTTTTATATGCACCTCAATATGAACTATTACTGTGATACCAAAAATGTGAAGTAAACCGTGGATCTCTATCAGACACAATAGATACTGGAATGTCATGCAATTTGACTATCTCATTCACATATAATTTGGTCAAACTCTCAAGTGTACACCCTCATCTGATAGGTAGAAAATGTGTTGACTTGGTTAACCTATCAATAATTACCCATATTGCATCATTTATCCGTGGAGTTCTGGGCAATCCATAAAACAAAATCCATCGTTATCTTTTCCCATTTCCATTCTGCCACTAGTAAAGGTGTAGTCTACCAACTGGTGCCTGGTGTTCAATTTTAATCTGTTGACATGTCAAGCATTTGGAAACATATTCTGCTATGTCTTTCTTCATTCTTGGCCACCAGTAATAAGTTCTTAAGCTATGATACATCTTTGTCATCCCTGGGCGCATTGCATAGGGTGCATTGTGTGCCTCTTCCATTATTGCCTTATGCAAATTCTCAGTGTTTGGAACACATATGCGTGACTTTAACATCAGTGTATCATTCTGCAAATGAAACTCTGTATTATTTCCCTGTCTTACCATATTAATTTTTTCACATAATTGAGAATCTTTGCCTTGTGCTTCTTTAATTCTCTCATTCAATATAGGTCTGACTTGAAATGTAGCAATCAATGATCTTCTATCATGTATATTTAATTCAACATTCATAGATCGTAATTGAATTAAATATGGGAAAGAGGATACTTGCAAGTGAGCTACACTGCTACTGGCTTTCATACTCAATGCATCTGTTACCACATTGGCTTTCCCTGGATGATATTCAATTGTACAATCATAATCTTTCAATAGTTCTGATCGTCTCTGCCTCATGTTTAATTCTTTATGTGTCAGCAAATAACCCAAGCTTTTATGGTTTGTGAAGATCTGGAATGTCTCACCATACAAATAATGCCTCCAAATTTTCAATGCAAATACAATTGCAGCCAACTCTAAATCATGCACTGGATATGAGATCTCATGTGGTCTCAATTGTCTGGATGCATAAGTTATAACCTGACCATGTTGCATTAATACACATCCCAAGCTTTGATGAAAAGCATCACTATATACTGTAAACCCATATGTACCTGTAGGGATGGTTAACACTGGTGTTGAGGTTAGCCTGTGTTTTAGTTCATTGAAACTCCTTTGACATTCTGGAGTCCACTTGAAAGGAAAATTCTTTCTCAACAGTTTGGTCAAAGGGCTAGTAATCAATGAGAACTCATCAACAAATCTATGGTAGTATCCGACTAAACCCAAAAAACTACGCAATTCTGACACATTCTTGGGTGCTTCCCAACTCACTATGGCCTTAACTTTATTTGGGTCAACCTCTATGCCTTTTCCTGACACTATATGTCCAAGAAACACAACATGATCAAGCCAGAATTCACACTTGCTAAACTTTGCATACAATTGTTTCTTTTGCAACGTCTGAAGCACTGTTCTTAAATGCATCTCATATTCCTCTTTACTTTTAGAGTACACCAAAATGTCAAATATGAAGACAATAAAAAAATTTATCCAAATAAGGCTGAAATACCTTATACGTCAAAGCCATGAAAGCAGCCGGTGCATTGGTTAATCCAAATGGCATGAGTAGAAATTCATAGTGGCCATATCTAGTACGAAATGCAGTTTTAGGAATATCTACCTCAGCTATCTTAAGCTGATAATAGCCCGATTTTAGATCAATCTTAGAAAATACTTGAGCTTTATGTAACTGATCAAACAAGTCATCAATTCTAGGTAAATGATACTTATTTTTTACTGTCACTCTATTAAGTTGTCTATAGTCTATACACAATCTCATAGTTCCATCTTTCTTTTTTACAAACAATATTGGGGCTCCCCAAGGTAATACGCTAGGTCGAATGTATCCCTTATCAAATAACTCTTGAAATTGAGTTTTAAGTTCCTTTAACTCAATCGGTGTCATCATGTGAGGAGATATAGAAATAGGTGTAGCCCTAGGCACCAAATCTATAGTAAATTCTATCTCCCTATCTGGTGGCAACCCAGGCAAATCCTCTGGAAATACATCTAGGAATTCACACACTACTGAAATATTCTCTAACATAATACCATGAGTTCTTGTGTTTGTCACATAGGCTAAGAAAGTCTCACACCCTCCTTTCACCATCTTAAAAGCTTTAACTGCTGAAATTAAACATGCAGGTACCAAATTTGATTTATCATAACTTATAATATATAAGTCATATTTTAATGAAACCTTATATGGGTTCAAATGGAATATTTTTCATGTTTACAACTTTCATCAATTCTATATCTAAGGTCCTCAAATTATAAGCAACATTTTACTGGTCCAGAACAAAATTGGCTTCCGGACCAGTATGACTTGTAAAGAATATAACTTACTCTATACATAACATATTAATCTTAAATTAGTACCAAAATTTAGATAAGACATATATCTATGACTTTCATGATTTAATGATTTATAGAATCTATCTGTAAGAAGCTCAAAATGATTTAACAATTTTCTGGACCTGTATAGGGCACTTAGCAACTATGGAATAGTCATGGTTCTCTTCATCATAACTCAAAATCCACACAATATATGAAGTTGAAATTTGGTATAACAATACATAACACATATATCTACAACTTTTATATTTTGAGATACTTCCAATAATGACTTTATCATATTCAAAACCAATAAAAATAGTGACTAATTCAGTTAGAGTTTGCATCCGGACTAGTTTCAATCAAGAGAGGGTTTCTATTCCTATACAACACATCTTGCAAAATTGTTTATATATCCATAAATTTAAGACATAAAGGCACAATTTTATGTTTTACACTTCTCTATATTCGATCTCTAAGATCATCAAAACTATAGTACAAAATACTGTCTATTTATAAACCCTAAACACCATAATCAAGATTAATACAAAATAAATATTTAGTCACCTATAATCACCCTTGACTAACCTTATTGTTGTAATTTCTAGAGTGAAAGAGAGAAGAAAATATGGCTAGAATTTCAAAAAAAATAGGCTGAAGGAATGAAGCAAAGAAGAAGAAGAAGAAGAAGACTTAGCCTAATAGGTTAAAAGCCCCCACATTTTGTCTTCCTTTCCTCCTATTTTTTTTTCATCCGCCTTTTTTTTTTCTTCTTCTTCTTTTTTTTACTCTTTTTTTTTTACTTTTCTTTTTCTCTTCTTTTGCTTTATGCTTCTCTTTTTTTTTAATTATTATTATTATTATTATTATTATTATTATTATTATACATACATACATATACATACATTCATGTATACATATATACATTTACCCAATTTTACTAACCAATAATAAAAAAATATAATTTAATCACTTATTTTAATTTAATTAAATTAATCATATCAAATTTTTATTAATTCAATCTAGTCTCTTTATTCACTTAAATATTAATTTCATATCATTTTCATCTATATTATAAAACAGACATGTGCATTTTTATACAATTGTAAAATACTTGAAAATAAACTAATTGTATGTCATGAATATATTTAAATAAAAATGCATATTATGCATGTGTTCAAGTGATATATATATATATATATATATATATATATATATATATATATATATATATATATATGCAAAATGCATATGTGCAAATGAGATGCTGCATAAATGCATATAGAAAAAGTCAAGGATGTTACACAGTATGCATCTACATTTTACTAAATTGCTCAGAAGTTGAACCATATATTGAGTACGTATCATATTTTCATAAGTATCTGAATCAATATTTGTTGTTTGTTGTAAATGCATATTTGTGACATACCTGATAATTGTGTATTTTCTATATTTCAAGTGTTTACATTGAACAGTTAAAACAAACTCAACCAAACATTTTAAGTTCTAAGATCGATGCTAAACTTGAAAATCATTTTGCATATTGGTTCAAGAACTATGTAAGGATTTAAAATATTTGCAATTACTATATACTTTTATTTTGGAACTATTATATTTTCAAAAGTAACTTGACCAACATATCATACAGACCACTGATCCTATGAACAACATATCTAACCAATTCTTAAAGGATCTCAGTATAGGTCCATTCAGAACTGTCACTACATACCCTGGGTATTTTGTGAATGGATATAAATTTCACACAATCGGATATGGTTCTACTAAACCAACCATGAGTTGTGGTGTGTGCATAAAAGGATCTAATTATAGTGTTAATGAGAACGATCATTATGGACAACTGGTAGAAATTCTTCAATTGGAGTATCCTAGCATTTCAATCAATAAAACTGTGTCATATGTGAATGGTTTGATCCTACACCAAACGTGGGGATGAAGTTGCATTTAGAATATAAGTTTGTAGATATCAATCATAAGCGCAGATTTAATCGGTATGAACCTTTTGTTTTGTCTATTCAAGCCATTCAAATTTATTACTGCACTTATCCAAGTTTACGACGTGATAAGATTGTTTGGTGGGCTGTTTGTAAAATAAAAGCTCGATCTAATATAGAAGCACCACCATCATCAAAAAACTGTGTCAAAATAGCTAATGCTCCACCATTTCAAGTAGATGAAATCAATGCTCACACTCTTATACAGATAGACGAAGACCCAAAAATCTTGAGTGATTTGAATGGTGAGTTAATAGAAATTAAGGATGATTAGAGTGACATAGAAGACGAGTTGGAACTTCAATCAGAATCAAATGACTTGAATGTAGACTCATATGAGAGTGCTAGTGATAGTGACACTTAGTAAATATTTTTTCAATTGTATAACAATTATAATATGTATTGTTTATATTTGTTGTTTGATATTAATTATATTTCTATCAATAATAATATGAATTATTATTATGTAGTTATCAAATTGAAGCTAACATATACTATGCTTTTTTTTTCTATTATATAAATGTTAGTGCAGATGTCGCACACTAGTAATACACACAAACGATATAGACATAGATGAGTGGAGAATGATAGATTTACTACTCATCCATCATCATCAGGTACTCCTATTCAGACATCTCTATTGCCTTCACCATCATCTGATCCTACAATTTAACCACCTCGAGCACCTACTTCTTCTATTCAGTCACTTACAGGACCTACACCATTGTTGAGGCCACCACCCATTGTTCCTCCTCTACCTTTTTGTACCTATCATCGACATCTATGTCAACATACCATCACCTGTTTCTCTCCCTTCTACACCTTTGACCTCATCATTTGTTGTAGAATCCATTTCGAGCGGTCATAAGCCCATGATAAAAATAGTGAATGGAAGGTATTAATTAATTTGATGTTTTAGATGCTTGTATGTTTCATTATTCTTATTGTTATATTTTATGTACAGGTTGATTCCATATAACCTATGCTCTAGTATGATCACAAAGACTTTTACTAAGATGATTAAGAAAGAGGGCTATACATGGAAGAAAGTGACCCCTGCAACTAAACAAATATATTTTAATGAGTTTAAGGTACAAATAATACTAACAATAATAATGATGATGATGATCATGGTGATGATGATGATGGCTTTGCTTTTGGTTTTTTAGAAACATTTTTCCTAGAGTCTTCAATTTAATGATCGCCTTAAAGAAGTGTGGGAGCATCAGACGTCTGATCGATATTCTGACATGATCTGTAAATGGAAGTGAAAGGGGTGAAGCCATTGCCAGTAGCTGATGATATATGGCAGCATTGGAAGAATTATTGGAGCACTCTAGAAGTGGAAGCAAAGTCTGAAATTGTAAGTAAAAACAGATGCAACGTGATTGGTGGACAGGGTATAGGTCCATTTAGACACACCAGTGGCTCAAAATCAACTGTAGATCACTCACACGAGTTGGTAATACTTTTAACTCTTTAAATCTTTAATCTAATTTGTAATTTAGCTTTATAATATTGCAATCTTGAAGCTCTTATGTATGAGTTTTTATTTTGTCCATAAATAAGCTTTTTTTTTCTTTAGGCTAAAGAATTGGGACAACAACCTAATGTGTTTGAGATCTTCAAAAAGACTCATACAAAGAAAACAGATGGTCAGTTCATTAATAGCAAGTCCAAGGAGATCGCTGTTAGTATCACTTTTATTATGTAACTAGTCAAATGCTTTGTTTTTAATGTTGAAAACAATTCATAATCAAGTTACATGCATATTTTCCTACTATTTTATTTATTATTTAGTACCCTAACACAATCATACATCTCAGAACAGTGTAGAGGCACGTATGGCTGCTGCTTCTTAGCTTGTTGAGGGTATATAGAGACTCCATAGGTTGACATATCTTAGATATTTATGGAGCAGATATGAGGCCAGAAAAAAGCAAAGATTGTATGACCTTAGCTCTAAGGCATCATCATTTATGTCAAGCGATGTAGGCTCTAGTTCTAGTGTCATCACATTTATGGATGATGCACAAAAGATTAAGCAAATTGAGGAGGTGGTAGAACAGAAAATGGAGGAAAATGGGTGGACATATCATAGCTTTAGAGTCCCAGTTGTAGGCCATGATGGAATTGTTACGTAATTAAGGCATTATGCCTCCAGAATAGTCTACTATAGCTTATGACTTTTCTGATGAGTAAATACATTATCTATTTTCAAATTATAATTACATTTTAAATTTTTGTTTAATAAACATGTACTAAATTTGACAACATTTTATAATTTTATTGTGTTTATATTGTTATGCATATTATTTGCACTAATTAAATGTTATATTAGTAAAGTACTTGAAATGTTTCAGTAAATAGGGTTATTTTCAAGATATATTAGTTAAACCAAGAAAATATTATATATTTATAAAATTTAGCGACGGATTGTATTCTGTCGCTAAAATAGTGATGAAAATTTTCGTCTCTAATCCGTTGTTATTTGTACTACCGGTTGTCAAAAAAATTAAAAAATTTTCGTCGTTAACTTTACATACAGATGAATATTCCGTCACTATGAAAATAACTACCACCTATATAGAGACAAATTTATTATGTCTCTAGTCCGTCGCTAAATACTTTTAGCAATAGAAATTCATATTTCAACAACATAAAATGTCGTCACTAAAACAGTACATTTTTGTAGTGTGATGTCTATCATCTTTATTTCATTATCAAAACAATTGTTCATCAATATGCCTCATTTCATTAACATATACTTAACTCAATTTCCTTTGATAGAAATCTCATTCATATATTTAGAATTTAAGTATCATGTTATCATAGTTTGGTTTCAACACACTGTTTTCAGGGAGCTAGGTAGAAGGAATAAAAACTTGCGCTAGCATCGCTGATGATGGAGAAAGCTTTTTTTTTTATATAAAATCCAAGCTCATTCCCTACCATCAGTATTTAGAAGATATTAGCCTAAAGTTATGTAGCTATTAGTAAACTTAAGAGGAGAAAGAGAGCAATGAAGACCAAGAGAAAGCCCACAAGGTTTTTATTGCATTTCTAATTTATAGTGTTAAGCATATTGTATTTTCTGGTCATAAAATACTTAATTTTTCTTCTTGACACACTTTTCTTTTATAATGTAATAGAGATTCCAACTCAAGCTTTATTTTTTATTCTATAACATGTTTCAAGACTTCTTTTTTACTAGTTAAATGGGTTTATTAGTTAGGTTTCCTCAACCCAAAACCCTAACTTGTCTAAAAACCTAGCTTGCTTAACATTTCTTTT
Organism: Triadica sebifera; assembly: GCA_023653625.1. NCBI lineage: Eukaryota > Viridiplantae > Streptophyta > Magnoliopsida > Malpighiales > Euphorbiaceae > Triadica > Triadica sebifera. The sequence continues at coordinate 7,297,036 of CM042892.1, forward strand.
ATTTAATTAAAGGTTTGGATGATATAAAAAAAAATAAAAGGTAAGAGAAAAGGAAAGAAACAGGATTTGAACCTGTGACATTTTGTACCCAAAACAAACGCGCTAAGTCGTATCTCTTTGGTTAATAAAATCTAAAAGGTTTATTGATCTCAAGGGGTTATAGTTTTCCTTGCGATGGTCCGGGACGTGGTGGTACTTGTGATATTTTGGCTTTTGTTCATATCTCTCATCAAAGGGTGTTATATTACTAAATTACTAAACTAAATCGAAATAACCATTTATGCGTTGGAGAGACCGTTTCTTATTTTGTGAAGGATATTTACTTACCAAAGTCCCTTATTTGAAGGTTTGGCCGATCCTATCAAGGTTTCACTCTAGGCTTCTTCTTTTCTCTATTAATAAAGTCAACTCTAAGCCCATATTTGTATACCATTCTAGAACCCCATTCAGCTTGAAATAAGTCTGCCTTACATGCCCAGGCTTCTTGCAAAAGTCACAAAATTTATCCTCATTTTTGTTTGTGTCCCTTTTCTTATATTGATTTTTTTCATAGTTATATTTTTCATTATCACCAATTTTTGCCAACATCACAACACCTTTTGCTATGCAAAATTCTTTTTTTCTCAACTCTAAGCACCATTGAGGGTGCTTCACTAGTAGATGGCAAAGGATCCAACATGAGCATTTGATTTCTTGCATTATCAAAACTTTCATTTAATCCTATAGGAAATTGTATCCGTTTATTCAAGGAGGTTGCACCTTGCATCACATTATTGGCTTTGCATTCATATTTTCTACATGTGCAGTTTGGTGTAGGGCTCAATATATTTAACTCGTCCTAAAACTCTCAATTTCATGTAATATGCATCAACTATCATATTACCTTGTTTTCCTGATCTAATTTCTCTTTGCAATTGATATAACTGTGGTCCATTGCATTCTCCATATAACACATGCTAATTAGGGCTTAGTTAGATTAAGTGTGCAAATTATATATTTAGAAAACCATATGCAATTTGGCTTAAATGTGTTCATGAGGTAGACTTGTTATGTGTCAGTTTATCGTAATAATACTAAGTCGCATGTGTTGAGTTTATAATTTAAATGAAGATTACAATGTATTAGAAATAAAATGGAATAAAATTATTAAATTGAAATAAATGGAATTTGACATAGTTAATATAATTAAATTGGACTACTTGATTAAATTATAATTTTTGTATTGACTAGTAGGACTATATACATGTAAATATATAGAAGAAATAATAATAATAATAATAATAATAATAATAATAATAATAATAATAATAATAATAATAATAATAATAATAATAATAATAATAATAATAATAATAATAATAAAAGGAAAAGAGACAGGAAAGAAGAAAATGACAAAAGAGAGGAGGTGGGAGGTGGACTTTATCTCAATATAGAAAGGTGCTTATCTTCTTTCTCAAAATTCTACCTACTCCAGCTTTGTTTCTCATTCTTCTTCCACTATTTCAATATTCTTTTCTCCATTATTTCACTTAAGTTTTGCAACAAATTTAGCCCTTGCAGGTTTGTTCTTTGTAAGTAATCAATTCTCATTGTTCTAGTGTTGGTTTGAACTGCTAAGATTATGAATATGCAATATATTTTACTATGATTTGGAAGCCAAAAGAGACTAAATTTAATGCAGTTCCAACATCAAAGTTATAGTTTTATGTCTTAGGTTTATGGCTATGCAAATAGTTCTGCAAGATTTAGTGTATATGAAAATATATAAGCATCTAAATGAAATTGGTTTGGGTATAAACTACAACTAAGTCACTTATAGTGTTTAATTATTTTGAATATAATAGAGCTCGTATTTGAAAAAGCTCAAAACATAAAAGTTGTCTACATGTGTTATCTAGTTGTATACAAAATTTCAAGTTCATATATGTTATGAATGTTGAGTTATAGTAAAGTGAACCATAACTATTATTTGATCATTTTAAGCTCTTTATAGATAGAATCTATATTAATAAAAATACTAAAGTTATATGGTTATGTCTCACCTAAAGTTTTCTAAAAATATCACCTTAATACGTCATGAATAGTGTGAGATATGGCCTTCACAAGTTAGACTGGTCCGAAAGTCAACTTTGTTTTGGATTAGTGATATGTTTATTATAAATTGAGGACTCTAGAGACAAAATTGATAAAATTTACAAACATGAACAATGTTCCATTTTAACTTATCTAAAGTTCCTACAAAGTTTTACTATAATATGATATACATATTATAAGATATGAATGACCAAATTTGGTATCCTAAAACTGCTTAAGGGCAGAAAATAAAACATAATTAGAAATTTCATCAAATAATTATACAATACTTAAATCACTCTGGAACTGCTATAATCATAGCCTCTTATATTAGCTTTAATTAGAAACAAGAATCATATAAATTGGACTAGTATAGAAAAAATTATTAGCTAGTGAATCCCTAAAGGTCACATTGCCACCTATAAGGAAACACTAATTAATTATTTAAAGCATGCATATCAACTTGTTTAAACTCTGTTAAGATCATTTAACCATCAAATGATCAATTATGTTTTCAATTAGGCTCACAACCAATTAAAGACCTATAAGAGTAGATAAGCTCTGTAACTTTGGATTTTGGTAAATTTCCATAGAAGTTTGTACATATATGCATTTTAGTTTACTTTAATGCATGCTTGTATGTGTTGATTTCACGATTTGTATGTTAAAATCATAAATATGGCTATTATGTCATATGAATTCATGTTGAAAATAAATGATTTATGGTATTAATTGCCCATTTATCTACCTGTGGACTAGAGTTAGAATAAATGGTGCACCACTAAAGGGGATTACAGTACTAACTTAGGTATGAATTTAAGGACATGGTGGCTATAGCTTTGCGAGTGCCCTTGATCCTATTTATCCACCAGTTATGATGTTATACTTAGTCAAGGTAGCTTAAACTTTGTGAGCGCCTTTAACTTAAGATTATGGTGACAAGGGTGACATAAGAGCACTTATATTTCACACCTCGTATCTAGACAGTCCGAGAATGAGATTTTGGGTTGATAAACTATGGAATGAAATATGAAAATTTATTAATTGACATAAGTAACAAGATATAAAATTTTTACATGAGGTAGTGAGAATTTAATCATTGAATGAGTTTGTTATGTTTATTCTTTAATGTTATGTATGTATTGATCGTATAAAGTATGTCATGATATACATATGCCTTGCACTTGTGTGATCGTCTAGGAAAAATTAAATGCTTATATGTACCACTAAGCTAAAAATGACTTAGTGTGGGTTTCTCTCACACATGAATTGTAGCTTATAAATAGTAGAATTTTGAAGTTGGTAAAGAGAAGATAAAGCCAATACCAAAGCAGACGATACATACCCAATTTGTAGATCTGTGATTTTTCACTTTTGCATTTTGTTCATAATCATGCATATAGGTTTCGTAGACATGTCTTGTATATAGTTAAGGAACATATCTTATATTTTTGATATTATATAAGTCAATAGTTATATATGAGACTAATGTTCCATAAGTAATCAATTAATATATATATATATATAAAATTAAAACAACATGCCAAACTAGATATAAATAAAAGGATTAAGTTATTAAATGGAAAAGTTTTAATTCAAATAGGTTTACTTAGTTAATCTTGTGGAATTCTACTTATATATGAGATTATCCCTAATATATAAATGGGACGTCACACTCTATGTATAGTCTTCCTCTAATTCCCTCCATAATTCTCTTGATGAAACAATTTAAATGAACGCTTCTATTACTAGGTTGTGACCATTGAATCAACCATGATCCACCGTTCAAATTCTTTTGTACCTTAATTTGGCATTTCTCCAACTCATTTGATGAAAGCCAACTTATTGTTTGCTCTCAGTGTGATTTTCATTGAACACCTCTATGTGAGGTAATTATTTCCATTCAATAAGTTAGACATTAGTGCCATCCTAGGGCTATCGGATGACTGAAGATGAAGAGGATCTCCACTTCTCACCTCAAACCTTTGACAACCTCTTATTGTCATCCATATCTTCTTGCAATTACTACTTTGAATCTAAAAAAGCATCTAGAGATAATCTTGCAATTTACTACCAACAAATCTAAATTAAATCCTTCAGCAAAAAGTTGTTCTAATACCATATTCGATTTCTATCTCAAGAAAAATAATGGCTCAATCTCAAGAAGAAAATACTACTAAATGTGAAATCATTCATTCAATGAGTAAGACTATAAAGCTTGTTTATATGCAATTTGAATCAAAAAAGGAGGCAAAAATAATTTCCCTATAACAAACTACAACACACTGACTAACTAAAAAAATCCAACCAATGAAAAATGGTGTGTCTGAGTAATTCATATGTTGTTATAGTCCACGCTAGCTTTTAAAATGCTTAAGTTTTTTTCTCTACTACATAGAGCTATTAGAGATGAAGAGATGAGCTTGAGCTCCACTTTTTCGCTCTTCTACTTGCTAACCATTCATTCACATTCATCACATAGGATCACAACATAATTAGCTTTCTTCAGCAAAACCCACAAATGAATCAAGATTAAGCAAAATTAGAGAACATAGAGAATTAAACTATATATCTTTAGCCTACTTTTAACTAGTTTCAATATCTATGACATAAAGATATTCATCAAATCAAGAATGTGAAGTAAAGATTAGAAGTGATACTTACAAAATGGGATGCAATCATGCGAGGAAATAATGCAGCAACTAGCATTTGAAGAACAACACGACTGTCAAATCCAGCAATTCGAGTAAATTTAGAATCAAATTGAAGAGGGTTTAAGTCATGACTCACCTTTGAGTATTCCATAACATCTTCATTTTAGAATGTTCTTGTTTGCCTCAATGTTTTTCTAGTTTTAAGCATACTTAGAGCTATCCATGAATAACATCTAGCATAAGGGATAGCCTTTGAATGCAAACTCTTGATAATCATCATCATCAAAAAAATCTGTAAAAAAATGCAATGAGAAAAATAAAATGTTAAATAATACAATTTAGTTAAGGATTCTGCTAGGCATTTTAAGAAACATATGAAATGACTACCTGTAACTTGTTTTTAATGACACAAATTGAGGCGATAGGAAACCTATTTGATAGAAAATAAAAAAACTCAAATACCACAAATTATCACAAATTTTAATGAAAATTGTGAATAATCAAAATAAGAAAATGTAGAAAAATAGCTCGAGGAAAGAAACATTGTCGTTTTTATAATGACCTTGATTCATTAAAAAGAAAAATAGTTGATGTATAAATAATCATTCTGTTGCAATAAATGCAAACAAACAATTCAAGTTAGTGTGCCTATCATAGTCAGCCAATGCTAAAACAAGTGGATAGAGTTGTTGGGATGGGTTCTTCAAACTTGTACCAACCATCATCTATTTTTTTTAAAAAAAATTTGTGGTTAGAAAATGCCACAGACATGACCAATTTTTAGCCATTTGAGAGCAATCTTCTTTACCTATAAATAGGCAATAATGCATGGGTTTGAAACACAACAATTGTAAGGGGTAGAAACTGCACAAGAGTAAAAGGTAGCATACCAAGGCCAAATGAAGTTGTTCCTTTGATGAGTGTTTCAATTGGTTGAGAGAGTTGGTACAAAAATAGTGAGAAATATATTTTTTGAATATTTTTGGAAAATTGAGTGCCACTATTTTTGGATTTATCTTATATTATTGTATTGACTCTAGTCTTTGTCTAGGAAAGACTCTCTCTTTTTATCCATTAATTTTTGTTAGTGGAAGAAAAAATATTTGGAGTTTATCTCGTAAATGTAGCCCAAATTAAAGGGTAAATTATATTAAATTTCTAGTGTCAATTTTTGTTTATTATTTATTTTGTACTTATTATATTGTTTTACCTGTTGTACCCAATAAGTGGTATTAGAGTCAGTTTGTCAGTCCTATAAAATTCTTAGCATGCTATATAGTTACAACATTAACTAATCTTTCATATCAAAAATTATTTTATTGGGATTATTATCAATTGAATGAGTCTCATAATGCGGACAAAAGACACCAAGATAATCAGTTAAAATAACACAAATTACCATATATGAAGAAGCAAAATAAAGGATCTCCTATTTATGGTAAAAATGCATCTATCGGTATTTACTATAGCTAAACTCGATGATGAGACAAATATCATGAACGAATTCCATGTCGTTTGTAATGATACTATCAATTTTATACCTCAGGAGACCAACTAGGTAATTAATAGTGGTGCTACCATTTATGCCACATTTCAGTAAAAATTCTTCTCATCCTACACAACATGAGATTTTGGCGATGTGAAGATGAGATGTGATAATTTGTCAAAAGTTGTTGACAGATAAAATATTTGTTCGGAGATAGGGAATGGTACTAGATTAGTCCTAATAGATGTCAGACGTATTCTAGATATTCGTCTCTCTGCAGAAATACTAGATGATACAGGTTTTTGTAGTACTTTCTTCAATAATCAATGGAAGCTCACCTAAGATTTCGTGGTGGTGTCGAGAGATACAAGGTATGCTACCTTGTACGTAATGCATGCAAAGCTCTCCAATGATATTATAGCTAAACTTGATGATGAGACAAATGTCATGAACGAATTTCATGTCGTTTGTGATGATACTATCAATTTTACATCCCAAGAGACCAACTAGATAATTAATAGTGGTGCTACCATTCATGCCACATTTCAGTAAAAATTATTCTCATCTTACACAACATGAGATTTTGGTGATGTAAAGATGAGATGTGATAATTTGTCAAAAGTTGTTGACATATGAGATATTTGTTTGGAGATAGGGAATGGTACCAGATTAGTCCTAAGAAATGGCATACATATTCTAGATATTCGTTTTTCTGCAGAAAGACTAGATGATACAGATTTTTGCAGTACTTTCTTCAATAATCAGTGGAAGCTCACCTAAGATTCCTTGGTGGTGGTGAGAGATACAAGGTATGCTACCTTGTACGTAATACATGCAAAACTCTCCAATGATATTGTGAGTATTGTAGAGAAAGATAGTGCTATTGAATTATGACACATGATACTTAACCATATGAGTGAAAAAAGAATGACTATCCTGGTCAGGAAAAAGATGTTGCCTGAAATGGATGTTGCCTAGAATGGATGATGTGCATTTGAAAAAATGTGTTGACTGTCTAGTTGGAAAGCAAAACAAAAGTTGCTTTCAAGAGTTTTTCTTCTTCCAGAATGAAAAATGTGTTGAATCTAATCCATTCAGATTTGTGCGAGTCAATACCAAAGTCACTTGGTGGTGCTTAATATTTTGTGACTTTTATTGATGATCATTCGAGGAAGACGTGGGCATATCCTTTAAAGACAAAAGATCAGGTGTTGAATGTTTGCTTTACCTATAAATAGACAACATTGCTTGGGTTTGAAACACAACAATTGAGCACACAATTGCAAGGAGTAGGAGTTGTATGAGAGTGAAAGGCTGCATATTAAGGCCAAAAGAAATTGTTCCTTTGATGAGTGTTTTATGTGGTTGAGAAAGTTGGATAATTTTTGGAATTTTTTTGAAAAGAGTGAGTGATAAAAATAGTGAGAAAAATATTTTTAAGAATACTTGAATGCCACTATTTTTGGATTTATCTCATATTATTATATTACCTCTAACATTTATTAAGAAAAAACTTTCTTTTTGTACCCATTAATTTTTGTTAGTTGAAGAAAAATATTCGACTTTGTCCCTTAGATGTAGCCCAAACAAAGGGTGAATCATGTTAAATTTTTAGTGTTAATTTTGGCCAATTATTTTATTCCTCATTTATTGTGTTATTTTATCTACTATGCCCACTAATAGTGAAAATTTTCAGTTCCCACTAATCTTGCCGATAGTTATTCTTGATAATTACCAACCCTTATTAAGTTTATGTTGCAAATGATATTAAGTTTCCTTGAAAAGGAAGACTGTTCTACAACTGGGTACAAGGTCGAGTGTTGTAATTTCAACTAGACAAAAGTAGTTCAACCGCATTAGCAGCTGCAGTTGTTAGTTTTAGCTAGCTTTGGTATGCCTGTTGTTTCAAGCTGAACAACGTACGAATTTGCTGCAGGATCAGCTGCTCAGTTATGTTTTGCAGATCTCAGGTTTGTTTTGTTTATTATGCTCTACAAATTTTAAGCATTCTTACTTGCTGATCACTAAATTGAGGGGGTTATTTTATAATGAAACATTAAAAAGAAAAACAGTTAATGTATATATAACCATTCGGTTGCAATAAATACAAACAAACAATTCCAATTAGAATATGATATTTGAATAACTTTTTTATTCTCTAATTTCTTGCCTATGTTTGCTGAAAAAAAAATTAAAAAAAAAATGAAACCAGAAACTAAGCAAAGAATGCAGAAGAGAAACTGATAATTCTCATTATTGAAGATCAAAGGAAGTTAATACAACTTATATACTGATACCAGTAACCGTCTCACCAGGAAAATAGCAACTAATTCAACTAATTGACTGAACTTTAAATAGCTAAGACTACAACTGAATTTACAAAATATAAACCAGCAAGGTTGCAGAGAACATATTCACCAAGTCAGCTTAGCATAGCTTCTATTCACGTAGACTAGTTCTGATAGTTTCTCCAACTTCCAGGTTAACTGAAGATGCTGAGCTGGACTGATTAGTTAATGAGAAGTCGAGGGAATAAGAATTAGCAGCTGGTTGCAAGTGAACTTTGACAGTTGAGCTGGAATTGACAAGTAATCTAGACTTAGTTGAATTGGACTGATCTCCAGCAAAGAAATTTGTATCATTAATATAAATAAATAAATAACTTGAGCATGGGATTTGAACATTGTAAAACTTCAATACGCAGAAAAAAAAATTGTAAAGCTTCAGAATGGGATCTTTGGAGTGATTAGCTGCATTTGAATGTAAACCAAACTCATTGCCACTGAGCTCCACACCCACATCTGATGTACTCGAATTACCGTGGCTTGAAGCAGATTCAGTAAAACCCAAAAAGAAATCGCCTTTGTTTCCAGCAGAAAGAAAATTGTGAAGAAAATCCCAGTCTTGAAGATCCAATGTATCACTACTCTCACTTTTACTTGTTGGACAAATATAATCAGGTTGATTGTAGCGGTTAAATCGGAATTGGGAGAATCATCAAAAAATTTAAAGATATCATTAAGACCATTGTCATTATCATCGTCATTAAACGAGATCTTTGCTTTATCAGTCAACTCCTCTTGCGCACGAACAAGCTTCTGTAACTCCTCGATGGATTCAGAATTTTCGAAAGACTGGAACTTAGAAGAAATAGACTTGATCTCCTGTTGAATTCTTTATAGAATTAAGCTCGATTTCATTCAAAAGAGAGAGTGCAGATTGCTTAGCATTATCATCAATTTCAGAAGGAATACGATTTTTTGAAGAAAAGCATAAAGAACGAAAGCAACAGAAGGATGACCGAAGGAATAAGACTTTTGCTTAGGTTTAGAAAAAGATGAGGAGACGAGAACAGCAAGGCAAGCATCACAGAGCATGAAATGAATAGCTCTGCTGCTTTGTTGAAGAGGCCATGACGTCTTTTTCGTGAAACTTATGGACTTTTGCTTTTTATTCACTACTGGCAACTTTCTTGATTTCGCCATTGAAGGAGTTTTCTTATTTCCCGTACAAAGAATACTGCCCTACGCGATAGCTTTTATACCAGAAATTTTTAAGTAGATTCGCAGTATCATTTGACATAATTACATATATTTTATTATTCTATTCACATTATTTTATATAAACATAAAAATTAATATAATTAGATTAATTTATAAATAGTATGCTATATTAAATCTATTTAAAAATTTCTTCATTAATATAAGAAAATTCAGCAGTTGTTTGTTCTTGCTTTCCTTGTAAAAAAAAAATGATTCTAGAGTTTAGAAATTTATTTTATTCAGACCCTTAAATTTTTTTATTCTATTATATTTTTAAATTATTATTTTGAGACATTTGTTTAGTCATTTTTAACTAGTAGATTCAAATAAAAAATAAAAGGCAATAGTACTAACGAAATCGGAACTACTCAAATATTCATCTTATTAAATTAGAGAATTAAATTTTATACATTTCCAATATGATTTTATCAGAATTTTAAAAAAAATCAATTAAACCATATAATTTCATGTTAATTTGTTCATTATATTAGATAAAATTACCAAAAAAAAAAAGAAGTCGATAAACAAGTATTAGAAAAAGTTCATATTGTCCATTTTTAATTTCTCAAATATGACTTACTATGAAACAAAACATTTCTAAAAATAAATATAAATTTCTAAATTTTTTCAAAATAAAATTTTGGGAAATTAAAAATAATCAATATAATAAAAATTGAAGTTATAACTAGAGTTGTAAATGAACCAAACCACTTTAGAAGTTATTCGAGTTTCAATTTAAAAAAAAATTCGTTCGAAATCATTTATTACTATTAAATAATCGGGTTTGAGCTTAGATTTGAGCTCTAATTTTAGTTTAATATTGTGTGGTTCGTTAACTTGTGATATGTTCGTTTATGAGCTTGCAAACATATTTGTTTAAAAACTCGCGAACATATTTATTTAAAAATTTGTGAATATGTTCGTTTAAACGTTCGCAAAAATGTTCATCAAAAGTTCGTTTATGTTATATTTTGTTATCGAGCTCGAAATTTTATCATTATTAATTAACGAGATAAACTCGTTAAGCATAATAAACAAGTTTTTTTACGAACCAAGTTCGAGCCGCTAGTAAATTTGATAATTTTCAAACAAACCGAACTCAAACTAAAATATGAAAACTCGAATTGAACTCGGGTTTGTGAAAAATTTAAATGAATCAAACTCAGAGTTTATCAATATTCGACTCGGCTTGATTCGTTTACAATCCTAATTATGAAAATATAAATATCCTGTTTTGTAATGAAATAATTAAAACAATCATAGATCCATTAAATTATTTTTTTCCTTTGTACAAAAAAATATTTTTTCTTAACTAAATTAATAAGGATGGGATTGAAATCTTTTAAGTTTTAATTTTTTTTATTAAATGTTAAAATTACTTTTGAATTCTTTTTGTGGTATTTGTTATATTGATTCCCTATTTATAGTATTTAAAGGATATTTTCTTTTACGTATTAGAACTGGGGTGTAATGAATTGAGTTGAGTCAATACAGTATTAGACTCAAATTCGACTCGATTAAAAAATTTGAAGCTCGAATCTATTGAGCTTATTTTTACTTGTTTGAAACTCGACTCGAAAAATATTCGAGTTATTCGAGTTCACTTCAATAAATCTCGAATCAACTAAAAATTTTAATAAATAATATACTCGACTCGAAATTAACTTGAGTTAACTCGACTCGATTAAATTCGAATATATTTAAATACTGAGGGTATAAAAATAATTTAATAAATAATAAAAAAATAACTACTCGATTAAGTTCGCGAGTTTTAAGAACCGAGTATTATATACTCGAATTCGACTCAATAAACTACTTGACCTTGGCTCAATTAATTTTGAGTCGAATTTGAATATTTTACGAGTCAAAATCGAGTAGCTCACGAATAACTTGAGTCGTTTATACCCCTAATTGGAACTTTTTTTTTATTCTATGTTTTTTTTTAGATATTAAAAATAATTTTTCCTCCTATTTATTTTGTATTCTTGTTCTATTATATTAATAGTTTTATATAATTTTTTCTAATTTATTTTTTAAAAATAAATAAAAATCTATTAATCATATATATATATATATATATATATATATTTAAACCATATATATCATTAATTATTTGTTGTTTCTTTCTTTCATTCCCAATCCCCATCCTACTAACAACATATTTCCAATAGACAGAAATTTAAAAAACAAAACCTTTTTTTTTAATTTTCTTCCAATAGCCCATAGTCTTAGAATTTATAGTTTTCGAGGCAATTTTAAAACCATTTTATCGCATTTCAAATATAAGGATTAAAAAATGATTAAACAACCTTGATTTTACACGAAAGTATTTTTGATTGACTAAATTATCCTTTTATCAATTCTATAAATATTTCACATTATTTTCTCTCACTCAATTAATATTTATAAAAAATAGAACAATGTGTATAAAAAAGAAAGAAAAAAATAATAAAGATATTAATTGATGGAGCTTTTTTAATGTAATAGGATTCAATAAAGAAGGGTAAAGTTAGAAAAGAATTAATTAATATTCTATTGATTTCATAAACCAACACTGAGAGTGGGACAATTTTTTTTTTTTAAACAATAATGTTTATATAAAGTGAAATGGAGGTAATATAGAAGGACCTAGAATTTGGTATTTTTCATCTTTAGAAAGAATAGTCAAGAGAGTTAACTCAATTGAATAAATTTAATAGTTAAGAAGAAAATCAATTAAACAAACAAATTTGATGGCTAATCCATCAACTCCCACCATTACAATGAGAAAAAAAAAAGTATAATTAACGTTAGAGAAAAAATCTATCGCATTGAAAATACTTTCATAATGTATAGTTTTCATACCTTTTAATAATATCAAATAATTTAGACATTCAGTTACATCAAATGTTTTAATATGGGCATCTAGAACCTTTTACAAGCTTACTGTTTTGAGCAAAATTTATCAGTCATAATAGAAACCTCTCAAGCTAGCTTTTATTTATATAGGTTTCCATTTAAAAAAAAAAGAATGATTGAATGAATAATTAATCTCTTTCATTGTGAAATCAAGAATGACTTGTGGAATATAATTCTTGAGTTCTTTTTTTTAAGAGTGTGTCAGACTCAAAATACAACTCGAAATGACAATTCATAAATTATATTACCCAATTTATTGTTGGAAAAGTGTAGTTATGCAAATTTGGGTGAGTCTTATTACTCGATTTTCGGAGGATGATACACTTTTGTATTTATTAATATGAGAACTATGAATTTTAATATTTATATGTTCAAAATGATGAATGAGTGAATAACAAATTAAAATATAAAATAAACTCATTGCTAAAATAAAAAAAAGTGGATTATCGCACATAGAAAAATGTGAAATTGAAGAAAGGATTTTTATCAAAGTTATCAAAAACGGTCTGACTAACGACATGGAAAAGACAACAGATTAAACGGATTGAACCGGTTTATATCAAATTTTGTAAAAATATAATATTTCTTATACATAAAAAAATATATAATTTGCCTTATGCAAGACATGTTTCATACGTAATAATATGTTTAAATGAATAGTGTCCATAATTTAAAATAATTCATAGTCACATCCACTTAGGCCTAACCACAGTTCTGAACTGGTCTGTACCAGTTTGGAACCGCTAGTGCTACGGTCTTAGAATTCTAGAATTGGACCAGAACTGGGGAGACATTGGTTCATACCACTTTGGAACTGGTTAGACCGTTCATGAGTTGATAGTTCGACCGGTTTCAATATTAATTTAATTTAATTTTTTTTTATAAAAAGTATACAATTATGTAATTAACACAATAGATAAATATAATTAAAATTATTAAAGTTTAGAAATTAAACTTAATTATTGGGTGAATTTGGAACAAAAAAATTAATTTAACTTATCATTTATTTATAAATAAAGCAAAAAAAATTAAGTTAGAAATAAGTGAAAAAAATTGGGAATAAGTTAGTTAGAAAGAATAAGATTTTTGAAAAAGAAATGTTAACTTATGAAATATTAATTTGTATAAATTATTAATTTTTATAACTAATAAATTATAAAAAATAAGAATTTTAAGAAAAATTAATTTATTAAATATTAATTTGTGATTTTGTGCAAAATTTGCTCCTTCTAGTATGACTTGTCATTATTTATAATTAAATTTTGTGAAAAAAATAAAAGAATATTAAAACATTTAAAAAAATTTGAAAATTAGAAAAAATTTAAGAAAAAATTGAGATTATGTATAGAGTATAATTAGAAAAAAATTATAGAGAAAAAATAATCAATAGTGTAATAAGAGAGAAATTATGAATATATGTAGAGAAAATTGAGAGAAATTGATAATTGAAATTGTGTAGAAAGTGAAAAAATTGAAATGAATTTGATATTTATAGAAAAAAATTGAAATTGAAATTTCTATAATACTCCTAAATATAGCTATTATTTTCAAGTAATAAGAGCTATTTTTTCATTATACATATATTTTAATATATTTAAATTAAAAAAATAAAAAAAGGTGCTTGGAGGGAAGCGTAGGGTAACGATCTTATGACCGTTACAGTTAAAAAATTGAAAAATAAGTTAATTATAAATAATACAAATTTTGAGAGATAAATATTAACTCATGAAATATTAATTTGTGTAAATTATAAATTTTTATAACTAATAAGTTATAAAAAATGAAAACTTTTAAAAATAAATTAACTTATTAAATATTAATTTGTGATTTTATATAATAAGTTAAATTTTTGTGTAAAAATTGCTCATTCCAATATGACTTGCAATTACTTATGATTAAATTTTGTGAAAAAAATTATAGAGAAAGAAAATTAAAAAAGAATTGTAGGATTAAGAAAATTTTAAGAATTAAAAAAATTAAAAAATTTAAGAAAAACTGAGATTATTTAAAAAGTATAATTAGAAAAAAATAATTGAGAGTTTAATTAAAGAGAAATTATGAATATATAGAGAGATAATGATATTGAATTATAGAGAGATTAAAAGAAATTGAGGATCACAACCTTATGACTATTACCCTTAAAAAAATTTGAATTATCTAAGTTGGAACTGTTGAACTGACTATTTTTAGTTCCTAGAAAATAACTCGAATTAAACTTTTTTCCTACCTACAACGGTTTGGGCTAAATCTAAAATCAGTCTAGCTCAATCCAAATTAGATCCGGTAGGTTTCAGACCGGTTCTACAGGTCTAACTAGCTTATGGCCATGTTTACATCCACTACATTATGAAATTAAGCAATAAAAGTTTAACAATATTTTAATTGCTATTAAATATCAATGTGTGAATAGGATTTGATTAAATAAGAAACAAGCAAATTATGTTATTGAAAACTCTATAGGATGGACCGGAGTTAAACTAGTTTATATGTTTAAAATAATGAATGAGTGAATAAAAAATTGAAATTCAGAGTAAGGTCCTTACTAAGGAAAAAAAAAAGGTCATTCCATGAGAAAAATGTAAAATTAAGAAAATGATTTATATCAAGGTTATTAGAATGAGCAGGGCCAATGAATCCGAAAAGACAAGTTCAATCGGAATTGAATTCGTCTATATAAAATTTTGTAAAAATATAATTTATTTTATGAATAAAAAAAATATAATTTATCTAGTACAAATAAAATATAAATATAATTTATGAAAAACGTGTTTCATACACAATAATGTATTTATAAAATAATGTCCATAATTTAAAATAATCTATAATCACATCCACTATATTATGAAATTAAGTAACAAAACTTAAACAATATATTAATTTCTATTAAATATCATGTGAATAGGATTTGATTAAATAAGAAACAAGCAAATTATGTTATTGAAAAACTCTATAGGTTGGACCTTCTAATATCATGAGCTAAGTTCCTTATTCATATGATATATCATATAAAAGTTTTTCGACCAAAATTTAGGTTTTTAAACTGTTATCTGCATATAATGTATAGAAGATTACTTTATAATATCATCTAATTTTTTTTTCTAATGCACCTAATTACTAATTAAAATTAAAAAAATATATAGTATCCTCTAATATTAAAAATGAGATCTGAACTAAAAATCTCATTAAAATTTATTTTTAGTACCTATTACCATTTATATACAATTTAATTTTATGGGTTGGCTTAGAGTTAAAAATAAAATATAATTTCAGTATTTTTTTAATGAAATTACAAAAAGCCACAATAAAAAAAATGCCTTGAATATTCAGAGTATATTATTGGTTTATATAAAAAAAAAATTAAACAATCCCGTAACAACAAACTCAATAAAATTTATTACAATTAATTAATAAAAAAATGAACATATGAGGATTCAGCTCTTACTTCACAAGTTTGCTTTTTGAGTTTTGAGCTATTAGTTCCTTATTTGATGTTTGCCATAAATGCATCCTAGTGTTTTTTTTCCTTAAGAGAAAACTGAAAAAACAAAAAAGAAAGAAAGAAAAGTAATCCTTCTCACATTTTCACTTTTATTTCAATTGCAAACAGCTGTAAGCACACAAACAATATATGAAGAGTTTGTCATTTATATTTGGTCATTTTTACAATTTCCCATGTTATTTTTAGTTTTCATTTCCCGACGATCCATACATCCTATTTTATTTTTAAAAAATACGAAAGAAAATATAAATTAATTGGTGCAAACTCTTTAGGTTAATCAAATGTTTTTTAACACTGAGAATGCAATTATTTTAAAACTCTTAATATAATATTTTGCTACTTTTTATAATCTTATCCGATATGAATATGATTAATTTCAGTATGTTGATATATAAACAGAAAATAACTGTAACTTTCCAAAAAAAATACAAAATATATTTCAAGAATAGTAAACTCATAAAGTCATTGACTGTATCAACTTCCACTCCTCTTCTTGTTGATTGGCTTCCACCTCTCCTTAATTCCTTATTAACTACTCTAGGCCACAATTTGTCTTCTTACTCAACAAATTGCAAATCTTTATCATTCATCAACCACAATAGTATTAAATTAGTCTTCTCTTGATAAAACTGAGAAGAGAGATTGTAGAAAACGGAATAGTGCGGCGTGTGGCAAATTACAGAGAGGAAATTGTAGCTTATAGATTACATGGATGGTGAGTGGCAGATATTAGACAATGGAGCTGTGCATGGGGGAGGAGAGGGAGAATTGAGTATGACATATTGCACTGAGGGAATGGAGTTGAGTTAGGATTAGTTTTTAGCTTTTTTAACTCAAAATTGAGATGTTTTTATCATTTTGCATAACCAAATTGAACCAAAAAAAATTGGTTGATCTGGTCTGGATTTACTAATTTCCGATTAATTTAGTCGGTTTACTGGTTTTTCTACTGATTTATTTCTACATCGAGTTATATGTTCCAAACCGCTCGGCTTGAGGGTTGAGCTCTGATTGAATCGGTCGAGTCGAGTCAATTTTTATAACATTAGTTTATATAGAAAGGCTCATCTTTCGCCCGCATATAGACACATTGGGGTGCAAGTCTATGGTCCGAATTAAAGGTCAATGTGTAGACGCTCAATCTGCCCACACGAATACTGAACCGAAATACTATGGTTCAGGCGCAATCCAACTTTTATATTTTTTAAACAAATTACAAATTTTTTTTTAAAAATAACAATTAGAAAAATTGAAACTTAATGTATTGTTAATCATGCAATTACAATCATAGGTAGCAGACAAAAATCTTAAATTTTTATAAAATGTTATTTGACTGTATATAAAATTCTAAAAAATTCACTCAAAAATATCTCAAATATAAAAAAAAAAATTGTATAATATATTATACTATAATATTTGAAATTGAACATTGTTTTAAATGATATAAGATAAATTGTTAGTTTTTTAAAATTTTGTTTACGACTATAATTTGAAATACGTCAAGAAGATTTTTATGTGATTTGTTCTTTTTTATTCTGGATAATCAAATCTCATCGCGAGTACACGCGACTTGCATTAGGGGTGCACAGGCTGTGAAGCTGTGTCATGCCCATGACAAAAGGGAAGGGTTGTGTAGCTCTGTCCCGTCCATGGCAAAAAGGTCGTAAAGCTCTGTCGCCATGTGACAGGAATATTTCCAAATCGACTATTGAGCTTCTTGAATTATAGAATTTGAATGGTTGTTGTTGAACATAAATTTATTGTTACACATTTTGATTTAAAGGTTTAATGAGTAGTCTTAATGAGAATTAATTCACAATAGTTTTCTCTCCTCCATTATAATATAAATAGAGCAATCTTTTTACACACCAAAAAAGGAGAAATTCTCCTCTTCCTTTTTTTTTTATGTGATAGAGACTTTTTTCAATTCATTATGGGAAGGAATTGTGGTATTCAACCTTTGTTCTGATTTTGTTATATTCTACAAGACAAACGTAGTTCATTTTTCAACGACAAATTTATATCTTAAGAACATTATGTAAGACTTAGGTCTCAAATTGCCTCTATTCCGCTTGCCTTATACTGAATTAATCTTTTCTAGCACTTATTTCCCGTAAATTCCTAACTACTAACATAAGGTTGGTTATTTTGAGAAATTCCATTTTGTTTCTTTCCAAATAGATTCAAAGCTTCCATGAAACCTGATTAAAGGAAATCTAGAAATATCATAAGTTAGACAAATTGAAACGCCTGATTATCAAATATCAATGACAATCATGGCATTGTATGATGAGATGATATGTTCTATGTTGAAGGATGAATGTTCCTTAATCACAGAATTAAGGAAGGATACCTTGATAAACTGGGATGGCATCACCAAATTCTGGAAAGAGAAAGTAGAGATCTTCTGACTTCACACATTTGCAGCCGATGCAAACAGAGAAGAAAGAGAATATCTTCAACAAATATTATTCTAAAGCCAGTTACATGCCATAGGTTTATCCATTCCTTCAAGTTAATACACATCTCTGCATACCCTAAGTGAAATAGTGAAGCGAGTTTCCACATATCAACTGGAAAGTATCTATCCCAAGAAAATGTTCGTCAGCATAAGAAGATCAACCACCATGTATTCAACAGAGGCATCTGTCAAAATAGAAGCACAAGATGTACGATTAGAAGAAAAAAAGGGATCAATCAAATAAAAATAAAAATAAAAAATTACTGAATTCGTGTTAACATGATTCCCACCTCATGCATTCTAAACCTGTGTTCTCTTCCATAAGACACCAATCTTCTTCAACATATTTCCATTTTTCTTCTTTAATATATCATCGTCCATGTCCTCATTGTAGGCCGAACCCATCTTTCCTGTAATAGGATTATAGTTAGTGTCCAATGCTTCAGTCCTCTCCATTAAGTTTCCATTGTTAAGCATAGCTGCAGCTGCCTCTGCGGCCTTTCTCCACTGGTCAGACTGCACCTTTATTCTTCTCAACTCTGCCTCCATTTCAAAATTCGCTGCTTGGGCTGCCTCAAGCTGCTCAGTCACCCTTGCAACCCTTTTACTGCTCCTATCTGCCTCCTCCAACATGAGGCCAAGCTTCATTAAAGCTTCTCGCTCGGCAGCCCTCACTTCCTCTAGTTCTACAACCACATCGTTTTTCACTTTACTCCTATCCATTTCCTTTCTACCAAGTTCTTCCTTCAATATTTCATTTTCCTCCAATATATTTTGCAGTTCTGTTTCCTTATCCATTAATCTTTCCTTCATTTCGGCAACATTTTCCTTCATCTTTTTTAGTTCATTCTCTATTTCAGAATTCCCTTGAGATGATGTGCTGCTCTTAAGCTTCATATTCATATCATCATTCTCCTCCAAGATTCCCTGCAATTCAGTTTCCTTGTCCACAAGGTCTGCCTTCAACTCTTCAACATCAGCCTTTGCTTGCTTCAGTTCCACCTCTAGTTCAGCCTCTTTGAGAAGAGATTCCGCTTTTATCTTCTCCATCATTTCGTAAGCACTTCTTATCTGCACTGTACTATGAAGTTGTTCTTCATGGCGTTTTCTCTCAGCAGCTTCTAGAGCAAACATCAATCGCTCCACTTCAGACTTCAATGAACAAACCTCTACCTCAAGCTGGTTTGCTTCTTGTGACCATTGATTCTTAGCAATATCAAGATCATTGGCAGAATCTTGAGAACAGTGGCTGCTAGCATTATGCAGGTCTGACTCAAGTTTGCTTACAAGTCCTTCCAATAACTTCACATGTGCCCTTGACTGGTCTAACTCTGAAGCAATGGAGTTATAGGCTTCAACAACTTTTGAGCCATCCAATCTGAGTGCCTCTACAGTTTTCTTTGCAGTTTCCAATTGATTTAAAGTTTCACTAGCTAGAGCTTGGGCCTGGGCCTCTGAGTTTTTGCTATCCTTTAGCTGGATTTTCATGTTCTCCACAAGAGAAAGAGTATCAATCAAATTTGCTTTCAAGGTCTGGATCTCCACTTTTGCTGATTCTGCTTGTTCATTTTGGGCAGCCTCAGACTCAGCTACCTTATCAAGCTGAAACTTGAGCTGTTGAATCTCACCCAAGGAAGAGGCCAAGGAAGCTGCATCGACTGAATGTTTCTGATAGATAACCTCAAGCTCTGATGCTTGCTCTCTTTCTTGTGAGATGTTTTGATGCTCAAAAACACGAGTCTCCTCAGAATTAGACTTTTTCAAAAGTTTATTCTGTGACTCTTCGAGCTTTAAAGATATAGTCGCAAGTTGTTTCTTGGACTCCTTGGCATCTTCCATAGCTTCCTTCTTCCATGACTCTGATAAACATAGCTGGTCCTTTGCCTTTTTGAGTTCTTCTTGAAGATGAGATACCTTAAATTCCAATTCAGATATTCTGCTAGGACGCTTCTTCTGGAGCAAGACCAAAAATATGAAAGTTAAGAACAATTTGTCAAATGCAACAGCTATAGGGCATTTTTGGTCTTATTATAATTTCCATAAAAATGTATCATCAAAATACATCTAGGATTCAAAGAAATTGCAGACAAGATGACTAAGTTATGTAGGTTAGATTAAAATGAAAAGGACCATCATGAATACCGTGAAGAAATGTTTAAAGAAAACCCAAAAATGTTGTGATAATTTAGAATCAGAATTTTATAAAGTTTAGCAATGTGCCTAAGTTTCAATAGAAACTGATAGCAGAAAAAAAAAAAAACTAGGCATATCTTTTACTATTAAAAATAGCAGTTGGAACAACCTGCTTGGCTAGAAGAATTCTGTTGTAACTGTTCTAGTGACTGACTTTCTAAAAATAGTAAATTCCTGTTTAAAAATAGCAGAGATTAGCTGATAATAATAATTTGTTGTTGGAGCATATTCTTTACCCATCTATCTTATGCTTTCCTAGCCACTAACTTCTGCAATTTTCCTCTAGTTTCCTACCAACCAAGCAGAAACAAGAATTCCTTGTATCAGAAACCATCACTAAGGAAGCACCACATCTTTTAGTTCCCTAGCTCTTGAATGATTAAAATTAGTTTACCTAACCAAAGGCTAAGTCAGTGAAAAACTTGATTCAACTTGGAAGATATGTATTATGAGAACAGAATCAACAGATCAGTAGTAATGCGGCACAAAACAAGAACACAGCAGTATATCTTCCTAATTAATAGAAATTTTATGCATTGTTGTACTTATGCGCAAGGAAGAAAAAAACAAATAATAAAGTTAGGCAACTCCTCTTAACACAGACACACAAAAGTTGAAAGAAGAAGAAACTAGATTGCTAAAAATATCATGTAGCTTAGGTTAATTACAATTGTTGGTGGAGAAACTCACCCTGGGATACTCGATCTAATGTATTTTTAATTACAAATGCATATATATTTTGCAATTAGGCCATATTCCATCCTTGATATATTTTTTTCCTTAGGTTGTGCAACATTATTTGCATTGTGCAACTCAAAGAAGCAGGTAATAATGCAATTAATGGAGTACCTCAGTCACTGGGCTTCTAGGTGACCGACGTTCGACAATGTTAGGGCTCCTCTCCTTTGGCGTTCTGGTTTGATTTGATGAAGATGCAGAGTCAGATTCTAGGCCAGTTGTTTTAAGTGGGCGTACAATTCGAGGACGAACCTTTTGTGGTGCTTCCGAGGAGCCACTTCTGCTATCAAAATTAGCAAATTACAGAGGCATATGTGATAATAAAATTTAGACCAACAAGCACAAGTTTCCAGGAAACACATTTACATCCAATGTTTCAAGAACAGTGTTTTGTGAGATAACAAAACTCATATAACAGAAGATGACAGGTGAAACCTTCCGATTATATTGAATTAAGACTATACTTGGGTCCCAACTCATGACTAGACAAGCTTCATAAGGTGTAATGGTGACAAATACAGAACTTTAGATCAATAGTACATTTGAACTCTTAGGAAGATTTGAGGAGCATTTTTATAAAACTTCAGAAAGTTAAAAGCAAGATAAAGCAGTTTTATCATCTTGGAGATACTTATTTTATCATCTATAGTATTAAGAGTAAAATAAAAATGAACAACTCACAAACTTGTTGCCACAATGTCACAATCCCACATTGGCCAACTATATGGAGAGTTTGTGGTTTATAAGTGTGAAAGGTATCTGTCATTTTTGAGAATTTGTTTTGGTGGAACATGAAGTCTTCTTACTTATGGATCTAGTGTACCCTCTAAACTTGTATGGGCAAGTCCGTTAAGTGTGTGGATGCGACTTTGGGTCGTAACAATTGGTATCAGAGACAGCCACTCTATGGAAGACAACTTAGGGGAGGAATCCAAGATGTGGGAGAAGCTGTTATTGGGTGACAAGCTGCGTGGACGTCGGTTGTCAATAGGAGGGGTATGTTACGATCCCACATCAACCAACTATATGAGTAGTTTGTGGTTTATAAGTATGAAAGGTATTCGTTACTATTGGGAATTCATTTTGGTGGAACATGAAGTTTTTTTATTTATAGGTATAGTGTACCATCTGAATTTATATGGGCAAGTCCGCTGAGTATGTGGGTGTGACTTTAGACTTATGAGAGTTCAGATCATAACACACAGATACTAACATTGAGCTCAACAATCAAATTCTAAATGCCTGTAAAATTATGCAAATTCAATTGCTTAAACACCAAAATTTGAGCATCTAAGTTAATACAAGTCCATTGAAATTAAATATTAAATAGCCATATTTCATTTTTCAGAGAATAAGATCATCGTTACAAATTTCAATATAAAAACTTATTTACAAAATTCTACTTCTAAGAGAAATGTCTGGCTTTGACCAAAAAGATCCCCAACCATATTTATGGCCATTTTTGAAATTATTCTGCTTTTGAATATCACTTTTAGAACTCAGGTTTTGGCTAGGAAGCCGCAATAGCCACGTATATTCTGCTGTAAAAAATTTACTCTTGAAATCTCATACGCTTGCTCAAAGGAAAAGAACTAATCTCACACCAGAAAAATAAGCAGCATCACCAATACCTCAATATTCAATAATAATGAAATGATATTTGAACAGAAAAATACAGAAAGTCTCTATTCATATTTATTCTGCACTCTCCTATTCAAATTTATTCCTCCATGAGATAGTGCTCAGGAACATGAATAAAAATTAATTTAACAAGACATCGTCTGACTATGCACCAATTATTCAATAAGATAGGGCTCTCCATAATACAGAAGTTTATAGCTTAAGGGCCATGACCAGCATGGCATTAACTTAATGCAAGAGACAGATAGAAATTCTAAAATCTTTGTTTTGATACTGAAAGGAATAAATTACAATTCAAGAGTATAGAGACTGTTACAGGGGAAAATGTGGACATCAATTTGCGGCTTCAAAGTGAAAGTTGCGTGGAGAAATTAGATAGACCAAAAAAATGTGGAAGGTTGAACAAAGGAGAGAGACTTCACCAGCCAGGAAAAGGAAATATACAACCACAGCACATTACAATCATATCCCATAAATAACAAGAAAGAAATTAACTAACTGTACAAAATTAGCGTTTGACCAAACCAATATCCAATATTAAGAAAAAAGAAAAAGAATCCCAAAAAAATAAAAAAATAAAAAATTTGTGCTACATTTCTTATGCCACAAAGCAAGCACAAGAGAAAGAGCCCCCCTTAAGGGATGAGAGACTTACCTTGGTTTTGGAGTCTGCATAATTTTATTTACCCTTAAAGGCACAAAGAGAAAAAATGCGAGGGTATGTCTATTTGAGCTTTCCCTACTCTACTACAATGCTCCCTGACCCACAAAACCTGTAAGCATACCATAAAAAGATCACAAATTGGGACAAGAGAATCCAATATGACTGGTCCATGAAGAAATTAAATGATATGATGAAAGGCAACAGCACCATCTTATGCAGCAATAAAAGCAAAGATATTTGCTGGCCAAGGCTGAACTATTCATTCAATATTCATATAAAAAATCATAGTAAAATGCTATGAAGGAAGCAAATTTGCCACAATCAATTTGTTTATTCACCTCTTTTTTTTATCCATTCAATGCTACCATCAGTCTCATAATATCCTCGTGAAAAACATTATTATAGTCACAAAGGGTCCTACCAATAAAATACCATCAAAAGAACAAAATTACACAGATGCCCATTTGGACTACTGACAGTCTAACAGAGTAACAGATACGGAAATCACAAGGACAGTTATGTAAATTTATTCCCTCCAATTCTGCCGTGAAATTAGGAAACCGTATTGATGTTAATTTTGTGGGGATTGATGCCTTCAAACCCGCTCAAAACTGGACTTATTTTGTCTGGAGAGAAACAGGAAAATAACGGTTATTACTAATCCTTTGTTTCGATGGAAAATTTTTGCAGGACAATGTTTTCCTAGAAAACAAACAGAAAATTGTAGAATCAATACTGTCTGCAATAACAGAAGCAAAACGGAGATATTAAAGCAAAAGGTAGAGAATCAACAGAAAAAAATATAACTGTTAAACACAAAAGCAAATCGAAGCCGAGAAATTTAAAATGAGAATGTATGTTGGGCCAATATACTAGATTCGATTTTTACTTTTCCTTTTTCCACCTTTTGGGTCCATTTAAAGTGAAAAGGCTACTCAGCAAAAAGCTAAGAATTGCCTGCTCAAAGCTTAAAACTGTATAGGCTCGAAACTCGAAGGTTACAGTATCAGATAATACAAAGACTTTTCAAGAAAAACTAAACTCTCATCAAAAGAACTTCAAAAATGGAAATCATTGCTGTCAGATAAAGAACAATCAAAATATTAAGTTTCAAAAAGAAAATTGTGGTTGTGGCACCACAATGAACAAAAATGATATAATTTTCCAAGTAACATTGGAGGTAAAAATGTGGGAAAGTTGGATAAAGTCGGATAAACACTGAAAAAAACTGATTTAAGTGGAAGTGTTAAAAATTATACCTTTTGTCATAAAGACATTCTTTCCTTCAAATTTTCTTGCATTTTCTCGAGAAACAAGCAGTGAATTGAGCAAAAATATAATCATAGACACGTAATGTACAACCATACTGACCTTAATTTGATACGAATGACACAACCAAAGAAGAAGAAAATGATCTTAATAGAAATGCATCGGGAGAAGCAAAGAGAAGAAAACAGCCATGGAAAGAAGGTACAAAGGGGATCTCTGGGTAATAGTGACTAATGAAGGAAGTAGCTCCTTCTGATTAATGGGTTGCTTTCTTCTCTTCCGATTTCTTCTTCCCCCACTTTTGTCGAGATTCTAATTCTATTGTATCAATTATTGTTTGTTTATTTCGAATAGTAGAGAGTAGAGCTGCAGAAATATAGATGACAAGCACAAAACGCAGAAACACTACGAAAGTATACAGTACGACTTTTGTCGTTTCATGATTTTGTAAGATTAAATTACTTTTGATACGTATTTACGTCCGCCTGAGCGATATAATATTTAAAATAATGTTGTCACAGTTAGATTGGGGTGAAATAAAAAAAAAAATTTAATTTTCACTCTGTAAACTTTAATTTATTATATTATATTAATATTATCGTAGGAGAACAAAACTTTTTGAAATATACGTGGAAACAAAAATTCAGTTAGGAGTTTCATGCCAGAAATTTACTATCAAATTTACTGAATGAGTATTATTATAATGAAAGTTTTAAAATTTAATAAAATAACAATATAATTTAATAAAAATAAAATATAGAAAACTAATAATATAAATTTTAAATTTTAAATGAGTAATAATATAATATAACAAATCTAAATAATAATTTTTTAAGGGGAAAGAAAGTCAACAAAGCATAAGAAAAAGACTAAGAAAACAATTCTCTTAGGCCAAAAATACCAAACAACTCTCTTAGGCCAAGAAATACCAAAAACTGCTGAATAAATGGAGGGAACCAATAAATCCATGGCACCTCTCCTATAAACTTAATCTCTGATTGGAAAGTCAATCGGCAACGTGATTTTCTTCTCTGAACACATGATGGATTTTCACTTCTTCAATACTAGAAAGTAATTGACAACAAGAATGCACCAAGTCTAGCAAATCTCTCAGTATACTTATTTTCCTCTCTAACTTAAAATGTTATAAAAATTAAATTTGATTTAATCGAGTGCATGCATATCCATTTAAGAGACCAAAATTTGCGAGTTAGAAAGAATTTATTATTTTTACTAGAAATTAAACTTTGAATATTTAAATTTTTGTCATATTCAATTCATGAATATGACTAATAATAATAAAAAAATATACATATTTATTTATTTACTATAACAAAAGTTTTTTTATATTTTATAACCCAAAAAAAATTACAATTTCAACAAGAATAAAAAGTTCAGCATAAGTTTCCTTTACGTGAAAAGGATGGTTAACCCAAAATTTCTTCCTTACAAGACAAATTATTTTACTTTATTAAAATCTTTATTTTATATTTGTATGGGAAAAAAGTCTCCTTTTTTATTTACTTTTTTTATTTATATATCCCTTTTATCTTTTTTTTTTAAAAGGTCATGCATACATGAAATATATAATAAAGTTATTTATTTATATTAAAAAAATTTCCGTATATATCTTTTATTTCCCTTACCATATTTTTTTGGATTATATTCGGAAGTTCTTGATCATAAAATATTGTTGCCTTTTTCTTGTGCAGGAGAGTTATTTGGGTTTTGGTATTACAAAATAAATAAATATATAAATAAATGTAAAACATTATTAAAATCCTATTTATTTGGACACTCATTTTCTTATCTTTCGAAATAGATAAATAAATAAACTATACTTTTAATATGGTTCTAAAAAGTGTTTCAATATATATTTTATGATTTATATTTTCAGCTGTTATTAATGTATTTTTTTTTAATCATTGTATCAGGGTATATAGATCTAATAATATTCCAATAAAAAAAATAATATTTAGAATGCAAACATATTTCAACCATATTATAATATACAAAATTTAAGAGCTTAAAAGATGAAAATATAAAAATAAAAATAAATAAATGAGTATATAAATTACATTATTAAGATAATATTATGGGTCTTCTTTATTACTCACAAATTACAATTCTTATAATCAATGATAATAATTCTAATATAAAAAAGTTGTTTAAAAAAAGTTTAGCTTCTTCTAATTTTTCTTTTTCTCTCTTCTTCTTTCTCTTTTCCCTCCAATATCTTTCAAGCTCTCTCCCTTTTTTCTCTACCCTTTTTGTTCTATCTATCATGTAGTAGTGGTGATGGTTTCTTTTATAGGTCAAAATTTTTTTTTTGTTCTTTGGTCAATCCTTTTATCTATCATTTTAAAATCTTTAAATTATGATTTGAATTTGGTAGGATATAAAAGATTTGATTTACAAAAAATAGGGTATGATATAACATCTCTTTTTACATACATTTTTTTAGTTTTTTTAGTCTCTACAGTTGCCCCCATTTGTATATCTTCTTAATTTGTAAGAGACATGCAAAGTTTTTGGGTGAATGTAATACGAAATTGAAAAAACTAGCAATTTAATGTGATCTTGGCAAAAGATTAATTAATTGAGGTATAACTACAATTAAATCTAAAAAAAATTGGTTGAGATGTGAATGCGACAAACATTGAAGTATTGCCACTTAGAAGATTGAAAGATTAGTAGAGATGTAGCTGAAACTAATTATCATGCGAATATTGATATGTTACCTATACATTTTTTAAAAATTAATGAAGATGTAACTGCCACTAATTAATTTTAAAGCAAATAACAAATATTAAAATTTTAAAAAATTAGTAGAGATATAACTGTCACTAATCTATAAGAAGATTGACAATCGTGAAAGTGTTGTGAAATATGGAATTTGAAAAATTAGTAAAAATATAACTATTACTATTTTTTTGACAAAATATTGATAACTAAAAATAGGAATGCATAACAATAATCTTAATTGGCATTGCACGAAATAACTGCTTGTATATAATTTAAAATTATTGTTATCTTTTTCATCATTAAAATCATTATATAAAGATACCACTTGAATTTCTCTTTTTTATTTTTTTATTTTCTTCTAGGACTATAGGTCAAAAATCCGTGAATGAGATAAATTTCATAAGAAAGTGCAACTCTCTTCTGCAATCTATTGTCATTTCTTCCCTTTACTTTCTGATATGTAGGTTGATTCAATTATTTGTATATGCTATTGACTGTATCTTATTTTAATTTTATGGTTTAAAGTATACAAAGTGTCATGAGGCCTTTTTCAATTGTTTTCATGATTTTAATATTTAACAAAATACATCTTTTTTTTTTGAGAAATAATGTGTATCGAGGAATGACAGACATAAACTTAGGTAAAACAAGTGAAATATCAATTTGAATTTGATAGCAACAAATAAATTTCATTTGATTTTAACAAGCTAGTACATTATTTTATGTATAATACTTCTTGATGATATCCAAGTTAACTAGATTAGGAAGTTCTTTTTCATCCATATTTGTCAAATTTAACGTCATTCCTAAAAATATCTTTTTCACTACATAAGGTCCTTCATATTTTGGAGTCCATTTCCTTATAGAATTAGCTTGTTTAGAGGACATCCTTTTGATAACAATGTCTCCTACCTGAAATTAGTACGATTTCATCTTCTTTGCATGTGCTTTAATTAATCTTCTTTAGTACAATTGTCCATGACACAATGCCATTAATCTTTTTTCATCTATAAGATTCAGTAGGACATACCTTGCTTGTAACCATTCATTTTCATCTAACTCAGCCTTCATGATGATTCTAAGAGATGGTATTTCTACTTCAATGGGTTAAACCACCTTCATTCTATATACCAAAGAGAAACGTGTTGCTCTTGTGGATGGCCTAACCAAAATTCTATATCCATGCAATACATACGGAAGCATTTCATGCCAATCTTTATAAGTTATCTCCATTTTCTACACAATCCTCTTAATATTTTTGTAACATCATTGACTTTTCCCATATGCATTTCTAAAGCATCTCATTTGCACATATGTATTTTGCATATATATATATATATATATATATATATATATATCACTTGAACACATGCATAATATACATTTTTATTTAAATATATTCATGACATACAATTAGTTTATTTTCAAGTATTTTACAATTATATAGAAATGCACATGTCTGTTTTATAATATAGATGAAAATGATATGAAATTAATATTTAATTGAACAAAGAAACTAGATTGAATTAATTAAATTTAATATAGTTAATTAATTAAATTGAAGTTGAGGATTAAGTTGTATTTTTGGTATTAACTAGTATGTCTAGATACATGTAATTGTATAATAATAATAAGAATAATTAAATAAAAATAAAAGTCAGAAAAAGAAAAAGAAAATTAAAAAAAAAAAAGAAAGGGACGGGTGAAGAAAAAAATGAAAAGGAAGACAAATTGTTTGACTTAGGCTAAGTCCTTATTTTCTTATTTTCCCTCTTCTTCTTCTTCTTTGCTTCGTTTCTTCAGTCCATTTGTTTGAAGTTCCAGCAATATTTTCTTCTCTTTTCACTCCAGAAATTAAAGCAACAAGGTTAGTCAAGGGTGATTATAGGTGAGTAAATAATTATTTTGTGTTAATCTTGATTATGATGTTTAGGATTCATAAATAGGCATTATTTTGTACTAAGGTTTTGATGATTTTAGAGATCGAATATGGAGAAGTGTAAAACATAAAAAGTGTTCCTTTATGTCTTAGATTTATGGATATATAAATATTTTTGCAAGATTTAATGTATAGGAAGAGAAATCATCTCTCTACTGAAACTGGTATGGATGTGAACCCTAGCTAAGTTAGCTACGATTTTTATTAGTTTTGAATATGTTAAAGCCATTATTTGAAATATCCCAAAACATAAAAGTTTTAGATATATGTGTTTGTATATGTATACCAAATTTCAGCTTCATATATCATGTGTATTTGGAGTTATGATGAAGAGAACCATGATTGTTCCATAGTTGCTAAATGCCCTATACAGGTCTAGAAATTTGTTTAATTATTTTGAGCTTCTTACAGATAGATTATATAACTTATCAAAACATAAAAGTTATATATATATATATATATATATATATATATATATGTCTTATCTAAATTTGGGTACTAATTTAATCTTAATATGTTATGTATAGAGTAAGTTATGGCCGTTAAAAGTCATACTGTCCTGAAAACCAACTATGTTCTATAGTAGTAAAATGTTGCTTATAATTTGAGGGCCTTAGAGACATAATTGATACAAGTTGTAAACATGAAAAATGTTCCATTTGCATCCATATAGGTTTTTGTAAATTTTCATTGCAATATGAGCTATATATCATAAGTTATAAGGAGCATAAGTTGGTACCCTGAAACTGCCTAAAGGCAGAAAACAGAACACGTTTAGAAATTCCACCAAAAATTTTACAATGATCTAATTGGTCTGAAATTTTAATAACTTATATAATTATATGTTAATTTTAATTAGAAATAAGAATCAGATTAATTGGTCAAGTATATAAAAAGTTATAGGCTAAACAGTCCCATAAGGTCACATTGCCTCACAGAAAAAATTTTAATTATTGATATGAATAATGTATATTAATTTGTTTAAGCCACATTTAGTTTCTCTAGTCATAAATTAACCAATTATATTTCAATATTAGGCTTAAGGCAAATTGGAGATACACAAGAAGGGGGTAGACAATAAGTTAAGGGTTGGAATCAAAGAAAAAAAAGGTGAGTCTAATTATCAATTCTTTAGTACACATAAACATTGCTTGTTATGTGATATGTTAAGTGAATTATGATTGTATGATTCATATGATTGTCATGATTTTTCATTGATATTATGATGATGGATAATTTGTAACAATTGTGTTACATATAAGTGGTATACTTGTGGTATATTTGAGGTATATGTTTGACATGTGTGATATATACATGGTATATATATAGTATATGCAAGGTATATATGTGGTA
Source organism: Triadica sebifera (assembly GCA_023653625.1). NCBI lineage: Eukaryota > Viridiplantae > Streptophyta > Magnoliopsida > Malpighiales > Euphorbiaceae > Triadica > Triadica sebifera. The sequence goes on from CM042892.1 coordinate 7,328,191, forward strand.
TATGTATGGTATATGTGATAAGATACAATGGTTGATGAATATGTAAGTACAATTGCATATGCATAATGACTTAAAAGGCATTGTGACTAGCTAATCGACATTGCAAAACAAAAGAAGTGGCCTATGGCCCAATAAATATGCAAATGAAACAAATGATCAAGCTAGCTAGCAAATGAAAATGCAAATGCAAATGTTCACATGGAAACCCGGAACAATGTATGTTTAACCTGGTCACAACAAAATAAAATGAATAAGCATAAGCATAAGTAAAGAGTAATTATTGAATACTTAATTTTATCTATATTTATATGTTATTGACTAATGAAATGGAGTATAAAATATGTATTAAGTATACTTGTTATTTGCTATTATGAAATGCTTTGTGCTTTAGAACTCATTTGATGGTTATTATCACTGAGTCGCAACTCACCAAATTGTATCATTTTTCAGGTAGAGAATAGTAGTAGTTCATATTGAGATGCATATAAAAGTCATAGATCAAAGGTCACCGACCGAGTCTCCTCACTTTCTCTCATTGCATTCCACATAAGCATTAAAAGATATCATTTATATTGGGGGTTGAATACTTGCATATGTATAATTACAATGAATGTGTACTAAGATATATATATATATATATATATATAAATGGATTCAACTTGTAAATTTACTAACTTTTAAACGTAATGTTTAAGTTATTAATATGTGTGATGTTATAGGCTATAATAAAAGCTTCCGTATTGATTGTGAAATTATTCTTGATAATATGAGATGAGTTAAAAAAAATTACTCTCACTGTAAACATGAATTTTATTTTATTCTTGTTTCATACGTGATAATTTAATATAAAAACAACATATGCAGTATATAGATGTATAAGGTGTTAGGTGTTACAATTTTTGTTTGCAACTTCAATTGCTTCATTCATCTTTGGGCAGTAAGGAGTTGAATTGTGATGCTTAATTTTGAATTGGTCACATATTTCTTCCTTTGATTTATTATTGAAATTCTTGGCATTATCGGTGATAATCCTTTTAGGAAGACCATATCTACAAATTATATTATGCTTGACAAACTTAATTACTATCCCCTTAGTCACATAAGTATATGAAGCTATTTCCACCCATTTTGTAAAGTAGTCTATTGCTATCAGAATGAATTGATGTCCATTTGATGCCTTAGGCTCAATAGGTTATATCACATCCAAATCCCACATAGAAAATAGCCATAGTGCTACCATCACATAAAGTGAGGTAGGAGGAGTATTAATTTTGTTAGCATATATTTGGCATTTATGACATTTCCTCACATACGCAATACAATCTAATTCCATTTTTAACTAATAATACCCCATTATGAGAATTTTATGAGCCAGATTATGCCCTCTGAGATGAGTACTGCAAAATCCTTCATGAACTTCCTCCATCAACCTTTGTGTTTGACAGTCATCAACACATCTAATTAATGTTGTGTCATAATTTGTTTTGTACAAAACATCTCCACTTAAGAAAAACCCTAATGCCAACCTTCAAATTGTTCTTTTATCATTTTCCATTACTTCCGGTGGGTAGCTCATATCCTTAACATATCGCTTGATATCATGGTACCATGGCTTACCATATGATTATTGTTCCATATTGCAGTAATATGCATGAACCCCTTTTGTCTCTATTTTAATTGAAGGCATTTTTTTGCAAATGTCTATTTTAAACGTAATAGCTAATATAGCTAAAGCATCAACAATTTGGTTCTCAATTCGAGATATATGTTCAAATTCGATGAACTCAAAATATTTAGACATATTTAAGATGTATTCTTAATAAAGATGAATTTTGAGTCTCTAATTTCCCATTTGCCCCTTAATTGATTAATCACCAAAGATGAATCTCCAAACGCTTCTAATCATATAACTTTTATATCTATTGCTGCTTGAATTCCTAGAGTGTATGCTTTGTATTTAACTACATTATTAGTACAATAAAAACATAACTTTGCTATAATAGGATAATATTTTCCGTTCCATGATATTAGAATCACCCCTATCCCATATCCTAAAGCATTTGAAACACCATCAAATTTCATAATCCAATTTTTCTGATCTTTTTCATCCTCAACAATTGCCATGATATTGTCATCTAAAAAATCCAATTACATTGGCTTGTAGTACTCAATGGCTCTATTAGCTAGATAATTGGTTATAACATTCCTTTTTATTGTTTTTTGAGTCATAACAAAACCTTCAATTGAGCAATTCTTCCAATGCCAGTTTTTCAAATATGTACTTTATAGGATCCATTTTGGAGATTAATCAAGTAGTATAAGATAACATGTAATGCCTTAATTGATGAACTGGCCATACAAGTGCTGCACATATTTTTTTTTTTCAAAATGGAGTACTTGGTCTCATAATTTGTGAACTTTTTACTAATATAATAGATGGTATGTTCCTCTTTTCCAGAAGAATCATGTTGTTCCAATACTACTCGTATAAATTCTTCTAATATCGTCATATATAAAATGAGTGGTCTTCCAATTTTTGGGTGGTTGAAGAATTGGTGGATTCTGCAAATATTGTTTGATTTTGTCAAATGCTTTTTGATATTCATCATTCCATTATGTGGGGTTATTATTTCTAAGAAGTTTGAAGATTGGTTCACAAGTTACAATTAATTGTGAGATAAATTGAGCAATATAATTTATTTTTCCAAGAAAACTCTTTATTTCTCATTCTATTCGCGGTGGAGTCATTTCAACTATAGCTTTGATTTTATCTGGGTCTATTTCTATTCCTTTTTCACTGATTATAAACCACAGCAACTTGCCTGAAGTGACTTCGAAAACATATTTTGTAAGGTTCTACTTGATTTGATACCTTTTAAATCTTTCAAAAAGTTTTCTCAAAATTGCAACGTGATCTTCCCTTGGTTGTGATTTAGCAATCATGTCATCCATATATACCTCAATTTCCTTATACATCATATCATGAAACAATATGACCATTGCTCTTTGGTAAGTTGCCCCCATATTTTTCAAACCAAAAGGTATCACCTTATAGCAAAAGGTTCCCCAAAGGGTAATGAAAATGGTTTTTTCCCTATCTTATACATTGATATTAATTCGATTATATCTTGAAAAACCATCCATGAGGGAAAACATATGATATCATGTTGTATTATCCACCAAAATATCAATATGGGGTAATGGAAAATTATCCTTGGGGCTGACACGATTCAAATCTTGGTAGTTAATACACATTCTCACATTTTCATCTTTTTTAGAAACATGAACCATGTTTGCTATCCACTCTAGATACTTTACCACTGTGAGGAATCCTACATCAAATTATTTGTTGACTTCCTCCTTTATTTTCAAAAGAGTATATGCCTTCATTTTTCTCAATTTTTGTTTCACAGTTTTGTATTATGTTTCAGTGGCAATTTATGTGTTACTATGTCAGTATTTAGTCCAAACATGTCTTGATATAACCAAGTAAAATTGTCACTAAATACCTTTAATAAATTGATTATTCTCTTATTTCTGAGGCCAAGTTCCCATTAATCTTTACTTCCTTTCTATTCTCTTATGTGGCCAAATTTATAATTTCCACAAGATCATTTATTTCCAAAATTGTTGTCTCCTTTTCCATTTCTTTTACAAATTCTGGAGGCATTTCTTCAATTTTCTCTTCACCTGAGTCTATTTTAAGTACTAGATTGTCAAAATCAAACCTTTGATTGTTATCATTTTCAAATTCTTGATCATCATTATAATACCTAAGCATAATATAAAATAAATCAAAGGAAGAAAAAGACAAGCAAAATAAAATACGGGTAATAAAATGAAGAGAAATATAGAGTGAAAACATGCATTTATTAAATTACTAGAATCTCTGAAATTATTGAAAACAAACTCTCATTTTTATTCTCCCTTAGACATTATGCAGAGTCTAAGAAAAAATTATAAATTACTTTGAACCCAAAATTTGAAGTTGGTAAGCCTTCCAAATATCCAAATCATTGCTTGCTAGAAAGGGTTGAACCCACTCTTCAGTTTCTACACTTGATCCTTCTTCTATTATAGTTGCTATTGATAGATCATCAGCTAATTTTTCACCTAACACTTCTTAATCTAGAAGAAACAAATCAACACTTCTTAATGTTTTCATTAAAGATGGCATGACCATCTTTTCAACAAAAACTTCTCTATTTTCCAATTTAGTCGATCTCTTTTTTTCATTTGTGTCCTTTTTCTATATGCCTTAGATGGTTTATAACCTAAACCAACTCTACTTTCGTAAATGAGAGATTCAATAAATTGATTTATCCCCTGATTATTTCTTTCAAGTCCCATGTATGGATAATATTTCTTTTTCATCATTTCTTTTGCAACCATGTTAGTTGCAGTAGACGACTTAGACAATGGAACCTTTGAACCTTCGCTCACATAAGAAACATTCACCTCCTCAAAAAATGGAAAAGAACTTTCTAGAGCTTCCTCTGTAGGTTTAATGTAAGGGGTTCTCATTGGTTTTATAATAAGAAAATCCTATTCTCCCGAAACTTTGATCAATTCTCATCAATAATGAACTTGAGTTTTTGATGTAAAGAGGAAGGTATCGCACTAGCCAAATGAATCCAATGTCTCTCTAGTAGAAAGTTATATGCCGGAAAAAAATTCATAACTTGAAATTTGGCATCAAATGTGATTAGTCCCACTTGGATAGGTATTTCAACATCTCCAATTACTTCCCTCCTTGTTCCATTGAATGCTCGAACCACCATAGTACTTGGTCATATATATGTCGCATCAACTGGCAACTTTGCCAAAGTGGATTTAGGCATGATGTTTAAGGATGATCCATTATCAACTAATACATGAGCAATGGAATAGTCTTTGCATTTGGATGAAATGTGTAATGCCTTGATATGCCTTATCCCTTCAGAGGGAATTTCATCATCAGTGAAAGGTATACAATTTGTTGCTCTGACATTTCCAATCACAATATTCCAATTTTCAACTGAAATGTCATGACATATGTGATTTTGATTCAACATCTTCAAAAGTGCTACTCTATGGGATTTAGAAGTTAATATCAAGGATAATAGTGAAATACAAACTGGTGTTTTTTTTTTCCAGTTGTTCAATTATCTTTTACTCACTTTGCTTAATTAACTTCAAGAATTCACAGACTTCTTCTTCGGATACAGACCTATTGATTTCATATTGGAATTCTTATGAGATTACCATTCAAGGTTCATCATCTTGAGTTTCTTCAAGAATTTCTCCTTCTTTAACTTAACTTTTTCTTCGCTTTTCTAATTCTTCAATTATCACCTTTTAACTTCTTCTGGAGTATAACATCTTTCACTAAAAGTTATTTCTCCAACTCTATATATGTTTTTCACTACATTTATGATCACACTATTTTGAGATGGGATCAGATTTTGAGCATGAATAATATTCTCATATTTCTATGGTACCTTTTTAAAGTATTTGTACTCGAAAGGAGTCGATACCTCAATCAACAGTTTAGTGATATAAGGAAAAGATAAAGAATAAGAAGGCATTAGTTTCTTTGGATAACATATAGTAAGAGGTGTTACTGTTATAGAAGCTTGAAAGCATCTATCATCAATGACATTTACCCAATCAATTCTTTCTTTTTTCTGCTAAATATTATGATTGTAGCATCCATTAATTCTTGTACTTTTTGCTTGAATTGCTAGCATTTGTCTATCGAGTGATTAGTTGTATCAAAATGATATTCACAAACTAAATCACCTTTAATCTTATTTTCCTCATTTTCAGTGGTTTGAACCTCTATCATGCTTGCCGTGTACAAGATATGAAAGAGTTGTCTCGATATGAGAACTTCCTTCTCATTAGTCTTGCATTCCCCTTCACACACTGAAAAAGTCACATTGACTTTGCTCTCATCATGATTTGGTAAAGGATTATTGTTGACATTTGGTGCTTTCACTCCTTAGTCAAATTTTAACCATTCCACTTTTTATGAGAGTTTGCACCTTTTTCTTAAATGTTGTACAAATTTCCATAGAATTTCCAATTACTCAAGAATGATAGTCACATTTTGTATTTGGATCATACCATTTAGGATATGAAGGATTCATAGGTTCAATTGGCATTAGACATATTTGGTTACTTTGAATGAGTTAGGGTAACAACTCAGTATATGATATGGGAATTAGATCAAATCGTTCCACCTTTCTTTCCCTTAGGCGATTTTCTTGTTGATTATTATTGTTTCTGAACGTATTTCTATTGTTTGTCAATTGGGTAGGTGAACTTGTATTGGAATAACTATTTACTTATTAAGGAGCATGAGTTTGATATGGATAAACTCTTAATGCCATATTAGCAACATATTGTGTTTGTGAGGAGTAACACTGAGGATTAGTGTGGTACATGAGAAATTGGGGTATATCCTCTCACCATATGAGTTTCTCCTTCTTTCTTTTTGCCTACATATTGTCTTTTTGAACTATTGGCCTCAATTTGTTTACCATATATTTTCCCTCTCTTTATGCCCTGTTCAATTTTTTCTCTTGCCAATACTAGGTTTGAGAAATTTGTCGTGGCATTTGCCAACAACATGTTGTAATATGGTGCCCCCAAGTATTGTGAAAATTGGAAATCATCTATTTCTCTGTCAAATGGGTATTACTTGTGCTGCCTTATCTCTTCATCGTTGAGCATATTCTTTAAAAGTCTTTTCACATTTTTTCTCCATTACCCTAAGATCATCTCGACTAGGAGCCATGTCCATATTATGCTTGTATTGCTTTAAAAATGTATCTACTAAATCTTTCCATTTTCAAATACCACCTAAGTGCATGCCTTGTTAAACTCTCCTGAAATATATGGATTAGTAATTTTTCATTACTAACATATGTTGTCATTCTACTGTAATATATTGTTAAATGACTTTGAGGGCATGTTAAGCCATAATATTTTTCAAATTCAGGAGTTTAAAATTTAGATGGGATAATCACATCAAAACCAAACATAATTATATGGCATCTATCATTCCATAAATATGAGTTCCTTCAATTGCTTTTAATCTTTCTTCTATTAATTTGATCTTTCCCAAAACAGGTTCAACAACAAGATTCCTTATATTAGCTTGTATTTTTGGATCATCCAAATCTGGCACTCCTATTTTCTCATCCATGACGTGTTAAGGTGGACCATAAGATTGGATTTCTATAGGAGGATACAATAGAGAGTATCCTTGTGACGACAAAGGTGGCATATTTGGGAATAATACACCACTAGTTCCAGCATTTTTTGTTTTAGGTGGAGGTGTAAATCCAGAGGGAAATGAAGAAGTTCCTGGAGTAACCATTGATGAATAATTCATGGTTGGAGCTGACACACTTTCTAGTAAGTTTTTTCCTTTAATAAATTCTAAAATTTTAGTCATCTATTATTTTCATTCACCATGCATTTCACTTAAGTGCTTTTTTAAACAATTAACTTCTTGTCTAAGCTCTTTTTGCACTTGATTTTTCATATTTGTTTACCCTTAAAAGAGTCTTGTAATAATGGGTTGAGTAATATTGTTTCTTAGGGTGACGTGCTATTTTGATATCCTGATTTTAAATGATATATTAGATCATGCATTTTATGAATAAAACTTAAATTACTTCATTGATTAATTTGATAAAAATATTCTTAAACCAAATTCTAATACATAAAACAAAATGCATAAAATAACATAAGATCAAATCCTATCACAAAATACATGCATGCACAATAAAGTGCCTAAATGTTAATACAATGCTACAAAATAAAAAGATTAATTTGATCTCCATCACAATCTACTTGAAATCTTCATAATAAGCCAAATTACTGTGAATTGTCTTTAGAAATCACTGTAGGCGTTGCCCTTGGGGACCAATAGGTATGTTAAACCTTGAGGGGTATTTCCGTCATTTTGATGATAACAAATAAAATAGCAATATTATATTTAACATACTTGTTTTCTAAGTCTATTATTCAGGACATGGATTAAAATAGCAAGAATGGAGATTGGAAGAATAATCCTTGAAAGACAAGATTCAAGAAGTAGCATATTCACTGCCGTGACTCTATGAGTCACGCCTGTGAAAGAGCTAACCCTTACCAAAACCAACATTTGAAGTTCACGGCCATAAAGGAAGAACAAACCGTGAAGTGGAAATTTCAGTCACCCCCGTGAATATAAGTGTCACCCCCGTGAATGTTCATGCATTTTCATCCAGAGAGCTTCATGACTAAAGTCACCACTTGAATCACGACTGGGAACTGTATCACGCCCGTGAATGAGTATGTCACGCCCGTGACGTAATGTGTCAAAACATTCCAGAGAGCTTCACAACCAAGGTCACCACTTCAGTCACGGCTTGGCAAGAAATGTCACTCCCGTGACAAACATAGTCACGCCCGTGAACAATGAAAGAGAAAAATTTCAAACGTGATTATTTGGTTGGTACAACGACTAGTTTCATATTTAATGCACCCCAATAGCTATATTCAGCCATGAGAGTATAAATGGAAGTCATTTATGCATTCAGAACAAAAGAATAAAGAGAAAAACAATAGAATAGCATATACTTCGAATTTAATTACAAGCTATTTGTACTTTCTTACTTTGAGAACAAAATCAATTCTCTGCAAGAATCTTTTTGCTCTTCATTTATTGAGCAATTAAGATTTGTAAGTGGTTCTCTCTGTAATCTTTACTCAAGTGAGCTTTGGGTATTTCTGGGTTAAGATTAGAACACTTGTAAGGGTTAGTTGTGTGAGCCTCCAAAACACAAATTAAAAGGTTGTTTGTGTGAGCCTGTAAAAATACAAAGTGAAGGTTGTTTGTGTGAGCTTGTAAAAATAGAAAGTGAAGGTTGTTTGTGTGAACCTGTAAAATACAAGGAATTGGTTATTGTGTGAGTCATTAAAACACAAGGGATTTCTGGGTTAGGTGTGAGCCATTGTGAGAAACACCATAGTTGAGAGTGAGCTTGTAAAACTCCATTGTAACACTTAGTATGTTAGTGAAACTCCCAATTGCGATTGGGGAGAGGAGTAGGGTTTGTTAACACCCGAACCTCTATAAAAATCCTTGTGTCAAATTCTCTCTATCCCTCCTAAAATTAATCTTTTATTTCCACACATTATAGTTTAATTTTTGAAACTCCAATTCAACCCCCTTTCTTGGTTTAATATCTGGGCAACAATTGGTATCAAAGCCTTGTCTAGCATCGAATCCTAAAAAGCGCTAGTAAAGAGTAAGATATGGCCAGTGAAGGATTCCAAAGTCTCAAACCTTACTTTGATGGAGCAAACTATGTCCATTGGAAGTGTAGGATGGAGACATACTTGGATAGTGAAGGAATTGAAGTCTGGGATAAGGTACGAAAAGAATGGACACCACCAACCAGAAGAGGAGCTGATGGTGAAGAAGAAATCCTATCAAGAGATGATTGGACAGAGCATCAAGGAAGAGCAAACTTCAAAAACAAGAAGGCAATGGAAATCCTATCAAGCTCATTATCTATTGAAGAATGTGGGAGAATACAACACTGCTCAACAGCATACAGCATGTGGAAGACATTGGAAAATTATCATGAAGGAACTAAGCAAGTCAAATCCAAAAAGATTCAACTTCTAACCTTAGAATATGAGCTCTTTAAGGTGAAATCCAATGAATCAATCACTGACTTGACCAACCGTCTTCTAGCCATTATAAATGGAATGAGAAAACTTGGGAAGCATCTGAGCCTGGAAGATGTAAACAATAAAATCCTGAGAAATCTTCGTCTTAAGGACTATGGCTCAAGAGTTACTGGCATAGAAGAAGCAAATGAAGATATGAACATCATGAATACTGATGTGCTGATTGGCAAACTTCTCACATATGAGATGGCAGTGAAGAGAGATAGAGAACTTGAAGCAGAGCCAGAGAAAAGAAAGCCCTTAGCACTCAAAGTCTCTACTTCAAAATCTCAAGAAGATAGTGAAGATGGTGAAGAAATGAGTGATGATGAAAATGAGGACATTGCTATGCTGTCAAGGAGATTAAAAAGAATCATTGAGAAGAAAATGAGCAACTCCAGAAAATTCAGGCAAAGAAACCTCAAACAAACTTCTAATGACACACATAGAAGTAAGGAAGAGGTAAAGTGTTATGAGCGTGGAAAGAAAGGACATATCAAACCAGAATGTCCAAGGCTCAAGAAGCATAAGAGCAAATACCAAAGAGACAATAGGGAGAAAGGTCACAAAGCCATATGGGATTATGAAAGCTCTTCAAGTGAAAAAGATGATAATGAAAGTGAAGAGGTCAACCTATGTTTCATGGCTATCGAAGATCATGTCTCAAATAAGGTAAGATCACTACACACATACTCTTTGAATAATGATGATAGTAGTGATAATGATAGTGATAGTGATGATGATGATGATGATGAGCAAAGCCTAATAGAAGAATTAAATATAGAATTAGAGAAATATAGAGGTAAATTTAGTACTTATAGAAATAATATCTCTAATTTAAAAAATAAGATAGATGGTTTAGAAAAGGAAAACATAAAGCTTAAATCATCTAATGAATTTCTCCAAAAGTCATTAGATGAATACTCATCAAGACCCTCAACAGCCTCCTTGCTAAAAGAAAATAATACTTTGAAAAATGAAGTTGAGGAACTTAGAAATTCCATTTCTAAATTTCACAAAGGTAAAGAGAGATTCGATACTCTCATTGTGTCTCAAAGATCACCCTTAATTAGACATGGTCTAGGATTTAAGGACACATCATCATCTTCTCACAAAACCATATTTGTTAAGTCTAAAGAACCTCACATTTCCACACCTGTTAGAACATCACCAATAAATAAGCATGTTAAACTTTCTATACAGAAAAAGAATAATCATGCCTTTATATATAGGAAGCATGCATCTAGAAAATCTAAAATTAATCATAACTGTGCATGTCATCATTCTCAAAATAAATTTGATGGAAAAACGGTATTCAAAAATATTGTAAGACCAAAACAATGTAATTATTGTATGAAAATGGGTTACATAAATAAATATTGCTGGATAAGGAAGGCTCATTGGGAACCTTCATGTGCTAACCCCCAAGGACCCAAACTCATTTGGGTACCTAAAAATCATACTTGAATTGTGATTCTATAGGTATGCCTTAAGTCCACAATAAATAAAAATGCTTGGCTAGTAGACAATGGATGCTCAAGGCATATGACAGGAGACAAAGAACTTTTCAACGAAATCAAAAGTATTGATGGAGGTAAAGTTACCTTTGGAAACAATGCAAAGGGTAAGGTAATTGGCATTGGTTCTATTGGTATTAATGGTACTACTTTTATTAAAGATGTCTTACTTGTTGATGGCTTGAAACATAACTTGTTAAGTGTAAGTCAATTATGTGATAGATGAAACAAAGTAATCTTTACATCAAATGAATGTCTTGTGATCTCTATCGATGGTCAAGAGATATTTAAAGGAAATAGAGATATCAATACATACATATAAACTTACATGAACTATCTAACCATTCCTCTAAGTGTCTTGTGACTACTAGTGATGAATCTTGGCTGTGGCATAGAAGACTTGGTCATGCTAACATGAACTTAATACAAAGTCTCAGCACAGGAGAACTAGTAAAAGGACTGCCAAAAGTTAAATATGAAAAAGGCAAGACATGTGATCCTTGCCAAAGAGGAAAGCAACACAAGTCATCCTTCAAAGCCAAAAACATAGTACGTACTTCAAAACCTTTTTAACTCCTGCATTTAGACTTATTTGGACCTAGTAGAATTGCTAGCTTAGGAGGAAAACATTATGCATTTGTCATCGTAGATGATTACCTATATTTACATGGGTAATTTTCTTAGCTCAAAAGAGTGATGTTTTCGAAAATTTCAAAAACTTTGCTAAAAGAGTTCAAAATAAAAAAGGTTACTGTATTTCAAAAATAAGAAGTGATCATGGGAAAGAATTTGAAAATAAAAACTTTGAAAGCTTTTGTCTTGAACATGGCATTTCACATAATTTTTCATCTCCTAGGACACCTCAACAAAATGGGGTAGTTGAAAGGAAAAATCGAACTTTAATTGAAATGGCTAGAACAATGCTCAATGAATATGAATTACCAACTTATTTTTGGGCAGAAGCCACAAACACTGCTTGTTATATTTCAAATCGAGTTTTCAAAAGACTTTTTTTAAACAAAACCTCATTTGAGCTATGGAATGGAAGAAAGCCCTTGATATCATACTTTAGAGTATTTGGATGCAAGTGTTTTATATTGAACACCAAGGACAATCTTGGAAAATTTGCCTCTAAGTCTGATGAATGTATCTTTTAAGGGTACTTTACAACCAGCAAAACATATAGAGTATTTAATAAAAGATCACTAACGGTTGAAGAATCCATGCATGTTATTTTTAATAAATCTAGTAGACTTGATCTTGTGAAAGGTAGTGCTCTTGATGATGTTGTAGGTAATATGGAAAGACTTGATATTGGAAATGGGAAAGAAGAAAATGATCAAGAAAATTTACTGCAAAATGATTCTCTACCTCAAAATCAAGAACAAAATGATCAAGAACTTCCAAAAGAATGGAGAATGACGAAAGATCATCCAAAAGAGCAAATAATTGGTGATCTATCAAGGGGAGTGAGTACTAGATCTCATTTCAAACATCTAGTCACTGACATTGCTTTTATTTCACAAATTGAGCCTAAAAATATTGATGAGACTCTTAATGATGAAAGTTGGGTAATTTCCATGCAAGAGGAACTCAACCAATTTGAGAGAAGTAAGGTATGGACCCTAGTACCTAGAACCAAGGATCATCAAATCATAGGTAGCAAATGGGTATTTAGAAACAAATTAGATGAACAAGGGTTAATAACCTGGAATAAGGCTAGACTAGTTGCAAAAGGATATAATCAGGAAGAAGGTATAGATTATGATGAAACATATGCACCTGTAGCTATATTAGAAGCCATAAGAATCCTTTTAGCATATGCATGTCACATGAATTTCAAACTTTTCCAAATGGATGTGAAAAGTGCATTTCTAAATGGTTATATAGATGAAGAAGTGTATGTAGAACAACCACTAGGTTTTGAAAGCTATGATTTGTCAAATCATGTTTTTAAACTCTCAAAAGCTTTGTATGGTTTAAAACAAGCTCCAAGAGCTTCGTATGAAAGACTAAGTTTTTTTTATTAGAAAATGGCTTTACAAAGGGAAATGTTAACACTACATTATTCATCAAAAAGCATAAGCATGATACACTAATTGTTCAAATTTATGTTGATGATATAATATTTGGTTCTACTAATGAGTTGCTTTGTCAAAAATTTTCTAAGTGTATGAGTAAGGAATTTGAAATGAGCATGATGGGAGAGCTTAAGTATTTCCTTGGTCTACAAATAAAGCAAAGCAATGAGGGCATATTCATCAACCAATCCAAATATGCCAAATATTTAATTAAGAAATTTGGTATGGAAGGATGCAAGAATGCCAAGACTCCTATGAGCACATCAACAAAATTGGACAAAGATGAAAAGGGTAAGAGCATTAATGAAAAGCTTTATAGAGGTATGATCGGATTACTTTTATATCTCACTGCTTCTAGACCTGATATAATGTATAGTGTTTGCTTGTGTGCACAATTTCAATCTTGTCCTAAAGAATCTCATTTAAATGCAGTAAAACAAATTTTAAGATATTTACATGGATCATTGCATCTAGGTTTATGGTATCCTAAGAATTCATCCTTTTATATTATTGGATATTCAGATGCAGACTATGTTGGTAGTCTTTTAGATAGGAAAAGTACTTCAGGTACTTGTCATTTCATTGGAGAATGCTTAGTTTCTTGGTTTAGCAAGAAACAAGTTTCAGTTGCTCTCTCAACTGCTGAAGCAGAATATGTAGCAGCTGGATGTTGTTGTACTCAAATTCTTTGGATGAAACAACAACTTAAGGACTATGGTCATGAGATGAACCATATACCTATCAAATGTGACAATACAAGTATTATAAATCTTTCAAAGAATCCTATTCAACACTCAAGATGTAAGCATATTGACATTAGACACCACTTTATTAGAGATTATGTTCAATATGGAGATGTTGCATTAGAATTTATAAGCACAGAACATCAATTAGCAGATATTTTCACTAAGTCTCTAAATGAGGAAAGATTTAATTTCATTATAAGAAAACTTGGTATGATTGATGGATTAACCTTGTGATTGCTAGATTATGAAATTTTAATTGGTGATTTTAATTCATATCACAAGATATAAGATAGAAATTTTGATGAAAATTCATGTTTTAAGGAATAAAATCTTTATTGAAATGATTTAGTTTTGTTTTAGGACTTAATTTTATTTTATCAAAATTTTAGGGGAGTCACGCCCGTGACTTAAATGTCCCAAAGAGGCAGTGTCATTCACGACTTGGTTCACGGCATGGTTCACGGCTTCAAGTGGTGAAGCTTATTTTCACGGCTTCATTCACTCCCGTGAAAAGAGACTTTCACGCCCGTGACGATTATTCATGCCTGTGAACCTTAACACCCCAAAACTCACAGAGGCTTTCACGCCTTGAGTCACGGCTTGCTTCACGGGTATAAGTGGTGAAATTCAACATTTCATACCTATGACAATTTATTCACCCCCGTGACAGATGATCATTCACGCCCATGATATTCAAAGATCACGCCCGTGAACTTATTCACACCTTCATTCACGGGTGGAACACTCCTTTAGCTAACTGTGAACACGACCATTCATGCCCATGAATACCTACTTCATGCCCATGAATGTATCGAGTATATAAAGGAACAGCCGGTTATATTTTTCATTTAAACTCTCCAACTCCCAAAACCGCTCTCATTTACACACATTCATCATTGAATATTCCGGCCCCCAAGACTCAAACTTCTCCTATAAATACCACAAAAAGTTGAATCTTCATCAAATATCATACATTTCTAGGTTTTCCATAAAAATATTCTGTCAAAAGTTTTCCATTCCATCACAAACCAAATTCTTCAGAACAAATGGAGACTGCCTCATCCAAGGGAAAAAGAAAGAAGTCTCATGCTCCTATGAGGTATGCATATTACCTCATGAACTGCATTCCGGAGCAATGCCATCCTCGGTATGCAACTTTGAAGAAGAGACCTCTACTATCATCAAGGTCCTTCGAATGGCAGACAGTCCGAAGTTTCAGACTCAAGACAGCTATGACAGAGCAACTCCAAGCCTGTCATCTGAAAGACTTTGTGGAAATTCACCAGCCAACCCTGAGGGAGCCAACACTGGAATTCCTTAGCACCCTACAGGTTTCACCGAGTAGAGTGGTGAAATTCCAACTCTGCGACAATCCTAACACCATCAGTGCCATAGAATTTGGGGAATTGTTCAGTCTACCATCTGATGGCATCCTGAATGATACTGAGGTAGAATTTTCTACCCCTCGAGCCTGGACACATTTTGGGCACGATTGTAGCTGGGATGTCAAGAAGACAAAGAGCACTCATCTCGTGTTCCCAGGGCACAGATATTTGCATAGGTTCCTAACCTATAGCATATTTGCTAGAGGAGAAAGCAACAGGACTATCAGGAAGTCGAAACTCTTCCTATTTGAGATGGCTCGCAGAGGACTCACCGTGGTACTCTCTAGATGGTTTGTAAACCATCTTCTCTCCATTGCCACCAAGCCTATTGGAGATATTTTGATTGGGGCATATGTCCCCCATATAGCAATGAAGCTTGAGTATCTAAAGCTGGACGCACATCACTTCAACCTCATCCCTGGACATCCTCGAGATTGTTTGGATGTCGAGTCCTTCATCAAGATGGGAGCGGCTGTCAGAATCGTTTTCCAGAATGATATCTACTACCGCTTCATTGACATTGCTGGGGAGATCATATAGGAAGATAATTACATGGAGGATTTTAAAGCAGGCCTCCAGAGAGTCTAACAGAAGAAGAGGGCTTGGGTTGAGGAAGCATCTCCAGTAGCTAAGCAGAACATCGGGCAGTCCTCGACTTCCACACCGACCTTAGCACAACAGGTGGTTGACCTTTTGGCACCACGTTTTGAGCAGCTGCAGACTTCGATGTATGAGAGGTTGGAGAAACTCAATGACTTCATGGAGTCTCAGATGGACAACCTTGAGGCTAAAGTAGCTAGGCTTCGTGATAGGATGTCCGGCTAGGAGTTAGGCTAGAGTGTAGCCTAACTTTGCTTGTTTATTTTGTTTATGTTTGTTGGTGTGTAGGAAATTTTCAATTTCCTTTTTGAACATTTAAACTTTGTTTGTATCTTTTCCTTTAACTAATGTATTTGCTTTTGCTTATCTCATTGATATCTTTTTATACTTTTTTGATTGATGACAAAAGGGGGAGAAAACTAGCAATATATTATAGGGAAAATGGTATCAAATTAGCAATATATATTAAGGTAAATGAATTTTGAATCAAAAATTAACATTGAATTGACATTGATTAAAAGGGATTAGAAACTTTGATTCAAGAATTCATATGCAAAGTATAAAATTGAGAAATTGAGGTTTATATACATTAGATATACCTTAAGTATACTTTGCATATACCTTACTACAAATTACAAAAATAAATATGCCATGATATACCTTAAATATACCTTACATATACTTCATGCCTTAAAAAGGAATTATGGTATAAATTGGATATACTTCTTATATAACTTGCATATACTTAAAATCTAGTAAGTTTATTTCAATGCTACATCATCCTTCCATTTTATAAATTCTTTATCCTAAGTATATTTTGAGGGGAAGACTTCTCAAAATCACATATTGCTAGATTATTTGTCACCATCAAAAAGGGAGAGATTGTTAAACCTTGAGGGGTATTTCCGTCATTTTGATGATAACAAATAAAATAGCAATATTATATTTAACATACTTGTTTTCTAAGTCTATTATTCAGGACATGGATTAAAATAGCAAGAATGGAGATTGGAAGAATAATCCTTGAAAGACAAAATTTAAGAAGTAGCATATTCACTACCGTGACTCTATAAGTCACGCCCATGAAAGAGCTAACCGTTACCAAAACCAACATTTGAAGTTCACGGCCATAAAGGAAGAACAAACCGTGAAGTGGACACTTCAGTCACCCCCGTGAATATAAGTGTCACCCCCGTGAATGTTCATGCATTTTCATCCAGAGAGCTTCACGACCAAAGTCACCACTTGAATCACGGCTGGGAAGTGTGTCACGCCCGTGAATGAGTATGTCACGCCCGTGACGTAATGTGTCAAAACATTCCAGAGAGCTTCACAACCAAGGTCACCACTTCAGTCACGACTTGGGAAGAAATGTCACTCACGTGACAAACATAGTCACGCCCGTGAACAATGAAAGAGAAAAATATCAGACTCGTTTATTTGGTTGGTACAATGGCTAGTTTCATATTTAATGCACCCCAATGGCTATATTCAGCCATGGGAGTATAAATGGAAGTCATTTATGCATTCAGAATAAGAGAATAAAGAGAAAAACAATAGAATAGTATATACTTCGAATTTAATTATAAGCTATTTGTACTATCTTACTTTGAGAAAAAAATCAATTCTCCGTAAAAATATTTTTGCTCTTCATTTATTGAGCAATTAAGATTTTTAAGTGGTTCTCTCTGTAATCTTTACTCAAGTGAGCTTTGGGTATTTATGGGTTAAGAGTAGAATACTTGTAAGGGTTAGTTGTGTGAGCCTCCAAAACACAAATTAAAAGGTTGTTTGTGTGAGCTTGTAAAAACACAAAGTGAAGGTTGTTTGTGTGAGCCTGTAAAACACAAGGAAATGGTTATTGTGTGAGTCACTAAAACACAAGAGATTTCTGGGTTAGGTGTGAGCCATTGTGAGAAACACCATAGTTGAGAGTGAGCTTGTAAAACTCCATTGTAATACTTAGTATGTTAGTGAAACTCCCAATTGCGATTGGGGAGAGGAGTAAGGTTTGTTAACACCCAAACCTCTATAAAAATCCTTGTGTCAAATTCTCTTTATTCCTCCTAAAATTAATTTTTTATTTCCACACCTTATAGTTTAATTTTTGAAACTCTAATTCAACCCCCCCTTCTTGGTTTAATATCTGGGCAACAAGGTACATAGTTTTCCTTCAAGGATTCCATTTTTTTTTGCTATGCCATGAGCTCTTTTAGCCATCCTCCTCAACTTTGTAACTTGATCAATTTTTGTGCATATTACTAGAGCTTTTTGTGACATTTTGTCAACTGATTGAGAAACTAATCCCTTTCTATTTGAAAATTATCACAAATTTCTTTTATTTGAAAAGCGTTCTCCTAGTGGATGCTAATTGCTTGCTCTAAACTTCCAGGTTATTATATTGATCTAATGTTTTTTTACCAAGGATTCTATTGTGGTTTCTAGTTTCCTTTTATTTTATTTATATTGTTGTAGTTCCATTTTGAGTTTTCCAACTTCTTATTTCAACTCATCATTCTCTTTCCATAGTACAAAATATTTTTCATCAGCTTGAGTTGTGCTTCAAATCCAAGCAACTATATCATCTTGTACAAATTCAATCGTCTCTTTATCAATGCCCTTTGATGCTTCAGGTTGCTAGCTTGATGAAGATTCTTCAGGCATTTTTAATATGGGAGGGACAAAACCTTTGCCTCTTTTCATATGCCAACCAATATAATCAGGAGTCACTGTATCAGTAAATGCTCCACTCTTCATAGTTGTAGCCTTTTCCCATGTAGCAACAATATCCCTTACTTTAATCATGGCATGTTCGACGCCATATGCAAAGTTTGACTTTGATACCCTTATTGTGTGCAGAATAAATTGCCTTGACTTTAACTACCTTCTTACCATACTCGGAGTATAAGTTGTTCCTCCCTAAGGTCCAAGCAAATTTCCCACATCTGTATATCATATCATTCTTGATTTTCCATGGTGCCAACCAAGAGACATTTATTTCTTGCAACTATTGTTGGGATTTGAAGAATAAATCAGATTCATAAACGCAGCGGAAAAATCAAAATTTTAAAACCCGAAACAAAAGATCATACTTATGTCATTAAAACTAATTTATATAAATATAGAGGTTAGAAATTATACCTTGTAATTTCTCATTTGTTTTTCAAATTTTCACTTTGTTGGGTTGTATCAAACCACAACAATCCACACTAGGATGTCTCTAATAATAATTCAAGTGAAGAATGAAGAAAAACTATCAAAAGAAATAGTTTGAACAAATTCAAAATGCTAGCTTTGAAAGTGTTATTGAGAGAATTTTTGTTATGTCTTAAAAATATTTTTTTCACAAAAAAATATATTTTTGTCTATTTTCTACCATTTAATGTCTTTTTTATTTGAATCAAATTCAAAGAAAAGATGAAAAATCAAAAATGGAGAAAAAGGGAAATGAATGAATAGTAATTAGCCATAATTAGCCTAATTAAAGCCAAATTCTTCGGTTAGCCAACGGGAGGGAGGCAATAGTGTGCTGGGCCTAATGTGGGCTGCCACTGGGCAGCCTAACTAGCCTACTAGGCAAGCCAGTAGCCTGCCTAGCTCGCGCGGGCCCGTGACCCTCCCGAATGATTTTTCCAGTGAGATCTTATCGCGATCCATCCCGAAATAATTCTCTTATATTTTGGATCATATCCAAAATCATTTTATTCATTCTCCATATCTTCAATGCGTGTGACCCATTAGATTCCCAGTTATGTTGGCCACTTAAATTAATAATTAATTTAAGCAAGTCATGAACGGTATCTAGCAACACATCATGACCCCAATTGACCAGAAAGTCAGTGGTTTGACTACGAACCTTTCCATAGACAATTTCCGTACAATTATTCCTTTCACCATTCTATACCCCACTTGGTTCAGAGTATGAACATGTGTCAACTCCCACTAGACTGACTACGTCACGTCTAGTCCAAATAATGTTAGTTCTTGTCCCTGAGGTTCATTAATCTATTAGATATATCATTGAAGACTATCTTTATGAAATTTCTTCTCCGGCCAGAGATTCCCCAGTAATGATTTTTCCCTTAAAAGGTAATTTAGTCATCTTGCCTAATAAGCAAGATTCACATGTGTCATATGATTCATAATCAAATGACCTCAAACTACCACTTTTGTGTAGCTTAGCCATGCATTTCTCACTTATATGACCAAGGTGACAATGGCATAAGTAAGATGATTTCAACATATCTTGTTTTTGACTTTTATTATCATTGATGTTTAAAATTGGATTTGACATATCTAATATTTATATTCCATTGCATAATGTACCACTAGCATAAAGAATTTCATTCAACATAATATAACAACAATTGTTACTAAAAGCTAAAAGGAAACCATCTTTATTTAGACTTGACACAAAAATAATGTTTTTAGTCAAAGTAGGTACACAATAGCAATTATCCAAATTTAATATAAACCCACTAGGGAGGGTCAATACATATGTTCCTACAGCTAATGCAACAACCCTTGCTCCATTTCCAATGCGTAGGTCTGACTCTCCCTTATTGAGTTGTTTACTGTTCCTTAGGCCCTGCATATCAATGCATATGTGTGAGTCACAACCGGTATCTAATACCCATACATTATTATTGGAAACAGTATTAATTGCAATGACAAAAATACCTGAAGTTGATGGGGCATCAGATGTCTTCTTCTTCAAGGACTCCAAGTAAGCCTTGCAGTTTATCTTCCAATGACCATCCTTGCCACAATGAAAGCATGTCTCCTTTGGAGCAATCTCTTTGGCCTTCTTTTTTTCCACACATCCCTTAGGATTCATGGACTTCTTATTCTTCTTAAGGTTCTTATTTTTAGAACTTGAAGAGTCCACCAGCATCACAACCTTACTATCCTTCTTGACAGATGACTCAGCTGTTTTGAGCAAGTTAATCAGCTCATGAATGGTGGTAGAGATTTGGTTTATCCTATAGTTAAGCATAAAATGTGAATAACTATCATACAAACCGATTAGAATTAAGTCAATACTTAATTCATGGTCCATCACAAATCCCAAGGTGGCCAACCTCTTAATATAGCTATTCATCTTCAATGCATATTGCACTGGAGATATCCCCTCAACCATCTTAGTGCGGAAGAGCAACCTCAAAGTTTCGAACCTTTCAGAACTATATTACAAATTCACACTTGTCATTATGATGATTCTAGCAATCTAGATGTAAAATAGAACATGTTAAAATGTACATAAAATGCATGTTTATTAGGTCTTTAATAAATCGCATTATGACTCTCACTATTTTATTGCGAATCCATAGCCTTCACGATGAACCCGAGAGAACTTATATGGAAGTTCTCCTAGTGGATCGATATCCAACTAGCTAAGAATAACCTTGAGGTAACTCAACAAGCTATCCTTAGTTTGGTTGGTAGGTATATAATCCATACCAATTGCATTATTCATGCAACTATCGAATCTTGTGCTATCAACTTATTGATGTGTGCATATACATTGGGCTATCAACTCTTAATATGTGTACATCTCATGTATACAAACCCAACTTTGCCTCCAATACACATCAACCTTTGCGCAAATCCAACAAGTTAATAATATCGGTTAAGTCTAACACATTAATCGTGAAATCTAATTTCAATAGATTGAACATATTCTTATAGGGTGAGCTTAAGGCAACTCAACAACCCTAACTCTAGAAGAACTCTGGTTCTCCCCATATTAATGGAAGACATAAGACTTAATTGTTTATTTAGCAAGAGATTTCTTTGTCAAGTTTCATCAAGTTATTATTTCATGTTTTTATATATCATACATTCATCACATGGATATATAAAGATAGTTACATTAACTATATGACATGATTATGGACATACTAAAGTCAATCTTTTGAGCCAAAGAGAAATTGATTAGGTCTTACCTAGGTATATGCATGAATTTACAACCCAAAATAGAAATCAAATTCCTATTTCTAAGTCTTCTTGTTTATGGTATCACCTTCTTTGCTTCTTGCTCATTTGCTTCTTCATTCTATCACAATCCTATGTAATCTAATTACATATTTCAAATTATAGAAAACCTCAATTTACATTTGAGGGGAGTAAGATGAGAAGAGAAATACATAAGAAAGAAAGAGAGGTAGGGACACGCGTACCCTATTTACCATAAAATAAAACAATTCCATGCATGCTCAATCACATTAGGCCTAAGTCCATAATCATCCATCATGTCTTTTCATACACCCCTAACATGCATTTTCTAATGCACAAAATAAAAATGACAATTTTGGATTTCAATTTATAAATCGATTCAACGCTTGAACCGAAATTGTCTATTTGTGTTCTTTCGGTTAATTTAATTTTGTATGTCATTTTAAAGTAAAATTTAATATTTAATCAAATTAAATTAAATTCCATATTTCTATAATTAATTCAAAATTAATTCTCTTTAAAATCAGAATATTATGATGTTAAAATTAAACAATTTAATTTTAATATACATACCAATTTCTAGTCCTACTAGAATTACAATTGCACAACTTAAATTAATTCAAAATTAATTTCCAAAAATTTTAAAAATTTTCAGAACTTCAAATCATCATTATAATCATCTTTAGGTCAGTTCAAGTTCATCAAAATATTTTTAGCACAAGCCAAAACTACTAAGACAAACAAACCAACACACTTAGACTCTCAAAATGACTAATTCGACATCTAGAATTTTTAAAATTTCAAATTCTTGAAAAATAATTTTGGCATGTATCTAACATCAAAATAACATATTTTTAATCACATACAAAACAATCAAACAAAACAGTCCCACTGGGTATGCTAAAACAATCCTTTTTTTTGTTTGTTTGAAAAATTAATTAAAATAATTTTTAATTAATTATTGGACACTTCTAGAGGCATAAACATATTCTCAATATGTCTAAATAATTTTTTGCATAATCAAATTAGAAGAAAAATATAATCAGCCCCATTAATTAAGCCAAACAACAACACATGTTCATAAACAAGACAATTTTAGGTATTTTTGCAATAAATCCAAAATTAATTATTTGAATTACATTCAAATTATTTTCAATCAAAATAATCATCATTAATCATTCCATGATCAGATTAGAGAAAGAAAAATGTGTAAAACAAATTTTACAAATTAATTTCAATTTTTCAAAACCTGTTGATCCAAAATCATCAAAATCATGCAATCTCATTGCACTTTCAATTAAAATTAATTTTAATAGACACAAGGGGACTCTAATACCACTGTTGGGATTTGAAGAATGAATCAGATTCATAAAAACAGTGGAAAAATAAAATTTTCAAAATCCAAAATAAAAGTTTATACTTGTGCCATTAAAACTAATTTATATAAATATAGAGGTTAGAAATTATACATTGTAATTTCTTATTTGTTCTTCAAATATTCACTTTGTTAGGTTGTAGCAAATCAAAACAATTCATACTAGGATGTCTCTAATGATAATCCACGCGAATAATAAAAAAAACTATCAAAAAATTTGTTTGGACAAATTCAAAGTGCTAGATTTGAAAATGTTCTTCAGAGAATTTTGTTGTCTTAAAAATATTTTTTTCATAAAAAAATATTTTCTTGTCTATTTTCTGTCATTTGATATCTTTTGTATTTGAATTAAATTCAAAAAAAATAAAAAGTCAAAAATGGAGAAAAAGGAAAATGAATGAATAGTAATTGGCCTAATTAAAACCAAATTATGTCGTTGGCCAACAGCAAGAGACAGCAGCACGCTGGGCCTGCTGCGGGCTGCCGCTGGATAGTCCAGCTGGCCCACTAGGCTGGCCAATAGCCTGCCTAGCCCGCGCGGGCTCGTGGCCCTTCCAAACGATTTTTCCCGTGCGATCTTTTCACGATACATCCCGAAATAATTCTCTTATATTTTGGATCATATCCAAAACTATTTTACTCATTCTACATATCTTCAATGCATGTGACCCATTAGATTCCCGGTTATGTTGTCTACTTAAATTAACAATTAATTTAAGCAAGTCATGAGCGGTATTTAGCAACACATCATGACCCCTAATTGACCGGAAAGTCAGTAGTTTGATTATGAACCTTTCCATAGACAATTTCCGTGCAATTATTCCTTTCACCATTCTATACCCCACTTGGTTCAGAGTATGGACATGTGTCAACTCCCACTAGACTGACTACATCACATCTAGTCCAAGTAATGTTATTTCTTGTCCCTGAGATTCATTACTCTATTAGATATGTCATTGAAGACTATCTTTATGACATTTCCACTTCGGCCAGAGATTTCCGAGTAATGACCACAACAAGAGGCCATAGATATACACTCCTTCTATCAGGAGTGGTGAATCCTTTGTTGGTTACCCAATTACTTTCGAATACCTCAAGTTGTATCCAATCACCACCCTATGAGCAACCTCCCTGAGGCAACAAAGAATACTGTCAAAATACATAATCAATATTCAAGATATCCTTGAGTACCTCAAGTCTAAGGATACTTACATCATTGCTATGATGAGACTATCATTGACATTTGAATAGATTATCCATATGAATGTCTCATAGCTGACCATCCAATGTACTTAGCTACACTTAGCAATCATCCATATGTTAACTCTAAACATCTCATGTTTATAGATTATGAGATCTACTACTCGATCCAATCAAGGAGTATAACATGTGCTATCTATCCAGATTAATAATATCTCATCTCATTAATCCTATGACTAGGGATAATTTTGATACTAACATAATTACACATGATAAAAATCTCAATATCATGATCTCATAATGATTTCCTTCATGCTATGTTATGTATCAAGGACTTCATTAATTGATTTAAGATCACTTTTCAATTCATATATCAAATGAACATCAAATTAAAGAAAAATCCTTTTATTAATCAAATAAATTTATACAATAAGTGCTAAAAGTGATTGCCTTTAGAGCACTCCTTTAACAACTATGAAAAAATATCAGCCACTCTTTCTTTGATGGTCTCCTTTTGGGCCATTCAACCTTGCCATATTCTGCTATATGGTAACAAAGTTTGTAGTAGCTCGGTAAATACTTTAAACTTGGAAAATTAAAATGTTTTGGGAAATTTAAATGATTTTACCATCCATATGCTCAATAAGGGTGCACAAGCAACAAATCTACCCCTTCCTTATTTTCTACTCATTTTGAGGGTTTTGAATGTCTCAGCCAATATACCCATTGCAAGGTTAGCTCTTGATAATACCTTTTTGAAAAAGGTAATTACCTTATCATTTATGTACCCCATATTTTTTGGAAACAAAACTACTTCATAGATGACTAATGCCAAAACTTCCAAACCATTCTCTAGATGTAGGCCTGGCCACGGGTTGGGCCGGTTCAAAACGTGGCCCAGCTGAGAAAGGGTCCGATCCTAGCCTTTTCCCCATGAATCGGGAATCGGGAGTTCTGGTTCTAATGGTAATATTACCGTTTTTTTAATATAAATTATATAGAGTGAAAAGACAAAAATACCCCTTATAACAGAAAATTAATAACTATATTTTAGGAATATTATTGTAATTTAAATTTTAAAATTTTTTCTCTATAAATACAAAATTCATTTCAATATTATTTATTTACTATTTTCCTACACAATCACATTTTCAATTTCTATACAATTCAATTTCAATTCTCTCTACATATATTTCTAATTTCTCTCGAATTACACTTTCAATTATTGTTTCTCTCTAATTTCTTTCTAATTATACTTCTACATAATCTCAATTTTTCTTCAGTTCTTTGATTCTCTCTAATTCTCAATTTTTCTTAATCCTACAATTCTTTTTTCATTATCTTTCTCTACACTTTTTTTTTTAATATTCTCCCATTTTTTTTCACAAAATTTAATCATAAATAATGACAAGCCATAGTGAAAAGGGCAAATTTTTTGATGAAAATATTGTTGATTTGAAAACTTTTATTGAAAATTTGGATGAAGAGGGGTCTTCAA
Organism: Triadica sebifera; assembly: GCA_023653625.1. Taxonomy (NCBI): domain Eukaryota; kingdom Viridiplantae; phylum Streptophyta; class Magnoliopsida; order Malpighiales; family Euphorbiaceae; genus Triadica; species Triadica sebifera. The sequence goes on from CM042892.1 coordinate 7,354,262, forward strand.
AATTCCAATTGAAGAAAGCCAAAGAAATATGGTGATGAACAACCAGGTCCGGGTTCGGCGGTGACATCATCTAAAGAAAAAATTTGAACATCTGACATTTTTCAAATTCATTTCAAGAAAATTCAAAAAAATGATGAGTCATTTGATGTTGTGTGTAATTATTTTGTACAAACATACAAATTTAAAGTTGGAGGTGGTTATGACACATTTTAAAGACATTTGCAAAATAAACATGCTGCTCAATTTGGAATAAATAAAAGGCAAAGTTAAATTTTTGAGTACGCAACATCTTTTTCTTCTTCTCAATTATTTCAATATAATGATGAATAAATAAAAAAGAATTGACAAAAATGATAAGTATAGAATATTTATCTTTTGGTTTTGGTGAAAAAGTAGATTTTATTAATTATTATCAAAATGCATTAAATTCATATGTTAAACGTGTATCTAGAAATACCCTAAAACGTGCTTTATATAATTTATATAAAGAATTGCTCAAAATATTTTCTTCTTTGAATGAATGTGTTTATATTTGTAGTGATATTTAGAGTGATCATCGGCAAATGCATTCTTACATGAGTATTACATGTCATTGGATTAATGGTGAATGCCAATTACAAAAAAAATAAATTGCATTTAGAGTATTTGATGATTGACATACTGCTGATAATATTTTTAAAATAATAAAAAAATATTTTGGAAGAATATGACTTAGTTCATAAATTTTTTTCAATCTTTTTTGATAATGCGGCAACAAATACTACTTCAATTCAAGACCTTCAAGCATTATGTCAACCTAATATTGGAGATATATTTTTTCATGTTAGATGTGCATGTCATGTGTTAAATTTATGTATTTAATATGGTTTGAAATCTTTGAATGTTATAATTATTCCAATTAAAGTAGTAATTTCATTTTTATAGGCACATCCACAAACAATGAAATTATGGGCTCAATTTTGTCGTGAAAATGGCAAAAAATCTAAAAGATTTCTAAGGGATGCTCCTATTCATTAGAATTCAACATATGAATTATTCAATGAGTTATATGGATATAGAGAATTATTATGTACATTTATTTCTAACAATATGCCATAAATTAATTTATATCCACAGCATTGGGATGTTTGTCAACAACTTTTATATATTTTAAAAGTTTTTAATAATGCAACATATATTTTAAATGATATTTATTATCTAATATGTCATTTATTATTGTGTGAATGTATTAATATTGTTGATACATTTCAAGATTATATTAATGATCCTATTTTGCATGATTCTATTTGTATGATAAAAAATAAATGGTTGAATTATTTTAAATATATTTCTTTGATTAATATTGTATGTTGTGTTTTTTTTTTATCTTAGATGTAAAATAGAAGACTTATTTGATTATTTGAATCTTTATTATTCATTGTTAGATTTAGGTGACGATATTAATGTTGAAACTATAATTAATGATATAAAAAAATTAACTTTTAATTTGTTTATAGAATTTAGTTTGATTTAGTAGTGACAGTATTAGTCAAAGTTCGGGTGAATCGATAAAAATTAGAGAGAGTGATCGTTTGATGATGGAAAAACATAAAAAATTAAGATCATCATCCAGTTCACCCGAACTTGATATTTATCTAACAACTACATTTGAGTTTGGTGACAGTAATACAGGTAAAGATTTTTCAGTCCTTGATTGATAGAATCAACATCAAAATACTTATCTGGTACTTTCCCAAATTACAAAACAAATTTTTGCAAGTTCATTCTCAATTGCTGCAGTTAAATAAGTTTTTAGTGCGGGAGGTAATATTTTGGATGAAACCGATTTAACTTAATTCCCGAATCCCTAAAAGCTCAAGCTTGTATTGATGATAGGACCAAAGCGGCATTAAGACAATAAAAAATAGAGAAAAATCAATTTGATGACTAATATAACTTCACCACTGAAGGAATGACTGACACATCTGACACCGATGGTTCCGAGTAAAAAAAAAAAGATAATTATGTGGGCTTTGATTCCTCTAAACCCTAAGAGAATACGTAGACAACTTAATTAATGGTAAAAAAATTAAATTCAAACCCAATTATTAATATTATAATTTTTTCAATATAAATTCAAACTTTTATAATTAAATTATTTTTTCAAAGATTAAATTAATTAAGTTCAAGCCCAATTATTTTTTTCAATATAAAATAAAAAGATTAAATTAATTAAGTTTTTAGTATAGTTATAATTTTTATAATTTATTAATTTATCAAATAAATATAATTATTTCTAAATTCCAACTAATAATTTCTCTAAATCAATTTTTTTTGTTATAACAATCTAAGTTATTACACAAAGTTACAAATTAATATTCAATAAATTATTTCTTTTCCTCAAAGTTTTCATTTTTTATAACATATTAGTAGTACAAATTTATAATTTACACAAATTAATAATTTTTATTGTATTTAGTTATTGTATTATTAATTAAAAAGACCGGTCGAACTGCCGGTTCATGAACCGGAATCGGCCGATTCCGAACTGGCCCTCCCCTGTTCCGGTCCGGTCCCTATTTCTTGGGACCGCAGAATCGGCCGGTTCGGAACCGTGGCCAGGCCTATCTAGATGTCTATTAATGCTCACAAATTCAAACAAGTGTGCAATAGCAATACTCTTTGATTCCTCGTCTTCCCATTCTGCTATCTAGTTTGCCTTAAGATTCATAATTTTAGCTAATTATTTCCTGCCAACTTGACTTTTATTACAAACATATGGCTTATTCTCTAAAATTATTGGTGTATTCAATATGACATAATACTCCTCCATTGTTGGAGTTAAATCCATCTTTCCAAAGGTGAAGCATTTGTAACTTGGATCCTAAAAACATATCAAAAAGGCAAGGCATGAATGTACATTAGTGAAGCAATCCACCCAAAATTTTCTATGAAATTTGCACATTCTTGTGGAGATAATCCTTCTCATACTTGTTTAATTGTATTGTAATCATTATGTTGAAAATCTATTGATGTGCTTTTCAGAAGTTTCAAATTGATCTCCAATGGCAGACAATCACCTTCAGATTTTTGCTTGAGCTTATATTCTACTAGCACATCATAGTCTTTATCAATAGTGAGTTGGAATGGATGGTTTTCCATGACAGCAGATTGGTAGGAGATCAATAACAATATTTTTCAATTAAGCAACACTATATGAGCATAAAAAGAAATCAAACAGGTTAGTGTAATGATGGAATGTTAACTAATGTAAATGCAATATGATGATTATCACAAAAACTTTTGGCAAAAGGACTTCTTTCATTAGTAATGGGCATATCAAATTACAACCTAATTTAACAAGGGTTTCACATTGTTTGTCTATTTACAAAAAGAATCTTGAGGCAAATTATCTTATACGTTCTCTCATTTTCCACTACCTTTCTACTTTCTAAAAAAAGAGACCAATGATTGTCTAAGTACAAAAAGTGACTTTCTTAGACAAACTCTACTAAAGCAATGGTTTCTTTCGTTACAATCAAATTCCTAACCAAAGATATTCCCATTTCTACTACCCCATTGGAAAGCCATTTTTCATGGAGGCAGATTAATTGGAACTGCTCCATTTTCCACTTGCACAATCATTAGCCTACTGTAAAATTCATGAGCCACCATGCAATGTGTATTGATGGTATAAAAAGGCATATTAGACACCCTGATATTGATGTGCCCATCATAGTGATAAGATGTTGACTCAAGTAAGGCTTGAGGCACCACTTCCATAGGAGCATTATTAAGGTGGCAAAGTATCCATTTGATCTATTGCCATGTCATCAAGTCCTTGATAGGATTTTCTCTGTGATGCCTCCATATATCTATTTACAGATAATAGTGGCTTGTCGTTGCTGCATTTCGCATTTCCAAATGTTCATTGATCTTGAAAGTCACAAACAAGTACAAATTTTCAACATTCTCTTCAAATACATCTTCTCATTCATCACTGCTCATAAAGAGTTACAACCACATATAGAAATATGAGTATTGTTCTAGCCATGCATTCCATCAATTAAAATAAGTGGATAACCATTCTTTGTCCATAATGAATCCAATCTTATGACGTTTAGCCAAATACTACAAAAGGCAATATGCCTCATTGGGAAATGTCACAATATCATCACTGGAGACATAAAAACAATTCAAAAATGGATACATTGGATGCCAATCCATGAAGTTTATAAGAGTATCATGAATCTAGTACTAGTGTAGCATAAGTGATTGATAATTCCTAATCATTTCAGCATTTCGTAAGGTTATGGTTTCTTCTAGGATAAAGAAAGGTAACTTTAGAGGCATGTTTCCCACTACATTCTCAAGTCTAGGTACTGGAATGACATTCTCCATTTTGACTAAGAAGCTTTTTGCCGAAAAGTTATGACATTTTATGCATATACAGAATAAACAAGGCCAATTAGATTATAGAAATAAAATAAAAAGGAAAATTAATTAAGAAAAATAACTGTAATAAAATCATAAGAAATATAAAATTAGGAAAAAGAGTATTCCTTTCTGTACCTAATGTTGGGTTTCTTAAGGGAGATTTGAATGATCAAGGTTGCTACTAGGTTCTTTATTGTGAATTTAAGTTTTAAATTAAGAAGGTGGACAAAGATTAAGTAGTTTAGGATTCTCAAGTCATGACCAATTCGTTGTCATCTAATACCTAGATTAGCGAAAGTTCTTTTGATCAAAGTCTGACCAAAAGACAACTTTTTATTAATCCATCCATGATAACAAACATACAAATAAATATATAACAATAATAAATTAATAATATTAGTTATGTATACTTTTATTAAGAAGAAAGGTCCCTAGTGGAGTTGCCAAGCCATCGCACATGGAAAATCTAAGAGATTTTTGGTATGACGCGGAGTGGCGACTTACCTATTTAGAATATATATTTTTTAAATAAAATTTTAAAAGGAATCATCACCAATTGGAACTGTTGGATCTATTAGTTTTCCATTAATTATAATTTACATTACATATTAAGGATTCAAAAATCAAATGAATGAGGAATGTATTAACACCCCGATTCATCTAATTTTGTTAAAATTTATTATTTTTCTTTTATTTGTATGCATATTTTAGTGACATATTATTCAATTCCTAGATAAAATTAATATCAATTAAAAATTTACATTGTAGAAAATAAATATATTTATTAATTCGACTGCTATATGTTTTATTCATTTACAATCTTATTTATATCCAATTCTTGGATATACATAAAATAAAGAATTATTATCTTAAATTTTTATTTTTTAAGAAAAAGAGCTTTTATATTCAATTTTTGGATGTAATTTAAAATATTATAAAAATTAAATTTGACTCAAATCAAGTACCTACGTATCCATTTAAGAGATTAAAGTCTACATTGTTCAAATGAATTTTTCATTTTTACTAGAAATTAAACTTTAAATATTTGAATTTTTGTCATATTCAATTCCTGAATATGACTAATAATAATAATAATAATAATAGATACATATTTATTTATTTACTATAATAAAAGGCACTCTTTATAATTTAAAGTGGATTTAGCAATATTAGTTTTCTTATAATTTATAGCAAAAAACAAAATACTGTTTCAACAAGAATATAAAGTTAAGTAACTAAAAAACAATTCTCCACATATTTCCTTTGCGTGAAGGGGATGATTTACCCAAAATTTATTCTTTCCAAACAAGACAAATTATTTTACTTTATTAAAATCTTTATTTTATATTTTTATGTGTAAAAAAGTCTCCTTTTTTGTTTACTTATTTCATTTATATATCCTTTTATCTCTTTTTTTTTAAAAGGTCATATATACATGAAATATATAATAAAGTTGTTCATTTATATTAAAAACATTTCCGTATATTTCTTTTATTTCCCTTACTATATTTTTTTTGGATTATATTTGGAACTTTTTGATCATAAATATTGTTGCCTTTTGTTTTACAAGACATTGAGAGTTATTTGGATGCAATTATTACCAATAGAACTAATGTCAATTACCTTACCCTTTGCATTGTTTCCAAATGTAACTTTACCTCTATCAATACTTTTGATTTCATTGAATTTTTCATTTTTACTAGAAATTAAACATTTCTTTTATTACTAATTGAACCTATTGCCAAGAGGTAATTGACATTTATTCTTCTAGTGTCCATTTCCACTTCAAGAATTTTCATTAATTCAATAAATATTCTAAAAATTTCAAATAAATTTCTATCATCACTCTAACTTATTTTCTTTCATTTTCCATTATCAATTTCACCAAAATAATATTCCACAACTCCCAATAAATTTTTCTATAATTTGGCTAAAAATCTAAAAATTCCCCAAAAATTCTATTAAAATTTTCTTCCATCCCAAAATTTATTTTCCACTTCTATACACTCCAATTAACTCTATTATCTTCAATTTAAAGCAAAATTCCTCCAAAATAATTTTTCCAAAAATTTAACCATAATTATGGAAATTCTCTAAAAATTCTACAAAAATTCCTAAAATTTATTTTCATCAATTATTCACTCAGTCCATCATCCTCAAGCCTTATTCTCTTCATTTCCTATTTTTCTCTAATTTTTCAAGATTTTTACCATAAACCCTAATTTTTCCATCAACCAAATATCACAAAATCACACCACAATTAAATAAATAATTATGACAATAATTAAACCAACAAAATCACATGGAGAAAGGAACAAAATCTCACATTCTTCAAATGGGTATCAAGAATTTTTTTTATTTCTTTTTGCCAAAATTCTACCCTTTATCTCTTTTTCTCCACACCAATCTTTTTTTTTATCCTTTTAATTGGTGATTAATATGATTGGAAGAAGAAAAATTGAATAATTTAAGAAATTGGGACTTGGAGATTCTCGGCCATGGAGGAGAGAAGGAAGAAGATGGGTTTTGTGATTTTTTTTATTGAATTTCTAATTATTCTTATATATATACCCCAATTAACTTAATTAATCACAATTAATTCTTTAATCCATCTTCTCATTGGCCAATAGCATAATTAATTATCCCATAATATTGACACATGGCCCAATCACATTTCCATTAATTTTGACTTAAAAATTTTCCAACCAATCAAAAATTTTCTTAATTTTTCTTCATAATTAATTTTAATTCTCCAAAATTCAATCTCTAAAAAACTCAATTTTATCAAATTAAATATTCCAAAAATTATAAAATAATTTTCTCTTCGAAACGGCTCTTCGATTTTGTAAAATGACCACCGGTGCAAAAATCGAGTTTTTACGGGTTAATTATTTTTCTTAATTTGGTCCGTAAAAATTCATCTGTCATCCGATTTCTAATTTATCAGTTTCAAAAATCTTAAAATTAAATTTTAATCACATCGGCTCCATTGTGATCGTGATCGTATTGCTCTTGCTCCTGATCTGAAATATCAGACTGTAAACCTGGACTAAGGATCCTATTTCCATAATTCAAACCCTTAACCTTAAAATTTCACCTTATAACTCCCATATGACCTTAAAATAATATTTATCATATTTTGGTATGCTTAAATTATAATTTCACTACTGAGCGAAAAATCCAAATTTCAGCCTGAGCTGTCATCTCGATTTGCGTGCATAACACGAAATTGTATTGTTTCATTTGATAAAATTTTTATTCATTTTATCATATTAATATAATTAAATTTTTATGTATTTATCCGTATTTAGACTCTGATCGTATGCCTTTATACTGCAGTATAAACGACCGCAGTACACGTATACGGTCAGGGTCTAACTCACGGATGTGACAGAAATGATGAATGATTGTGGGAATATTAGATTTGTAGATTAATGAATCTCATATAATATAAAATTAATTGGCGCATGTTTAAATTAAACAATGATAATTGTACTATATCAGTAGGAATTGATTAAACTGTATAAACAGTTTTTTTTTTGTTTCTACTGCTTGTGTTAGACTATTATTGATTAATTTAAAGTATTTGTGACTTGAAATTGATAAAAGTAATAATGAATTGTGGTAATCCTAATTATAATAATTTTTTCTAAATAGTTGAAATGGCTACAACAAAAAACATTATTGCTGACTTGAATCAATGAGATAAGCTAAATGATAAAAACTATGACATTTGTCATCGTAAAATTCAATATCTCTTGGAAGAGCAAGATATGCTAGAAATAATAACACAACCAATGGTTGAGCCTGAGTATGGAAACACTGCTCAACATAGAAAGGATATGGAGGCATATCAAGCCTATAAGCGCAAGAACAGAGTTGCTCGCATATTGATGCTGAGTAGTATGAGAAATGATTTAATGTTATGCTTTGAGAAGCACTGCTCAGCCTAAGCAGTTTGGGATGCTGTTAAGGTTCAGTTTGGTGGAACCTTAACAACAAGGTTGCGTCAGTTAACTCTGAAATTTGATGCCTATAAGAAGAATTCTAATCATACAATGAGGCAATGCCTTACTGTCATATCTAACATGATAAAGCCATGAGATGAATGACGAGCAACAAGTCCAAGCTATAATTCACTCTCTTCCAAAAGCCTAGGAACACATGCATGTCAACCTTAACCATAATGACAACATCAAAACTTTTGATGATTTTGCCCGACATGTTAAACTAGAGAATGATCATTTTCTTGTTGATAAGCCTGAAGGAGAGGCTTATATGACTGAGTCTAGAGGCAAAGGGGCTTCAGACTCTTGGTAAAAGAAATGGAAGGGTAAGGGTAAAGGCAAGGCAAGGAAGGAAATAAGACAAAATTTAGCAAAAATAAATGCAAGCGTGGGAAATACGGCGGAAAGAAAGGCAAGAACATGAATTGCTTCAACTGTGGGAAGTCTGATCATTTTGCTCGTGATTGCACTGAGCAAAAGGTATTGTTTGACTAAATTAGTCCTTCAGATTTATATGTTAGTAGTTGTTTGATGTTAGATCAAACTGTTCTTTATTGGATTGTAGACATAACAGCAATATACCACATAGCAAGGGACCGATTTGCTTTTGCGGAATTTTTTCGAATTCCAAAGGGGAGTAGAAAAATCTATATGGGGAATAATGCTTTGGCTGACGTGCTTGGGATCGGTACCTGCAAGCTAGTGCTGCGGAGAGGTCGCACGCTTTATCTCTATGATGTGCTTTATGCTCCTGATGTTCGAAAAAATTTAGTTTCTATTATTGTTTTGCTTGGACATGGCTTCAAAATTATTTTTGAAGATTGTTGTGTTAAAATACTTTTGGACAAAGTTTTTTTATGGTTATGGACATATGTTGAATGGTTTTATAATGCTAGATACTATTTTTATGGATGTTAAGCAATCTATATTTGTTGTTGGCAATTCTAGTAATGTTTTATTAAATGATGATGTTAAATGGCATGCTAGATTAGTACACATTGGGCAAAATCATTTAAAAAGGTTAGCAAAAGCTGGTCTTTTAGGATCTGTTGAGAAAATAGATTTATTTATTTTTGAGCATTACCTAACTGGAAAAGCAACAGGATTACCATTTGGAAAAACCAAAAAAGTCACATTTCCTTTATAGCTTATACATTCTGACATTTGTGGACCAATGAATGTGAGAGAAAAACATGGTGCTCACTATTTCATTACTTTCATAGATAATTTCACTAGATACGGTCACGTTTATTTAATCTCCCATAAATCTGAAGTATTAGATTGCTTTATACGTTATAGTAAATTGGTTGAGAATCAATTAAATTTGAATATCAAACCTTTGCAGACCGATCGAAGGTGTGAATATCTATCTGATTTATTCAAAATTTATTGTGATGATAAGGGCATAGCTAGGCAGCTAACTATTCCTTTTACTCCCCAACAAAATGGTATAACAGAAAGAAGAAATAGAACCCTATTGGACATAGTTAGGTCAATGATGTCGCAAGCTAATTTATCTATTTCTTTTTGGGGAGATGGATTAATGACTGCTGCCTACATTTTAAATCGTGTGCCATCAAAATCTGTTCATTCCACCCCATATGAATTATGGAAAATCGCAAAGCCTGACTTAAGCAATATGCGCCCATGGGGTTGCGCAGTTTATGTCCATAACACTTGCCATGAATATGGAAAGCTTGGTTCGAGGGGGAAGAAGTGTACTTTTATAAGATATTCAGAATTCTCCAAAGGATATATATTTTTGGGGGAAGACACAAATGGAAGAGTAACAAAAGTTGAGTCACGAGATGTCATTTTCTTAGAAAATGACTTTCCTGAAAGAGGTGAGATAAATAAGGATTTCCAACTTTATGAAATGAAAGATCCTAAGACTAGTGGGAGTGCAAGAAAAATTGATTTAGCACTCACATATCAAGAATTTAATGCTCCTTTTGAAGCAAGTGGGAGTGAAAGAATGTCAGATTTTGTTCCAATGGAGCAAGACCATGAACAATCTCAACCTCGGCGTAGTAATCGTGACAAGATTCCCCGTTGTTGATTTGAGATTGAGGGGGAAGCTTTTATGATTGCTCCAGATGAAGAGGAGCCTAAAACAGTAAAATAAGCTCTCTCTGGTCCTAAAGCAAAGGAATGAATTAAAGCTATGGAACAGGAAATGGGTTCAATGATATACAATCAAGTCTGAAATTTGGTTGAGAAACTGTCTGGTCATAAGACTATTGGGACCAAATGGATTCTCAAAATAAAACATAAGCCGGATGGGACAATAAAAAGATATAATGCTCGATCAGTAGCTAAAGGCTACACACAAAAAGAGGAATTAACTATGAAGATACATTTTCACTTGTAGTCAAGTTTGCATCAGTTCGCCTCATTCTGCTATAGTAGCACAAATGGACTTAGAATTATATCAAATGGATGTTAAAACTGTTTTTCTCAATGGAGAACTAGATGAAGAGATCTATATTGATCAACCGGAGGGTTTTGAACTCAAAGGAAAAGAGCGCAAAGTTTGCAAGCTCAAAAGATCCATTTACAGTCTTAAGCAAGCATCAAGACAGTGGAACCTCAAATTTCATCAAGCCATATTAAAGGATAGTTTTACGATGATGGAGGAAGACCATTGCGTGTATATTAAACGTTCTAATGATGGTTTTATAATTATGTCCCTGTATGTCAATGACATTTTAATAGTTGGAAATAATAAGAAGTTGATTGATACTACCAAGAAATGGTTATCATCGAACTTCAAAATGAAAGATATTGGTGAGGCTAGCTATGTATTTGGTGTTAAGATCCTAAGGGATCGCTCTAAAAGACTTCTGGGTCTATCTCAGGAGACTTATATAAAGAAAATGTTATAGTGTTACCATATGCATGAATGTAAGCCTATGAATACCCCTGTCAAAAGGAATCTGAGTCTTAGGCTCGATATGTGTCCCAAGACATCAAATGAAAAAGAAGGAATGTCTAGAGTACCCTACTCCAGTGTTGTCGGTAGTTTGATGTATCCAATGATGTTCACACGTCCAGACATTTGCTATGCCGTTAGGCTAGTATGCATATTTTAATCTAATCCAGGTCTGAAACACTAGATGACAGTCAAAAGAATATTGAGATATCTAAAAAGAACTTCAGACTATGTTCTGTGCTATTAAGATTTGCGCTTAATTGGTTATACTAATGCTAATTGGAGCGGTGATATAGATCAGCGCAAATCAACTTTTAGATATGCATTCTTGCTTAATGATTGTGCAATTTCATGGAGTAGCAAAAAGCAATCTTGTATAGCTTTATCGATAATGGAAGCTAAGTATATAGCATGTACCTCAGCTATACAAGAAGCAGTTTGGTTGAAAAGGTTTTTGCAGCACTTAGAGATTGTCAAGTCAGTATTTGAACCTGTGATAATCTATTGTGATAGTATGACTACATTAGCTTATGCTAAGGATCCGAAATATCATGGAAAAACCAAACATATCCGGATTAGATATCACTATGTTAGAGACATGATTGCGAAAAAGGAAGTGATACTGAAACACATTTCTACAAACAAAATGGTAGTAGATCCATTTACTAAACCAATAGCTAGGGATGCATTTGCAAGACATGTAAAATCCCTAGGCTTATGTAGAATGTAATCAATATATGCTATGTCAGATCACTTGGTTTTTACAAACGAAATCTCGATTTAATTGTTTAATATTTCTTTCTCAATTATATGAACATATTGTAAATACCAGTTAACACAATTCAAATAAGTATGTCGATAGACTTAGATTGACTCACTCGCATGAGTAATTGCCTTTGGCGCTATGGAGCGAGCATAGATGAGACTATAAATGCAAAGGCATTAAGTGAATGATTAAGATGCAGTGGGAACGGTCTTAGTCTTATTCAATTTTTTATAAGGTCGTCTTGATGAGAATCAAGATGAGATTCTTCGTATATATAAGAATTAATATGAATGACTTCCCTACCATTCATGTGTCTATATAGAGGAATCTGAGTTTGAAATTTGTTGTTTAACATTGTTGAATATGTAAATAAAAGTTTTAAGTTTGGCCTATTCAGAGCGACAAGACTAATACTCATATGGTGTTTATTTATTTTGAACTAAGAGCAAAACATACACTCTTTCATCTTTGACAAGAAAGGAGTAGCTCCACCATAGCATGCATTTCATATTGCATATGCTATACGACCTATTAGGTAGTGAAAGAATGGATCCCTACTTCTTTTGTATGTGAGTCTTAGAAATCCTAGAAATGAATTTCAAACAATTTTTACCCTTTGTGACTTTTGACTATATCATGATGTGATAAATTACTGTTGGCTATCTTAGGATGTATCCTATACTCATGGAATGATTCGACTTAATGGAACACTCCTAGAAAAATGAGTTAATTCAAATATGAATGATATGAGGGCGAAAGAAAGAGTATTTTGCATATGCACTCGCTGCTTGTATTCACCATCCGGAGTTATTACGCTTGATGAAGCGAGAAGTAACTTAGAATATAAGTAATTGTAAGAATGATTTGAGTATGGATTCGTGAGGGATTGAATGATACTCGATTAGGTGTATTGAGAATGATACTTGGGGCAATTAAGCACATTATCGAAAATAATTACATCTTTGGATTGATGTCTCCTATATGACATATAATTAAGTTTGTATATTGGAGCTCCAAGAATTTGTGTGCTTCAGGTTGCATGGTCCGTTCGCCTGTATGAATGATTCTCTATTTAAGTTTGAGATGTGAGATGATATTTTGGATTGAGCCAAGCCCACTTTGGGCGAGTGGAAAATATTGGGTTTTGATGTTATTGGGCAGCCCATGTGGGTTTGACCCAACCCAAGCCCAAGCCTGATTGAGTTAATATATATGCAATTTTTGTTATGATAAGTGATCGCTCTTTCATAAGTTACAAAACGTAACTTCCATTAGAAAATTTTCTCTGAAAATTAGAAAAGGAATTTCTTCATTTCCGTTTAATATCAAGTGAATCAAGATGTTTGTACTGTGAAATCGAGTTTTATTTTAGTAATTTAACTCCACCAGAAGTATTGAAAACACACGATATACGCTCAACAAGTATCCGCTGCCCGAAAAATTTTACAATATATAAATGTGTGTGTGTGTTAATTTTTTATTATATCTCTATTAATATAATGTTTCTTGTTATAAACATATATGAGTTATCATTTTAATTTTTTTAATAACGCTTCTAATTAACGTAAAGTTATATCATGTAAAATATACATTTTTAACTACATATATTATATTTTATTAATCTGTATGAAAATAAAAGTAAGTCTAATAAATTAAGATGAAAGGAATACTAATTAGATGTATATTAAAAAATTAATAACGTTTTATATTTATTGATATAAATATAAACTCTAAACCCTAAACTAAACAAGACATGTTAAATAATAAAAAATTAAAAAATTACTATACTCTAAAAATAAATGTTAATTAAATTTGAAATAGATAAGAAATAAAAAATAATTATACTTTTATGCTATAAAAAAAGTACGAAGTTCACATGTAAAAAAGTAGATCACTTTATTTTCAACACTTTATTAGATACTTATTTTATAATTAGTCCACATCTTAAGATTTTAATTTACAAAATTTACTACTTTATTTAACAAATTAAACTTAATAATATTAACCAATTATAAAATAAATGTCTAAAAAAGTGTTGCAATATATTATTAAAGCTACTTTTTACATAGGAATAACTAGAAAGAAAATTCTAACATATCGCTTATTTTGCAAGTATATTTTTTTTCATCCTAATTGGAGTAAAAAATGTTTACAAAATCTATAATTAAGGCTATCCGTTCATTATTAGGATATACAAAATTATAAAGCAATATTTATTTGTGAGCCTGGTAATCTCATGTAATATCACAAGTCCTCGTACAAAACAAACTATTCAAAAAGAGTAATTAGTTAAATGAAACTAATATTTAAAATTAAGAAAGAGGAATATTAGGGATTGTAATTATTCTCATCATTTTATTGATTAATGAGAAAAGAGTTCCCAAAAAATATATTTTTCTTTTTTCATATTTTTAAATTTATTTATTCATTAATCAATAAGATAATGAATGTTAAACAATCATTTGAAAAAGTGAATATCTACTAATACAAAATTACACTATATGTGTCAGCTAAATAAGTGACGCCTATAAATAGAACGTATATGAAGTGAGTTTTATGCATGGGCCACAATGACCGACCCATATAAGAAGGTTATATGTATTGGCTATCCATATAGAGCCGATACATATAGTCTAATATATTTTTTTTAAAAAAATCAAAATAATAGGCATCAACACTATATGAATAGCCAACACATAAAACATTAATAGGTATCTGCTTTTATTTTAGCCAACACTTATTGCTTTTTTTATTAATTATATTATATTATCAGCAGAACCATTAATTCATCAGCTGCTTGAAAGCTACAATAGGTCACAAAAACCAACACAAAAAGCCACAAAGCTAATATAAAATTACAATGAAATTAATACCAATACAAAAATCACAAAGCCAATACATACATAAGCCTCAAATATTCAACAACAATTAATTCACAAGCTATGAAGAAATTAATCCCAAATAAAGTAAACTAAAAAGATGGCATATATTTTCTTACAAAATAGTTGGACCACAATTGTCGAATTTCATCAATTTGTTCTTCACTATATGGTCCATTTTGAAAAATCTACAAAACAAATTAAATACACAAGAGAACACATGTTAAAAATAATTAAACTAATAATTAAGTATCATACATGTATTTAAATAAAATTGACTAGACAGTGTTTCAAATAACATAATTTAAGCAATGTGTTATTATTGTTATGATATATAACAATTTCGTACATATATCTCATGACATAGTATCCATATTCTACACTTTCTTCTTATTGAGGACACTTAAAATAGAAAAAAAAAAACAAAAATAGCTAAATAAATTATTATTAACTCATTAAAAAGCTCCAATTTAACTAATAATTAAGAATATAAAATTCTTACTGAAAATGTTCTCTAGGTTCTAAAAAATAAATATATATCAAAATAGATATTAATATATTGAAAAGTCTATAAAAACTGTAGAAATTATTAGCTAGTATTATAACTTATAAGTTAAAGTGAGGTTTCAGACTTAGATCTTTGTTGTCACGGGCTAGAGGATTCATTAAAAATTCTTCACTCCATCTACAACAAAATACATACAATATCAAGTAGTTACTAGAGATATATAAATATATTGAATGTAAATGTTCTCATACTCCTAGAAGTATGGTAGTAAAATGAATTCTTTTGCTTTTTGTTCCTTCATAGCGTTTATAATATATCTTTCCACTACATCGGTCTTTGTGAACATCAAATAAAATATTGCTAGACATAAAAATCCAATCAACGATATAGATAATTGAGTGCACAAGCTAAGGTATCTACATGTATAAATAATTTGGACAAATAATTAATCATGTAAATTTCTTAACTATAATTTATAACATTCATAAAAAAAAGATTAATAATTTGGAATTTATAAAATTTATGCTGTTTAAGTTATATAATTCATAGGGTGATGAATATCCTTAAAATCAGAACATGAACAACATACATTCATATTTTTATATGAAAAAAAAAATCAATCTTCTATATATCCCTAAGGCTACTATATAATCAAATAAATCCCACCCTATTATCAAATTAGCTTTAGAATTCTTTATTCTATATTAAAAATTTATATTTTAAGAATGTGAAGCGTAAGCTTGCTAGTTTTAATTAAAAAGAAATTCATAGAGATATGCATCATCATAATGGTTATATTAAAATGAATTTTTTTTTTCTCTAAATAACTTTGCTAAAATGTAGCTAAAAAGGCAAGAAAATTGACCAGCTAAAATGCAGCAAGATACCGGCCACTGCAGTGTCGTCGTTGGGGGCACATCAAGGTTGCAACTATATTTCTCCAAACATGACAATAAAGTTTAAAATCAACGTTGATGAAGTATAAAAATGAAAAAATTAAATAAAAAAAGAAACTGACCAAAATGCTGATAGGGAAGTAGAGAATGAGTTATTTGGGAACGGTGGTGCCGGGAGATCTATCAAAGAACACGCTTGAGAAGGAGCGACACGGAGGTAAATGCTGGTAGGAGCACGTATGAGGTAGATTTGTTGTAATAGAAGTAATTTCGAAGTTGATAGCTAAAGAGGTAGAAGAAGCTAGGAGCGGGAAATAAAAAAAATAAATTAAGTAATTATATGTGTTGGCCATTAATTAAAAACTGACGCTATTCACTAACTAGACTTTACGCGTAATATATTAAAAATAAACTGATGCATAAAAGCTGCTATTTTTTCTATAATTACAAAACTGTCACCACTAATATATTATGTGTTTAATATCTTTTCCTGACCGACACAAATGACCTTCACCTAAAGTATATATTTGTACTAGTATCTTCAACAATGCCATCGAATTGTCTTTCAATTATATGGCATGTAAGGAAATTTTAGTTAGGTTTCAAAAAGATGAAAACAAAAGTTCCTCCTTGTATTATATGTTTATAGTTCCAAATTATTTTATTGAATGAAAGTTGAAGCTCTTTCTCTCTTAAAAAAATGTTTATAAACTCAAATTAAAAATTTGAATACTTTTTTTAAAAGAATATAAAGCTTAAAATTGAAATTTAAATTCTTAACTTAAAATTTTCTAGGAACACTTTTTTTTTTAATTTAATGTTTTCAAAATTCAAATTCATCGTGGTTGTCTATATATGTTGTAAAAAACCCTTATTTGATTTAGCTGATGAGTTGGTTGATAATTGATAGTAATATTTAGTAAAACTAATTGAATTATTGTTATTATAATGTAAAATTACTAATAGGAGTAAAAAGCTTTTATTCAAAAAATATATTTTTATATGATTTATAAATAAATACAAAAATAAAATATAATGATTATTGATATAATTATTTATTTTAATAATAATAATAATAATAATAATAAAATATAATCAATTGTAAATAAAAATTTCCCCAAATGTGTATATATATAATTCATAAATATAATCGATTAATTTAATATATTTTTAATATGATGTAATTTATTTTGAAGAGACTAATTTATTATTTTATTAGCAAAAACTTCAATTGTTACAAAAGTAATCCAAAATTTACCTATTACTTAGTTTACTACCAAATTCTCAACTTCTCAATACGTTATTAAATAAAGGTGCAAAATCAATGAGGTAAGGTGAGATAGCAAGGAAGGGCATCATGGCAATGGAGATCTACCTCCTTTTTAGTGGACCTTGACTTGTTCTTAGCAATAGTTTGTACCCTGCCTTTATTTAGCATAAAAAAAAAGTTTGTTTGGTAATATCTTTAAGCCTAGTTGATATCCTATGCGTTTATGAAACATGTTGAACTTCTTGAGAAAAAAAAGGGAAAAAAGAGAGAATTGCCAAAGGGAAAAAATGTTTGAATATTTTTAATTCACTTTTTTTTCTTAATAATTCAAACTTTGATTCTTATACTTCCTCTCAATTCAACTATTTTATCGGATTCTCATTCAATTTTATATAAAAATATGACATAGATAGATATGTTGTGAAGATTTATAATTTAGAGTCACTCTCTCCTTCCTTCTCATCTATTTAAGCCTTTCATTCTCATCTCCTTTTTATATACAACAGACAATAAAAATGGAATTTTAGTAATATGTCTCCTTCAAACTTTAAAAATACGAGTAAGAGATATAAATTCTTTGAAATGTGGGTTCTAACAACATGTCTATTATATAAAACTAAAATCATGATATCATAAGTTTCTAGATTTAAATCTTGTTATTTTTTTTTATCTGAATTTGATTTATTTCGTCATGAATTGATATATTGTAAACTAATTTCAGAATAAATAAAGAAATGTTTAGACCTTTATTAATTATTACCATTTAAAATAAAGAAAAGATTGCCCTTAATTACCATTTTTTTATTTTAAATATAACTGTTCATTTTAGTTTTAAAAAGCAAATTCTTCCTATCCATTTTCATTATTGTTAGCAAACACCAGAGTTCAACTAATGTGATGGAGCAATGGATCCTCTAAAATTTTAAAAAAATGCAAATAAGGTATATTGTATAATACTAATAAATAAATAAATACATAAGGTGTGAGCATTTAAAGTATAACTACTCATCTATGTTGTTAAATAAATAAGGCATGAGCATTCATTTTGCTAGAGGCTATATTAATGAGCAACTCTTTAATAAGCCCGTGACTTTCTTTGTAGATGATTCAGGAAGTTTGAGATGGAATATGTTGGAAGGAATTCTCCCTCAAATGATTCTTCTATACATGGGATACATCAAAATTGAGTGTCTAAAGTTCAAGAAGTGCAATAAAAAGTCCCACAAGGAATATAATATCCGCAAGTTAGAGCCTAAAAATATAATGTAATAAGAGTATATATGTGGTATATAAATGGTTATGGGTTTTGAGATATGAAAATAATTAAAAAGATATGAAAAAGTGAGGTGTTACAGGATTACACCCGTGATTATATCCTCATGGCCGTGAAAGTATAGCCATGCCTTTGAAGCTTTTATAGTATAAAATGAACACTATCATCTTTTTGATAGACACTCACATTTTTCCACATACCAAACCCTAGACACAGACCAGAAGACCAGAAACAATTTTCCTTCAATTCTTAGCCTTAATAACACAAAAATTCGCCCATTAACAAAGTTTTATTGTTAGAATCAAGAGAAAGTGATTTTTCAAAGAGGGCATAAGAAGAGAAATCAGATTTGAATTTGAAACCATTCTAATTCTACGAAATAGTTGTAAGAAATCACATTTTCTCTTTTCCTTTTATTAAGTTTAATTCGGTTTAATATGGAAAATGTAGATTAAAGCCTTGTAATGGTAGATTAAGTTAGGGTTTATATTGTTGATAACATAACATATGACCTATAATTGAAAAGGATGGTAATTTTGAGAGAAAGGGACAGAAAGAGAAGATTGATATTTTTGAAGATTTACTCCTAGCTCTTTTTCTTTAAAGTCAACATATTCTTCTCTCATAGGTGAAACTGGTGGTTTTGATGAGTTTCCTTATACAACTCTTTGGAAATGGTGGGTTTCTCAACAAATTAAAATATTTTGTTGGTAAGTCATTAACAGGGGTGTTTTGACAAATTCCAAACTGCTTGTGAGACATCTAATGAGCTACCTATATAAGTATTTCATTTGTTGTAATCAAGAGGAGATAAGTTTGCATGTCCTTCGTGACTATTATATAGCTGCCCAATTTTAGTCGATGATGTGTCCAAGCTTTCTTCTAAGTTACATTTATGATGGCTCCAATTATGTTAGTAGTTAAGTTGTGGGAAATATTAAACATGTGTTTAAGTTGCCTTGTGGAGCTAAGTGGTTGACCTTTTTTGGAGCTAGATGTTGGATGTTACAGAAGAGAAGCAACAATGTAATTTTCAATAATTCCCACAAACTGATTATTTTGATGGTTAGAGAGGTTGTGTATCAAACGTGTCATGGATGTGTCTTTTGATTATTCGTAAACTTTCAATAAGGACGGTGCATAAGCTAGGTCGATTTGTTGGAAATGTCCACCTTATTTTAAAATTAATATGGATGCCTCCCTTCATTTCATTACAGGTAGGAGGTTTAGTTTAAGATTATTTGGAAAGATGGGTTAATGGTTTTGTATCAAATATTGATTGTTGCCCTATTCATTTGGCTAAAGCTTGGGCCGTTTTGGAATATTTAAAGTTAGTTTTGAACTCAGGTTCAATTCAATGATGGTGGAGTGTGACAATCAGGTGGTGGTTAGAATGATTCAAGATTTTTATTTGTTTGATATCAATAGTATTCCCACTATCAAGCAAATTAGAGAACTGGTAAGATCTTTTTCATTTTTTGATTTGCCACATTTTGGATTAATCAAATTTTGTTGCCAATTTTCATTCACATAGGAGGCATATCTATCCAATTGGGACTCATGATTTGGTAGCTCTTTCTTAAGGAATTCACTTTTGGTTGATGAATGACCTTGCTGGCATGATCTATTTTCATTAATTTATTTGTTTTCTTATGAGGTTAGCTCACTTCCACGTACCAAAAAAAAGTGATTAATAACCATTTTATTTTACATATTGGTTACATAATAATTAACTATTAATTTTTCTATAATGAGGCTGGATTAAGAGTTGTTATTTGATTTTTTTTTTGTTTAGTCCACTAATTCAGTTTGGGTTTTTATCTTTTAGAATATTTGCTATTACTAAGTTGGCTTAAATCATACCCTACCCTTTGTATTTGTTTGTTTTACAATTTTACCCTCTATACCTCATTTTTGGTTCAATTAGCCTCTTAAAAATTCAAAATTAAGCTAAAACAAGCCACCTATCACATGAATAAAATGCGTTTTTTTATGGACGAATAGCAGTTAAACAAGTGGAATAAGTTGGTCCACATGTAATTCTTCTTTAACATCCTTTTCTACAAGTCATAAGCTCTCTCTACCTTCCCTTTTTAACATAATACATCAATAAACTTGTAACAAAGAGCAGAAGCTTGGTATGTAATTTTTGTCAAGCATATCATCAAGCAGGTTAAGTATTTCACTAACCATTTTTTCTTCATAAAATGTCTTAGTCATCACCTTACAAGTAACATCATTTGGCTTAACTTTATTTTCTTGCATATCATCCATGAGTTTAACAATATCAATTAACCTTCCTTGCTCATTTGTTGCATCTAGAAAAAAAAAACTTACCTTAAATTGTTGTATAAGGGACCACATATGGGATCAATACCAATAGAGAGCATTTTGTCTAATACCTTGATTGCATTTGATACCCATACTTTATTTATGCAATTCTTAAACATAGCAATACTAAAACATACATTTTGTTCTTGCCATAGAGACCACAGTTTGAGGGTAATGATGATGAATAAATTTTCACCGCATTTGATATGGGCCTTGTGCAAATCAGAGAGCAAAATTTAGTGATGCCAAATGAGGCCATATGTGGCGAAATTATATTTTTTTAAAGGGGTTATTTATACAAATAAAAATATTGGTGGCAAAGCATACCAAAAATTAGTATGAAGGGTAAAGTGGCAGAAATAGACAAGTACAAGAGGTAGATTATGATTTAAGCCTACTAAGTTTGCGAACGTACATGAACAACTTGACATGATATATTTTTTTTATTATATTTCTTATTTTTAACTAAATAATTAACTATTGAAGAGCGAGAACTGTAGAGATTTGATATTGAGAGAGGGTTAAAAACCTCCATTATAAAAAATTATCTACTTTTAAAGATTAATTTGCCATTGACTTGAAGAAAATTCATGAAGAAAACTTTTCAAGACTCCTAATAACCAACATCACAAGGCTATAAATCTTTCCTTTGGCCATACTATCGTGCTTGGTAAAAGAAGCGATTATAAATTGTGCATGCATTTTATTGGGCTATCACCACATTGGATTGTATTTGGTAGTGTAGGCTTCTAGTTGAGCTTATGAATTGGTATTCAAAATGTTCCAAAATATCATTCCATTTTGAGATTTTATTTTCTTTCCATTTTAAATATCGATTTTAGAAATCAACATAGTACTTAATACATTTTTTTAACTTTACCCTTCTTTATTGAAATTATAAGTTTTTCTTTTTATAATATCAAAAAAGCAAAAGGCTAATGAGATAAATTGCAATGAGAATCTTATAAAATTGATGGTGATTAATTGTTTCCTTAATTTAACTAAAGATTCCTATTAAATGTAATGAAGAGGAAAAAAAAAGGAAAAATGAATTGTATTCTCATTAAAGCTCATGGAAGAAGTTCAAACGACTTATATACTACAAACTATAATAATTGTCTAACAGAAAGAGAAAGTGACAAGGTAAAGTTACTGTATGTCAAACTAATTTTTCAACTACACTTGTGCAAGTTGTTAACTTACTATTATGTAAGTTTATAAGATCAAGAGAGCATGCATATATGCATTTCAAGCTTGATGCTTTACTTGCTGAGCTATAATTTTCTCTGAATGAGCTTGTTATTTCTACAATGTTTTTCTAAAAAGAGCTTTTATGGTTGCCATTTTTTGCAACTTAGGAAAAAGTAACAAAATAATCCACTATAGGTTTCTATGTAAAACCTTGGGCCACCAATATGTCCTTGTGCCTTTCAATTGAGCTATTTGTATGAAATTGGTCTTGAAGTGTAACACCATCATATATAATCAGGATTTATCCAACTATTTAAAAGAATATTATAATACACATTATTAAAATACAATAAATTTAAAATTTTTATGCACCATGGTCATGATGACTAATTTAAAATACTGGAAAAAAAGAACAATTTCAAATCACCATATATTTAATAACAATAATGTTTTGGCATTCATTAGCCCTAACAAAAATAAATCATGGCATATTGATGTAAGTCAAAGTGTACTCACAAGTGCATGAGCCAATTGTAATATTAGCAAGTTCATTCCCGATGTCGATATCTCAAGGATTTGTTTGGCTTAAATTTTTAATTAATCTTAAATTACCAAAGAATAATAAAATAAATCCTAAATACTCTAATTAAATTGCAGTAACCTTATTAAACTAATAAAAGTGAACTAACAGTACCTAAAATTGCAGTAGAAATTGATAAATGCAACAAATGAGAGAAAAACATGAACTTAGTCACAACCCCTAGCTTACATTCCCTTTAATAATTAGAACTAATGAACTTAGATTTCATGGCTCTCTTCTTAAAGTAATAAGTAATCAATCTAATGAATTAACCAGTGTTCAATCCAATTTTTAGATTAAATTACACATGGTTTGTCTAATAACTCAACCATAAGATTTCCATTTAAAGTTTAATAATTGATGATCAGACAACCATCAAGCTAAAAATTAAATAAGTACAATTAAAACTGAAGGAAAACATTTTTTTCATTAAAAAGATAAATAAGGTTCATATAAATTGAGATTGCTCACTAAGCATCCATTAAATAGTTTAGCATAGCATCATAATAACAATGGTCGTGTCTATTTTGATAACTAAGTTAAACATTACAATAGACAGTAAAGATGATAGAAATAAAATTATGTTCCTTGGAAATACAAATGAAAGAACAAGGTTTGCTACTCTAAGTATGTCCCTGGTAACTATCTATGCGTACATATATCCTAAACATACCATAAGTTTGAATTTATAATTTAAAAGTCCTACTTAAATTATAACTCTTAAGATATAATATTTCATAAACAAAAGATATACATATTTATCTCACACAAAGTCGTTCTTCAAATTAGCATTTATCTCCAAAGTTTAGACTCCACTTGATCAAAATAGGAGTTTGAGCAGGATTGGACTTCATCGCACAAGGTTTCATCACGCATGCACTAATGTTTCACTCACCCAATAGGTGGCTACCTAGCATAGCAATCATCATGCTTGCATTGATACTTCATACACATGACAACAATGTAGGGATATGGCAGCAATATGCCTGTGTTAAATTCATGCACCTGCAACAAAAAGATAATCTTCAAAATCATCGCGCCCGTATCAAATCCTAATGCCAACACTGCTTAGGAAGAACTATGGGCGCTCACACTAATTCCTCACGTCCATGACATATGAAGAGTGGAAAAACCCCCATAATGGGTGTGACAATATGTCACGCACACGACACTCCCCCTCATTTGTCTATGGTTGTTCTTCAACACTTGTAAATACAAAAACAAATAGGTAAGTACCTAAAACACGTTAATGATATACAATTAAACATTAAAAACATAAATAAAAACTATACTATTAAAAAATATATTAAATTTCCTTACACTTAAACATTATTTGTTTCCAAGCAATACCTAAATACAGAGAAATATTCAAATATACTTAACTGACAAATACAATTAATGCACACGATCTCATTCACCATACTATCTAAATTTAACTAATGCACCAATCTAACCCACATCGAATTCACATAGTCAA
This sequence comes from Triadica sebifera, assembly GCA_023653625.1. Taxonomy (NCBI): domain Eukaryota; kingdom Viridiplantae; phylum Streptophyta; class Magnoliopsida; order Malpighiales; family Euphorbiaceae; genus Triadica; species Triadica sebifera. The sequence continues at coordinate 7,378,788 of CM042892.1, forward strand.
CTAAGCTTAAGATCATCCTAATATGGATTCCATACTCAAATTCAAAAATGAACCAACTTGATCATAACACTGCCTCAACATATATAGTGAAAAGCAATCTAGCTAAGCTATATACTATAAATGTAGCTCCTGTGATTAGGGCCTATAAGTTATATTATTGGTTAGTGGGAAACAAGGGATTAAGTGGAGTTTTGAGATGTTAAGAGTGGTTGAAATCAGATGTTTTGTGAATATTGGGTTTTAGTGCACAGCCATGATAAGGTTCTTCACGGCCGTGAAGAGTTGCTTAATGACCATAAAGGATAGGCTCACGCCCATGAAATATGATTCACGACCGTGAAGCCTGGCAGAAAAACCTGGTGAGGCAGTCTTTGTTAACCAATAAAACACGCAAACTTCATCTTCTTCTTCCTCTATAGCTCTTCTTCTTCCATTGTTGAAGCTTGAAGAGGGTTGTTTCTATAAGTAAAGTTAGGGAAAGAGTGAGAAGGAGAGAGTTATGAGTTACAAAAGGAAAGCTTGGTTTTTCTTATCTGAACCTTGGTTCATTTTCTAGAATCTAAAAGGAAACTTCTTCATCTTGCTAAGACCTAGAGAAAGTGCTAGAAGCTCATCTCAAGGGAGAGGACAGGCTTTAAGGCCATAACTTTGTATTTTCTATGTTATTTGCTTTAAAGACATGTTTTAGATGACCAATGTATAGATAAATGGCAAAATGTGGGATTGATATGCATGATGAGAATTGATATGAATATGGTTAAATTGACATTTTTTAGAAATAATTTTGATTATTATTGATGATTAGAGATGATATAGTTATGTTAGATAGCTTGAATGCATGCTGGAATGTTGATAGGGTGGCTGACATTAGTCAATCGTAGTGATTATTGCATGTGGAATTGGCATGATTTGTGATGCTCTGTTTTTATGAAAAAATTTCCAGATTCACAACTGTAAAGGGTAGGTTCACGGGCGTGAATGTCAAAAGATGCATTCTTATTGTTGAAGCAAACTCGTTCACGGGTAGCTTCACAGTTGGGTTCATGCCTGTGAAATGGTGATCACTATCGTGAACATGTGCTGATTCACGAGTTCAATCACGACTTGAATCACGGACAGGACTACTCGTGAAGTGGTGCTTCATGGGTATAAATGGTTATTCACAGGCATGAAGATGTTATGATGAAAAATTTACACATTTGGTTTTGAATCAGATTTGATTCATTGGGAGGCGGTAGGCCTTAGATGCATGCTATTAACATGGTATGGAAATATATGATTGTAGAAATCATGATATTTATATAAAATATGGCAATGTATAATATGAATATGTGTATAATAATATTGTAAGCCCAATGCTCTAACTAGGACTAGAGCTAGGATAAATGGCATGCCATTGAGGGGAGAGTTCGGTACCAAGTGACCTATATTGGTCATATATATTTGAAGTCTAAGAGGTTAGCAGACCAAAGTGCCTTAGTGGGTTATGTATTTGAAGCCTCAGAGGTTAGCAAACTAGAGCGCCTCAGTGGGTTATATATTTGAAGGCCTAAAAGTTAGCAAACTAGAATGCCTCGGTGGGTTATATATTTAAAGGCCTCGAGGTTAGTAGACTAGAGCGCCTCGATGGGTTATATATATTGAAGGCCCAGAGGTTAGCAGTCCAGAGCGCCTCGGTGGGTTATATATATTTTATAGCCAAAGGTTAGTGAACCAGAATGCCTCGGTGGGCTGAGTTATGCATGTCCATTTTAGTCTAGTTATGAGTAGGTGGGCAAAGGAAAGATAATTAATAAGTTGTTATGTGTGATAAACAATTGTATGACATTAAGAGATTGCTTGATATGCCATGTAGTAATATGCATCGTATACATATATAATTTGGATGGCATGTCATATAGTATGCGAGCTAGTGCATGTGCAGACTTTGAGGTAAGTCCTTATAGTAGCTCAGTAAGTATATCATGTATATTATGTATATATTGTTGGATGCCTTGCACGTTGTTATGTACCACTAAACATGAGTTGCTTAGCATATAGATTTTTCATGCCCAAGTTTGGAGCTTAGGGGAGGACTGACAGAGGAGGTCACCCAGTGATTAGAGCTGAGGACATTCATTCAGGGTGGATGGTATATTGTTGTATCTTATTTTTGGTTATTTTTCTATGGGTTGGGTAGTTATAGTTTTACTTGTTGTATTTCAGAGACTTGTAGTTTTATATATACTCATTTTGTAAAACTTTGGGCTTGTGTATGCCCGTATGTTTGGTAGTAAACTTTTATTTAGTGAGATTGAATTCATGATTTTAAGAATGCTTTTATTTTGTTAAGTCATCATGGCCATGGTGCATGAAAGTTTTAAAAGTTTTTGACATTTTAACTCATGTGCATTGTAGCATCTTTTGGCATAATTGGGTTTAGTCTTAGTTATATCGAAAGATGTTACATTTAATGGTATCAGAGCCTAGGTTTAGGTAATTCTGAAACTAGGTGGGATAGGTCTTTCACGTGTGCGAGTATTATCCTGTATGACTCTGATGTGGGCTATCCTCTGTAAATGTGTAGGCTGAAAAGTGAATATGGAGATCGAACTGCATGACATGGCTAAAAGTAATAGTCCTTCAGATATTGAGGCTCAAAATCAGCCGAGCTAGACTAGTGTGCAAGGGTTGGTTGGTGCACCTCATTTGCAGCAGCCAATGGCTGGTCAGTCGGATCAGACATAGAATCCATAGATGTAGAATCTTGTTGCTCTGCTGCAGCAGTTAGTACAAGCTATGACACTACCACCTCTTCCTCCACCACCACCACCTTCACCACCTCCTCAGTTACCGCCAAGATGTAGAGTTTGGATAAACCGACTGAGGAAGTATGGGGCTACAGACTTCACAGGTGGTATTGAGGATGATCCAATAGCTGTTGAGTTTTGGCTAGAGAGGACCGAAAGGGTCTTCGAGGAGCTGGATTGTGTTGAAGAGCATAATGCGGTTTCACTTTTTTAAGAGCATGCCTATGATTGGTGGAAGTTAGTTTTGTAGAAACCGCAAATTCCAGAGTTGATTACTTAGGAGTTCTTCATAGTAGAGTTCAAGAAATAATGTGCTGAGGGCATATATAGATGAGAATAAATGAGAGTTTTTGAACTTGTGATAGGAAAACATGACCGCGATGGTATATAAGAGAGAGTTTACACAGTTGAGCAGGTATGCGATTAGTATCATTGGGGGATGAGGTGGACAAGTGTTGCCAGTTTGAGGACGGTCTAAGAGATGAGATCGGATTTCATGTGATCTCATAACAGTATGAAGACTTCATGAGGTTGGTATCTTCTTCCATTTCTATAGAGAAGAGGGTAGAGAAGTCTTCCAGAAGAGACTTCAGAAGGTCAGTGTACAGTGTTGCACAGTCATCGAGCAAGAAGGCTCGCACCACTTCTAGAACCTTTCAGTTTAGGAGATGTGGACAAAGTCAGGGTCAGACGGGGTACACCAGACAGGTACCATCTGTAGTGACAGTTTCCACTGCTGTCAATAGTCAGCCCTAGATACAAAGAGAGACAGTACCACGGTATACATTGTGTGAGAGGATTCATAGAGAAGAGTGCTGAGGACACACTAAGTCTTGCTTCAGGTGTGGGTTCCGAGATAATTTTAAGAGAGACTGCCCATTGCAGATGGTAGAGGATCCCACTCAGACTCAGGGTTTAGCGCTGACACAGGCTAAAGGTCAGGGATAAGTTAGTTCAGGCAGAGGTGGATCTAGACCAGCCGTATCAGGAATAGTGAATAGGCTAGAACCTAGTAAAGCACTAGTGAGGGCCTATGCTATGAGGGCCAGAGATGATCCGAGTGCATCGAACATGGTTGTTGGTACATTTTTTTATCTTTGAATCTTCTTTGATAGATCTGGGTTCTACACATTCTTATATATGTACCAATATAGTTGAGCGGTATAACATATTAGCAGAGAGCTTAGATTATGAGATAGAGGTGACTAGCCCTTTGGGACATAGCACAGTGGTAAATCAGGTGTATAAGAATTGTCAAATTATGGTTCGAGGAATAGAGTTCATGGCAGATTTGATAGAGTTACCTTTCTATGAGTATGATGTTATCCTGGGTATAGGTTAGCTATCTCAGCATGGTGCAGTAATGGATTGCAGGATGAAGTTGGTAGAGTTAAGAATGTTAGAAGATGAGATAGTGGTTATTCAGGGGGAGAGATCCTCACAGCAAATGAGGATCATCTCTATGATGAAATCACAAAAGATGATCAAAAAAGGGGTGTGAGGCTTATTTGGCTCACGTGATCGAATGCAAGAGGGAAAGCCCAAATCTTAGGGATATTATGATAGTGGAGGAATTCCCAGATGTGTTTCCATATGAGTTACCATCAACTGAGAATCAAGGCAGGCAATGTAGAGAAGACATCCTTCAAAACCAGGTCTGGTCATTACGAATTTTTGGTGTTGCCCTTCAGGTTGACCAATGCTCTGACAACTTTTATGAATCTGATCAACCGAATCCTTAGACCATTTTTGGATTAGTTTGTCATGGTGTTCATTGAGAACATCTTGGTGTATTCAAGAATTAGGAATGAACATGAGCAGCATTTGAAAACAGTTTTGCAGACTCTTAGGGAGCAGAAGCTATATGTCAAGCTCTTTAAGTGTGAGTTTTGACTAGATAAGGTTGCCTTCCTCAGGCATGTCATATCGGCCAATGGGATAGAGTGGATCCAAGAAAAGTTGAGGCGATCTTGGATTGGAAATCCCTACAGAATGTTATCTAGATCAAGAGTTTTCTCGACTTAACAGGGTACTACAGAAGGTTTATTAAGGGGTTTTCCATGATTGTTTCTCTATTGACTAGGTTGTTATGGAAGGATATCAAGTTTGACTAGACGGATAAGTGCCAGAATAGTTTTGATCAGCTTAAGAGTCTTCTGACAGAAGCTCCAGTGTTGACACAACCAATTCCAAACAAGGAATATGTGGTTTACTGTAACGTCATACCTTATGCAATTAAGTTCAACCTATCCCTGTATCAAATAATCACACATAGCATGCTGGAAAGACAAAATATCCTATTAACATTGATAGTAATTTTTTTTATATCCTGTAATATCATTCAATGACTCTGCAAGTCTCATATTCTGTAATATCATTCAATGACTTTGCAAGTCTCATATCCTGTAATATCATTCAATGACTTTGCAAGTCAACACTGAGGCTCTTGCCACAATACGATATATCACATATATTAAAACATAAACTTTGCACATAAGTATTTACGAGTTGCTTTCATTTATACATTTTTAAAATCCATTCCCAAAATGAATATACATATTCAAACAGGTAAATACAAAATCCAGATGACATATTTTCATGCTCAAGTGGTATGCAAGGAGAGAGAGTGATGAGGCTCGGCCAATGACCTGAGCTCCATGTCTTTTATACGCTACTCAAAATGAGCTATCACTTTTCTTTACTTGAAAAATGATGCAAATTGATGAGTTGCGGGTCAGTGAGAATAACCATCAAATGAGCTCTAAAGTACCAAACAACTCATAGTAATAAATCACAAATCCAATACATACCATGTATTCCTTTCTATTCATCAGTATCATATAAATATCAATAAAGTTGAAACATATAATCATTACTCCTTATGTATGCAAATGCTTTGCTTATTTCATTTTGTTGTGACCAAGTTAAACAGACATTGCTCCGGGTTTCCATGTGAACATCTGCATTTGCTAGCTAACTTGATCATTTATTTCATTTGCACATTTGTTGGGCCATAAGCCTCTTCTTTTACTTTACAATATCGATTAACTAGTTACAATGCCTTTTAGGTCCATATGCATATGCACTTGTACTTAAGCATTCATCAACCATTGTATCTTACCACATATAACATACATATACCACATATCTACCTTATATGCCACACATATACCTCGTATATACTATACATATACCATGAATATATATCACATATGTCAAACATATACCTCAAATATACCACAAGTATATCATTTATATGTACCACAATGTCACAAAATTATCTATCATTATATTATCAAGGACCAATCATAACAATTGTATGAATCAAAGAGCAAGCAACATTTATTTGCACTAAAGAATTCAATTGATAATTAGACTCACATTTCTGACCCCTAACTTATTATCTATCCGCTCCTTGTGGGTCTCCAATATTTTATGAGCCTAATATGAAAACATAATCGATTAACTCATGATTAGGGAGACTTAATCTGGCTTAAACAAATTAATATGCATTGTTTATATCAATAGTTAAGATTTTTCCTATGAGGCAGTGTGACATTATGGGACTGTTTAGCCTATAACATTTTCTATACTTGACCAATTAATCGGATTATTATTCCTAATTATTAACATATAATTATGTAACATATTAAAATTTCAGACCCATTGGATCATTGTACAATTTTTGGTGGAATTTCTAAGTGTGTTCTATTTTCTGCCTTGTTTTTTGCCTTTAGGCAGTTTCTGGGTACCAATTTTGGTTCATCATAACTTATAATCTATAAGTCATATTTTAATGACACTTTACAGAAACCTATATGGGTTCAAATGTAACATTTTTCATGTTTGCAACATTTATCAATTATATCTCTATGGTCCTCAAATTATAAGAAATATTTCACTGGTTTATAATAGAATTGACTTCCGGACCAGTATGACTTCAAAAGGCCATAACGTAGTCTATACATAACATATTAAGCTAAACTTAGTACCAAATGTTATCTAGGACATAGACCTATAACTTTCAAGTTTGATAATTTACATAATCTAGCTCTAACAAGCTTAAATTAGCTAAACAAGTTGTTAAATCTGCCCAGGGCACTCAATAGGCAGTTCAAACCATGGAACAGTCATAGTTCCATTCACCATAACTCAACATTTACAAGATAGATGAATCTGCAATTTGGTGTACAAATACATAACACATATATCTACAACTGTTATGTTTTGAACTACTTCAAATAATGGCTTTATCATATTCAAAACTAACAAACTCAGTGGCTAACTTACTTAGGATTAACATCCAGACCCATTTCAGTGCAGAGAGGATATCTGATTCTATACACCATATCTTGCAAACATGTTTACATATAACATAAAGGAACAACTTTTGTGTTTTAAGCTTATTTAGATTCGATCTCTAAGATCATCAAAACCATGGCGCAAAATACTGCCTATTAATGAACCCTAAACACCATAATCAAGCTTAACACAAAAATAAATGTTTACTCACCTATAATCACTCTTGGATAATCTTGTTGCTATAATTTTTGGAGTGAAAAAGGGAAGAAATGGTGGCTGGAACTTGAAAATAAATGGAAGGAATGAAGTAAAGAAGAAGAAGATGATGAGAAAAGGAAATGAATATGGTTGCAGCCTAATAAGTTAAAAGGCACCACCATTTCCTTTGTTTCACCCGTCCACTTTTTCTTTTTTTTTTCTCTTTTTTTCTAACTTTTATTTTTATTTTTATTTTTATTTATTTATTTTATTTTTTTCTAATTATTCTTATTATTATTACACAATTCAACACAATATGCAATTTAATCTTAATCTAGTCATTTTGCATACTTTAATTTGGTCACCTTATTTCATTTATTTTTAATACTTTTTATCCTCATTTAGATTATAAATACACATGTGCGACTCGATACAATTACAATGTATTAGGACACGTAGCTAGTGCGTGTCATGGACTTGTCCTACAAAAATACGTATGAAATGCATGTGTTCAATTGAATTATATGCAAGATGCATATGTTCAAATGAAATGCATATGGGGAAGGTTGAGGATGTTACAATTCTCCCCTCCTTTTAAAAATTTCGTCCTCAAAATTTAATACTTGGAAACAGGTGTGGATATTTCTTTTTCATATTTTCTTCTATTTTCCATATTACCTCTTCTAGTAAATGGTTACGCCATAATACCTTAACTAAAGGTACTTTTCAGTTTCTTAGTTGTTTAGTCTTGTATCCAATGATTTGCACTAGTTCCTCTACATAACTCATGTCCTTTACAATCTCAATGGCTTGATCTTTAAGTACATGCGTAGGATCTGACCTGTATCTTCTAAGCATGCTCACATGAAATACATTATGAATCTGAGTCATCTCGAGTGGTAAAGCCAATCTATATGCCAGTGGACCAACTTTCTCAAGAATTTCATAAGGCCCTATGTACCTTGGGCTCAATTTACCCTTCTTGCTTAATCGGATTACCCCTTTCCATGGAGATACTCGTAGAAATACCTTTTCACCTAACTCGTATTCCATCTCCCTTCTAAGCTGATCAACATAACTTTTTCTCTCTGCTTGTGCTGCCTTTAGCTTATTCTTGACAATTTTGATTTTATCCACTGTATCTTGTACTATATATGGCCCTTCTAATGCACGTGCACCTTCTTCATCCCATATGATAGGGCTTTGGCACTTTCTGCCATACAATGCCTCATATGGTGCCATCTGGATACTGCTATGATACTGGTTGTTGTAAGCAAATTCAATCAATGCTATATATTCATCCCAAGCACCTCTGAATTCCATAGAACATGCCCTAAGCATTTCTTCCAATGTCTGTATAGTCCTTTCTGATTGTCCATCAGTCTATGGGTGGAATGCAGTGCTGAAATTTAATTTTGTTCCCAATGCATCTTGTAAACTCACCCAAAAATGTGAAGTAAACCGTGGATCTCTATCAGACACAATGGACATTGGAATGTCATGCAATCTGACTATCTCATTCACATATAATTTTACCAAACTCTCGAGTGTACACCCCCATTTGATAGGTAGAAAATGTGCTGACTTGGTTAATCTATCAATTATTACCCATACTGCATCATTTTTCCATGGGGTTCTTGGCAATCCATAAACAAAATCCATCGTTATTTTCTCCCATTTCCATTATGGCACTGGCAATGGATGTAACTTACCAATTGGTGTTTGGTGTTCAATCTTAATCTGCTGACATGTCAAGCATTTGGAAACATATTATGCTATGTATTTCTTCATTCTTGGCGACCAATAATGAGGCTTTAAACTGTGATACATCTTTGTCATCCCTGGGTGCATTGGATAAGGTGCATTGTGTGTCTCTTCCATTATTTCCTAGCGTAAGTTCTCAGTGTCTGGAACACATATGCGTGACTTTAACATCAGTATATCATTCTGCAAATGAAACTCTGTACTATTTTCCTGCCTTATCATATCAACTTTCTCACATAATTGAGGATCTTTGTTTTGTGCTTCTTTGATCCTCTCCTTTAGTTTAGGTCTGACTTGAAGAGTAGCAATCAGTGATCCTCCATCATGTATATTTAATTCAACATTCATATATCGTAATTGAATCAAATATGGAAAAGAGGATACTTGTAAGTGAGCTACACTGCTATTAGCCTTCATACTCAATGCATATGCTACTACATTGGCTTTCCCTGGATGACATTCAATTGTACAGTCATAATCTTTCAATAGCTCTAACCACCATCTCTGCCTTATGTTTAATTCTTTATGTGTCAGCAAATAACCCAAACTTTTATGGTCTGTGAAGATTTGGAATGTCTCACCATACAGATAATGCCTCCATATCTTCAATGCAAATACGACTGCAGCCAGTTCTAAATCATGCACTGGATATGAGATCTCATGTGGTCTCAACTGTCTGGATGCATAAGCTATCACCTTACCATGTTGCATCAATACACATCCCAAGTCTTGGTGAAAAAGCATCACTATATATCGTAAATCCACTTGTACCCATAGGAATAGCTAACACTGGTGCTGAGGTTAGCCTGTGTTTTAGTTCATCAAAACTCCTCTGACATTCTGGAGTCCACTTGAAAGGCAAATTCTTTCTCAACAATTTAGTCAAAGGGCTAGCAATTAAGGAGAATCCATCAACAAATCTGCGATAGTATCCGGCTAAACCTAGAAAACTACGCATTTTTGAAATATTTTTAGGAGCTTCCCAATATACCATGGCTTCTATTTTCTTTGGGTCAACTTCTATGCCCTTGCTCGACACCATATGTCCAAGAAACACCAAATGATCTAACCAGAATTCACATTTACTCAATTTGGCATATAATTGTTTCTCCCTCAAAGTTTGCAATACAACTTTTAAATGTTGTTCATGTTCTCCCCTATTCTTTGAGTATACCAATATGTCATCAATAAATACTATCACAAACCTATCCAGATATGGTTGAAACACCTTATTCATTAATGCCATAAATGCAGCTGGAGCATTCGTCAACCCAAATGGCATTACTAAAAATTCATAATGTCCATACCTAGTTCGAAAGACAGTCTTTGGAACATCCGCTTCTACTACCTTCAGCTGGTAATAGCCTGATTTCAAATCAATCTTGGAGAATATTTGGGCTCCTTGCAACTGGTCAAACAAATCATCTATTCTGGGCAATGAATATTTGTTCTTCACTGTCATTTTATTCAGTTGCTTGTAATCGATGCACAATCTCATTGTTCCATCTTTCTTTTTAACAAATAATACTGGAGCTCTCCATGGTGATACATTAGGTCTGACATACCATTTATCAAGAAACTCCTACAATTGGGCCTTCAGTTCTTTCAACGCAACTGAGGTCATTCTGTAGGGTGACCTTGATATTGGTGTTGTTCCTGGTACTAGTTCAATAGTGAATTCTATCTCTCTATCTGGTGGTAAACCAGGTAGATCATCTGGGAATACATCAGCAAATTTCCTTACCACTGGTATATTTTCAAGCAAGCTATCAGTGGTTCTAGTATCAGTCACATATGCCAAATATGCTTCACATCCCCCTTTGATCATTCGAAATGCCTTTACAGCTGAGACAGGACATGTAGGTACAAGTTTTCTTTCACCTAGAAATACTACCCTTGGCTAGTTTGGCGATTCTAAAATTACTTCTTTAGTAAAAACAATTCACTATTGCATGATGTCTAGTTAACCAGTCCATTCCCAGTATCACATCAAATTCATATAATGGCAATAAAATCATATCAGATATTAACTCAGCTCTATCAATGCATATCAAGCAATCACGATAGACATTATTCACAACTACTACTGTTCAAAATGGAGTACTCATATTTATGTCAATCCCCCAAAGGCTCATACGTTTGATGCAGTTTAGATGCCATATGCAATGATATAAATGAATGAGTGGAGCCTGGGTCAATCAATGCATATGCTAACATATCATAAATGTAAATATTACCGTTAACTACTTCGGGAGCATCAACTGCCTCCTGTCTAGTCATAGCAAACACCCTGGTCTGAGTAGGGGGTCTAGAACTCTGACCTTCAGATCTGGTCGCTCCTCTGCCTATTGTACCAGTCTTGCCCCTGCCTCTTCCTCTACCCTGTGTCCCACTAGTAGGGTAGACCCTCGGTGCCTCAACAGTAGTCTCAGATACTCCTCTACCTCTACTAGTCTCTGCTAGTTTGGCTCTATTTGGATAGTCTCTATACATGTGCTCCATCGATCCACAGAAATAACTTGCTCCTGTGAGCCTTTTACATTCGCTTATATGTTGTCTACCACAATGAGTACATGTAGGCCTCTGTTCAACATATTGGTTCTGCCCTTTGCCTGGGTAAAAAGAAGTCATAGCACGATCTCTAGAACTCGAGTATCCACCTCTGTTACTAGACTATGCAGGCATATATCTACTTCTTTTTCCCGACCTTCTGCTAGACTCACCAAAGAACTCACGTGCTGCCCTTTTAATTTGTTGTTCTCCAGCTTCTTTCATTAACCATTCAGCTCTGAGTCTGGCATAACTATCAAGATTAGTAGTTGTGATTCTGTTTCTGATCTCATATTTGAGGCTCTCCTCAAACTTCCTGCATTTATCTCGTTCAGTAGAGACCATGAAGGTGGCATAATGAGAAAGTTTGTTAAACTGTACTTCATACTCCGCAACATACATGTTCCCCTATTTTAGATTCAGAAATTCCTTTCTCTTCTCATCTTTATATGCCTCAGGCATGTAATTATTCTGAAATTCTAGGAGGAAATCATTTCATGTCAGAACCGGTGGTTGTGCATCACTGTCGGGGACTGTCTCCCACCATTCATAAGCATTGCCTTGAAGCAAGGATATTGCACAATCAAATTTCTCATCTGGGGTACATCTCATCATATTCAGTACCCTCTGTGTCCTTTTCAGCCATGTCTCAGTTTCTGCTGGGTCTGTTGTGCAATTGAAATCAGTTGCACCATGTTTCCTCAGCTTGTCATAACGTCTTTCCTTGTACATTTCAGGACCATATACTTCCTGTTCTAGGTTTTCATGGGGTACTTATGCATGAGATGACTGTGATGCATGTACTGGAGCTCTAGCTCCTAGTGCTGGTTGATCTCTATGTAAATGAGGTGATGCCTCATGAGAATGCATTTCGGCCGGCCTCTCCCTCCTTGGTGAATAATGTCTTATGATGTCCCTAAAATATATATAAAAGTATGTCACTACATAATGTTCAACATGTATTATGCACATGTTATCATCCTCTTATACATATGCATGTTCCCATAGAACCTATCCCTGCTCTGATATCAAAAACTTAACGTCACACCTTATGCAATTAAGTTCAACCTATCCCTATATCAAATAATCACACATAACATGCTGGAAAGACAAAATATCCTGTTAATATTGATGGTAAATTTTTTTTATATCCTGTAATATCATTCAATGACTCTGCAAGTCTCATATTCTGTAATATCATTCAATGACTTTGCAAGTCTCATATCCTGTAATATCATTCAATGACTTTGCAAGTCAACACTGAGACTTTCGCCACAATACGATATATCACATATATTAAAACATAAACTTTGCACATAAGTATTTACGAGTTGCTTTCATTTATACATTTTTAAAATCCATTCCCAAAATGAATATACATATTCAAACAGGTAAATACAAAATCCAGATGACATATTTTCATGCTCGAGTGGTATGCAAGGAGAGAGAGTGATGAGGCTTGGCCAGTGACCTGAGCTCCATGTCTTTTATATGCTACTCAAAATGAGCTATCACTTTTCTTTACTTGAAAAATGATGCAAATTGATGAGTTGCGGGTCAGTGAGAATAACCATCAAATGAGCTCTAAAGTACCAAACAACTCATAGTAATAAATCACAAATCCAATACATACCATGTATTCCTTTCTATTCATCAGTATCATATAAATATCAATAAAGTTGAAACATATAATCATTACTCCTTATGTATGCAAATGTTTTGCTTATTTCATTTTGTTGTGACCAAGTTAAACAGACATTGCTCCAGGTTTCCATGTGAACATTTTCCATTTTAACATTTGCATTTGCTAGCTAGCTTGATCATTTGTTTCATTTACACATTTGTTGGGCCATAGGCCTCTTCTTTTGCTTTACAATATCGATTAACTAGTCACAATGCCTTTTAGGTCCATATGCATATGCAGTTGTACTTAAGTATTCATCAACTATTGTATCTTACCACATATAACATACATATACCGCATATATGCCTCATATGCCACGCATATACCTCATATGCCATACCACGCATATACCGCATATATCACATATGTCAAACATATACCTCAAATATACCACAAGTATACCATTTATATGTACCACAATGTCACAAATTATCCATTATTATATTATCAATGACCAATCATAACAATCATATGAATCACATAGCAAGCAACATTCATTTGCACTAAAGAATCAATTGATAATTAGACTCACCTTTCTCTTTTGATTCCGACCCCTAACTTATTGTCTATCCACTCCTTGTGGGTCTCCAATATGTTGTGAGCCTAATATGAAAACATAATCGATTAACTCATGATTAGGGAGACTTAATGTGGCTTAAATAAATTAATATGCATTATTCATATCAATAGTTAAGATTTTTCCTATAAGGCAGTGTGACCTTATGGGACTGTTTAGCCTATAACATTTTCTATACTTGACCAATTAATAGGATTCTTTTTTCTAATAAAATTAACATATAATTATGTAACATATTAAAATTTCAGACCAATTGGATCATTGTACAATATTTGGTGGAATTTCTAAGTGTGTTATGTTTTCTGCCTTTAGGCAGTTTCAGGGTACCAATTTTGGTTCATCATAACTTATAATCTATAAGTCATATTTTAACCAAACTTTATAGAAACCTATATGGGTTCAAATGGAACATTGTTCATGTTTACAACTTTTATCAAGTATGTCTCTATGGTCCTACAATTATAAGAAATATTTCACTGGTCCATAATAGAATTGGCTTTCGGACCAGTATGATTTCCAAAGGCCATAACTGTGTCTATAAATAAGACATATACCTATAACTTTTAGCTAAGACATATACCTATAACTTTTATGTTTTGATAATGTACAGAATCTAGCTCTAACAAGCTCAAATTAGCCAAACAATTGGCTAGAGCTGCCCAGGGCACTCAGTAGGTTGTTCAAACCGTGGAACAGTCATGGTTCCATTCACCATAACTCAAACCTTACAAGACATATGAACCTAAAATTTGGTATAAAGATACATAACACATATATCTACAACTATTATGTTTTTTGATACTTCAAATAATGGTTTTATCATATTCAAAACTAATAAACAAAGTGGCTAACTTTCTTAGGGTTCACATCCGGACCAGTTTCAGTACATAAAGGATATCTCATTCTATACACTACTCATGCAAAAAGGTTTACATATCCATAAATATAAGACATAAAGAAACAACATTTGTGTTTTAAGATGTTTCATATTCGATCTCTAAGATCATCAAAATCATGGCATAAAATACTGCTTATTAATGAACCCTAAACACCATAATCAAGCTTAACACAAAAATAAATGTTTACTCACCTATAATCACTCTTGGCTAATCTTGTTGCTGCAATTTTTGGAGTGAAAGAGGGAAAAAATGGTGGCTGGAACTTGAAAAGAAATGGAAGGAATGAAGCAAAGAAGAAGAAGAAGATGAGGAAAGGAAATGAATATAGTGGCAACCTAATAAGTTAAAAGGCACCACCATTTCCTTTGTTTCACCCGTCCACTTTTTCTTTTCTTTTCTTTTTTTTTTCTCTTTTTTTTCTGACTTTTATTTTTATTTTATTTTATTTTCTAATTATTCTTATTATTATTACACAATTCAACAAAATATGCAATTTAATCTTAATCTAGTCATTTTGCATACTTTAATTTGGTCACCTTATTTCATTTATTTTTAATATTTTTTATCCTCATTTAGATTATAAATACACATGTGTGACTCGATACAATTGCAATGTACTAGGACACGTAGCTAGTGTGTCATGGACTTGTTCCTACGAAAATACGTATGAAATGCATGTGTTCAATTGAATTATATGCAAGATGCATATGTTCAAATGAAATGCATGTGGGGAAGGTTGAGGATGTTACATTTATAGTGAGGCATCACACAATGGATTGGGTTGCATGTTAATGTGATAAGGGAAAGTGGTCACCTATTGCTCTAGACAATTAAAGCCTAATGAGAAGAACTACCTGATGCATGATATATAATTGGTGGCCATTGTCTTTGCTTTAAAGATATGGCATCATTATCTATATGGAAAGAAGTGTTACATCTACACTGATCACAAGAGTTTGAAGTATCTTCCTACACAGTGAGATTTGAATTTGAGGTAGAGAAGAAGGTTAGAGTTGATAAAGGATTACGACTGTGTAATTGATTATCATCGAGGGAATGCCAATATGGTGGTCGATGCACTCGGTAGGAAGACCGTAGTAGAGTTGCACATCCAACCAACCTTTAATCAAGATATTAGAGATGCACAGAAGCTTGATGTCAAGCTAGTAGAATTGGTCGTTTTGGTCTTTAAGAAGAAGAGACTGGGTTTCTCAGTTGAGCCAAATGTAGTTTACACTACCAAGGTAGGTTATGTGTACGAGAGGTCTCAGAGTTGAGACAAATAATTATGAGGGAGGCCCATGAGATGAGATTTGCAATGCTTTAGCAGTAACAAGATGTATCAAAACTTGAAAAGGGTGTATTGGTGGTTAGGGATGAAGATAGATATCACAGAGTTCACTGCTAGATGTCTTACATGTCAGCAGGTAAAGGCCGAACATTAGGTAACTTCAGGGTTACTATAGTAGGTCACAATTCTGGAATGGAAATGGGAAAGAATCATTATGGATTTTGTGATTGGATTGCCATTAACATCGAAGAAATATGATACAGTATGGGTGATCATGGAGAGGTTAACGAAGTCAGCTCACTTCTTACCTATTCAGAGAGACTATAATTTGAACCGGTTGGGAGAGTTGTACGTGAATGAGATAGTGCATCTTCAAGGAGTTCCAGTCTCCATCATTTTGGATAGAGATTCACAATTCACATCTCAGTTTTGGGGTAGTCTACAGTGAGCTTTGGGGTACTAAGATCAACTTTAGCACGACTTTCCATTATCAGACAGATGGTCAATCGGAGAAAGTTATTCAGATCTTAGAAGATATGATGAGATGTTGCGTGATTGAATTTGAGGGAAGTTGGGATAGATATCTACTATTAATAGAGTTTGCATACAACAACAATTACCAGTCTAGTATTCAGATGGCTTCGTATGAGACACTTTACGGTAGAAGGTGTCAGACACTATTATGTTAGGTTGAGATCAATGAGAGAAAGTTAGTGGGGCCAGATCTCAAACAAGAGACATAAGAGAAAGTGAAGATCATTATAGATTGACTGAAAGTAGTTTATGATAGACATAAATCCTATGCAGACCTCAAAAGAAAGGACATGGAATACTTAGTGGGAGATAAGGTGTTTCTCAAAGTATCTCCATGGAAGAAGGTTCTTAGATTTGGGAAGAAGGCCAAGTTGAGCCCTAGGTTCATTGGACCTTATGAGATCCTAGAGAGGATTGGACCAGTGGCGTATAGACTTACCATGTTACTAGAGTTGAGTAGGATACACAATGTCTTCCACGTATCCATGTTGAGGAGGTATCAGTCAGATCCTTCTCACATCATCACAGTTGAGCGCATAGAGTTGAGACCAAATTTTTCTTATGAAGAGAAATCAGTCAAGATCTTATCTCATGTGGTAAATGAGCTCAAGAACAAGCAAATTCCGTTGGTGAAAGTGTTATGAAAGAGCCATACAACTAAAGAAGCAACATGGAAAAGCGAAGAAATGATGAAGGCACAATGCCCTCAATTGTTCCTAGATGTCATGACAGATAATTTTGAAATATCCTAAGGGGGATGCATTATTATTATTATTGATATGAATATGGTTAAATTGACATGTTTGAGAAATAATTCTGATTATTATTGATGATTACAGATGATATAGTCATGTTAGATAGCTTGAATGCATGTCGGAATGTTGATAGGATGGCGGACATAGTGAGTGTTGCATGTGGAATTGGCATGATTTGTGATGCTCTATTGTTTTGAAAAAATTTCCAAATTCATAGTCGTGATGTCGTGAGATGTATTATTATTGCTAAAGCAGACCCATTCACGGGCAACTTCAAGGTTGGGTTCATGCCCATGAAAGGGTGATTAAGGTTGATTCACAGGTTGAATCACAGCTTGAGTCATAGGCAGGACTACCTGTGAAGTGGTCTTTCATGGCTGTGAATGGTTATTCATGGGCGTGAAGATGTTATGATGAAAATTTTACATGTTTGGTTTTGAATCAGATTTGATTCATAGGGAGGTGGTAGGCCTCTTATGCATGCTATTAGCATGGTGTGGAAATATATGATTGTAAAAATCATAAGATTTATATAAAATATGGTAATGTATAATATAAATGTGTGTATGATAATTTTGTAAGCTCAATACTCGGACTATGACTAGATCTAGGATAAATGACATGGCATTGAGGGAAGAGTTCAGTACCGAGTGACCTATGTTGGTCATATATATTTAAGGCCCAAAGGTTACCGGACCAAAGTGCCTTAATGGATTATATACTTGAAGGCCTAGAGGTTAGTGAACCAGAGCGCATTGGTGGGTTATATATATTGAAAGCCCAGAAATTAGCGGATCAAAGCGCCTTGGTGGGTTATATATATTGAAGACCTATAGATTAGTGGACCAGAGAGTCTTAGTGGGTTATATATATTTTATAGCCAGAGGTTACCGGACCAGAGCGTCTTAGTGGATTATATATATTTTATAGCCATAAGTTAGCAAACCAGACCGCTTCGGTGGGCTGAGTTGCTGATATCCATTTTAGTATAGTTATGAGTAAGTAGGCAAAGGAAAGATAATTAATAAATTGTTATATATTATTGAACTATGAAGGGTATTTTCGTCATTTGATGATAACAAATATGTTGCCATGATATTGTACCAAGAAAGGGGGTTGAATTGGATAAGAATATATCACACAGGAATTTTTATAGAGGTTCAAGTGTTAACAAACCTTACTCCTCTCCCCAATCTCAATTGGGAGTTTCACTAACACACTAAGTGTTATAATGGAGTTTTACAAGCTCACTCCTAACTATGGTGTTTCTAACAATGGATCACATCTAACCCAGAAATCTCTTATGTTTAATGGCTCACACAATAAACCAATTCCTTGTATTTTAAATGCTCACACAAATAACCCTTACAAGTATTTTACTCTTAACCCAATATACCCAAACTCACTTGAGTAGTAGATTACAAAGAGAAACACTCACAAATCTATAATGCTTAGAAAACAATGAGCAAAAAGATTTTTACAGAGAATTAATTTTTGTTTTAAAGTCGTAAATGCACAAAATGGCTACAGCAAGATTGAGATTTGAAGTATTTACTATTCTCTTGTTTTGGATTCATAAATGACTTGCATTTATACTTCCATGGCGAATTATAGCCATTTGGTTGCATTTAATGTGAAAATAGTCGTTGCACCAACTTTTAATTTCGCGTTTGATATGTTTCTCTTTCCTCTTTCACAATCGTGAATAAGTGTGTCACAGTCGTGTCTGTTCTTCTAAGCCATGACTTGAGTGGTGACTTCGGTCGTGAAATATTCTGGAATGATTTGAAATGATTTATAATGAGTGTGACATTATTCTTTCATGGGCGTGAACATCCTTTCTAGCCATGGTCCAAGTAGTGACTCTGGCCGTGAGGCTCTCTGGAGAAATTTGACATATTTTCGCACGGGCGTAACATTATTTCACGGGCGTGACTGATATGATCATTCACGGTTGCTATCATTCTTCATGGCCGTGAATTTTAAATATTTGGTAGTTGGCGCTAAGCTTTATCACGAGTGTGATATAAAATGTCACGGACATGAATAATGTTATTTCTTCAATTTTTGTCTTTTTAAGGTTAGTCTTTCATTCTTCATTCTTGTTATCATGTTCCATACTCCATTCAATAAACTTAAAAAACAACTATGTTAAATACATTATTGCTATTTTTTTTAGCATCAAAATGACAGAAATACCCCTCAAGGTTCAACAATCTCCCCATTTTTTACAGTGATAAATAATCTAGCAATATGTGCTTTTGAGAAGTCTCCCGCTCAAAAGATGCTTGAGATAAACAATTACTGAAGTGCAAGAATTGTAAAGAATGATGAAGTATAACATCAAAATATGCCTCCTAGTTTAGGTATATGCAAGTATAATTAAGGTATATTAGCTCATTTGCATACTTGCATATTCATTTGATTCAATGATTCAAATAAGTATTTTAAATATATTGCACTTAACTTTAAATATAATATATTGCTAGGTTCTCCCCCTTTTGTCATCAACAAAAAAAATAACAAAAAGATAAATTATAATGGAAAACAAATGCAATTATATTAATATTAAAAGAAGAATACAAGGATTTGAAAAGAGATTTGAAGTCCTACATCAAACATGCTAGAAATTAACATAGCTAAAATATAGTCTAACTAGATTTGGAGCTGGACATCCCATCTCTAAGGCGAGCTACTTCCACCTCGAGGCTCTCCATGCGAGACTCTATGAAATCCTTGAGGTTTTCTAACCTCTCATCCATTGAAGCCTGCAATTGGTCAAACCGTGGTGCCAGGAGATCAGCCACTTGCTGAGCCAAGTTCGGTGTGGAGGCAAAAGCTTGTCCAATTTCCTGTTTAACCTCTAGGGTCGCTGTCTCAACTCGAACTCTCTTTCTCTATCGGATTCCCTGGAGGCCAGCTTTGAAGTCGTCGGAATCATTGTCCTCCCAAATAATCTCACCAGCTGTGTGGGTGAAGTGGTAGTAGATGTTGTTCTCGTGAACTATGCGAACCACCGATCCTATTTTGATAAATGACTCGACGTCTAGTCAGTCTCGAGGATGTGCTGGTACAAGATTGAAGTGGTGCTTTGCTAGCTTCAAATACCCAAGCTTTATAGCAAGGTGAGTCACATACCCACCAATCAAAATGTCTCCGGAGGGCCTCTTAAGGCCATCTCCATAAGAAAGAGCTCAGATTTCTAAATTGATCTGTTGCTGTCTCCTCTAGCAAAAATGCTATAAGTTAGAAACCTATGCAAGTATTTGTGCACTGGAGATTGAAGGTGGGTGCTTTTCATCTTCTTGATGTACCAGCTGCAGTCAAGCCCGAAATGAGTCCATGCCTGAGTAGCATAGAACTCCACCTCACTCTCATTAAGGATACCGTCAGAGGGAAGGTTGAACATGTCACCAAACTCTGTGGCAGTGAGGGTGTTCGGATGCTTGCAAAGTTGAAATTTTACCATGCTGGTAGGAGATACTTGCAGGGTGCTAAGGAACTCAAGAGTTTGTTCCCTCAGCGTCGGTTGATGGATATCAACGAAATCTTTTAGGTGACAAGCCTGGAGTTGTTCCATCATGCTTGTCTCAAGACCAAGTGTTCTGATAGTTTGTCACTCAAATGATCGAGAGGAAAGAAGTGGTCTTTTCTTAAGAGCCATGTACCTTGGATGACAGTGCTCCGAGATGATATTAAGAAGGTAGTCCGTGTACCTTCTTGGAGCATGAGACTTCTTTCTGGTGCATTTGGAGGAGCCAGGTTCCATTTTTTATTGAGAAATATATTTTTGAACAGAGAAAATTTGATGGAATTTTGGAATAGAACCTAGAGTGTTTTGATTTCTAATGATAGAAATGGTTTTTAAAGGTATTTATATATGGAATGAGTTGCCAGGGGGCTAGAATCTATGAAATGGTATTGAATGGTGATAAATGAGAGAAGTTGGAGAGTTGGAAATGAGAGAAATAATGGAAAAAAATGTTTTATAGCCGACAATTTCACGGGCGTGAAATGTCGTGTTCACAGTTTGCTGAAGAGACGCTCTACCCGTGATGAGGGATGTGAAACGATTCACGGTCGTGACAATTAAAGGTCATGGGCGTCAATGATGAAATATCACAGTGGTGACAAATGAGTTACAGTCGTGAAGTACAATCTTCACTACTTGTAACTGTGAGACAGGACCTGACACAAAGCGTGAATGCTTCTGTAAGTTTTTTATGGAAATATTCACGGTTGTGAATAATCATCACGGGTGTGAACGAAGGTTTTCATGGTGGTGATAGCGAAAGGTTATGGGCATGAAACATAGTCTTCACTACCTTCAACCGTGAAGCATGTCGTGAAGCAAGGCATGAAAACTACTGGAGCTTTTGGCGATTATGATCACGGCCGTGAATATATGTCACATGAGTGAATTTCCTAAGATCCTCATTAAATAAAACTAAGTCTAAAACAAGACTAACGCATTTCTAAAGTGGTTTTATCCCCTATAACATATATTTCTATGAAGTTAGCTACTTCATATCTAAAAAGATGAGGCAAAAACACAAGATTATCAATCAAGGTTCGACAATTTTGACAATTATAAAGTTAATCCATCAATCATACCAAGCTCTCTTCTTATGAAATTAAATCTTTCCTCATTTAGAGACTTAGTGAAGATATCTGCCAATTGATTGTCTATCCTTATAAATTCCAAAACAACATCTCCATATTGAACATGATCTCTAACAAAATGATGTCTTATGTCAATATGCTTACTTCTAGAGTGTTGAATGAGAATCTTAGACAGATTTATAGCACTTGTATTGTCACATCTAATAGGTATATGGTCCATACTATAACCATAATCCTTAAGTTATTGTTTTATCCAAAGGATTTGTGTACAACAACCTCCTGCTGCCACATACTCTGCTTCAGCGGTAGAAAGAGCAGCAGAAACTTGTTTCTTGCTAAACCAAGTATTGAACCTTGAGGGGTATTTCTATCATTTTGATGCTAACAAATAAAATAGCAATAATGTATTTAACATACTTGTTTTCTAAGTTTATTGAACAGGGTATGGAACATGATAGCAAGAATGGAGAATGGAAGACTAATCTTAAAAAGACAAAAAAATGAAGAAATAGCATGTTCACACCCGTGACCTTGTATGTCACGCCCGTGATGAAGCTTAGCGCTAACTGTCCAATATTTAAAGTTTACGGCCATGAAGAATCATAGCAACTGTGAATTATCATATCAGTCACGCCCGTGAAAGAAAGTCACGCCCGTGAGAAAACATGTCCAATTCCTCCTAAGAGCTTCACGACCAGAGTCACTACTTGGACCATGGCTAGGAAGGATGTTCATGCCCGTGAAATAATAATGTCACGCCCATGATCAAACATTTTAAATCCTTCCAGAATGTTTCACGGCCAAAGTCACCACTCAAGTCACGGCTTGGAAGAACAGTCACGACCATAACACTCCTACTCACGACTGTGAACGAGAAAAGAGAAACATGTCAGGAACAAAATTAAGAGTTGGTGAAACAACTATTTTCGCATTAAATGCAACCAAACGTCTATAATTCACCATGGAAGTATAAATGCAAGTCATTTATGAATCCAGAATGAGAGAATAGCTAATACTTCGAATCAAAATCTTGTTGTAGCCATTTTGTGCATTTAATACTTTCAAAACAAACATTAATTCTCTGTAAAAATCTTTTTGCTCATTATTTTCATTATAGATTTGTGAGTGTTTCTCCTTATAATCTACTACTCAAGTGAGTTTGGGTATATTGGGTTAAGAGTAGAACACTTGTAAGGGTTATTTGTGTGAGCCTTTAAAATATAAGGAATTGGTTTATTGTGTGAGCCATTAAAACACAAGGGATTTCTGGGTTAGGTGTGATTTATTGTTAGAAACACCATAGTTGGGAGTGAGCTTGTAAAACTACATTGTAACACTTAGTGTGTTAGTGAAACTCCCAATTGAGATTGGGAAGAGGAGTAGGGTTTGTTAACACCCGAACCTCTATAAAAATTCTTGTGTGATATCTTCCTATCCCTACTCAACTTAACTTTTCTTTCTGCACTTAAAAGTTAAGAAAAAAAAATTTTAATATCCAATTCAACCTCCTTTCTTGGTTCAATATAAAAATTTTTAATATCCAATTCAACCTCCTTTCTTGGTTCAATATCTGGGCAACACCAAGAAACTAAGCATTCTCCAATAAAGTGATAAGTACCTGAAGTACTTTTTCTATCTAAAAGACTTCCAGCATAATCAGCATCTGAATATCTTATTATGTGAAAGGATGAATTTCTAGGATACCATAAACCTAGGTGCAATGAGCTATGTAAATATTTTAAAATTCTCTTTACTGCATTTAAATGTGACTCTTTAGGACATGATTGAAAGCGAGCACATAAGCATACACTATACATTATATCGGATATAGAGGCAGTAAGATATAAAAGTGATCCAATCATACCTCTATAGAGATTTTCATTAATGCTCTTACCCTTTTCATCTTTGTCTAATTTTGTTGATGTGCTCATTGGAGTCTTTGCATTTTTGCATCATTCCATTCCAAATTTCTTAAGTAAGTCTTTGGCATATTTGGATTGGTTGATGAATATGCCCTCATTGCCTTGTTTTATTTGTAGACCGAGGAAGAATTTTAGTTCACCCATCATACTCATTTCAAATTCCCTAGTCATACACTTAGCAAATTCTTAGCAAAGCAATTTATTAGTAGACCCAAATATGATGTCATCAACATAAATTTGAACAATTAGAGTATCATGCTTATACTTTTTAATGAATAATGTAGCGTCAATATTCCCCTTTGTAAAATTATTTTTTAAGAGAAAAGAACTTAGTCTTTCATACCAAGCTCTTGGGGCTTGTTTCAAACCATATAAAGCTTTTGAAAGTTTAAATACATGGTTGGGCAAATCATAGCTTTCAAAAACCTGGTGGTTGTTCTACATAAACTTCTTCTTCTATAAAGCCATTTAAAAAGGCACTTTTTACATCCATTTGAAAGAGTTAGAAATTCATATGGCATACATATGCTAAAAGTATTCTTATGGCTTCTAATCTAGCTACAGGAGCATAAGTCTCATCATAATCTATTCCTTCTTCCTGATTATATCCTTTTGCAACCAACCTAGACTTATTCCTAGTTATTAAACCTTGTTCATCTAGTTTATTTCTAAATACCCATTTGCTTCCAATGATTTGATGCTATTTGGGTCTAGGTACTAAGGTCCATACCTTACTTTTCTCAAATTGGTTGAGTTTCTCTTGCATAGAAATCACCCATCTTTCATCATTAAGAGCCTCATCAATATTTTTAGGCTCAATTTGAGAAAAAAAGACAAGATTAGAAACTAAATGTTTGAGATGAGATCTAGTATTTACTCTCATTGTAGGATCACCAATGATTTACTCTTGGGGGGTGATATTTTGTCAATCTCCATTCCTTTGGGAGCTCTTGCCTATTTTCCTCTTGATCTGGAAGTAGAGTATCATCTTGATGTGAATCTTCTTGATCATTTTCTTTTCTTTCATTTTCAAGATCAAGTCTTTCAATGGTACAATGTTTTTGGATTTGAAGGATGACTTGTATTGTTTTCCTCTTTGGCAAGGTTCACATGTCTTGTCTTTTTCAAATTTGACTTTTGGCAGTCCCTTTACTAACTCTCTTATACTGAGGCTTTGAATTAAATCCATGCTTGCATGACCAGACCTTCTATGCCACAGCCAAGATTCATCACTAGTAGTCACAAGACACTTAGAGGAATGGTTATATATTTTGTGTAAGTCTATTATGTAGGTATTGACATCTCTATTTCCTTTAAATATCTCTTGGCCATTAATAGAGGTTACAAGACATTCGTTGGAAGTAAATATTACTTTGTTTCCCTTATCATATAGTTGACTTACACTTAACAAGTTATGTTTCAAGCCATCAACAAGTAAGACATCTTTAATGAATGTAGTACCATTAATACCAATAGAGCCAATGCCAATTACCTTACCCTCAGCATTGTTTCTAGAGGTAACTTTACCTCCATCAATACTCTTGAATTCATTGAAAAGTTCTTTGTCTCCGGTCATATGCCTTGAGCATCCACTATCTACTAGCTAAGTATTTTTGTTTATTGTGGACTTGAGGCATACCTATAGAATCACAATTCAAGTATGGTTTTTAGGTACCCAAATGAGCTTGGGTCCTTGGGGCTTAGCACATGAAGGTTCCCAATGAGCCTTCCTTGTCCAGCAATGTTTATTTATGTGACCAAATTTCATACAATAATTACATTGTTTAGCTCTAAATATGTTTTTTGGTCTTACAATGCTTTTGAATGCCATATTTCTATTAGGTTGAGTTTGAGAGCAATGGCATGCACAAGCATGATGAATTGGTGCTTTTTCTAGGTGCATGCTTCTTATACATAAACGCATGATTAGCCTTTTGAGGTTTCCTTCTTAGGCTTACCAACCCTTGATCATCCCTCTTATGTATAGAAGATTTAGTGTATTTTGTGCACTTAGCCCTAGGGGCTGTTGCAGTAAATGTGGAGATGTGAGGTTCACTTGATTTAACAAAAGTAGTCTTGTGAGAAGATGATGATATACCCTTAAATCCTAGACCATGTCTAATTAAGAGTGGTCTTTGAGACACAATGAGAGTATCTAAACTCTCATTTCCCTTGTGAAATTTTGAAATGGAGTTTCTAAGTTCGTCAACTTCATTTTTTAAAATATTATTTTCTTTAAGCAAGGATTTAGTTGAGGGTCTTGAAGAGTACTCATCTAATGACTTTTGAAGAGATTCATTAGATGATTTAAGCTTAAAGTTCTCCTTTTTCTAAAACATCCATTTTGATTTTCAAATTAGAAATGTTATTCTTATAAGTATTGAATTTACTTTTATATTTCTCAAGTTCTAGATTCAATACTTCTATTAGGCTTTGCTCATCATCATCTTCACTATTACTATCATTATCACTACTATCATTATTGAAAGAGTATGAGTGAAGTGATCCTACCATATCCGACACGTGATCCTCTATAGCCATGAAGCATAGGTTGACCTCTTCACTTTCATTGTCATCTTTTTCACTTGAAGAGCTTTTGTCATCCCATGTGGCTCTGTGACCTTTCTCCCCATTGTCTCTTTGGTATTTTCTCTTGTGCTTCTTTAGCCTTGGACATTCCGGTTTAACATGCCATTTTTCCCCACATTCATAGAACTTTACCTCCTCTTTACTTCTTTGTGAGTAATTAGAGGTCTATTTGAGGTTTCTTTGCCTAAATTTTCTAGAGTTTCTCATTCTCTTCTTAATAATTCTTTTCAGCCTTCTTGAGAGCATATCAATGTCCTCATTTGCATCATCACTCTTTTCTTCATCATCTTTAACTTCCTCTTGAGATTTTAAAGTGGAGGTTTTTAGTGCTAGAGGCTTTCTTTTTTCTGGCTCTGCTTCAAGCTCTCTATCTCGTTTCACTGCCATTTCATATGTAAGAAGTTTGCCAATAAGTACATCGGTATTCATGATGCTCATGTCTTCATTTGCCTTTTCTATGCAACTCTTGAACCATAATCTTTGAGAGGAAGACTTCTAATAATTTTGTTATTTACATCTTCCAAGCTCAGGTGTTTTCCAAGCTTTCTCATGCCATTTATGATGGCTAGAAAATGGTTGGTCATGTCAGTAATTGACTCATTGGATTTCATCTTGAAGAGTTCATACTCTGAAGTAAGAAGTTCAATCTTCTTGACTCATTGGATTTCATCTTGAAGACTTCTAATAATTTTTTTTCTTAACTTTTAAGTGCAGAAATAAAAGTTAAGTTGAGTAGGGACATGAAGATATCACACAGGAATTTTTATAGAGGTTCGGGTGTTAACAAACCCTACTCCTCTCCCCAATCTCAATTGGGAGTTTCATTAACACACTAAGTGTTACAATGGAGTTTTACAAGCTCACTCCCAACTATAGTGTTTTCTAACAATGAATCACACCTAACCCAGAAATCCCTTGTGTTTTAATGGCTCACATAATAAACCAATTCCTTGTGTTTTAAAGGCTCACACAAATAACCCTTACAAGTGTTCTACTCTTAACCCAATATACCCAAACTCACTTGAGTAGTAGATTACAAAGAGAAACACTCACAAATCTATAATGCTCAGAAAACAATGAGCAAAAATATTTTTACAGAGAATTAATGTTTGTTTTAAAGTGGTAAATGCACAAAATGGCTACAACAAGATTGAGATTTGAAGTATTTACTATTCTCTTATTCTGGATTTATAAATGACTTGCATTTATACTTCTATGGAGGATTATAGTCGTTTGGTTGCATTTAATGCAAAAATAGTCGTTGCACCAACTTTTAATTTTGCGCCTAACATATTTCTCTTTCCTCTTTCACAGTCGTGAATAAGTGTGTCACGATTGTGACTGTTCTTCTAAGCCGTGACTTAAGTGGTGACTTCAGTTGTAAAGTATTCTGAAAGGATTTGAAATGATTTATCACGGGCATGAACATCCTTTCTAGCCGTGGTCCAAGTAGTGACTCTGGCCGTGAAGCTCTCTAGAGGAAATTGACATGTTTTCTCACGGGCGTGACTTTCTTTCACGGGCGTGACTGATATTATCATTCATGTTTGCTATCATTCTTCATAGCCGTGAACTTTAAATATTTGGTAGTTGGCGCTAAGCTTCATCACGAGCATGACATAAAATGTCACAGGCGTGAATAATGTTATTTTTTCAACTTTTGTCTTTTTAATGTTAGTCTTTCATTCTCCATTCTTATTATCATGTTCCATACCCTGTTCAATAAACTTAGAAAATAAGTATATTAAATACATTTTTGCTATTTTATTTGTTAGCATCAAAATGACGGAAATACCCCTCAAAGTTCAACAAAATAAAATGCAATAATGTATTTAACAATGTTTGTGTTCTAAGTGTGTTAAACAGGATATACTTTGATTATAACATGAAGCAAGATTGAAAGACATCCTTTGAAGATAAAAATCAAAGAAATAGCAAAGTCACGCCCGTGACTACTAATGTCACGCCTGTGAATATAACTGAGCACCAATTTTCCACCATTCAAAGTTCACAGCCATGAAAGATCAAACAATTCGTGATTGATCAAACAAGTCATGCCTGTCAAATAACATTCACGCCCATGACCTAACATGTCCAATTCTTCCAGAAAGTTTCACGGTTAGAGTCACCACTTGGACCACAGCTTGGAAGAATATTCATGTCCATTAAAGTATTAGTCACGCCCATGATCAAACACTTCCAATTCTTCTAGAGAGCTTCATGGCCAGAGTCACCACTTGGACCATGGCTTGGAAAAACATTCACGCCCGTGACATATATAGTCACGCCCATGAACGAAGACAGAGAAATATGTCAGATGCGAGTTAAGAGTTAGTTCAATGGCTATTTTCACAATAAATGCACCCAAACGGCTATATTTCATAGAGGGAGTATAAATGGATGTCATTTATGAATCCCAACATGAAGGATAACAAGAAGAACACAATTATTTTACATCTTTAATCTTGTTGTAGCCTTGTGCATTAATTATTTCTCAACAAACCTCTATTCTTTGTGAAAACCTAGTTGCTCATAATTTTTTAGCATTGTAGGTTGGTGAGTGTTTTCATTGTAATCAATTACTCAAAAGTGAGTTTGGGTATATTGGGTTAAGAGTGAAACACTTGCAAGGATTTATTGTGTGAGCCATAAAACACAAGAAATTGGTTTTTATGTGAGCCATTGAAAAACACAAAGGAATTTTTTGGGTTAGGTGTTAGCAATTGAGAGAAACACCATAGGTAGGAGTGAGCTTGAAAAACTCCATTGTAACACTTAGTGTGTTAATAAAACACCAAATCAAGATTGGGGAGAGGAGTAGGATTTGTTAATACCGAACCTCTATAAATATTGTGTGTGATATATCTCCTTCCTTCCTGTATTTTATTTATTCCGCACTTTCAATTAAGCAAATTTTTATTTGATAGCCAATTCAACCCCTATATTGGTTTATTGTCTGGGCAACAATTGGTATCAGAGCTTGTCTAGCAACAAAGCCTAATAAGCGCTAGCAAAAACCAAGAAATGACTAGTGAAGGATTTCAAAGTCTCAAGTCTTGCTTTGATGGAACAAAGCATGCTCATTGGAAATTCTGGATGGAGACATATCTCGATAGTGAAGGAATTTAAGTTTGGGATAGTGTTTGGAAAAAATGGACACCACCAACCAAAAGAGGAGTTAATGGTGAAAAAGAAATTCATTCAAAAGATAATTGGACGAAGCATCAACAAAGAGCTAATTTCAAAAACAAAAAGGCAATTATAATCCTCGCAAACTCTTTATCTATTGAAGAATATAGCAGAATCCAACATTGTCCTACCACATATAGCATGTGGAAAACATTACAGAATTATCATGAAAGAACCAAATAAGTAAAATCCAAGAAGATTCAATTTTTTACTTCAGAATATGAGCTCTTCAAAATGAAATCCAATGATTCCATCACCAATATGACGAACTGTCTTCTAGCCACCATCAATGGCATGAGAAAGCTTGAAAAATACTTGAGCTTGAAAGATGTGAACAATAAAATTCTAAGAAGCCTTCCTCTCAAAGACTATGTTCAAGAGTTGCGGGTATAGAAAAGGCCAATGAATATATGAGCATCATGCCTACCGATGTGCTTATTGGCAAACTTGTAATGCACGAGATGACGATAAAAAGAGATAGAGAACTATAAGCCAAACCAAAAAAAGAGAAAGCCTCTAGCACTCAAAGCCTCTACTTCAAAATTGGAAGAAGTAATTGAAGATGATGAAGAAAAGAGTGATGATGAAAATGGAGACATTGTCATGCTTTCAAGAAGAATAAAGAGAATAATTGAAAAAAGACTCTTCAAATGACTTTCAAAGAAATAAAGAAGAGGTAAAGTGTTATGAATGTGGGAAGAAATGACATATCAAACCAGAATGTCCAAGGCTCAAACACAAGAAAATATTTCAAAAAGATGATGGGGAGAAAGGTCACAAAGCCATATGGGATGACGACAGCTCTTCAAGTGAAAAAGATGATAATGAAGGAGAAGTTGTCAACCTATGCTTCATGGCTTTAGAGGATCATTTCACGGATGAGGTAGGTCCTTCTTACTCATACTGTTTTAATGATAATTGTAGTGATAATAATAGTGATAGTGAAGATGATGATGATGAGCAAAGCTTAATAAAAGTGTTGAATCTAGAATTAGAAAAATATAGAAGTAGACTTAAAACTTATATAAATAATATTTTAGATTTGAAAAACAAAATGGAAGTTTTACAAAAAGAGAATTCTAATTTTAAGACTTCTAATGGAACTCTTCAAAAATCTTTAGATGAGTATTCCTCTAGACTCTCAACTAAATCTTTTCTTAAAGAAAATAATATTTTTGAAAAATGAAGTTGAGGAACTTAGAAACGCAATTTCAATGTTTCATAAAGGGAAAGAGAGTTTAGATACTCTCATAGTTTCTCAAATACCACCTTTAATACAACATGGTCTAGGCTTTAATGAAACATAGTCTTCTTCTCACTATACTATATTTGTTAGGTCTAGTGCACCAAAAACCTTCACAATTGAGAAAATAGTCCCAAGGGCTAAGAGCATAACACACACAAAACTCTATATTCAAAAAAAGAATAGTCAAGGGTCACTTGGCTTAAGAGGGAAACCTAAAAAGGTCAATCATGCTTTTATGAATAAAAGGCATACACCTAGGAAAGCACTTATTCATCATGCCTGTGTATGTCATTGCACACAAACTTATTCTAAAAAGATGTTAAAACCTAAAAGCATGTCAAAACCGAAAAACATATATAGAGTTAAACAATGCAATTATTGCATAAAATTTTATCATATCAACAAGCATTGTTAGATAAGGAAGGCTCATTGGGAACCTTCAAGTGCTAAACCCCAAGGACCTAAGTTCGTTTGGGTACCTAAAAACGATACTTGAATTATGGTTTTATAGGTATGCCTCAAGTCCACTATAAAGGAAAATGCTTGGCTTGTGGATAATGGATGCTCTAGGCATATAACCAGAAGCAAAGAACTCTTCAATCACATCAAAAGAATTGATGGTGGTAAGGTAACCTTTGGAAACAATGTTAAGGGTAAGGTAATTGGTATTGGCTTTATTGGTATTAATAATACAACTTTTATTGAAGATGTTTTGCTTGTTGATGGTTTGAAACATAATTTGTTAAGTGTAAGTCAATTATGTGATAAGGGAAACTAAGTTATCTTTACCTCAAATGAATGTCTTGTAACCTCTATAAGTGGCCAAGATATATTCAAATGCGATAGATATGTTAATACTTACATAATAGATTTCCTCAAAATATCTAACATTTCCTTTAAGTGTTTTATGTCTATTAGTGATGAATCTTGGCTATAGCATAGAAAGCTTGGTCATGCAAGTATGAAATTAATTCAAAGCCTTAGCAAATGAGAGCTAATGAGTGGACTTTCAAAAGTCAAATTTGAAAAAGATAAGCCATGTGAACCTTGCCAAAGAGGAAAATAATATAAGTCATCATTCAAATCCAAAAATATTGTAATTACCTTTAAACCTTTTGCATTTAGATCTTTTTGGACCTACTAGAGTTGCTAGTCTATGAGGTAAACATTATGCTTTTGTCATTGTTGATGATTACTCTAGATTCACTTGGGTAATTTTCTTAGCTCAAAAGAGTGATGCTTTTGAATCTTTCAAAATTTTTGCTAAAAGAGTTCAAAATGAAAAAGACTATTTTATTTCCAAAATAAAAAGAATCGTAGCAAAGAATTTGAAAATGAAAATTTTGAAAACTTTTGTTTAGAATATAGTATTTCACACGATTTTTCAACTCCTGGGACACCTCAACAAAATGGGGTAATAAAAAGGAAAAATTGAACTTTAATTGAAATGGCTAGAACAATGCTCAATGAGTATGGTTTACCAACCTACTTTTGGGCCGAATCCACTAATATAGGGTGTTATATTTCAAATCGAGTTTTCAAAATACCACTTTTAAACAAAACTTCTTTTGAGCTATGGAATGGAAGAAAACATATGATATCTTACTTTAGAGTATTGGGATGCAAGTGTTTTATATTAAACACCAAGGACAACCTTGGAAAATTTACTTCTAAATCCAATAAAGGTATCTTCTTAGGATACTCTATAACTAATGAAGCTTATAGAGTTTTAATAAAAGGTCTTTAGTTGTTGAAGAGTCTATGTATGTTGTTTTTGATGAATCTAGTAAACTTGATTTTGGAAAATGTAGTGTTCTTGATGATATTGTAGGTACAATAGAGAAGTTTAATCTTGATCATGAGAAAGATGATGATGATCAAAAGAAACAATAACAAGATGTCTCTCTACCTCAAGCTCAAGAGCAAGACAACCAAAAGTTTCCAAAGGAATGGAAAATGATAAAGAATCACCCTAAGGAACAAATCATTGGTGATCCTACTAAGGGTGTAAGTACTAGATCTCATCTCAAACTCTTAGATTCTAACCTTGCCTTTGTCTCTCAAATTGAGCCTAAAAATATTGATGAGGCTCTTAATGATGAAAGTTGGGTTATTGCTATGCAAGAGGAACTCAACCAATGTGAGAGAAGTAAGGTATGGACCTTAGTTCCTAGACCCAAAGACCATCAAATCATTGGTAGTAAATGGTTGTTTAGAAATAAGTTAGATGAACAAAGCTCAATAACTAGGAATAAAGCTATGTTAGTTGCAAAAGGTTATAATCAATAATAAGGTATAAATTATGATGAAAGCTATGCTCCGGTAGCTAGATTAGAAGTCATAAGAACACTTTTCGCATTTATATACTATATGAATTTTAAACTTTTTCAAATGGATGTCAAAAGTGCATTCTTAAATGGTTTTATAAAAGATGAAGTATATGTAGAACAACCTCCAAGTTTTGAAAGCCATAACTTTCCTAATCATGTTTTTAAACTTTCAAGAGCCTTGTATGGATTAAAACAAGCTCCAAGAGCTTGGTATGAAAGACTAAGTTCTTTTCTCTTAGAAAATAATTTTTCAAAAGGACATGTTGATACAACCTTGTTTATTAAAAAATATAAGCATGACATTTTAATTGTTCAAATCTATGTTGATGATATCATATTTTGGTCTACCAATGGATTGCTTTGCCAAGAATTTGCTAAGTGTATAACTAGGGAATTTGAAATGAGCATGATGGGCAAACTTAAGTTCTTCATTGGCCTACAAATCAAGCAAAGCAATGAGGGCATATTCATCAACCAATCCAAGTACACCAAATAGTTAATCAAGAAATTTGGAATGGAATGATGCAAATATCCTAAGACTCCTATGAGCACATGAATAAAAATGGACAAAGATGGGAAGGGGAAGAGCATAAATGAAAAGCTCTATAGAGGTACGATTAGATCACTTTTATACCTTACTGCCTCTAAGCCCGATTTAATGTATAGTATATGCTTATGTGCTAGATTTCAATCTTGTCCTAAGGAATCACATTTGAATGTTGTAAAAAGGATTTTAAAGTACTTGAATGACACATTGCATCTAGGCTTATGGTATACTAGAAATTCATCTTTCCATATCATAGGATATTCAGATGCAGATTATACCAGTAGTCTTTTGGATAGAAAAAGTACCTCAGGGACTTGTCACTTTATTGGTGAATGCCTAGTTTCTTAGTTTAGGAAGAAACAAATTTCAATTGCCTTATCTACTGCTAAAGCGGAATATGTGACAGCAGGGTGTTGTTGCACTCAAATCCTATGGATGAGACAACAACTTAAGGATTATGGTCATAGTTTGGACCATATACCCATCAAATGTGACAACACTAGTGCCATCAACCTTCTAAGAATCCCATTTATCACTCTAGAAGTAAACATATTGACATCAGACATCATTTTTTAGGGATCATGTTCAATATGGAGATGTTGTGTTAGAATTTATTGATACAAATAATCAATTGGAAGATATTTTTACCAAACCTTTTTATGAAGAAAGTTTTTGTTTTATAAGAAGAGAGTTTGGTATGTTTGATGGATCAACATTGTCTTAATTAATTGTTTATGCCAATTGAATGTTGTGTGAACCTTGAATGTTAATTCCTTCATATGATGCATTTACATGATTGATTTTATGGTATGAAATGGTTAACATGATAGTAATATGTGCAAATATGTGCTTTTCAAGCATGGAAACTTTGTGAAAATCTTATAGTCATGTTTTAGACTTAGTTTTATTTTTTGAAGATTTGAGGTGGTTCACACCGTGACATATATTCACAGTTGTGAACTTCATAGCAAAAAGTTCCAGTAGCTTTCACGCTTTACTTCACGACATGCTTCATGGGTAGAAATAGTGAAAACTAAGTTTCACGCCCATGACAATATTTGTCACATCAGTGAAAATATTTTTTCACGTCCGTGACATATATTCACGACCATGAATAAAGATAGCAAAACAATTTTAGAACCATTCACGCTTTGTTTCAGGACTTGTTTCACAAGAAGTAGTGAAAACTAAACTTCACGCCTGTGATTGTTTAATGTCACGATCGTGACTGAACTCATCTTCCTTTTCATGGCTAGAGTGCCCCTTCAACAAATCGTGACCTCGATGATTCAAGCCTGTGACTGGTTATTCACGGTCGTGAAGCTATCGACTATAAAATGAAATTTTCTATCTTTTCTCATTTCCATCTCTACAAATTCTAGCATTTAACACACCCATTCAATATTTCTCAAAAAAATTCAGCCTCCTCACTTACTTTTCCCTCTATAAAACCCTTTTGAAACCCTTTTTTTCTTTAAAGAATCACAAGTTTCTCCAGGGTTTCAACCTTTTATTTTGAAAATTTCTTCCCTTCCTTTGTTCAAAGCTATCAACATGGAATCTGGTTCTTCCAAGGGAACTAGGAAGAAATCACATGCTCCAAAATGCTACACTGATTACTTACTCAACATCATTCTGGACCATTGCCATCCGCACTATGTCATTCTCAAGAAACGACCTCTACTCTCATCACGATCCTTTGAATGGAGTTGTTTCAAGACATGTGGTCTTGAAATGAGCATAATTGAACAATTACAGGCATGTCACCTCAGATACTTCGTGGACATATATCGTCTAATGCTAAGGGAACCCACTCTCGAGTTCCTTAGCACATTGCAGGTCTCACTCACTAGAACCGTCAAATTCCAGCTATGCAAGCATGCTAGCACTCTCACTGTAGCTGAATTTGGCATTATTTTCAAGCTCCCTTCCAATGGCATCCTCAATGAAAATGATGTAGAATTTAATGCTTATCCAACTTGGACACATTTTGGCTTAGAATGTAGCTGGGATGTGAAAAAGACAAAGAACACCCACCTTCGATCTCCTATGCATAAGTATATATACATATGTTTCTCGTTTATAGTATATTTGCTCATGGGGATAACAATGGTGCTATCAGAAAATCAGAGTTCTTTTTGTTAGAAATGGCACGAAGAGGACTGTCCATAGCCCTGTCACATTGGTTCACAAATCACCTCTTCTTCATCGCAACGAAGCCATCAGGAGATATTTTGATTGACGGACATATGGCTCATCTTGCCATTGAGCTAGCTTATTTAAAACTAGACAAACACATTTACTCTCTCATTCTAACACATGCACGAGACTGACTCGATCTCGAGTCCCTTATAAAGATGAGAGCAGTTGTTCATATTATTCATGAAGGAAATGTCTACTACGATTTCACCACTCCAGCTAGTGAAATTGATCAAGAGGACAATAACTCTGAATCTTTCAAAGCTGGCCTCCAGGTTGTCCAACAACCGAAGCGAGCGTGTGACGAGACATTGACGCCGGCGGCAACTGCAGATGTTGGTCAGACATTGAACTCTTCAACATCCACTTTGGCATAGCAGGTTACTGATCTTATAGCACCTCGCCTTGACATGATATAGGCTTCCATCAATGAGAGGTTGGAAAACCTCAAAGACTTTATGGAGTCTTATATGGACAGCCTCGAGACGGAGGTAGCACGCCTTAGGGATGATTTATCAGGCTTAAAGCCTACCTAGAGTCCTAGTTTTCTTATAGTAGCTTTACTTTTGCTGTTATAGGACTTTATCTTTATGCATTCTAATTTCAATGTAATCATTCTCCTTTAATTTTAATACAACCATCTTATTGATATTTCAATTTTTTTATTGGTGACAAAAGGGGAGAAATAAGCATATATGTGTTGAATATATGTCAATTGGAGAAACAAATATATATATATATATATTCAAAATTTGTTCAATATGCAATGTGTGGTTTCAATTGGAGAAACAAATACATATGTGTTCAATATGCAATGTGTGGTTTCAATTGGAGAAACAAATACGTGTTCAAACTGTGTTCAATATGCAATGTGTGGTTATACATGTGTTCTATGCAAACTTTATTTTAATTGATAATATGCATAAGCTATCCTCACATACACCGTGTAACTTGAACTCATTTGATTTAATGCATAAGATATACCTAACATATATCTCACATATACTTTGAATAAACTTGGTTATACATGTTTTATTTCGATTATTTTGATGATAACAAATAAAATAGAAATAATGTATTTAACAATGTTTGTATTCTAAGGCATCATTTGAAGATAAAAATCAAAGAAATAGCAAAGTCACACCCATGAATATAGCTAAGCGCCAACTTTCCACCATTCAAAGTTCACGGCCATGAAGAATCAAACAAGTCGTGAATGATCAAATAATTCATGCCTGTGAAATAACATTCACGCCTGTGACCTAACATGTCCAATTCTTCTAGAGAGTTTCACGGCCAGAGTCACCACTTGGACCACAGCTTGGAAGAATATTCATGTCCATGAAAGTATTAGTCATGCCCGTGATCAAATACTTTCAATTCTTTTAGAGAGCTACACGGCCAGAGTCACCACTTGGACCACGGCTTGGAAGAACATTCACGCCCATGACACATATAGTCATGCCCTTGAACAAAGACATAGAAACATGTCAGGAGTGAGTTAAGAGTTGGTTTAATGACTATTTTCGTAATAAATGCACCCAAACGACTATAATTCACAGAGGGAGTATAAATGGAAGTCATTTATGAATCCCAACAAGAAGGATAACAAGTAGAACAAGAAGAACACAATTATTTTACATCTTTAATCTTATTGTAGCCTTGTGCATTAATTATTTCTCAACAAACCTCTATTCTTTCTGAAAACCTAATTGCTCATAATTTTTAAGCATTGTAGGTTGGTGAGTGTTTTCATTGTAATCAATTACTCAAAAGTGAGTTTGGGTATATTGGGTTAAGAGTGAAACACTTGTAAGGGTTTATTATGTGAGCCATTGAAAAACACAAGGGAATTTATGGGTTAGGTGTTAGCCATTGAGTGAAACACCATAGTTGAGAGTGAGCTTGAAAAACTCCATTATAATACTTAATGTATTAGTGAAACACCCAATCGAGATTGGAGAGAGGAGTAGGGTTTGTTAATACCCAAACTTCTATAAATCTTGTGTGTGATATCTCTCCTTCCTTCCTCTATTTTATTTATTCCGCACTTTCAATTAAGCAAATTTTTATATGCTCACCAATTCAACCCCCTTCTTGGTTCATTGTAATAATGTGCATATATATATATAATTCGGATGACATTTCATGTAATATGCGAGCTAGTGCATTTGCAGATTTCGAGGTAAGTCGTTCTAGTAGCTCAGTGAGTATATCATGCATATTATGTATATATTGTTGTATGTCTTACACGTTGTTATGTACCAATAGGCACGAGTTGCTTAGCGTATGAATTTTCTATGCACAGGTTTGGAGCTTAGGGGAGGACTGATAGAGGAGGATGCCTAGTGATCAGAGTCAAGAATATCCATTTGGTGTGGGCGATACATTGTTGTATCTTATTTTTGGTTGTTTTGCCATGGGTTGGGTAGTTATAGCTTTATATGTTGTATTTTAAAGACATGTTGTTTTAAAACTACTCATTTTGTAAGACTTCGAGCTTGTGTATGTCTGTATGATTTATTGTAAACTTTTATTTAATGAGATCGGATTCATGATTTTAGGAATGCTTTTATTTTGTTAAGTCAGCATAGCCATAGTACATGAAAATTTAAAAAATTTTGACATTTTAACTTATGTGCATTGTAGCATCTTTTGAGGATTTAGTTTTAATTATATCGAATGGTGTTACAATAAATATAAAAAACTCATACATCAAGCCCCCACACTAATTTTCTTGTAGCCCTTCTTCTATTTTTGCGTATAATTTATTTATATTTAGAGTTAATAATTTTTTTTCCTAAGTCATATTGCATTTCTCTTTTTTACTTTAAACTTTAGATTTTTTTTGAGTGATAAAAACTCACTACGCTCATTTAGGATGTTTTGCATACTTATATCCTTAGTAAGACATGGGAATAGATAAGGCAGATGCATTTTATACTCCATCTCACTGTTTTTTGCTATCTCTACTATTTAATTGAGTTTTTTCTTTTCTTTTTTGTTCGTATTTGATCAAGGACTTAACATATTAGTTGCAAATATTTAATAATTCATAGCCTAATTCAATTCCTAATACTATATATATGAGGCAATAAAATAATAAAACTGAAATGCCCTCAATTATAAGCATGAAACTAGACTAAGATGATCCTAAACTTCATTAAGCAATACAAATCCATCAAAGACAAAATTTAGCATTCAATCATTAACTTATATATGAGAAAATAAAGAATAAGAAATTAAGCATAAAAGTTGAAAATAAAAATGAAAACACCACAAAACACATTATAAATCTAACCATAAACTACTAACGCTATAAAATTCCACCCCAAAAGAT
Organism: Triadica sebifera; assembly: GCA_023653625.1. Taxonomy (NCBI): domain Eukaryota; kingdom Viridiplantae; phylum Streptophyta; class Magnoliopsida; order Malpighiales; family Euphorbiaceae; genus Triadica; species Triadica sebifera. The sequence continues at coordinate 7,418,116 of CM042892.1, forward strand.
AGAATTCCTCCCCCTATACTTATTTGAGACATTACCCTCAATGACTCACAAATGAATAAACAAGAATACTCCCTTAGAGTGAAAATCATATCACTGAGGCGATGGAGGTAAACATTCTAGAATCTGACGTAGGAGAATAATGTGTTAGGCATTAGTGCGCTCCAAATAATTAAGTCGATGATCCATACAGTCTAGGCACTGCCTAACCCACAACACCTTAGGTATAAAGGACTATACAAGCCCACTTGGTTGTTGCTCATTTGGTTCTGCATCCTCAACTTGATGTGAAAATTATACCATTTTACTTGGTACCACATACCATCTGATAGTATCTTTTTCTTTGATAACAAGGTTATATCTCTACAAAGTAATATTACTAAAATCTCCTTTGCTAGGAATCAATGTTAGAGTATTAGCAGAAATATCAAAAGCACATAAATGTCTTGCAAAGGCCATAATAATGTGACCTAAGCCAAATGCAGCCCTATAATGTCTAATGGTATATAACATATGCCTAAAAATAAAAGTATAAGTGGAAACTTTGGTCCTATAATGCATACATCATAACAAAAATAATTCAACCTTAGAAAATTTATTACTCTCAAACTTTCCAAATATTGCATGGCATATAAACTTGTGAAAGAGAGCAATATATGAATCTTAAAAGCTCATAGTTGAAGCATTCCTGGATTATAGTAGGATTCTTCTATCAAGACTTGGCAAATTTCATTAGGACTAGCACTATTTGGTACATCCTTAGCTCCTTCCATAAAAAAACTTAAAAATTTCTTCTTATGGTTTTATGAGTAACTACACACCTTTTCCTAGTAATTGAAAATTCATTTTAGTGCAATCTTTATTAATTAGCAAGGTGTTTTAGAATTCTAAAACTAGTTCCTTAAAGCTAGGGTCTAAAATGTTAATGAAATCTAACCAACCAAAGCATCTAGCATAAGCTTGCATGGTTTCTAAACTATTCAATTGCTTAAAAGTTGAAAAATCAAGAAATCTATAGGCAATTAAAGGTTTAGTCATGTAATGTTCATACTTTATGCCTTCTTCATTAGAATGAATGGGAAAATGAGCATCATACCTGAAAGATATACTTGTGTTTGAATCTTTTAATGCAACCTCAGCACTGTCACGTATAGCTTCTTCCTCATCATGATTGTGACTTAGTGAAGGAGAAGGGTTATGTGGGCGTGATGAATCTCTATGCCTCTATGATGAACTTCTAGTCCTACGCATCTTAAATTTGAAGAAAAATGATATAGAATGGCCGAATTCTTTATTGGTTTGTAGGAATTAATGCTAATTAAAGATTAAAAAATTAAAATTAAGGGAGAATTTGGGAGTTAGGGTTTGGGAAAGTTGAAAGAAAAATGGAGAAGAGAAGAAATAGTGAGGAAGAGGAGCACGATCATGAGAAAAAATGGGGAGCTGAACATTTAAATCATCATGTGAGAAAATGCAGCAAAAAAATTAAGTGTCACAAATGTGACAAATTTGTCATGTTCATGACACTTTCTTACTCACCATGAGTGTCATATGCATGAGGATTCCTCACACCCGTGACATGCTTCTTTGTTCCCCAAATGTGTCACACACATGACACCCGTTCACGTCTATGCCAGTCTCAGGTCATATCATTTTTGGTTCCTCCAATTGCATATTTTTTAGCATGACTTCCCTTTTGTAATGTATTCCCTAAACACTGTTTAGAGTTATAATGTAAATAGAAACTCATAAACTAAACAAAAAAAGGAAATTGAAACAAAAACCTAGAAGTAACAGAAGTAACATGGGTTGTCTCCTAAGAAGCGCCATATTTATTTTTTAGGCAAGACATTGTTAACAATGGTTCTTTTAAGGTGGGCAGAAATCCACTTGAAGTTAGTCTTCCACCCCTACACCACTCACTGTTTCATGTAACTCATCTTTTAGTTTTTACAAATGCACTTCATAGATAAGCTTTTCAGCCTTATTAATGTAAGAACAATGTTTTGCAATGGGCTCAGCAAAACAAGTTGAAAAATCAAACACCTCAATTTCATCAGTCACACCTAATGCTGCCATGGTTAATTTTCTATGCTTAATATCAATACAAATGTCAGTGGTGGCCATAAAAGGTCTACCAAGAAGTATTACTAAATTTTTTTCTTTTAAACTAGAACTTTCAATATTTATGATCAGAAAATCCATAAAGTATTAATAAATTACCTATTTGAACCATAAGATCTTCTACTATACCTGTAGGAAATCTTATTAAACCGTCAGCTAACTAGAGACCTATGTTGGTTGATTTTAATTATCCTAAACCCAATTGCTTATAAATTGAGTAGGGCATCAAATTAATATTTGCACCTAAATCCAACATATTCTTTTCTTCTTCCTTTCACCGAAGGTAATGCCAATGGTGAAGCTCCTAGGATCTGTCTTTTTTTGAAGTTACTTTAGCTCACAATTATCACTAACTAATATTGTTGGTGTCACTTTAGGTATCTCATTTTGCTTACTCTTGACCTGTTCCCAAAATTTGAGAAAAGGTGATCGGTAAGGCTCAGTCTTATGTAATTGTGGTGAAGAAATTTTCTCTTTCTTTCCCTCCAATTTTGTCTCCTTCTCCTATGGTTCTAACTCTTTGTGCATTTCTTCACGTGTTCTTACAAGAGAATGGTACTCAAAGTTAGTTTCAGAATTTACTTCATTATTACAAGTATTACCATACACAATTATTAATTTAGTTGGCTCTATTTGACTTGGTAACTTCCATTTTTTATTTTCTTATACGACTTCTGTTATCTGTCCAATTTGAATTTCCAACCTTTTGAATCAAGCTTCAATAAAATCAAGTCTTTTATCCATCCTCTCCTACTTATCTTGAGTAGCAAGCATGAAATTATTTAAGGTTTATTCTAAAGATAATTTTTCTAGGTGCATTAGCAGGTCCAAATTGATTTAGATTGGGACATGAAAGTTGATTCTGAAGCTCTTGGTAATGACACTATGGATTAGGGTTTTGATTTTAGAGGATTTGAGGTGGGTTCTAATTAGAGTTTCTTCAAGAGCAGTTAGGATGGTTCCTCTAGCTGGGGTTATAAATGTTGGAGTAAGGGTTATTTTATTGCCTATGCCAGAAAAAATTTAAGGCATTGACTTGATCCACCTCGTTTCCTACCAAAATATCAAAAAAATAGTACATATTAGCTCCAGGTCCAGAAATGCCATAGATGTCACATACCCCATTTATGGATGCTTGTCCCTTGTTAGTATTCAAACTTGTTTTGTCATCTCAGCTATTTGTACAACCAACTCATTACCACTAGAAACTTCATGCACTACCATATTTCTTCATTTCACTCTTTTATTGAGAATTTACTCCTAGTGATTCAAAAATGTCATAAACCTCTTCAACTGTCTTTTTCCCATAGCTCTTCTTAGTTGCATTATTAACCCCTGCATTGATATTACTGGCTTAAACCATCATAGAATGATTGATGTGTTACTAGAATAGGTGTACTCATGGTGAGGGCATTGTAAAAAAATATACCCATTTTATGAAAGGTTTTAGACTAATTTTGTTAGAAATTAGTGATTTCTTCCCTTAACTCCTTTGTCTTCTGGTGGGGATAAAATTTATCCATAAATTTGCGATAAACATCAATATAAATATGTAGATAATTAGAGGTTATGTCATTATCCACACTTTGGCTCTATCCTTTAGGGTATATGGAAAACACTTCATTCTCAGTTGATCTTCATTTAACCCGTTCAAAGGGAAAGTATTGATTGTTGCATAAAATTCCCTAATGAACGTAAGAGGGTCTTCATTAGGTAAGCCATAGAAAAATGAACATAAGAGGTGGTGTTGCCAATTATAGATATGGCGTAATCTTTCATGGCTAATTGCCTTTATGCACTGACTTCTCTAGGTGGAATCGCCACCATCTTGTTTACTATTTCTTCTTCCAAAATTTCAGTATGTTCAAAATTTTCTTTTTTATCATCAAGATGTAGTTCTTTTTGTCTGTGTCTTAGACTATAACTTGTAATTCTACTGAGTGGAAACTTCACCTGACTTTGTTCATTTACACGTACCTGGCATAAAACCAAAGTTAAAAAAACTAAACAATAACTAAAATACGAAACTAGAATAAAGTAAACATAAAAATGCATAAAACAATTTGAAACTATTTAAAAGAAAAATGTTGACAATTAAATAAATTAAAAATCTAATCAATCAATAGTTCTCGTCAATGGAGCCAAAAACTTGATGTAACTCAAAGTATACTCGCAAGTACACGAGCCAATTATAATATTAGCAAGTTCACTCATGAGGTTAATCTCTCAAGCACTTGTTTGGCTTACATTTTTAATTAATCTTAAATTACTAAAGAACAATAAAATGAATCCTATATACTCTAATCAAGTTGCAGTAACCTGATTAAACTAATAAAAGTGAACTAACAGTAACTAAAATTGCAATATAAATTGATAAATATAACCAATGAGAGAAAAATAAGAACTTAGATCACAACCCCCAACTTGCATTCCCCTTAGCAAATAGAACCAATGAACTCAGATTTCATAGCTCTCGCTTGAAAGTGCTAATTAATCAAACTAATAAATTAATTAGTGTTCAATCCAATTGTTAGGTTAAATTACATATGGTTTGTCTAACAACTCATTATGAAGATTTCCATTTAAAGTTAATAATTGGTGATTAGGCAACTATCATGCTAAAACTTAAATAAGTACAATTGAAATTGAAAAAAATTATTCATTCATTAGAAAGATAAATAAAGTTTATACAAACTGAGATTTCTCACTAAACACCTATTTAATAGTTTATCCTAGTATCATAACAACAATGGTCATATCTATTTTGATAACTAAGTTAAACATTACAACAAAGAGTAAGAATGATAGAAAAAAAATTATGCTCATTGGAAATCCAAATGAAAGAACAAGGTTTGTTGCTACAAAAACCTCCCCAGTAACTATTTATGTTTACTTATATCCTAAACCTAATATAAGTTTGAATTTATAACCTAAAAGTCCTACTTGAATTCTAACTCTTAAGATATAATACTTTCTAAATAAAAAAAAAATATAAGTATTATCTCATACAAAGTTGTTCTTCAAATTAGTATTTATCTCTAAAGTTTGGGCCATAGTTTATCAAAACATAAGTTTGAATAGGAATAGTCTTCATTGCACAAGGCTTATTCATGCGCACACCTATGTTTCATGTATGCAATAGGTGGCTACATACCTTAACAATCATCATGCCAACACTGATACTTCATGCATGTGACAACAATGTAGGGATATGGCAATTATGCATCCACATCGGAAGAGCTCTGCTCACCTATGACAATGCCTTACATCCACAAAAGATGATGAGTGGAAAAACCCCTTAACGGGAGTGATACTGTGTCATGCATGTGACATACCCCCTCATTTGTCTGCAGTTTTTCTTTAAGACCTGTAAACACACACACAAAAAACAAAACAAAGTATCTATGTAATGCCAATTAATTAGGGCCTAATAAATAACATGGTTTAGAGAAGCAATAAGGGTGTTTAAGAGTTTGGCTCAAGGAAAAAGTTAAGAAAAATATGAGAAAAGTGAAAAGTTATGTGTTCATGGTCGTGACTTAAATGTCATAGTCATGAATGATGTTTTGTGTTTGTTCATGTCTGTGACTGATTGGGTCACTCCTATGAACATCATTAGGCATAAAATGCGAACAATTCGTTCTTTCTCTCTCACACGTCTGAAACTCAAAAGAAAGCCATAGTCTTCAATTTTACTTCGCATTATAAACAATATCTTTTCTTTCTCTTTAATTCCAAGACCCAAAACACCTAATCAAAAGCAAAAATCAAGGTTTCATTAAGTTCTTGAGTGAGAAAGATGAAAGGTAGTGTTGTTCTTGAGGAGGCTGACCCAAAAAAGAAATGAAGAGTTTGATATTTTGTGTCTAAGTTGTGTTTCCTTCATATCTAGCAAGGAATCTCATTTTCCCTCATCTTTACAAGTTTTCATATCCTTTTACATGTATATCTCATTTTTTATAGAGTTCCATTTTCAAATGAGTTAAGTTTTAGTTCTAGGTTAAGTTTTTATGAAACCCACTAAAAGGACAAGAAAGCTTGAGTAAAGTTTGGTTTTAAGGTTTCATTAGAGGTATGTCCATATATTCATTTCAATTCCAAACTTATGGCATGTAGAGTGTGTAAAATGCTTACGAATGTTAATTATGGTATGAAATGAAATTGATAGACGTAACTAATGCCATAAGAACATAAAAATTGAAGGTTATATGTATAAATGCAAAGGTAACACCCCCTCATCCTAGCAACACGTGCTTGGATAAGGGAGTACTACGTTATTTTCATCAAATTGTCATTTAATAAACATTGGAAAATGGCATATTATTTTTTTTACTTTATATAATATAAAAAAATACATTGTAGATACAAAAGTGTTAAATACAAAATAGGTATGCATATACAAAATATAGAGTCATTTTACAAAGCCATAAAGAAAATTCATAAACCAAAATACAAAAGTCATGTAACCCACATATCGAACTCGTTGCTTTACTGAATCGAGTCACCATTAACTTTATCTATTGTCCTTTGTTTGTTCTTCATTATATCTACACAAGAGAAACTCACACTCTAAGCTCTAGCGTAATGCCCAATAATTTAGGCTATGCTCGTGATTGACCGAAATCTGGTGCTCCGAACCGATCAGGGTTTAAATTCGGACATGAAAAAAATTAAAATGATAATAAAATATGAGAAAAATATTTTGGATATTATTAATTGAGAATTTTGAAGTTTGGAATTAAAATTTGAAAAAAAAAATAATTTTTCGCTTAACGAAATTGAAAATTACAGTGTTTTTGGCACATATTTTAAGAAGACATAAAAATAGAATATTTTTTATCTAAGAAAAGGAATATTCTTTGGATTAAAATAAAGTAAGAGTGATTTAAATTAATGGACCAATGAGCGACAAAATTATCTAATTAATCCTAACTACCCACCTAATCCAACTATAAAAGTCAACTGTCACTTTTTGCCTTTATTCTTCTTCTTCCTCATCTTAAAGAAACTAAATTCTCTCCCTTTTTCTCCCTTGTAACCGTGACCTTCCTCTTCCTCATTGTTCTTGTTTTTGTTCTTCAATCAAAGCTAAAGTTAGATGAAAAATTGGTTGGATTAGTAAGATCAACAAAAAATGAGCTAAGTGAGCAAAACTAAGGAAAAGGAAAAAAGAAAGGAAGAGAAAAAGAGAAGAAAAATTTTGGTCATTTTAAAGATCTAAAAAAGTGAGCTTAGATCTTCCATCTTTTTACTTTTTGCATTCTCTTTTCTTTGATTTTGGGGTTAGTTACCATTAAGGGTGATAATTTAGGGTTATTATTATGTTAATGGTGATTAAGGGTGGATTAGTGTGAAAATTGTTGTTAGGCCAATGAGGTCTTTGAACCAAAATCAAAGAAGAAGTAAGGGCAAGGAAAGAGCTAACTAGGACGAAGAGAAAAGTGAAGTGAAGTAGATTTTTGAGGTATGCACATTTGGCAAAAATTCAATATAGTAAAATGTTAATTTTGATTTTGTGATGTTTGTGTAATTGTGTATGAAATTCTTGATATTTGATTGAGTGATGAATTGAAGATTAAATGATGTCATGAATGTAAAAATAAAAATTTGAATATGAGGTTGATGCATGAAGATAGAAATTGTATGAATTAAATGAAATGCTGGAAAATTCATCTTATGAACAGTGTCTACTTTTCTAGTCATAACTTGAGTTCTGGAAATTTATTTTGAGTGTATCTTGTTGGTTGAAAATTAGGCATAGGGCTTCAACTTTCATTTAGACTATTAGACCTGAATATATATGCAATTAGGTAAAAAATAGACTCAAAGTTTGAATTAAAAATCTGTATAGTAAAATACTTTGCATATTGGAATGAACATATCTTAGAAACAAATTCATAATTTTTACTAAAAAATTCAGTTTAATATGATTCTAGTTGGAAATTAAAGATAAGACATGTACCTATATTTTATTAGATGATCCTTGTCCAAATTCCATTTAAAAACGGACTAATAATATAAGGCAATATAAGGCAAAAATGCTGTGCAGAATAGGGCAACTTGCATATATGTGTTGATTGTGAAAGTATGTGATAGAGAAATATATTATATGACTTTTTTATAGTTATAATGATTAAATGAATGAGTATGAGGTTGTAAAATATTTAATGAAAATTATTGCATTTATTTAGAATTTTTATTCGTGTTACCTACATAATTATATAAATAATAATAAATATAAAAAATATAATTAAGTCTTATAATATCTAGTCGAGAACTAGAAATTAGGATAAGTTGACATGCTAATAAAAGAGTAGAAATGTAGGCACTAGAAAATAGTGCTGAAATTTAATTTACGTAGGTACTAAGAAAAAATGTTGAGTTTGAAATTACATAAGCACCAAAAAGGTGTTGAGTTGTTATTGAAAATGTAGGCGTTAAATGCCGAATTATAAAATAATTATATAGGCATTGAGTATACTGTCGAAAAGCAGAAACCATGTATCCAGTGTTTAGTTCCGATCTAAAATGTCGTGGGCTATCAAATAAATAACATAAAAAAATGTAAATCGTTAAATTAATATTTTAAATTGTATATCTTGTATTGTTAAACAATTTCAAACATGCTTAATGAATGAAATGTTATAATTGATGAATTATATATTTTTGCAAAACGAAAATAGGTTTAATATTATTTGAATATTTGGCATGCTTAGTAAATTAATTGTAGTTTCTAAAGTTTTATTTTGAAAATATTTATATAATAATTGGATAGTTGCCAAATATACCATTAATCTAGTACACGCAGATAAATAGATGTGGCAGTTGCATTAGAAAGATTGAAGATAAGGGTAACCTCAAGATCATATTGTAACAATTTATTTTCTTTTTCTATATTTTGGAAATGGTATTGTAAAAATTAAATTTTAAGAATTTATTTTGATGTAAATTTATAGCATATAAGATTTATAAGGATTGAAATTTGTAATTAATATATATTTGGTATTATTGTAAATATATTTCTAAATATTATGGTTTAATGAATGGGTTCTTTTAAATCAAAATATTTATGTAACTAGTTACATATTTAAATGATATAAAAAAAGAGAAGAAAAGAAATATGACATTAAATATTCCACTAATAATAAACTTGAAAAATAAATAAATACAATAATTTAAGAATTGATTATATTTACAAAAATGAGCTTTATAACACTTCCATACACTATTAACGATTAGTAGGGTAAGGGAGCGCTAAATTTAGTGGTATCAGAGCTCAAGTTAATTGATTCTTAATCAGTTGGTATAAAATAGAATATGTGTCTCATGCATATGCATAAAAATGCTATAATTATCTGATTTGGGTCCATTCTTCTAGTTTATAGGTAGATATGAATTCGGGATCCGAACAAGATTTCTTAGAAAATGAACTGAGTAACAGTATTTTAGACTCAGCTGATCTTGGACAACCTCCATCAGTGACAGATTTCGGGTCGAGTGTAGTAGCTCTACCTAGAGCAGAGGGACAAGCTAATTTAGGATAGAAACCTCTTATGGAGTAGATAACAAATTTGTTGCAACGGATAGTACAAGCAGTTCCACAACAAAGCACCTCCTCCTCTACCTCAGCTGAAACCGCGGATTGATAAGCTGAGAAAATATGAGACTGCTTATTTTATGCGAATGAGAGAGGATGATCTAGCAGCATCAGAGTTTTGGATGGAATCCACAGAAAGGGTGTTTGAGGAACTCAAGTGTCCAAAGGAATAGAAAGTCAGGTATGCAGTGTCTCTTCTAAAAGATATGCCTATGACTGGTGGAAATCAATCTTATCGAAGCCTCAAACACCGAAACCACCTTCATGGAATTTCTTCAAGGCAGAATTTAGCAAGAAATATGTGCCTAGAGTTTATGTTAATGAAAAGAAAATGGAGTTTCAAGATCTGAAGCAAGAAAGCATGTCAATGGCAGAATACGAGATGAAATTCACCAGACTAAGTAAATATGCAACTGAAATCATTGCTGATGAGGCATATAGATGTCATAGATTTGAGGATGGGCTTAATGATGATATTGGAAACATGGTGATCGCCTTTCAACTTGAGGATTTTGCTATACTAGTATCTTTAGCCATCAGTGTGGGAAAATGGTCAAAGAGAAAGAGGATAGAAGAGCCACCCCAAAGATCAACAATTAGCATGGTCCAAACATCAGGTAAAAGGGGGCGGACAGTGCCTAGGTTTTTCTAGTCACGGGGTTCTGGACTAACCTTTTCAGTTAGGCAAAGCCAACAGTTTAGGCGAGAAGGATCTGCAGCTAGTGCACCAGCTTCGGGTAACAGGGGATTTATATTTGTCACATGTCAGCATTGTGGAAGATCACATGTAGGTGATTGTTGGTGGATTACTGGAGCATGCTTACGATGCGGATCTACTAAGTACAAATAGAAGGATTGCCCTAAAGGAAGAGGTACAGGTGGTGTAATATCAGTTCAGGTTCAAAATGTCACTCGAGGTAGAGGCAAGGGACAGGATAGTCTAGAAGCGGTAGGGTTGGGCAGAGTGTATTAGAATTAGTGAATAGAGGATAAGGTAGTCGAGCCTCAGCTCGAGCATATGCCATGAGAGCTCGTGAAGAGCAGGATGCCCCGAATGTCATTATCGGTAAATTTTCTCTTTATGATACTGAGTTATTTGCACTGATAGATCTGGGTTTCACACATTCATATTTATGCATGTCACCACCTAGTCAGGGTAATATGGTAGCAGAGGAATTAGATTATGATATATTAGTGACAAATCCTTTGGGTCATGGAGTGAAAGTTAGTCGAGTCTATAAAAACAATCCAATCAAAGCTAAAAATATAAAATTCCTAGCTGACCTGATAGAGTTGTCATTCCGTGAGTTTGATGCAATCTTGGGAATGAATTGGTTAACTCAGCATAGGGCAGTGGTGGATTATCAGTATAGGAGAGTGACTTTCAAGAATTTAGAGTAGGATGACATGATTGTCTTGGGTGAGAATCGACCATACTTGACTAATGTCATTTATGTGACGAAGGCAAGTAAGGTTATCAAAAAGGAATGTGAATCGTTTTTGGCACATATTGTAGATACCAAGAAAGGGAGTTTAGATCTCAGAGAGATTCCTACGATATGTGAATATCCATATATCTTTCCTGAGGACTTGCTATGGTTACCACCTATCAGGGAGATAGAGTTTGTCATAGATGTTTTGCTAAGCACAGCCTCGATATCGATCACTCCCTACAAAATGGCACCTGCTGAGTTAAAGGAATTAAAAGTGTAGTTGCAAGAGTTGTTAGAGAAAAGGTTTATCAAATCCAGTGTCTCACCTTGGGGTGCTCCGGTTCTATTTGTGAAAAAGAAGGATGACACCTTTCGTTTATATATTGATTACTGTCAGTTGAACAAGATGACAATTAAGAACAGATATCCCTTGCCGATAATAGATGACTTGTTTGATCAGTTGAAAGGAGCAGGGATATTTTCTAAAATTGACCTTAGATCAGGTTATCACTAACTGAGAATTAGAGAATCAGACATTTCAAAAATAGCATTTAGGACTCGGTATGGTCATTACAAGTTCTTAGTAATGCCTTTTGACCTGATGAATGCCCCAGTAGCATTTATGGATCTAATGAATAGAATCTTTAGGCCTTATTTGAACCAGTTCGTAGTAGTGTTCATAGATGATATCCTGGTGTACTCTAGAAGCAGAGAAGAGCATGATCAACATTTTCATATTGGCTTCCATACTTTGAGAAAGAATCAATTATATGCGAAGTTGTCGAAATGTGCATTTTGGTTAGATGAAGTGGCCTTTCTAGGGCATATTGTCTCAGCTAATTGGATCAGAGTTGACTCCAGCAAGATAGAGGCAATCATCTACTAGAAACCACCTCAGAATGTGACAGAGGTGAGAAGTTTTCTTAGTTTGGCTAGTTATTATCAGAGGTTTATGAAAGGATTTTCTATGATAACCTCACCACTAACAAAAATTCTTAGAAATGAGACCATATTTGAGTGGACAGACCGGTGCCAGACTAGTTTTGATAAGTTGAAGAAAATGTTGATAGAGGCACCAGTGTTGACACAACCTACTGCGGGAAAATATTATGTGGTGTACAGTGGTGCTTCCCTTAATGGTTTGGGCTGCGTACTAATGCAACAAGGCAAAGTGATCACTTATGCTTCCAGACAACTAAAGCCTCATGAGAGAAATTATTCGACACATGATCTGGAACTAGCAACCATTGTATTTGCATTAAAAATATAGCGACACTACATGTATGGCGAGCAATGTTATATTTATACAAACCATAAAAGTCTAAAATATTTGCCTTCACAAAAGGAACTCAATTTGAGACAAAGGCGATGGCTAGAATTAATCCAAGACTACAATTATATCATTGATTATCAGTCAGGTAAGGCCAATGTGGTAGCTGACACTCTGAGTAGAAAATTTCTGGCAGGTAAACATTAAAATTTAAATTTATTAAGTGAACAAGATTAAATAACAAAAAAATGAAATAATAAATAATATATATATATATATATATATATATATATATATATATATATATATATTATTTTGGCAGAATTGCGGATTCAACCCACATTGATTCAACAAGTAAAGGACAATCAAAAGCAAGATACGAAATTAGAGGAAATCTTTGAAATGGTGAAAAATGGGGAAAAACCAAAATTTACTATTGAAGCATATGGGAGTTTAAGGCAAAAGGCAGGTTATGTGTGTCAGGCATACCAAAATTGAAACAAGATATTTTGAAAGAGGCTCATAATGTTATTTATGCAATGCACTTAGGAAGCAACAAAATGTATCATGACTTGAAGGCATATTACTGGTGGCCAGGAATGAAAAGAGATATCATAAAGTATACTACTAGATATTTAACTTGTCAGCAAGTGAAGGCTGAGCATCAAGTACCAAGTGAATTATTGCAGTCAATTTCAAATCCAGAGTGAAAATGGGAAAGAGTTACAATGAATTTTATTTATGGGTTGCCTTTGACACAAAAGAGGCATGATACAGTATGGGTAGTGGTGGACTGGCTCACCAAATTAGTTCACTTTCTACCGATCAATATGGATTATCCACTTAACTATTTGACAAAGATCTATGTTAGTGAGATAATCCGTTTACATGGTGTGTCAGTTTCAATCATTTCAGGTCGAGACTCGAGATTCACTTCACAATTCTGGAAACGTTTGCATTAAGCAATGGGTACTCGACTCAATTTCAGCACAGCTTTTCACCCATAAACAGATGGACAATTAGAGAGGGTCATACAAATATTAGAAGATATGTTGAGCAGTTGTGTGATAGAATTTAGGTCACGGTCGCAGTTGATCGAAATCTGGTGCTCCAAACCCATCAGGATTTAAATTCGGACATGAAAAAATTAAAATTATAATAAAATATGAGAAAATTATTTTGGATATTATTAATTGAGAATTTTGAAGTTTGGAATTAAAATTTGGAAAAAACTAATTTTTTGCTTGGAAATTGCAATTTTTTTTTATGAGTTATGGCCTTGTGTTTACCTTGGTCTTGATGATTATGTGTATTTCTTGCCTTTGTATTTCTTTATTTTGTTCTAGAATTAGTTTCCTTTGCTTTTTCAAGAAATTGGTTTCCTTTATTTTACATTTCTTTCCTCTGAATAATTATCCATTGCTTTGCATTTTTTGCATCTTGTGCAATTGTTTATTTATTTTAGATTTTGGTATATGAAATTTATGGATTACATATATTTAATGGTTTGTAATGGGATTGAGTGTTGTGAGAGTGAGGTGTGATTAAATGTTGTCACAATGACTGAGGGTCATGGTTGAGCTAAAGAAAATATGCATGCTCCTCATATCAAAAGTCTTAACAGGAAATTGGCCTCCACACCATATATTGTAAACAAATATTTTTGTTGGTGAGAGTTAATGCGATGACAAAGGGCAGACGATGATGATGATGATGGTGAATGATGATGGGGCATGTGATATGGGTATTGAATGCCAATTAAAACTTTGTTATTTTTATATTTTTAATTATTTTATTGTTATGATATAGATGTATATGTAGCATTTTTAATAATAAACTTAATAGATCCATTTGCTGATATGGAAAGTGAGATAAAATTGACCCAATTTTAATACTTTAGAACATTATTGATTAAAAAAACAACGAGGGTAATATTAACAAATTGGGCATAGTTTTGGTGTAATTTTGTATCTTAACGTTTCTTGTTAAAATTGCTCTCAAATTGAACGATTGTATTTTGGCTTGGCCAATGGGTGGAGAAATTGCATTTCATGTAGGGATTTGCTTCGATTGAATCTGAGATTTTTTGTTTCACCTCCATATAGGTAGAAATGACAATTTGATCCACTCTTGCAGTGTCTTGCCCCGACCTTGAATTATTTTTTATAGGGACATGATGAGGACGGTATATATATCTCTGCTCCAAATATTATTTTTATATATAATAATTATTTATATTTTAACATAATTAATATTTTTAAAAAATAATAAAATAAAAATATAACACTCATTTAAAATAAAACATATATTTTTATTTAAATAATTATATAATTAACTAATTAATTAAAATTAAAAAAATATTTTTAACATTAAAATAAAATAAAGTTTTTTAATAAAAATCGAGGATTAAATTGGGTTCAGGAATCTCTGTCCTTGTGTGGTGCGAGGATGATGATTCAAAAAAATTTTCTAGCGGGGATGAAGTTGGATCGGGAAATGAGGTAGGATGTAGGCGAACTCTGTCTCGTTGCCATTCCTACCCATGTAGACGAAGATGGAGTGAATTTCTTCCCCATTGAGTGGGGTGGGGACAAAGAGGATACTCTCTGCTCTGGTCTCGTGGGGACCTGAGAATTATAATAAATTATATTCATTTATTATATATAGCTAATTTCTTTATTTTTTAAATAAAAATTAATGTTATATGTTTGTTTATGTTTTGTGGATTATCAAATTTATCTAATCCATATATTTTTCAGATGAAAATGTCCTCAATAATTCACATTTACTTGACTTTTACCAATTTACTTTATTATTCACTTGAAAATTTTTTTAATTTCAAATATGTTAACGAAATTATAAATCAATTACTTCAATTAATAAATTAAAAAAAATAAACAATAAAAAATAAAAACAAGAAAACAAATCATGGATTGAGCAATACAAAATCTACTTTTTTTTTAAGTTTGATATACATGCACTAGTTAGTTTCACGAACACAGAGTATTTATATTAGCATATAGTGACATGCAATTGAATTTTAATATTATTTTTAACAATGTACTCATAAGCATGAAGCCAAGATGTTGAAATTGAAATATTGAATCATCAAATTAGTGATTGAGTAACAAAATACACAAATTGCATAAAAATTCAAGTATGAGTGCATAAACATAATAAAGTAAAAATGAAAAAAAATATAATAGAATAATTAGGTAGCTACTAGAATAAATATAAAGATTAGTATGCATATATATATATGTATTAAAAATATTAATAGAAATTATTTAGAATATAAAGATAGATAAAAATGTTATTGATATAAAAAAGAAAAATATAAGAAAGTAAAGATATATTATAAATAGGTACTAGAATAAATTATATACAATATTATATTTGAAATCTTAGACATGCATTTTAAGTTTTAACTTTAAACTAACTAAAAAAAGTTAGTAACTTTAAACAATTACCTAAAAAAACAAACCCTAAAAACCCCATTCACACATACCGCCCACTGACCCACGACACAACAGCGCCCAATACCATCCCTCTCTTCCTTCTGACCACAGCCACCATCATCGAGCACGACGAGCAGACAGCCGAGAGCCCTCTCCTTGCAAGCCAGCCCCAAGCCCTCGCCAGCCGACAGCACCCACGCTGACAGCCCTCTCTCCTTATCGCCAATCGCTGGTATTTGATTTATATTTCATTATGTATATGTTGTTATTTCTTTTCTTGGTTTTGGTTTTCATTTGATTTAGTTCAATTATTAGTGTGGGTTTTCTTGATGCCTTTTGTTTTGGACTAAGTTCTGCTCGAGGGATTTAGTTCATTTATAAAACCAACTAGAAAAGTTTCTTGCTTGATTATTCAGATAAGTAATTGCAGTAAATTTCCAGTAATTAATCTAATATAAGTTTAATTAATTATAGTTAGATGCTGATTATGATGTTGCTTGATTATTCAGATATTTAACAATGAATTGAATTGTAGTTTTTGAGTGGTAGTGTGGTACTGTGGATGCATTTTATTACACTTACCTGATAAAGATGAATGGGATAGTAAAATATTAAAGAGAATATCACACACGGCTTGTACAGAGATCCTTTATTTCCCAGCAGAAGTTTGCTTTCATGATTTTGAGTTACATTTTTTTCTCTGTTTTAAGTTCCGGGTCTGGTATATTTTAGAGGGTGAAAGAGTGAAATTGCAGGTTATAGTGTGATTTCAGTGGGGGTTTCAGATGGGCTTTTTGAGTAGTATACCTGGTTTTTGTGGGTTTGGAGTAGGAACTTCAATTGGGATTGTGATTGGGTACTTCATGTTTATGTGCTTTCAGTCAACTGGAGTGAAGGTCAGCTTTTCCATTTCTCTTTTTGTTCTCTCAACGTTTAGATCATGTTTGTGTTTTTATTTGTGCGTTAATACTTTGTTTGTTTGGCTTAATTTTGGTGCTTTTTTTAGGTTTTCATGTTTGGGCTAGAATGAGTATTTGGTCATTTTGGTTATGTACTAGATGAAGAAACCTTGAAAAAATTTGGGAAAATGATTGGCCTTTTATGTAATATGTTGAGTTAGATATGCTTCATGAGTCTCTATGTTCATGGGATGTACTATTTATGGTCAATTATACTTTACTTTTATGTTGTCAATTTGATTTTGCCTGCTCCCTTCAAGCTTACTGAGCTACAACATTAAACAAGCATAATCTCTTTCTCGAAGAAAGCTAATTTAATTGTATTAGCTTAAAATAAAAACAATTTTCCACAGTTAAACAATCATTGGCAATTGAACTGGCTGTTTTATCGTGTGATTGTTTTTTTTTTTTGGTTCATTTTATGGGTAGTTTGACTGTAATGTAGAATATGATTGTTTTTTTAGGTGTTGAACTCTTCAATTTATTGTCTTCACATTGTTAGATTGTTTTTCCTTGATGAAAATATTTTTTATGCTTTCACATGTGCTGACTACTGAATTCTTCAGGATCCTGTCATTCGTCCATTGGTTGAATAAGACTCAAAATCTTTGCAAAGATTGCTTCCAGAAATACCCCTTTGGGTGAAAAATCCAGACTATGATCGTGTATGTTTTCATCATTGCATTTTTGCCTTTTCACTGTTGCACATGTTAATGTTAGGTCCCAAATGCATTTTCCAGATTTTACAAGCTTCTCGTAAACTTGTTTTGTTCTGGTGTAGGTTGATTGGCTTAACAAATTCATTGCGACCATGTGGCCTTACTTGGATACGGTATGTAGTAGTATTATGATATTTGGATATTCAGCTGTGATTTCTGTTTCATGTGTTGACAAATAAATAGATTTTCCTATATGTACCTTGCATTGATGCCACATGCTTTTCTAGGCAATCTGCAAGATGGCAAGGACTATAGCAAAACCCATTATTGCTGAGCAGAGTGGGGAATCCCTGCAGGGATGGGGATCCCACGGGGGCAGGGGTGGGGGCAATTTTGTCCCCGTTAGTATCGTGGGGACAGGGAATCCCCATTATAGGGGGATGGGGATCAGCCCTCTGCCCCACCCTGCTGCCAAGTCTAGTTGTATTGCATTTTCTACTTTTTGATTTGATATTTATGATTTAAATTGGGTGCATACTATGTGTTTGATGATTTGCCTAATTCCATAACACGAACAAAGCCATCCATATGTAATTGGTCGATTTAAACAAAAATATGTGAAATTATCCAAGGTAGATGACACAATTTTTTATCTTAGATAATTAATCTAATTTATCTTTAAGGAGAAATTACTTGAAGCAACATTATATTTGAATTCTTGTAGTTCCTTATTTTGTTTGAAGGATATAACTAAATGGGTCCAAGATGGAAAGGAAAGGATGCAGAAGCTAAAGCTCTTGCAGATCCTATGTCGATGATTGTTTCACAACTTTCTTCTTCTTTAACCCAATTAGATGCCCACGGGTTACTCTCAGGATGCAGTATGCTTCTTGCAGTGGAAGCTGAGCAGACTGAACTTCTTACTCGTGCTTGTTTTGGCCGACCTATTGTTACAGCTGAGAAGGATAAACAATGGTTTCAATTGGGTTTGGAGGAAGCCTTTTATTTGTGCTATTCTTTGAAATGCTTGAAGATAGTTGGTAATGATGACCGTGATAAGGATGTTGTTGAGCTATGGCAGTATATGAAATCAAAGATGGAAACTTTCCCTAATTTATTCAAGGCTTATTCTCATCTTCGAATGAAAAATTGGGTTGTGAGGCCGGGATCCCAATATGGTGTGGACTTTGTCACATATCGTCACCATCCATCTTTCGTTCACTCTGAATATGCTGTGATTGTTTTGTCAGAAGAAGATGATGATGTCAATGGGAGATTGAGAGTTTGGTCTGATTTTCATTGCACACTTCGACTTTGTGGAAGTGTTGCAAAAACATTGTTAGTTCTTACCATCAGTAGACATGGTTATGGTGCTTCGACTCCATTTTGTTTAGAGGGATATTCTGTTCAAGAGCACATAATCACGAGATGGAGTCCTGAACAAAGTCGTGAGGATCAGACAACCTCTGAAAATAGAACCAAGTAAGATGTAGTTTAGACTTTTTTTTATTAGTTCACATAATTTGATCATATATCTATTATGAGTTTTGGCATTTGCTATTTTTATTTGCAGTCAAAGGGTATTTTCTGAAAAATGAATAATTGTTTACCTGATTATGTCATGAAATGGATTCTAATTTTATTCCGTTGGCTGTGTACCGGATAATGTCTTTTTCTTGTGGTTATCTCTTCTTTTATCCCTTAATTTACTTTGGGAAAAAAGAAGCAACTTTTTGGTACTTTTAAGCATATGAAACCTTTTCACCTAGCTATGATTGTATGACAGGATATTAAATTTTCCATGTTTAAACAACTTTTCTTCATTTGACTGTGATTGCTAAAAAATGTACCATACTTTGAGACATTCAAGTAAGTATGCCCACCAAAGTTTTCTCATGTAGCATAATGTTCCTTTGGAAAGGGTAATTAGTCTATTACCCAAGTGTTCTCTAAGGATGGGTCTGAATTTCTGCACCATTCAATATAACTTGGCTCCTACCATACTAGAAAATTCAATTAAATTTAATGCACAAAAATTCAGTAAATTGAAGGTATAATTGTTTAATAAACATAGCTTAATAGCAAGTTATTCTATCAATGATAATGAAGATTTTCATTTAAAGACTATGGGCTAAAATTTAAGACTATTTTATACACCATTTTGAACTAATTTCCTCGTAGAAAAAATGACTTTTTCGAGTAGATTCTCTTTTATCATTTTTAATTTCTATTTTGTGTCTTTCTCCAGAAGTCTCTTTTATCATTCTATTTCACCGTTCTAATGATAGTGAAATTTATTAGAATTATATGGGTTTAAAAAATTAGACGTGATAATTATGTATTTACAATTGTTTTAAAATAATTTAAGTCAATTTAAAGTTAGTTTCACCATAATTATAAGCTCTTATTTTATTCTTTAAACATCCGATATAGGATTGTCTAACAAAATTATAGTAAATTATGGATGTTGGGGATTTGGAGGAACTGCTAGTGTAAGAAGGAAGATTATGGTAAATTATGGATGGTGGGGATTTTGGAGGTACTGCTAGTGTAAGAAAGAAATTGTAATAAGTTGTAAGGCAGGTGAACAGTGCAAAAGTTTAAGTAAATTAATTGAAATTGAAAATTTTAAAACTATATGTGTAAAGCCTTAAATATAACAACGCTCCTGTTCTTTTATGGTGGTTGAAAAATGCTCTTGAGATGAAAAGCATGCAATAGGAGGCACAGGAATTCTATTGGAATTAAAGCATGAAGTATGAGGATGTATGAATAAGATAATAGTATCAAATTTTAAATTCAGAGGACCTGGGATAGTATCTTGGAGTGCCAGTTCTTCATGGGCGAAGTGGGCATAGATGAAGAGACTTGATTCTTGGAAAGCCAATTCTCTCTCTTGTTGGTAGGATTTCATTGGTGAATTCGGTAATTATGTCAATCTCATTTTATGCAATGCAATCTGTGGTCATTCCTTGTAGTGTTTGAAAAAAAAAAAGATTCGATTTGCAAAAGGTTTATATGGGGTTCAGATGGGAGCTTTCATTTGGTTTGTTGGGACCAGGTTCGTAAACCAAAATAACATGGAGGTCTTGTTATAAAAAATTTGAAAATCTTGAAACAAGCTTTCATGGCTAAGTTGGCTTGGAGGGATATGGCTGAACTAACTACCTCAGGGTGAAAGTGCTTAAAGGTAAATAAATAACTTGATGGATGTTTCTCTCAGTTCTCTTTCTTACAACTCTTCTCTTTGGCGAGCTATGATGAACGTTAGATCCTTTTATTCAATAGAACTCTAGCTAGGCAATTGGAAATAGTTTGATAGTTTCTTTTTGGTTTGATCGCTGGTTGGATCATAGGCTTTAATTACTTAGGCCATTTGCCGAATTACTAGTAGGTCTCATGAGTGGTTGGTTAAGGATGTGCTGGTAGGGGAATCGTGGAACACAGATTTACTTAAAAGATTTATTGCTGCCAGACATGTTGGAGCTTCTATTTATGATTTTCAAATCTAGAACTGTTCATTTAATGGTAATTTTTCCATTGCATCGGCATGTCAGTCTCCTTTATGTTTGAATGAGGAGAGTAGTTCTTTATGGAAGCTGGTATGCAAATGGTGTGGCCTTCAATGAATTAGTTCCTTTTGTGGTTGTGTTCACAATTCTTACTAATTATGAGTGATATCGGAGACATTTAACCTCAGATTACTATTGCCCGGTCAGCATGAATGTGGTGGAAGATATCTTGCTTGTGCTTTGTGATTGTTTATTGGCCAAGGCAGTTTGGTGTAAGTTGCTTGCCTCTTCTAATCATGCTGATTTCTTTAGCCTGAATTTCATTGATTGGATTGCTAGCAGCTTGCTTAATTCTTATACTGCATGGGGGTATAAGAATTAAGCAATCATGCCTAAGATCATTATTCAATCTGTTAAGTCTTGTCTTGATGCGTTTGATGTTCTGGCGGTGGTTGGTGAAGTCATGCCATTCCGTTCTACAGCTCTTGTTGGCTGGAACGGGCCTCCTCCCAATTTTGTTGTGTTAAATGCAGATGGGGCTTATAGGAGAAATTTGGGCCCTGCTACGGCTGGAGGGGTCTTCCGTAATTCAGATGGGCATTGGCTTGGGGGTTTCTTAGTTAGACTTGATGAATGTAATGCTTTTCGAGCTGAGCTTTGGGGGATGCTCAATGGTCTTCAGCAAGCTTGGTATAAGGAATGGCGGCAGCTTCAAATTCAAGTTGATAGCTTTGCTTTCGCTTCTTTGTTCATTTCATCAGATTCTTCCTCTCTGCCAGAATAGAGATCTGATGTCTTGTATTAAGTTATTTCTCAATCGAGACTGGAAGGCGCAAATGGTCTATGTTTATAGAGAAGCGAACAATTGCAGATCATATGGCTAACTTAGCTTTTAACCAAACAGATCGTTTGGTTTGGTATGATGGTCCTCCGCCTAGTGTTGTTCCCTTTTTGGTGACTTGACTGGTGTTTCTCATCTCCGTTTGATTTATATGTAGTGTTTTTGGTATTCTTCTTTTTTTTTTTTTTTAAAAAAAAAAGATTATAATGTCATGTTATGTGTACTTTACTGTGGGAGAACCAATCTATTCTTCATTGACAATATAATTCCCAAGTTTTTGCCCAGTAATTTCAAAGGAAAAAAAATAGTAACTATAGTGGCACAAGGGAGCACCACTTGGTTATTGTAACTTGCAGCCTGCCCGTGTCGGCATCTATATGCAAATATGTTAAAGAAAAAAAGAATCACTTCTAAATCTTCTAATTACATTCTATTTTCTATTGTCCCATCAAAAGCAAAGGATTGATAGAAGAATTAAAAACGTAACTGAGAGCAACGTATACATAAAATCTTTCAAAAATATGCAAGTGCGTTTCTCAAAGATAAATCAATCCTAAAAATAGGAAGCCCAAACCATAACATACAGAGCATATTCAAGTATGATTTTCACTGCTTCTAAAGATGGATCCTACAGGGTTGTGCCTTTGTCATCCTCGCTTCACCGTAGGGTTCATCATTATCGATCCGGCGATTGTTCCTGAAGGCTGCACAGCCAATAACATAGGTAATTACTAGGATGATTAGCACGACGATGTTAATTACCGAAACCTTCCTCCAGCTCTTCCTGAGGCTGCCCAGCACTCCAGCCTTGCAAGAGTTGCAAGAATAGCAAAGTTGCTCTTGATCATTGCTCCACAAATTGCAGTCAATATTGGAGACAGCCCCTCCTCCAGATGCCCATACGGTTTCGTTAACGTAGCTGAAACCGCACTCGGTTGGTGGCTTACAGCAACCAGACTACGCAGTAAGGAAAAGAAAACATAGAAATTTTTTACATATATAAATAGGGATCATGTTGTATAATCTTAGATATCATGATTACTGCATGCATATATGTAACACTTTTAATGTTTATACCATATATATTGATGAGTTGAATAGGTAAAGTAGGGAGAGTGGTCCTAAAGAAAACTCCACAAGATCGAAATAGGAAGAAAATCAAAATAGAAATAGATTTCACAACAAAATAAAATTTAAACAGGACCAACAGAAAGGCCATCATTCCGTCAAAAATCTCCAATTTCCACTTGGAGATATTACTTACTCACAATAGGCCACCACTCTCCTTAATGAATGTAAAAGAAAGAAATTATTAATTATGTAACTATATTCGTCTTTTCTTTTAAAATTTGCTATGTTAAATTTATGGTTTAATTATTTTTAAAGGATTGAGGGATGAGTTGTGTGTTTCATTTGTCTACTTTGGAAGCTAGAGGATATAATTAACTAGTAGAATTTTGATTCGATTATTGATGTGGGTGAGCAAAACATCCCATACCTCGTCCATTTCCCCATTCTCCCTACAAATCACAATAACCCACATCCACATCCTCATCTATAAGCTGTCAAGTCATCTATGGACAGTGACAATTTAAAGCAAAGTCTTCGGTCTCTACGACAACGAAGGGAAAGGATCACAAATTCACAACTTTGCAATTCTCCTATACAATTAAAAAAAAAAAAGAAAAAACTTCCCAAAAATTGAAAATAATACATTGCATCACTGGCTGAATTAAATGAACCTAATAAATATTCATTTTTCAAAAATAAATAAATAATTAAAGTACCTAATAATTAATAATATGTTATTCAATAATTTTCTGATCATATTTCACTCAACTGAATCTAATCAAAACTTGGATTTTTTTTTTTTTTATCTTAATCACGGAACTCTGACATGAGAATCTATGGAAAGCATGCTTACTTAAGGATGGAAGATATTATCTGCATGAATTGAAATCTAGCTAGAGCTATCTAATATGCATGTTTAGTAACTAAGAAAAGTAAATGGGAAAAAATAGAAAAAAGAAAAAGAAAAAGAAAATAGAGGTTAGATAAAAAAGAAAAAAAAAGGGGGCAAACCAACCACTTCCACCCAAAAGAACATTCTCAATAATTTGTACATTTTATGCAAAAATAAGATAGTGACAATTGCATATATATTTTCCTACCTGTTATATATCTATTTAAGGCTATAAAGCCACAATGAACTAATTATGTTATTCATTCTTGGAAGGAGAATCATTAGAGATTATTGGGTTTAGCAATGGCCACAAGAAGCCACCGACCCGTTTGGTTGTAATTAATAAAGCATGGCATGCAGATCTGTGATTGCAAAAAAACAAATTAATAAAAAATTGTCAAATTGATATTATTCAACTCAAGTATCATAGGACCGCAAGTATTTAATAATAATAATAATAATAATAATAATAAAACTTTCAATAATATTATTTAAGTGAAAGACAAAAGACATGGAATGGTGGGATTCTGGTCATTATAAAAAAGAAAGACCAATTTTCATGTCAAAGTAACCGTAATATACGCAGTGGCCATCTGGCTTCACAAATGGGCATCAACAAATATTATATATACATATATGTTTTTCACAAACAATACATCATATCAAAAATCATAAAATCCATCACTAAATTTTCATTTAACAATATTAAATTATTATAATTAAAAGTATAAAATTTCAAATTTAAACTCTATCATAAAATTTTCTTAAAAAAAAACTGAAATCGAAGTTCCTGAGAGAGTTTTCAATTACGAGCTATATATCTCGTTAGCAAGTAGAGATGACAATTTGAATCCAATCTACAATATCTTATTCCGATTCGGCTTTAATTATTTATATTTTAATATAATTAATATTTTTAAAAATAATAAAATAAAAGTATATAATCATTTAAAGTAAAAAATATTTTTTTACTTAAATAATTATATATTTATTTAATTAATTAAAATAAAATAAATAAAAAATAATTTTAATATTAAAATAAAATAAACATCGAAGAGATTTCGGTTCTTATATAATGAGAACTCAGAGACCCTAAAATTTTCTCCGGTAGAAATCTAATCAAAATTGGAATAATATGACAGGAGTCGGAAAACTCCATCCGTTGTCATTCCTATTAACACATATCAACTCTATAATTAAAAGAAAAAAAACCAATTAAGCTAGAAGAAACAAATCCTAACCTAAAATAAAAAATAAATAAATACTTTTAATTATAATCATGAAAAGAAAAATAAAAGAAAAAAATGAAAAAGAATGAAATACCTGAATAGGGCTAAGCTTCCTCTGATAAAACACACCAGCAGTTTCAGGGACACCATTAACAGTAACACCCATCTTCCCACAAACCTTAGAATCTCTAATACAAGAACTTATCTTCGACCAGTAGCTCTCACTCGCCACTCTTTCCTCCAGCCACCCTGAATAATCCTCCAAATAATAATCCATATAAGCCCTGTTCAGCACCGGCCGGCCGGATCCCTTGTCGGTGACGGCGTAGGCGAAGATGATGAAGCCGATGAGGGCTGCGATGATGAAGAACATAACGAAAAGATATAACCATATCAAGAAAGTGTTTCTATAACACGTGCCGGCGAAACCAGCTAAGGAGACAACCATAATGGACACCCCAATGACTATCAATGGCCACTGCAAGAACTTTAAGCAATCGGTGTTGTTGGCTCTGCTGCTTAGCCATATTCCACCGCCGAGGATTGGGACAGATAGCAAGAAAGTTAAGAAGTTTAGTAGGCCTATTAAGTGATTGCTACTTCTCATCTTTAAGTCACTTCTCTAACTAATTCTTCTGCTATTTCTGAGAACTGAGTTTATGATTTCTTTCTTTTTATTAGTGAAATGATAGTAGAGAGAGAGAGGAGTTAGTTAGAGTATGATATTTTAAACAACCTTTTTAGTAGAATTAATAAAATATTAGAGTATTTTTAAATATAAAATAAAATTTTTTTATAAATCTAATAGATTTTTATATTTATATTTTATTTTATATAAATTAATATTTATAAAAAAATAAATGATTTTTATTATAAGACAAGAAATAAAATATTTTTTAAAAAATATATCAATAAAAATATTAAATATGCATAAAAAATATAAATATATTAATTACAATAAGAATAAGAAGTGAAATTTAATTCTCTAAACGTATAAAGTCAAACTCATTCGTCTTTTTAAAATAAAAAGAATAATTTAAATAAAAATTTTATTGACTATATAATTTGATAAAAAAAATGGTTGCATTTTTAGCATAAGGGTGGATCCGATTAGATATTTAAAATTGTCATATTACATTTTTAATTTTGAAATCTCATAATTTTAATCAGTATAATATTATTGATAAAAAAATAAAAATCACTCAATAGGCCAACAAAAAAAAAGCTTGTATGAACTTTATAATATTAAAAACATGGAAGCCAACTTAAGAAATTACAGCTACAGTTTTATTTGTAAGCGAATTATATGCTTTTCATTTGGGTCTAAAGTGCAATGATAGTCTTATATGCATTGGGTTGCTTAATTGCTTAGGTGACAAGAGATATTACCTGGAAATTGTTGCTTAGGGAATGGTAAAAATCAGGAACGGCCAAACTCATGTGTGATCTTTTTGACATGTCAATAGTTGATTGGTTTTAATTTGCTCTTTTGACCTGTGATTTTAAATTTTTAATTATTCATATAGTTGTAATTAATTAAATTCTTCTTCGCATGTGCTGGCTAAGTTTCATTGAAACAACGTATCTTTTCTTTAATCATTGAAGCCAAAAAAATCAAAGCTTTTCTTGTTCTTTCAGATTTTCATGATGGTGCTTTCTTCTCTTGTTTTAGTTTGTAAATTGCCATGCAACTTAACTGTTTGCTTTTTCCAAATCTGTTTAATGGAAAGCAATTGAAGAGAAAATTAATCGCTTAATTTAATTAAATAAGAGAAAAAAAGTATATAAATACAAATTTAAACTTTTTTGAATTCTGAAAAATAGCCATTCATTAATAGCATAATTCATTTTTAAGAATACTCAATAAAGATGGGAAAATACAATATATATATATATATTAGCAACTAAAATCTTAATTTTATATATTTTTTTCATTTTTTTCTCTTAAATTAGCTTCTTATGTATTTTATTGAAAACTTGACATGAAAAATGTTGAAATTCATATTTTAAAGCCTCTCTATCTCCTCTTTTTGTCCTCTTTCTTTTTTTCATTCGGCCCCCTCTACATAATACTTATTCGTTTCTTCTGTTTAGTTCAATACGAAATTGTAATTTGATTATCTTTCATGTTATTTATATTATAATAGTTCTAGAATTGGAATCAATATCAATTTTGTTAATAATAATAATAATAATAATAATAATAATAATAATAATAATAATAATAATAATAAAATGCATTGCTGAAATTACATTAATAGAAAATGACATATATCAAATATTTAATAAGCTAACAAAAAAAATAAAAAATTACAATTGCTATGGATAAGTCTTAAAATTGGAATTAATATCAATTTTATAAATTATTACAAAATTTTCAACTGAAAAATTCCTTGAAAACTCTTCCTTCTATTTCTCTAGGAAGGAAAATTTAAAATTGGGTAATCAATATATATATATATATATATATATATATATATATATGCTTTAATATAATGGAGAAAAGCATTTTAACTTTTAATGTACATTAAGTATTAACTTTCTTACTAAGTAAATAATTTTGATTCCACTAGGGAATGGAGTTTGATTGACCGGGAGAAAATAGGAATGGGTATTTTCAATTTCTGGGGAAATTGAATTTCCATTTTCTCTAACAATATTTTGAGATTGAGAGTAACCATTGCTACAAAAGGTCATATTGCAGTATTTCTCTAATAGAGTTTTTTAAAAGCATACAATATATATTTTATAGGTGCAGTTTTATAATAGTATAATACTGTAATAATTTTTTTTTCAACTAAACCTTTGAATAAATATAAACCTCTACATTAAATATTGTATATTCATCGTAATGCAATAGATGATATCCGCTACAATAGATATTACATATAATGTTTTTAATATGATATACTGCTAATTTAGGTATTGAGTCGCGGTCGATAAGTCGACATGTCTAATAAACCGAAATCTAAATTCGGATTTTGATTAGAAAATAATTAAAATCATGATTAATAATTATAAAAATGCTAAATAAAATATATTAAGGGTGTAAAGATGTTAGATTATAGTAAAGAACTAAAATGAAAAATATGAAAAATTTCGGAATAAATTTACAATTTACCTAAAATTGGAACGAAATAATTGTCAATTAAATGAATAAATTTGGACATCTAAAAATAAGTTGGTCGGCTATCCTTAAGAGAAGAGAGAATTAATATGTTAATTAATATAAATATTAAGATAATAAGTCTTAAGGTGGGACTCATCCTTAGACTTTTGTTTTTCTCATTTCTTCTTCTTCTTTATCTTTATTTTCTTCTTATTTTCTACACTCCACAATCAGTCCCACACTTCCCTCACATTCCACCATAACCAAAACTTGGTTCTAGAGAGAGAAAGAGAGAGAGACAAGAAAAATTTATTTTCATACACAACAAAACTTAAGAAAGTTTGAGAGAGCAAAAAGGAATAGAAAAGAGCAAAGCAAGAGGTGACTAAAATATCTCATAATCTAGCCACAAAAGGAAAAAAGTGAAGATAAGATGTCATTCTTCTCCTCTTTAATCTTCTCTAAGAGAAAGTGAGGTTTTGAGCTCATTTAGAACTTATCTTTTTAAGAGAGAGAGTTTAGGGTTTTAGGAGATAGTAGATAGGGTTTTGAGAGATATGATAAAGTAAGGTTTTGATGGTTGTTTTAAGTATTATAGGAGCTCAAGGTGAGAAGGATCAAGTTCAAGGAAACAAAAGAAAGGAAAAGGAGACATAGAGAGTGACGAAAAGCAAGACAAGAGGTTTGTACATAACTTAAGATAATAGCCTATATTTAGTTATGAAATTGTACAGTATGAGCATTTGACATGTTAGTTAGAGTTTAAGATATATGTGATTATGAATTGTTGCATGAAATTCTAAGTTGACATGATAAACATGACATAATGTGAATTATTGATTCAGTTAACACATATTAGGAACTTGAGCATGTTAGAAAGTAAATGATGGTAAAAACATTGTATATTATGTTGAAAACTTATGAATGCATGTTTGCTAAACTTAGGTAGTTTGATAAGCTTTGGAGTGAATATGGAAATTGAAATGTAGTTTCCAGTAGCTAGTCACAGGTGTGAAGTATTTGTCATGAGCGTGAATGGCTAAATTCACGGGTGTGACTTTTGCATGAAAATGATATTATTCATTCCAGATTCCTTCATGGCTTGAAACACAGTTTAGATCACGGGCGTGAACATTTTGAGTACAGTTGTGAGGCAATGCACCTTGACTTGTTTACGGGCATGAACAATGAATCACGACCGTGAATGCCCTATTTTCAATAATGTGTTTACTTATTCATTAATAAGAACTATCAAGTGAAGAATCAATATGTGGTATTTTATCTAATGAAATTGTAAATATTTGTGAATTTATACAAGAAAAAATGTGATATTACATGAACCATATTATACTAAGTGAGGCAATAATGAAGGAAACAAAAAGCAATATGATATTGACAAAAAGAAAGTAATAAGAACGGGTTAATGACATAAATTAAGCCCTAAAAAATCTAGTCTAGAACTAGAATTTTAAATAGTTTGGCATGCAAATCAAAAGTCATGTTATGCCGGTGATGACACACATATGTTATGCCGGTGATGACACACATATTATGCCGATGAGGACACTCATATTAAGCCGATGATGACATTCTTATTGTACTGGTGATGACACTTATATATTATACTAGTGATGACACTTGTATGCGTATACCACTATGCCTAGGTGACAATTTTACCATGCCTGGATGATCAACCCTATTATCCTGATTGTTGATTCAATCATATATGTTATGGGCTAAATTATACTGAGAATGGTATAAAGAATCTTACATTATTTATATTTTATTGTTTGTATGTGTATCCTAACGAACATGACATAATAATGTGTAAGTATGAGATTATTTACATGAGATTTCTAGGTATTATGAAATGTGTGGAAAGTGTATATATATAGATATTACAAGTGCATATAATTGCATGTTGCTTGAATATAACATATTGTCTTTTTTATATGCATCACTAAGCCTAATGCTTAGCGTAAAAGTTTCTCTCATGCAGATATAAGTACAATAATGAGTATAAAGCTGAGAAAAGTAGAAAGAGTTTACGGTGACCTAGTCCAATAAATCAACTCATTCTTAACACCCGTGGGTTACATGACTTTTGTACTTTTTGATTTGAATTTTCTTTTATAGTATTGTAAAGTATATATATGTTTGTAACTAATACCTTTGTATTGAAAATGTATATTACTTCTTTTATAATATGTAAAGTAAAAGAAAAGATGTGTCACTTTTCATTGATTATTAAGTGACATTTTTAACTAAAGATAGCATAACATTTTATTATTCGGGTATATGTTGCTGGAGTAAAGGGGTGTAATAAAGTTTTTAATATCAGAGCTCAAGTTGGGTGGTTTTGGATTTTCAAATGGAGTTTTAAAAATATTTATGACACTGATGTACCCACATTTGTATATGTATAAGTTGTTGCTTATTGATTATGGTCATTACTTATTATGGTATAGGTAGGGTATGACTTCTGGATCACAACATTGGTTGAAGGGGTAGAAAATAATGAGTCTACAAAGATAGAGGCTTCATTGCAATTAGATAATCACCGAGCTATTGTATCGAGATCTAGCGTTAGCTCATTACATGGACAATCTATTGCTGGCACAAGACAAATGAAGCTCTTGCTAAATATGATCGACTTGTTACAGAGAGCATCACAACCAGCCTCATCTGTTTTACAATTTGAGAGGCTACAAAAGTTGGGGGCTTTTGATTTTTATGGTAAATGGAAAGATGACCCCTCTATAGCAGAGTTTTAGTTAAAGCGAGTTGAGAGAGTCTTTGATTAGCTATATTTCACTGATGAGCAAAAATATGAATATATAGTGTGTTTATTGTAGGATCATGCATATGATTGGTGGCGGTCGAAATCACAGGGTTCAGAGGCACCTAATCCCTTGACTTGGGAAATATTTTTGGAAAAGTTCAAGGAACAATACAACCCATCGATCTACACATATGAAAAAAAGAGAGAATTTTTGACTTTGAAATAAGAGGATATGTCAGTATTAGAATATGAGAGAGAATTCATACATCTTTGCAAATATGCTAGCGGCATTGTATCCACAGAGGCTGATAAGTGCATGCAATTTGAATATGGGATTCGATTAAGCTATAGGTCTCATCCTTACATTTGATGAATTTTCCCAGTTTGCTAGCATATACAAAACAGTTGAGACAGTTATAGCAGCACAATACAGGAGAGAGGATTTAGGAGACCCATGACACAAACGAGTAAAGGACCATATGGTAGCAAGAGGGCAAGATCTTTTGGTGGACAATTTCAAGCTAGGATTACCTAAACCTTCTTTCTTTAGATGGGGACAACCCGCAAGATCTAATTCTTCAATAACTAGTGCACCGACACATATATCGCGTAGGTCTCTACCTCTACCTTTATGTTAGTACTCTGGTCGTCTTTATGTAAGAGTGCATTGGTGGATGAAAGAAGCTTGTTTGAGATGCAGCTCAAAGGATCATATGAGAAGAGATTATCCCTTGCTACAGTATGATGAAGGTTCTTGGAGCATTGAGCCGATATAGATGCAGGCTTCTAGTCAGGATATAGGCTTAGGTAAAGGACAAGACAAAGAATGCTGAACTGGGCCTAGTCAGTTTAGAAATGAGATAGTGGAGAGGCCAAAAGAAAGTAGAGTTTCACCAACTAGGGCATATGCCATACGAGGTTGAGAGGATCAGGATGCACCCGATGTCATAGTTGGTAAATTTCTTCTATCTGATTTTGATATTCATGCATTGATAGATTTAGGGTCGACGCATTTGTACATATGCACACCACCACCAAGTTAATAGGGTTTAGAATATGAGGCTTTAGAATTTAAGATTCTTGTTACTAACCCATTAGGGCATATTTTAAGAGTTAGCAAGGTGTTTAGGAGTTGTTTAGTTGAAATACAAGGCAAATAATTCCTAAAAGATCTGATAGAGCTACCATTCCACGAATTTGATGTGATCTTAAAAATGGACTGACTAGCTTGTCACGAAATGGTAGTGGATTGTGGGAAAAGATAGATGAGCATTAGAGTTCCCAAACAGGAAGAGATAATGGTATTGGGTGAGAATAAAGGATATCTAGAGAATGTGATATCAATGCTGAAAGCTTAGAAACTCATTAGTAAGGGATGTGAAGCTTACTTAGCATATATGATCGATATGAACAAGAGTAGTCTGAGATTAGCTGACATATCTATAGTGTGTGAGTTTCTAGATGAACTGCCAGGGTTGTCATTAGACCAAAAGATAAAGTATTCCATTGACTTGATACCAGCATCACTTCTATTTCTATTACCCTCTATCGGATGACACCTGTTGAATTAAAAAAGTTAAAGGTACAGTTACAAGATTTGCTAGATAAGGGTTTCATACGACCTAATGTATTACCATAGAGTACTTTGATATTGTTTGCAAAAAAGAAAGATGACACCTTACGCTTTTGCATCCACTATAGGCAACTTAATAGGGTGACTGTCAAGAATAAGTACTCGTTACTAAGGATCATGACCTTTTTGATCAGTTAAAGGGTGCAGGCATATTTTCAAAGATAAATCTTTGATCAGGGTATCATTAGCTGAAGATCAAGGGGTCAGATATACCTAAGGCGATATTTAAGACTTGTTATGGTCAAAATGAGCTCCTAGTAATGCCATTTGATTTGATGAATGCACTAACGACATTTATGGACCAGATGAACCGAGTGTTCAGGCCATATTTTGATCAATTTGTAGTGGTATTCATTGACGATATTCTTGTGTATTCTATAAACAAAGAAACATAACCAACACCTCAGAATAGTGCTGTAGATATTAAGGAAAAAGCAGCTATATGCAAAGTTATCCAAGTGTGAATTTTGGGTTAAGGCAGTTAGTTTTTTAGGTCACATAATTTCAATTGAAGGTATTCAAGTTGACCTTAGTAAGATTGAGGCTATTCTTAATTTGAAATCACCTCGGAATGTAATAATAGTGAAGAGTTTCCTTGGATTAGCTGGATACTATAAAAGGTTTGTGAACGGTTTTTCATCCATAACAACCCATTTGACACGACTGCTACGAAAAGATATTTGATTCAAATGGATAGATAAATGTCAAGCTAGCTTTGATCGACCTAAGGCAATGTTGACTAAAGCACTAGTCTTGACTCAACTTACTCAGGGAAAGATTTTGTGGTGTACAGTGATGCTAGCCATAACAACCTAGGTTATGTTCTTTATGCATGAAGGAAAAGTAATTAGTATACCTTTAGATAGCTTAAGCCACATGAGCTTAACTACCTGATGCACGATTTGGAATTAGCTATTATAGTTTTTTCTTTGAAGATCTATAGACATTATCTATATGGGGAAAGATGTTATATTTATACTGATCATAAGAGTCTTAAGTATCTTCCCTCATAGAAGGAATTGTACTTGAGGCAAAAAAGATGATTGGAGTTGATTAAGGATTATAATTGTACTTAAGGCAAAAAAGCTAATGTACTTAAGCCACATGAGCTTAACTACCTGATGCACGATTTAGAATTAGCTATTATAGTTTTTTCTTTGAAGATCTATAGACATTATCTATATGGGGAAGGATTTTATATTTATATTGATCATAAGATTCTTAAGTATCTTCCCTTATAGAAGGAATTGTACTTGAGGCAAAAAAGATGATTGGAGTTGATTAAGGATTATAATTGTGTGATCGACTACCAGTCAGGGAAAACTAATGTAGTGGCCAATACATTAAATAAGAAGACATTAGTAGGTAAGTTATGAAATGGTAACTTAATGAGATCTATAGAAAACTCTTTTCCATGCACAACCAAAAGGAAACTTCTATATACTTGGTTCACAACCAGACTATGGCCTAAGGGGTTTGGACCTCAATTTTGAACTCTAGTTAGCACGCTGCAGCGTGTAGTGTCACGTGTGCTGGCCAACGGGCCCACACATGCCCGTGATTGCTCCTGAGCAATTTTTTTCCGCAATCTCATTGAGATCCGACCCAAAATAATTCTCATATTTTTGGATCCTATCCAATACCATTTGACTCATTCTCCATATCTCCAATGTGTGTGACCCATTAGATTTCCAGTTATGTTGGTCACTTAAATTAATAATTAATTTAAGCAAGTTATGAGTGGTATCTAGCAACACATCATGACCCCAATTGACCGGAATGTCAATGGTTTGACTACAAACCTTTCTATAAATAATTTCTGTGCAATTATTCTTTTCACCATTCTATACCCCACTTAGTTAAAAGTATGGACATGTGCCAAGTCCCACTAGACTGAGTACATCATATCTAGTCCAAGTAATATTAGTTCTTGTTCTTGAGGCTCATTGCTCCATTAGACATGTCATTGAAGATTATCTTCATGATATTTCCACTTCGGCCAGAGATTCTTGAGTAATGACCTCGACAAGAGGCTATGGGTATACACTCTTTTTATCAGGAGTGGTGAATCCTTTGTTAGTTACCCAATTACCTTCGAACACCTTAAGCTACACTCAATTACCACCCTATGAGTAACCTTCCAAAGGAAACAAGGAATAATGTCAAAATGTAGAATCAATATCCAAGATATCCTTGAGTACCTTAAGTCTAAGGATACTTGCACAATTGCTATGACACGACTATCATTGACATTTGAATAGATTATCCATATGATTGTCTTATAGTATATATATATATATATATATATATGAGAGTATAATGTTTATATGTGATTAAAGTAATTATGTGAGACTATGTGAATAACACCATAATATGTGAAGGCATGATGTATGAAAGAGAGCAAAGAAAAATGAGATGGACAAAGAAAACGGATGAGAATTTGATGATAACACAGAATAAACCTTAGAGTACCTAGTTTAGAACTAGAGTTTTGGATAGTTTGACATGCGAATCAGAGCTCTCTTAATGCCAGAGATGACATATATATTAATATCAGTGATGACACATATATTAATACCGATGATGACACATATACTAATGTCGGTGATGACACTTATATATTAATATCAGTGATGACACTTGTATGCATATGTCATTATGTTCGGTGACAACTTTTATAATGCCTTATGACTAACCCCATTATCATAATTATTGGTTCCTAGGTGTTATGAGCTTAAATAAGATAAAAATGATATAAAATGAATTGTATGAGCACATAAGTAAATTGCCTATTTTTATATAAGAATATGAAATGATAATGTAATAGCTTAAATTGATTATGCGACATATGCATTTGTCTAAAAGGATAATGTAGATAAGGAAAAGAAGAAGGAAAGAAAAAAATAAATAATAATGTAACTTGGCATTTATTAGTTGGGGCATGTGATTGCATATTACATGGAAATAATTTATTGTCTTGTCTATATACACCACTAAGCCTAGAGTTTAGTGTGGGAGTTTCTCCCGCACATATACAGTGAAGAACAAGCAAAGAATAGTAGATAAAGTTAGTAGTGACCCTATTTAGTAAAGTAGTCAGTTTCGATCTATTAG
This sequence comes from Triadica sebifera, assembly GCA_023653625.1. Classification (NCBI taxonomy): domain Eukaryota; kingdom Viridiplantae; phylum Streptophyta; class Magnoliopsida; order Malpighiales; family Euphorbiaceae; genus Triadica; species Triadica sebifera. The sequence continues at coordinate 7,453,796 of CM042892.1, forward strand.
TTACATTACTTTTGTATTTTGGTTTATGAATTTTCTTTAATGGCTTTATAAAATGACTCTATGTTTTGTATAATCATACCTATTTTGTATTTAACACTATTGTATCTACAATGTATATTATTTCTTTTATATTATATAAAGTAAAAAAAATAATATGTCTTTTTCCAATGTTTATTAAATGAAAATTTGAAGAAGATGGCATTCCTTTATCTAGGCATTTGTTGTTGGGATTGGGGGAGGGTGTTATAATTTTTGGTAACATAGCCCGACTTGGGTGGTTTTGGGTTTTTAAAAAGGGGTGTTAAAAATATTTGACACGTGTGTACCCACATTTGAATATATGAGTTGTTGTTTACTGATTAAGGTAGTTACTTTTATGATATAGGTAGGTTATGTCTTATAGATCATGACAGATAGTGGTTGAAGAGGCTGAAAGTAATGAACCTACATAGATAGGGGCTACATTGCGACCAAGTCATCATCGAGCTGCTACATCGAGATCCAGTGCTAGTTCATCACATGGGTAATCAGTTACTAGCATGGGATAAATCAAGCTTTTTACAGAACATGGTTTATTTGCTACAGAGAGCATCACATCCAACCCCATCTGTGTTACAATTTGAGAGGTTATGGAAGTTAAGGCCACTAGATTTTTGTGGTAAACGGAAAGATGACCCATTTGTGGCAAATTTTTGTTTAGAGTGAGCCAAAAGAGTCTTAGACCAACTATGTTGCAAAGACGAGAAAAAATATGAATATGCAATATCTTTATTGCAAGATCATACTTATGACTAGTCGTGGTTTGAGTCACAGAGTTCAGAGGCATTTGATCCCTTGACTTAGGAATTCTTTTTGCTTAAGATGCAATATATTCCCCCTATTTATACTGATGATAAGAAGAGTGAATTTATGACACTAAAGCAGGGGGAATATGAGAGAGACTTCACACATCTTTGCAAGTATATTGGTGGCATTGTCTCCATAAAGATTGATAAATGTCAATGATTTGAAGATGGGTTGAAGGATTCGATTAAGTTGTAGGTCTCAGTCTTATGTTTGATGAACTTTCCTAATTTACTAGCATATACTAGTACAATGGAAAGAGTTTCAACAATACAGTAGCTAGTGCAGGAAAGAGGGTTCAAGAGACCTATGTCATAGCCAAGTGGAAGATTGTCAAGTTGCAAGAGAGCCAGATCATTCAATGGTCGATTCCAAGATGGGGGTTATAGAAAGCCTTCTTTTTTTAGGCGGGACAACCCACGAGATATGTTTATTTAGTACCAAGTGCACCGACTCAGGCACCACGTAAATCTCTACCTTTACCATTTTGCCAGCAATATGGTCGTTCTCAGCATAATCCAGCTCCTCGAATACCCTCTCAGTATTCTTTAACTAGAACTAAGCAATTGTCGGGTCATCTTTAATATTGCCTGTGAATTATGTAGCTCCATACTTTCGCAGCTTATCAATTTGAACCCTACACCTTGGTGGGGACTAAGGAGGTGGTGGAGGTGGTGGCGGTGGCATAGCTTGTACCAACCGCTGTAGTAGAGTAGCAAGATTCTACATCAGAGGATCTTGAGCCTAATTCGTCTGAACAGCCATTGCCTATTGTAGAGGAGGTGCTCCAGCCGACCCTTGCGCACTAGCTTGGCTTGGTTGATTCTGAGCCGCTATGTCCGCAGGATTGTTACTCTCAGCTACATCATGTGGTTCAATCTCTATACTCACTCTTTAGCCTACACATTGACAAAGAATAGCCCACATTGGAGTCATACAAGATAACACTCATACACGTGATACCTTCCCACCTAGGTTCAAAACTGCCTAAACCTAGGTTCTGATACCACAAAATGTAACACCCTTCAATATAATTAAGACTAAACCTAATTATACCAAAGGATGCTATGATACATATGATTTAAAATGAAATAATTTAAAACTTTCAAGTATTATGGCCATGATGACTTAAAAATAAACATCATAAAAGACAACCAAAATAAAATATTTAAATGAAAAATCATATGGGTAGTCACATGCCTAAAGTTTATACAAAACGAGTAGTTATAAAACTACATGTCTCTGAAATACAACATGTAAAACTATAACTACCCAACCTAATAAAACTCAACAAAAACAAAAAGTCCAACAGTTGTATCACCCACCCCATTCGTGTGTCCTTGACTTTAATCCTTGGACACATATATAAGAATGAGTAGAACTCAGATCAATCAAAACAATTAAGATTGAGTTAAAGATAAAAAAAATGTACCAATAACAACGTCCAAAGCACTTCGATCCTGTCTGGCCTTCATAGCATAGGCCCTCGTTGGTGCTCTACTATCTCATGGCCTATTCACTGACTCAAATACGACCTGTCTAGGTCCAACTCTACCAAAACAGGTTTGTCCTTGTCCCCTGCCTTAAGTCAACACTGAACTCTGAGTCTAAGCTGGTGCCTTTGTTGTCTACAATGGGCAATCTCTCCAGTATTGGTCTTAAGACCCACACCTAGAACAAGATCTTGTTCATCCCCAACACTCTCCTCTATGGATCCTTTCACACGCTGTACACTATAGTATTGCTTCTCTTTGTATCTGAGTCTGACTACTGACAGTTGTAGAAACAACTCATAATAATATTACCTGTCTTGTGTACCCTGACTGACCTCGATCTTGTCTCTATCTTCTAGACTAGAAGGATCCAGAACTAGTGCAAGCCTTCTTACTCGATGACTATGCAACACTGTAAGTTGACCCTCTGAAATCTCTCCTGGATGATTCCTCTGCTCTCTTTAGCTTTACCCTCTTCTTTATCATAATAAAAGAAGATACCAACTTTTGAAGTCATGATACTGTTTGGGAGATCACATGGAACCCGATCTCATATCTCATATCGTCCTCGAATCGATGACACTTGTCTGCCTTATCCCCAATGATACCAATTGCATACCTGCTCAATCGGGTAAACTTTTTTTCATAAATGGTCACTGTCATGTTTCTCTATTGCAAATTCAAAAACTCTCATTTCTTCTCATCTGTATATACCCTCGGCACATACTGTTTCTTGAACTCAGCTGACAAGAAATCCCAAGTAAGCAGCTCTGGGATCTGTGGCTTTTGCAGAACTGACTTCCACAAATCATAGGCATGCTCCTGGAAAATTGAAACAACATACCTAGCCCTATGCTCCTCAGCACAATCCAGTTCCTCGAAGACCCTTTCAGTATTCTCTAACCAGAACTAAGCAGCTGCCCGATCATCTTCAATATTTCCTGTGAAGTTCGTAGCTCCATACTTTCGTAGCCTTTCAATCTGAACCCTACTCTTCGGTGGCAACTAAGGAGGTGGTAGAGGTGGTTGTGATGGTGGAAAAGGTGGAGATAGCATAGCCTGTACCAACCATTGCAGCAAAGCAACAAGATTTTGCATCAGAAGATCTTAATCCTAATTCGTCTGACTAACCATTGGCTGCTATAGAGGAGGTGCACCAGCTAACCCTTACATATTAGCTTAGCTCGGCTGATTCTAAGCTTCTATGTCTGAAGGACTATTATTCTCAGTCGTGTCATGCGATTCGATCTCCATACTCACTCTTTAGCCTATTCATCGATAAAGAATAGTCCACATCAGATCATACATGATAACACTCGTACACATGATACAACCTTTCCCACCTAGGTTTAGAACTGCCTAAACCTAGGTTCTGATACCATAAAATTTAACAAATTTCGATATAATTAAGACTAAACCCAATTATACCAAAGGATGCTATGATGAACATGAGTTAAAACGAGATAATTTAAAACTTTCATGCACCATGGCCATGATGACTTAAAAATATACATCATAAAAGACTTAACTGAAATAAAAGATTTAAATGCAAAATCATATGGGTAGTAATATGCCCAAAGTTTATACAAAATGAGTAGTTATAAAAATACATGTCTCTGAAATATAGCATGTAAAACTATAACTACCCAATCCAATAAAACTCATCAAAAACAAAAAGTACAATAGTTGTATCACCCACCCCCGTCATGTGTCCTTAACTGTGATCCTTGGGCGTCCTCCTCTGGCGATCAACTTCTAGGCTCTAAACTTGCACATGAAAAGCCCCTACACTGAGCAACTAGTGCCTAGTGGTACATAACAGCAAGCAAAGCATACGCATGTGACAAACATGTAATATGCATGATATAGTCACCAATATATTATAATCTCAAAGTCTGCACATGCACCAGCTCTCATACTACATGACATACCATAAAGATCTCATATATAAATATAATGTACACATCGAACATGGTATATCAAACAATCAACCAGAGTCATATAAGTGTATACCACACTTAGAAGTATTTACTTACCATTACTTACCATTCCACTGTCTGCTATACTCATAACCAGACTGAAATGGATACGGGTACTCTACGACTCTCACTAAAGCTTTCAGGATAACTACCTAAGCTTCTCAGAACACCTATCTGAGAAAAATAAGAGCACAGAACAACTACTAAGGGAAGCCCACCTAGCTTAACCCTGAGCCTTCAAATTATCTCGTATATAACCCAATCGAGGAAGATCTCGTTGCTTACTCTTGGGTCTTCAAAATATCTCAACATAACCACCCTAAGGAAGCTCTCATTTCGTACCCCTGGGCTTTCAATATAACCCAACTGAGGAAGCTCTCATTGCTTACTCCTTGGCCTTTAATATATATCAATCGTGACCAATATATGTCACCTGGTACTGATCTTCCCTTTTAATGGCATGCCATCTATCATAGCTCTAGTCCTAGTCAGAGTATTGGGCTTACAATTTCACAACACATACCATATATGTTTCATATTATTCATTAATCATGATTTCTCATAAATCACAACCATAATATGTATTATCATACCATGTTATAACATACAATAGAGGTACTCCACCTAAAAATGAATCAATCTTGATTCTCATATAAGCATATAAATTTCTCAAATTAAGCAGCTTCACTTTCGTGAACACTATTTTCAAGGTTGTGAATAACCTCTTCATGGGTAGATTCATCCTATGAATCAACACACATTTACAACCGTGATCACCCATTCACAGACGTGAACCAAACTTTGAAGCTTCTCATAAATGAGTTCACCTCAGCAATAAAATTCATTTTTGTGACATTCACACCTGTGAACCTTCGTTCACGGCTGTGAATCTGGAAATTTTTCCAGAAAATAAAGCATCACATTTCATACTTCTCTCATATGTAATATTCTCTACTTTTGATCAATATAAGCTCCCCTATCAACATTCCAACATGCGTTTTAGCCATTTATCACAACCATATATTTTCTAATTATCCATATTAACCAAAATAACTCATCAAACATCTCAATATGACCATGTTAACATAATAATTCCATAATGCATATCAATCCCACATTATGGCTTTTAACAAGTTAATGACCATAGAGATCATACATCTAAAGCAAGGAACACAGAAACATGCCAAACAAAGCCTTCAATGTGGTTATGTACAAAACTTATACCTAGGATGAAGATTAGCTAAAATTTGAGCTCTTCGAGCTTGTCCTCTCCTTTTCGATGGACTCCCGACTCCTCTATTAGATCCTCGCAAGATGAAAAATCCTCTTAGGCTTTGAAACTTGAACCAAAATCCAAAAACATGAAAATTGAGCTCTTCCTTCAAAGCTCACAAGCTTTCTCTTTCACTCTTCTCTCTCACTTTCTCTATTGAAATAAGGTCTTTCCAAACTTTAACAATGGAGGAAGAAGGGGTCTGGAGGAAGAAGAAGATGCAAATACGTGTTAGGTTGATTAACATGGAGTGGAGAGTGGATTTAAAGGAATGACATAAAGAAAAATGTGGTTGTCTCACCTATCCTGACTACCCAGACTTCACGGCCATGACTCATTTTTCACGAGCATGAACTACTCCTTCACGGTTGTGAAGAACCTCATCGCAGCTTCTAACAAAAACCTGATATTCACGACCATGACATCCATTGTCACAGGCGTGAAACAACTGATTCTAGCAACTCTTAAACTTCGAAAACTTCACTTAATTGCCAACTCTTACTAACCAAGAATATAACTTATATACCCTAATTATGGGTGTTAAACATACAATCATAGCTAGGTGGAATTTTTTCACATGCTTAAAAGTACCAAAAAGTTGATTTTTTCCCACATTAAATTAAAGGATAAAAGAAGAGATAAACACAAGAAAAAGACATTATCAGGTACACTACCAATATAATAAAATCATAATCCATTTCATGACACAATTAGGTAAACATTTATTCATTTTTTAGAAAATAGGCAATAAATACACATAATCATCTAGACCAAGGTTAACACAAGGCCATAACTCACAAAAAAATCATATAAGGATACTAAGAGGATATAAATTCTTAGAATCAAACCAAATTTTCGAAAAAAATAGAAACTCACTGGAGATTGTTGAAATAGGGAAGAACGGAGTGGGTTCGTAATTTGGGCCATAGTTTGTTTGAATTAAAGATATGAAGGTCTAATTTAATTCTCTTTCTCACAGCTTAAAGACTCACCACCACTACAAATGGTTTGCATATCCTAGGAAATCCTTTTGTCGCTGCATGCATCTAGTCATCGCCTGAATTAGAACTGGAGAGCTTTAACTGCCTTCATTAGTGAGAGAGAAAACTAGTGGTTGGGTTGTAATAATTGGAGCTGAAAAGGAAGTGGTGGAGGCTACTCATCATAAGCCTAGGTGATGGTAGAAGAAAATTCGTTCTAGGGTTTCGTAACTTCCATTTTTTTACTTTGAAAACTATCGACTATTTTATATATGTATGTGTCTAATGACATGAAATTATTTTTATAATTAAATTTGAAATGTTAAGTTGAGTTGACAAATTAGTGAAATAGAGATGAGATTAATCTAATTTTAATGCTTTTGGACATTATTGAAAAAAACGATCAAGAAGATATTGATGAATTGAATATATTTTAGGCTTTTTTTGTTTGCAGAAAATAATGTCTTTGAAATTATTTTCTAAAATATATAATATTTTCGATATATAAAAAATATAGCAAAAATTATATAATTGCTAATAATTATATAATTATACATAGAAAATGGTATATAACTGTCAGTAACTATATGAAATAATATAACAAAAATCATATAAGTGCTAGTAATTATATAGTTATACATAGAAAATGACATATATTCAAGATTGATTTTGATATGTTTTTTATCATAATTTTGCTATTTGAATTTTTATTTTTAACGTAGAAGAGAGAATTTGTAACATTCACTCATCCTAGTAACGTGTGCCCGGATAAGGGAGTATTATGTTGTCTTCAGTCAAAATCATCATTTAATAATTAAGAAAAAATGAAGTATTATTTTTTTAACTTTAAATGATACAGAATGAACAATATACATGTAATAAACAAAAATATTAATTACAAAACATTTGTGATTGTAACAAACATAAGGTTACTTTACAAATACTATTAACGAAAATCCAAAACAAAATACAAAAAAATCGTGTAACCCACAATATTTCAACAAACTATTTTACTTAACCGGGTCACCGTTAGCTTTATCTATATCTCGGCTCCTCTTCTCTGTATATGCTCTAGAAAAACACTCACACTAAGCTTTAAACTTAGTGGAGCATATAAATAAGACAGTAAACTAATCATGCAATATGTGTTGTCATGTATTTATATTATGCACTAACTTTCATGCAATTTCTTATCTCATATTATTGTTTGTATTTCATTATACTAATTTAGTTAATATACAAAAACAATTATTACAAATTATCCTATATCAAATTTTCGTACAATTATTAACTTTTTTTTATGTCCATGACACATAGAATTGAACAAATAATTTGGATAATGGGGTTAGCTATTCAAATATAACAAAATTGTCATCCAGACATAGTAGTATGCGCATATAAGTGTCATCATCGACATAATATAAATGTATTATCACTGGCATAATATGAATGTCATCTCCGATATTATAAATGTATTATTATCAACATAAATAAATCTCTGATTGACATGTCAAACAATCCAAAACTCTAGTTCTAGACTAAATATTGTAGGACTTAATTAATATCATTATAAAATTCATAACTTTTTAAATTTATATATTTCATTGGTCTAATGAATCAATTAATCATATAATTACTCTATAAAAATATCATTTATATAATATAACAAGATCCAATATAATTTATACATTAAATCCCCCTATTTAAATTTTGCCAGGTTATTGGAAGATTCTATGCTCCGTGTTAGATTTTAATTTTGGATCTATTAACATCAGAATTAAATATGAAGTCTTCTTAAGAATTTTATCTTTGGATCTTACTTTTAATATGAAATTTGAATAACTTAATTTGGAATTCTAGCAAAAATTATATTCATTTAAAAACTGACTTGTCATTAAAAATATTGCACATAATTTTATAGACAATTTTATAGTCCTATATTTGTACCAAAATTAAGTATAGTTATAGTTAGAATTATATTTTATATTCTTCATGAAAGTTTTATCCATATGTTTTAGCTTTGAAACCCAATAAAGAAAATATTAATCTGAATTACAAAGCTTAAGTTATAAAAATATATGTTCAGAATGCTTCATAAAATCTAACAAAGAATTCACAATCACATAATTTAATTTTTATTAAATATCATCCTAATTTTAGCAAATATTCATCCTCAGAATTTTAATACAAAATACTACTACTTTACAATTATTTACATATCAAATACTCAAATAATGCAACTTAATGATAAAATGTAGGTTATTGTGTTAAGTTATGTGCGTACCTCTTTTCTTGCACTTCTTGCACTTTCTATGTCTCTTTTTCTTTTCCTTTATCTCATTGGGTTTGTTCCTTATCAACTTGAGCTCCTAAAATATCATATAAATATCATCAAAAACCTTACATCATTATCTTTCTCTAAATCCTATATTCTCTCTCTTAAACCTTATACTTTCTCTTCACATATAAGTTCTAAATGAGCTCAAAATTATATCTTCTTTTAAGAAAGATTAAAGAAGAGAAAAAAGACATCTCACCTTCACTCTTTTCTCTACTTGATCAACTATTTGGAGATTTCTCTCTCCCCCTCTCTTACTTTTTTTCCTTTCTTTTTTTTTTTCTTCTAAGCTTCCTTAGGTCTTGTAATGCATGAAAATGCTTTTTTTCTTGCTATTCTATTTACACTCTCTCTTTCTCTCACTAAAAGCAAGCTTTGACTATGGTGGAACATAGGGAATGGTTGGGGTTGGTTTCATATGCAGAAAATGAAGTTAAATATGATAAGGAAGAAGAAAAAAAGAAGAAAAAATATGAAATAAAAAGTCTAACTATGGGAGCCACCATATAGATCAAAACTTTGATATTTTGACTTAATTTATATGTTATGTCCAAATTATTCTCCAAATTGATAATTATCTCAATTAATCCTTAAAATTTTGGTAAATTGTAAATTTACCCCCAAACTTACCAAATTTTACATCTTTAAACACTATAAATACTTTATTTAGCATTTTCTATAATTATATATATCACTATTTAATTATCTTTTGGTTAAAATATGAATTATAGACTCTGGTTGAACCGATGCATTGATTCAACAACACGCACGAATCGAGATCTAAATTAGTGGATATGACATTATTTTTCCCTTAAAATAAATTTTTTCCTTGAAATTTACCTATTCATTCTATATTGAACAACTATGGATATTATCTCTTCATAATCTCCTCACTTTCTCATGTGACTTCTTCCATAGAATGATTCCGCCATAACACTTTAATTTAAGAAACTTTCTTGTTCCATAAAATTTATTCTTCATATGCTAAGATAACCACTAGTTACTCTTCATAAGATAGATCTGTTTGCATTTCTATCTCTTTAGTTGGAATAATATGAGTCAGGTCCGATTTATATCTCCTTAGCATAGAAACATGAAACACATTATGAATTCTACCCAGCTTTAGCTGACGAGCTAACCGATATGCCATTGGTCCAATTCTTTCCAAAATCTCATAGGGACCTATGAATATTGGACTCAACTTTCCTTTGCTGCTGAATCTCAATACTTTCTTCTAAGGCGAAACTTTAAGAAACACTTTATCTCCCACAGTATACTCTATGTCTCACCTCTTTAAGTTAGCGTAAGACTTTTGTCGATTTTGAGTTGTCTTTAGTCTTTCTTTGAAAACTCTAATTTTCACTTCTCTCTGTTGTATTAACTCTGGCCCTAGCAGTTTATTCTCACTTAGCTCTGTCTAAAAAATCAATGTCCTACACTTTCTTCCATACAATGCCTCATACGGAGCCATACCAATGCTCATTTGAAGACTATTGTTGTAGGCAAAATCCATAAGAGGTACATATTGATCCCAACTTCTCATCATATCCTCTAACAAATGAATAACCTGTTCAAATTATCCGTTTGTCCATGGATGAAAGGCTGTGCTAAAATTAAATCAAGTTCCCAAAGCCTAATGTAAGCTCATCCAAAACTGTGATGTAAATTTTGGATCTCTATTGGATATGATGGATACTAGAAATTCATGCAATCTCACAATCTCATTCACATAAATCTCGACCAGTTTGTTCAATGAATAGTCCATCCTGACTGGTAGAAAGTGTGTGACTTCATCAATCGATCGACTATTACCCACAATGCGTCATGCTTTTTTATGTCACTGGTAACCCTAACACGAAATCCATAGTGACTCCTTCCCACTTCTATTCTGGTATTGGTATTGGTTGCATCAATCCTGTGGACAACTGATATTCAGCTTTCACTTGTTGACAGATTAGACACATCACAACATACTCTGTGATATCTTTTTTCATTCCTGACCACTAGTATTGAGCTTTAAAGTACTTATACATCTTGTTTCGGTCTGGATGCATAGTATATATAGTCCCATGTGCTTCTTTTAAGATATCTAACTTCAAATCTTCTATACTTGGCACACATAATATTTTTAAAGTACATTGTGCTATTTTCTGTCAATGAAAACTCATGCTTTTCTCTCTTTTTCACTGCCTCTACTGTCTTTACTAACTTATCATCTTGCTTCTAAGCATATTTAATTCTCTGCAGTAAGGTGGATTCCATTTGCATCTCTACCATTATCAGGGTTAATTATATGTGCAATCTTATTATTACCTATAATGCATAAATTTAAAGAGGAAAGTTATTATAGCTTACCAACTAAAATTTTTCTGCTTAGTGCATCTGCAACCACATTAGCTTTTTCTGGATGGTAGTCGATCGCAATATTATAATCTTTAATCAACTCCAGCTATCTTCTCTACCTAAAATTTAATTTTTTCTGTAAGGGAAGGTACTTAAAACTCTTATAATCTGTATAGATATAACATTTTTTCCATACAGATAATGTCTCTAGACCTTCAAAGTAAAACTATAACAGCTAACTCCAAATCGTGTATCGAATAATTAATCTCATGTGGCTTAAACTATCTAGAGACATAAACAATCACCCTTCCTTCCTGCATAAGGACACATGCCAACCTATTATGACTAGCTTCATTGTACATAACAAAGTCCTTCCCAGGAGTAGGTTGAGTCAAAAATGGCGCTTCAGTCAATATTATTTTAAGGCAATCAAAACTTTCCTGACATTTATCTGTCCATTCAAATTGAACATCTTTCCATAACAGTTATGTCAAATGAATTGCTATGGATAAAAATTCCTTTACGAACCTCCTATAATATCAAGCTAATCCAATAAAACTACTCACTTCGGTCACATTACGAAACTGTTTCCAATTAAGAATAGCCTCAATTTTACTAGGGCCAACCTAAATACCTTCTCCTGAAACTACATGACCTAGAAAATTGACTACTTCAAGTCAAAACTTGCACTTTGATAACTTTGCATACAACTATTTCTCCCTTAATTTTTGCAACACTATTATGAGGTGTTGATCATATTCTTCTCTGTTTTGGAATACACAAGTAAATTATCAATAAATACCACTACAATTTGATTAAGATATGTCCTGAACACTCGATTCATCATGTCCATAAAAGTTACTATAACATTTATTAAACCAAATGGCATCACCAGGAACTCATAATGACCATAATGAGTCCTGAATGTCGTCTTAGGTACATATGACTTCTTGATCTTTAGCTAATGATACCCTGATCAAATATCCATCTTTGAAAATATAATTGCACCATTTACAATAAATACTACTTTTCTAGGTATATCTTTTTATCAATATTATATCAATGTTTGAATCGCAATTCACTATCTCAAAACAACTTTAGTATATAAATGGATTTGCTTACAAAATGTAAATTATGAGCTCTGTCAAATTACAAAAATCATGACTATATATTACATGAGTCAAGACTAAATAAGCAATTTGAGCAAACACAAGGGAAAAAAAAAAGAAGAAAGAGAACCGAAAAGAGAGATGAGGTAAAAAAGAGAGAAAGAAAGGTACAAAATTAGTAGTCTCATCTACCGACCTAACTAAATAACATTAATGCAAGCACCGAGAGCAAGAATCCAATAATAAAAAAAAAAAAAAGAGTGAAATAAGCGTGTAACTGAAAATAACCATAACATTAAAATAAAAATGAAGTTGAAAATTAAGATTTCTACGCACTAAGAATATATAGAAAACCCACGAAAGAGATATAAAACAGTGACTTGTTTGGAATTTGATGACTGTGGTCAAAGTCAATGGCTAATCACCGGAAAAGAGAAGAGGACAAAGGTAGGCGACAACTAAAGAAAGTGGCAACGCCAGCCTTATTTGGAGAGTTAGATTTAAGAACTAAACAAAGATATATAAAGTGTTTGGGTTATTTAAATAGTAAAGGTATTAATGTAATTTAATAAATAATAAAAATAGTCTTAGGCGCTTGTCTTGTACGTATTCTCTGCCCAAAATCACTTTGCAAATGCAGAGCCACCAAAATGATCTTACACGTTGCCATATTGAAGTTTGCTAATTCCAATTCCGAAAGATAAGAATGTTACCGTGAACTTTAATTATTGATGATAGAATAAGCGGACAGCGGAAGGAAGGGTGCAACATCTCCAATAGTTCATATAGTTTTTATTTTGGAAAAAACAAGAACATATTTTGGCGCCTGAACTTTACAAATTTCTACAATTAAATCTCTTGATTGAAAATTTATTCAATTAGCTTTTTTAATTATCAATTTTTTTTATTAACTCCTTTAATTTTAAAATTAAATTTGAAATCTAATTTTTCAATTAAATAAGTATAAAATACATAAAGTAAATACGTAAGTTCCATTAATCTTGTAACTTTTTCTGAATTACAAATATTAGTCATTCCACCTTCGAGCCAATGCTTGAAAAAGAATGTCAATTTATGCTGAAAAGCACACCTGTTACTTGCACTACAATAATTAGGATGTTTTCTTGGACACAATGTACATAGGGGAGGGCTTTTATTATGTAATTGGAGAGTCTCGAAATTGATTTCCCCTAACTTTTGTACAGAACTAACTATTAAGATGTTTTTATCTCTCGTACAATTAGGGTGTATTTATTCACTTTATTACAATAGAAATTAAAACATTTGCCAGTTCCCTTATTAGCAAGTTGCAGTAAACAGACTAGAGATATGAGCAATGCTGCACAACTACATGAATCACATATCCTAATATCCAACAGGCGGACTCCAGCTCACAGCAGCTTCAAACACATCAAAAATAGCTTCACTAATACGAACCTCTGCACCATATATATATATATAGAGAGAGAGAGAGAGAGAGCACAGAACTGCTCACGGTCTCAAATTGGGCTGAGCATTGTTTTAACCGACCGACCCAACATTTGCTCGGCCTTAGTCTCTAAATAAAATCAAACTGCATGAGGATTTTTACAGAATTATACTTCACTCCCTTGCGGTCATGGAGCCAAACTGCTCGAATTCCTCTTCTTAATTCCCACGCAGGAAGGCATGTTTGACCTCCAAAGTCATCCTTTTCTGTCATGTCATACTCGTTTACTTCCACACGAAGCAGAGCGAGTTCTGGAACAGTTAATGGGAACTCAAATTCCTGATTCCAAACAGGTGTCCAGTTGTCCTCCACTTCCTCTGTCTCCTCCATTATAGTATCTGCAGGAACTCCGGCAATCCCTACCTGCAGAGAAAAAATTTAATCCCATTTTATCATCATTCAATGACAATTCCATGGAAGCAGGGAGAGGAGAGAAGATATCTGCATACCCTAACGTAAAAATCTGGTTTCGAAAACATGTCAAAACGGGTGCCACTGAAATCATTGCGCCATCCTTCCCCCATATATACTTTCACCTATTGAGCAACAAGAAAGTCACAATTATTAAAAAAATGTTTAGTACAAGGCTGAAAAAAGTGATTCCAAGAATACCTCCCTCGAAATATAAGTACTCACTTTCAAAGTTGTCCTTACGGGCAACTCGGCTCTAGGATCAAAGACTTCACCATTTGGGCCAGACTCCAACAGAAAATCTGGTTTTTTCACATAACCACACCCACCATTGGCTTTGAACATTCCATGCATCAACCAAAGTGATTTTCCATGTCCCTGTCCATTATAAATGTGTTTATCAGAAGTTGATAGACACATTTAAACAAAATTAAAACAAAACTGTAACATACTTGATGCATTTGCCAACAACTGACATGAAAGGCGCAAAAATAAAAAATAGAGAATACATCACAGTTCTTCCTTTGAACTATTTGATGGCTAAAAAATGCACGACTACTCTCTAGTTTGAGAATATTTTTTAATTTTCTATTCATTCATGAAAGAATCAATGAAGTCAAACCATTGGGAACTAGATTAATGTTAACACCACAGAGTTACAATCCCAGCCTCTATGCTGAAGGTTGTACTATAAGAATATTTATCAGGTTAAAGGTTTAGAAAAAAGGTACCTGCATGTTAAACGCAACCATTTGAGCTCCATGCATCCATCCAATCAGTGGATTGTAGTTGGACGAGTCAATACGAATACCCTTCGGATACACCCTTAGTATATTTCGTTGGGTAAACCTACGTCAGAAGCAATCATCAGAAATTTAAGAGATGGTTTTGTAGTGATGCAGTTACTGATTAAGTGATGATACATCATATGCACATCAGATAGTTATAAATAAGTAGAAAGCAACTTATAGAGCAACAACAGACACTGCATGCACAAAAGTTGAAACATTAAATAGAGGGTTGGATAAAGACCTAGCAAAAGAACTATTGAAAATGATTAGTTATTCAACTAATTCTAACTACCCTCATTAGTAACCTATTCAAAAATGCAAGTTCTATTGTCGAACATCATCAAATTGATAACTCCCCGTCATCTCAGCAGAGTTCCATAAAACAAAAATATGCACAGTTAAACAATTCGAAAATTGTCACGAAACTCGTAAATTCTCATGAACACCTGACAATTTCTTTGCCATGAGTTTCTGAAGCAGCCTCAAGTTGCTGCTCGCTTAAGCTAAGACGTCTCACTTTCTCTGGATCTACTTTCAGACAATCACTTAGTCCACCTTTAGGCTTCCCAGCATGAATGGTAATTAAATGTTTATATTCTGGTGCTACAATTCGCTTTGACTTAATGCCTCTTTCAACATCATCTTCCTCATCGTCACTATCTTCATCCAATTCGTTCTGCAAGAAGAATGTAAACAAATAGTTGAAACAAAAAAATTCAGTATTGCAATAATGTTAATGATCACCTCCACACCTCGCTGTCATCTTGAATATCTTTCATCAGAGTTTCTCCATCAGATCCAGCTTTCCTGCTCCCCAAATCACCCTCCCCCTCCTTAATATCTTTGGCCTCAAGGTATTCCTTTGGTGGTTTGGTTGATATGACAATCCGTTTCTTTAATAATTCTGGCGAGGGAAATTCCTTTAAGCGTTCAGGGCCAGGATAAAACAAGATGTCTCCAAATGTTTCAGTGACCATCTAGAGATATATCATAGAATACTAAAATCATCAGACGGTAAGAGCTTCATATCTCAAAAATAAAAAAATAAAAAATCAAAGACTTACCTCAGCCACTTTAGCCTGAAGATCTGGAGTAAGGTGGTCCTCTAGAGTTATAACAACTGGATAATCAGATACAGTAAAGGCATGCTCCTTGATAGACCTCAGGCATTTGATAAGCTCCACTGGAGTTGTCAGTGTCCTACATGAAGGAATCAGAACTAGTTAAAAAAATAATATATGCATTTTCGTTGAAGTTTCTCAGAAGTCCAAATGAGGAAAAGGAAAATTATCAGAAAGTTAATTTTTTATGTGATACTATCAAAGTGCATAAGAATATATGATCTCATACACAAATCTTCCTTCAAATTTGGTCAATGGAAATATTGCTCAATTTCAATAATAGTGAAATTACGAATGAGACATTTCAAATTCCAAAAAATATAAAATTTCAAACTTATCATGATATGAATCACCTAAACAAGACCAAAAACAAAAGTTCCTGAAATGGGAAAGTTACAGCCTAATCATTGTACAACAATTTTTATTTCTACTTTGATTTCCTTTTCGAGTGGCAATTACATTTCATCATTTGCAAAATGGCATACCTCCCATGAAGAACATGAACATTATCCTTAGTTGAATTAGGCCATAGATCCAATTCAATTACTCTCACACCTTTCTGCAGGGCCTCAGTGATGGGAACATCGCTACAATCACTACTAAGTTGGTTCCCGGTTAGATATGAATTGTGCCCAGTCCATATGAAATAATGCGACAGAGGAGCAGTCATATCATGGTGCACCTAAAACCCAAGACCCAAGAAATGTTCATTCAAATAAACAAACAAAATTTAAAAATAGTGCTAAAAAACCAAACAAACAAAATTTAAAAAAAATTATATAAAACAGGAACTAAATTAACACTTTCCTATTTACTTCTTAATTAAAAATCGCACTAAATGTCAGAAAAATCCACATTCAAATTAAATAATTGCCTATAGAGCCTAGAAAATGGTAGATTAATCTATTATTTTGAAATATCTTAAAATCCACATTCAATTCAGTTTATTGTCATCGAGCCCGCGCCCCGCCCCCCCCCCCCCCCCCCCTCTCTCTCTCTCTCTCTCTCTCTGTAAGCTACGTACAGCTAACCGCCATCTGATTTCTTGACTTTCTTTCCTGATTAGGAAAAGAAACCTGAATATATATGGGAGGGAAAGGAAACAGAACCAAATAACCAATACAAAACAAAACAGAAACGGAATCTAGCTGACATCCATAAGAATCCAAAGGAAAAAAAATAAAAAAACAGCTAATTCCCTATTTATCTACTCAGTACTCTGATCTCAAACAAGGGGAAAGAAAAGAAAAAGGAAAAATAATCTCATCAAAGCCAAATAATTGGCCATAAAATGAAAAAGAAAAGAATGAAATTACCCGGCGTTTGAGATCCAATGGAGGATTAATATCGCCGAAAAGGTACTTAAAGAATGCGTCAAGATTGAGACCTTGTTGCTCATGAAAATTATTAAAAATGGCCTGTGCTTCCTCTATTGCACTATTCTCTTGCTTCTGGATCTCAACGAGGAACCTGCGGAGATGATCAATGGTCATGATTCCATTCTCCGAGTACTTTCCAAACAATGCATTGATCTCCTCCGGCGCTTCTGCCATCTTGATTCTCCGATATACTTCAAATTGAAATCAGCCAAACTGAGCTACAAGATGAGAAAAGGTTAGCGGTTAATTAACGCTCTTCATCTTCATTCATTCTGTTTAGAAAATAATAATAAAATTTGAAAAGTTGTTGGATCTAATGTTTCATTGGTATTAAAGGAAAAGAACCCAAAATAAATTTGCAGTATTTTTTCATTTATGCATAAGAATTTGATTGAGAAATATAAATTATTTTCTTATTCAAACTTTTATTTAGAAAAAAAAAAATTCCCTGTTATTCTGTTGCATTCTTGAAAACTATTTGGTTATTTGCATTATAATAAGCTTTAATTGTTTTTAAAATTTATCACTGTTAAATATGAAAAAGAATTGATCCTTTGTGCCCCTTTTCATGAGTAGAAATTATAAAATTTATTTATTTATTTTCATTTTTCCTTATTTTGTTTTATCTCCATTGCATTTATATATTTTTTATTATTATCTTTTTATAACTTGATAATAAGAGAGTATAATTTAGTTAATTATATATATATTTTTAATAAAATTGAAATTATTTAATGAATTTATATGTATAATTACCTTAAAATGATTAAATGAAAAATAACAATTTATATTCAATGATTAAAATTCAAACAAATAAATAAATAAATAAATAATCTTTCCAGATTGTGTACGTCCAATACAAAACAGACAGACCGAAAGAGGTGGATAAGAATGAATTCGTTTACGTAAGATTGATTTTTCTTTCTTCCTTTCTTTTTCAAAAGAAAAAAACAAAATAACATAAACAGGGTTTCAGCAAATTTATAATTCAATTTCAATAAGTTGGTTGCCTCAACGGTCAGCCATTAATGCCATGCCTAAACTTTGTTAAAACTTTGAACTGCTGCCGACAACAACCTTTGTCTCAATATTCAATAATATTAAACTGCTAAATAAATTTTAAGAATAATTTCAAAAAATAGTATTATTTGGTTCAATAGTAAAAACAGTTGGTAGTTTTTTCGATCCCCCATGAGCAATTTTTTTATTCTAAATAATTGAAAAAAATTGTTTGATAACAGTAACTATTAGCAAATAGGAAGCTCAAATAACTAGAGATTGAAAAATTTTATTTTTTAATTTTTTAAAAATTATTAAAATTTTTCTAATGACAAAATTAGTCTCTTTAAAATAAAATATATCATTTGAAAAAAAATTTATTAAAAATAAAATAAATATTTTCAAAATCAGTCTTTTCAAAATAAAATACATTATATTAAAATATATTGAATTAATTCATTATATTTATAAATTATATAAATAAATTTGTGAAATTTTTACTTATAATTGATTATATTTTATTGTTGCTACTATTTTAATTATTTAAATACATAATTATATCAAATAATCACTACAGTTTTTTTATTCATTTATACATCATAGATAAATATATTTTCTGAAATAAATTATATTTATATTAGTAATTTTATATTTTAATAGTAATAACTCAATTAATTTTACCGAATATAAATCAATCGGATATTAACTATTAGTTACCAAAAGTATTCAACACCTAAACCAAATGAAGTTTTCATTTCGTTTTGATTTCTAATGTTTTTTTTAATTCAACATAACAATTAACTGATTTTTTTAATTTAATATTTTGTCTAATTTTCCATTAAATATGGATAAAACACTGTCGTGGTCATCTCATGTGAACTCCACCAAAACCAATATGACAAAAAAAAAATAAAAAAAACTTAACAATAAATGTTTTAAAATTTTACCACATAATATGGAAAAAGCAAGAAAATATATTATTTGACCATAAACAAATAAATTAACTAATGGCATCAAACTATTAAAGGATTGAAATTGCTGATGAAATTTTAAACCTTCCTGTAAAGAATCTTTCCAGTTTACATATAAATACTATGGTCTCCAAAAACGTCATGTTTTTATGCTCTAATTAAGTTGACAACTTGAAAAGGATGAATAAACCATCAAATTATATAATCGCATACAGCAATTCCAGAAAAGAAAATTCATCCCTCTTTGCTGTCTAATGTATCTGTCCATGTGATATCAATCTTAAGTATCAACAGCAACTTCATGCTTCTCTGAATTAATTTGAAACCTCTGGACGTGAGTGTCTTCATTTTCAAGGGACAAACTCTGATCAGAACCTTCTGAACTTGTAAACTGTTATCATAACATAGAAAAACTATGACTAAGCTTTCTGTTCGGTTCTTAAAAATGTATGATTTTAGATTTTTTTTTTTCCCAGAAAAAACAGGCTTTACCACCCACATTAAGCAATAGCTTTGAAAATCCATTTTTAATTGTTTACGATTATAGTATTCAAGATCATTCTTTTTCCATAAGTAGTTAAAGAAGCGGTTGCAAAATTCAGCAACTTGTAATACAAATCATATGTACACTTTGTTTGAGATCTGAGAATTCAAAATTACCTTATTTAATGAAGAATCACTCTGTTGTTCCAGTTCACGTATTTGCTGCATTGTCATCCCAAACCATTCATCAATCCAACCAAAACAATTCCGATGACTCTCTAAGAAAAGAGCCCTTTCACCCTGTATAAGTTAATTCCAAAACATGAATCAGAATGCAATATAAACAACAAGGAACGTATCCCGAACTTGAATCTAGCTAAACAGTTATAATTTTCATTAATTAAATCATTAAAGCACTATGGATTCTACTCTTAGCATTTTCTTTCATAATCTTGTCCTGCTCTTTTTAAGCATGTGGATTTGTGAATGGTGCCTAAGAAATGGAAAAGGCACAACACTCATCTTCACTACATCTTCATTCTAAGGATCGTATTGAGATCAAGAGGGCTTACCCCTAGTAAAGCCTGCTCAAGTCGATAACCAAAACCCCAGTATGGTGCATCTATTGTTACCAACTTATATGCTGTCATTACAGGTTTACACTTATCCTGCAATATCAATGCACTACAGTTAATAATGGCAAATTAAGAATGGTATAAATATTTAAGAGAGGAGCATTATATTGAAAGATCGCAAATCAAATGTGTTCTAAACTGCTAGGCAAGAAACCAACCTGCCATCTATCCAAAAGGGGACCTCGGCTAGTTCTTGCAGATTTGAATTTTGAGAAGTCTGTACTGTTACTTCCAATAGCATAACTCCAATAATCAGTTGCTGCTGAAGCTATATCAATATATTCAACCTCTCTAGCTGCTAGTTGTCCTTCAGTTAAACTGTGTACCTAGTTTGTCAAGCCTCAAAGTCAAAATATCAACAAAACAGCCAATGAAGAGCATATGCAATACAAATTCATTGGAAATCATATAACATCACTTGTTGGCGTGATGTCAGATTATCAATTTTGTGAATTTCACACAAAAAAATTTTAAAAAAAAATTAGAAAACTTACATTTTCTGATTGACCGTTGTCAGCCTTATGAATAGTTTCCACAGTCAAGGAAAACTTGGTGAAGTATGGGCACTGCAAAAATTTCCAAACCAAAATGAGCATGCTATGACTGTTATAAGGAGATATTTCCCTGTAAGAATTTGTAAAATTCAAACTTTGTAACCAAAAAATATTACCTTGATGACTGTTAGTGTGGCGTCCATTTGCAGAGAACAAAGAACAACGTGTCAATGCAAGTAAACTGATGTGATATAATACATGCTTTAGATGTAAAAAAAAATCAGGAATCTAGAAAGAGATTCAAAACCTGTTTTGCACCTAGGGTATGCATTCCAAGCTTCTTCTTGCATGATGAGAGCATCTGCTGGGGCAAAAGCTGTAAGCCAAGTAGGTGCTTTGCTGCAAAAAGAATCATAAGAGCAATATTCAAAATAAATTTTTTCCAAAAACTTATTATGAAAAAAATACTTTAAATGAAAATTAGAGAGCAGAAGAACATGTTAAGATAAAGACCATTAAACATCAACATAGTGAAGAATATAAAGAATGGATAAAGTGGGAGCAAGTTCTGCAACTGAAATTCAAAGGACAACAATTGTAAGCAGCAAAACCATGAAGGTTTTCTGAAAACATATTAAAGGAGGACAAATAATAAGAGCAAAGTGACATTCAATATTCATAAGAATTAGGGTTGAATTCTCTCCCAAAATAAAACTGAAGATTGACAAACAGCCCCCATCTCAAGGCAGAAAATCTCAATCAAATCCTACCCAACCATCTCACATAAAACTTTGATATAATTCTTAATAGACATAAAGATTCATATCTTTCTGTTATCTAATGACTTAACTACCATAAATTCTTTTGATCAACAGGTAGCCATATTTGCTCAATCTTCACAGCAAGGCACTAACACAGGCAAGTGCCTAAAGAAAACCTCATGTAAATGCCTTGACATCCAAAAAGTAAGAACTCGTACACAACTAGTTCTCTTCATAGCCATGAGGCCCATGACATTGTGTCATTGACCATCAATCTGTAAAAGATATGAATAGCACTAAAATCAAATGCGTTATTTTGATTGTTTAGGCACAATCTCCATCCGCTGGACCACAATCACAAAAACATAGGCGAAAATTTTCCCATGTCTTTCCTCCCTCCATGTTTTCCATGATAAAAAAATGGGACCTCTCTTTGACAGCATAATGCTCTAACATATCTTAATCTAATTCCACCATTATATAATCTTCACATGGACATACAAGCACATGCGAAACGAAATTATATAGGATATCACCAGTGTTCTACTTAGATTATGCTTATAGGTAAATTTGAATCTTTCATCAAGAAATAAGGCCAAAACTTTTGAAGTCCTTTTATAAATGTTGCCAGGGTAATAGAAAATAGAGTTTCTAGCAGTTGGGAGACACAATCTTAATCAGGTCCTTCTACTACATTAATAATTGAAATTACCTTTGCAACCGATAAACTTTGGATGTGTATCGACACTTTCCAAACTCATCATCCTCCAGGGGTCTATTCTCTAATACTTCAACACCCTCAGTGCTAGTTGTATTCTGCTGTTGCATCTTCATGACCATGTACATCTGCGCTATCTGATACTGCAAATCCAGAAAACCAAAAACTTTTTTTTTTGAAAAAAAAATAATAAAAAGCCTTTCCTAAATTGCATAAATTAAACAAATTCATTATTATACCTCTTCTAATGACACGGGCATGACAATTCGGCTTCACAGGAAAAACCCCATCAAAAGAAACAAGTCAAGGATAAACCCAAAACACAAACTAGAAAACATGTAAACAAACTCGACAAAAACATATCTATTGTATTTGGATAGATAAATTAATATAGTAATGTGATTTTTCACATGGGTTGTCATACAAATTCCAAAATTTTCAACTTTGTATCAATCCCAAATCAGAAAAGTCTTAAATTAGTCAATGTAAGTTCAAGATCAAATTTCCGACCAGCTGAAACTTGATCAAACTATCCTCAAAAGTTGAACAAGAAAGAGCAAGACCATCACCATAACGCACATACAGATAGAAAAGAAGAAAAAGGATACAATTCTTTGATTTGAACCATTCTTTTATTCTAGCAAATGAGCAGCCCTTTTAACTCGGAGATAAGCTTAAAATTGAATTAGGGAGCAAAGAAGCTAGTAGGAGATTGATGGAGAGAATCAACGCTAGCAAAGAAGGGAAAAATCTGAAGAGAATATGAAGAGGAAGAGGCAAAAGTGCAGGCTTAAAACTTTGTGTGGGGTTTGGACATAGGCCGGTTGAATTTAATAAAGTCCAACATTAGTTTTAGCGTAAGCGTGTCCGATTTCTACTTTATTTTGAAAAGTCGCCGGCGTCTCTATAATCCCAAAACTGCTATCAAAAACTTGTCTTCTTCTCGCCATTTGGTGGGGGCACTACTGGCCTTCTGATATGCTTGGAAACGGGACGGAGCCGGGTGGGGTACTAATCTCCATCTCTATCTCTGCGGTAATGGAGAATTTTTATTCCCGTTATACTAATGGAGGCAAATTTGCCTCTGTCCGTAGGAATTTCCGTCGTTGCAAAAATCTCCATTTTCCGAAATTATTTTTTTAATTAAAAAAATAATATATAATAAATAATTAAATTAATTATATAATAAATCGATAAAAAATATCATCTTATTGATTTATTTATCAATCAAATAATTTTTATATATGTCAACACAATTAAATACGATTAAATATAATTAATTATATAATTAGTATAACTAATTTAATTATCAATCAATCAAATTATTTATAATTAGCTGATTGAAAAAATTATCAATCGATCTAACTAGTTAAACAATTACAATTTTATTTTATTAGATTGATTAATTAATTTCGAATAAAAAATTATATATATATATATATATATTTAATATTATTATTTTTAATATTAAAAACAATTATCGGGGCAGGGAGTAACATTCCCGTTCCCAATCCGCCTTACCTCATCCCGCTCAATGGCGAAAAAATTTTCTTATGTTTGTCCCCACAGTGAGCTTAATCGGAAAATACCCGTCCCGTTTGGGGCAAATTCTTACGGAAAATGGAAATTTTTCATCTTATTGTCCAGCCTGTCATCCAACTGTGCTTATTTATGCCTCATGCTAATATTAAAGATCCAATTAATTTTTTTTAATAGGGAAATTTATTAGATTAGATATAGTTAATAACTAATTGAATACCCTAATCAATTTGCATTCTTTTATTCTTTTAGTAGACTTTAAGTGTGAAAATTACTAAAAATTCAATATGATTTTTAATCCAATTAAACTCGATTGAATTGATTTTTTTTAAGAAACTCGATTGAATTGATTAAATCATTATTTAATTGTCAATTCGATTTGATATTTGATCGGATTTTGATAGTATTATTGAATATACAACATTCACAAACATTTTTAATTAGAATAGTGTACGAGAATTATTTTATATACTAAAGTTGTTCATGACTTACTGTTACTGTAAGTAATTTTTTTTCAATGGAAAGTAACTTTTGTCTTTATTAAACAAATTTTAAATCTTTTACAAGGTTTTTTTTTTTTGTCCCTTTTCAAATTGGATTGTTACATATGCTTTTCTATTGATCATTTGGCTACATGACAATTTTATGCTCTAATTAATGTTCCAGACAGAATATTATTAAATAAAAAAATGGGAAGTAGAAACTCTTTGATTAGCAGTTTTAAAATTATATATGCAGGTGAGAAACAATGCTTGGATAATGATCACCGACTCCTTAAATATGTTTAGCAAATGATACGGAGGTATCTGATTGTTTCAAGCTCTTCGCATTTTAAAATTAATATTCATATTAAGCTCATAAATTATTTAGGCCTAAAAAATAAAAATTTATATATAACATTTTATACCACTTCTAGATATTTATTTCACCTATCATTGTCACAAGCAACTACCTTTATCTTTTATAATTTTCTTCTCTTTTCAGTTTATCTCATTCACTTTGAGGTAACTTTAAAATTTATTTTACTACTTAAAATTACAATTAGTCATAATTTTACTTTTTTTCTTATTGTTGACTTTAATTAGTTTTGTTTGTTCTATTTTCTTTATTGGTCGAAATTGGTAAAAACTATAAATCTTAAAATTTTATATCACCACATATAAGATTGAGCAATTATAAATTAGATCTATTTAATTTTACAACGAAAAAGAATTTATGATATCCATTATAGAAATGCATGAATTAGGAATATAGAGGATAACAACTTTGTCTTCAACTATTTGAGAAAATATATTTTTCAATTTTTTTGGATTTTGACTTTTGCGGAAAATTTGAATCTTATATGTATTAAATTTTTTAAATCTAACTTTTTTGATCTGTTTATTAATATTAAATTTAAAATTATCTTTATTTAATTTAATTTTTTGACTTCAATATGTCTTATTTGATTTTTAGATTATTTAATTATATTTAAATTTCTAGATTATTTAATTATATTTAAGTTTCTTTAAATTATGAGAGAATAAAAAAAGATATTGATCCTAACAAACCGTAGATTTTCCTGCTTATTTTTATCTAAAGCTAACGAGACTACTAATGTAGCAAGGATCGACGAGTCCTACTTAGGGGTACATTCAATTAAATCGAATTAAATTGTATTGTATTTTTAGAGGCAATTATAAATGAATTAAAGAACTAAAAACTTTAATTCAGTTGATTTAATCAAATAATTAGAAGAATTTAAATTAACAAATCAAAATCAAAACAAAATTATATCATCAACATTCTAAAATATAAAATAAAAAAAATCTAAAATTATATCATCTAGTGACAAAATTTAGTTATGGATTGACATCCGTAGCATTAATTTCAGATTAGTGATGGATCGACGAGTGAAATTAAAAAAATATTTGAAAAAACTAGCGTCAAAATTAGCAACAGATTAGCGAGAGAAAATTGCTACAGATTATGATTGTAGCTAAATCTTGTAGCTAATATGGCGGGAAAATATAGCGCCAGAAATTGCGACGGTGTAAAGACGAATTTGCGAGAGTTAATTAGCGATGGATAGAAACTATTGCAAATTTGATAGAATAACGAGGAAATTATATTTGTCGCAAAAGTTGCTATGGACAATTCCGTCGCTAAATCATAAGGTCAGTTTATCTCCATATTTAGCGATGGAAATGTATTGTCTCTGAAGCAAAGGATGGCATCCACCATCCCAAACATTAGTGACGGACGAGCTATCGCTATGAGTTAGCGACGGTGTATGCGTCACTAATTTTGGCAACAACTAGTAGCGACGACAGGTGGCGTCGCTAAAAATGAAAGAAACGGTGTCATTTCTTTCCCATGAAACGACGTCGTTTTTACTTGGTTTATTATAACCTTGATACCCAAATTTTTCCAAATTTGTTGGCTCAATTTTTTTACCTAGTTGGCTTTTGTCCCTCTCCCTTATTTGGAGCCCACAAATCGAGTAAATTTTCATGTCCCATTTGCTCCTCCGGCCACCGGTCTTGTGTCCAGCTTCGGTCATCTCCCTCCTCTACTCTGGTCGTCTTGCTCGTGCGCCACTTCTCTGCTTCTATGTCTTGCTTTTATCTCCTAGCTCCGGTCCTCTTCGAGCTCCGATCGTCTCCCAATTGTGCCACTGTACCACTACTCCGTTCTGCCACACCTCTCTTCCAGCCATTGAAGGTAGTTACTGTTTTTTTTTGCAATTTTTTTATTTTACTTCTTTATATTTCTTTATTAATTTAATTTTGATATGTTGGAACATATTATAGAACTTATTATTAATTAATTATATGAATAAGTTACATATTACATATTACATAATTATATAAATAATATAAAGCTAGAACATATTATAGAGAATTTAGGCAAAAAATTATATCGGTGGTAGTTATTCTTCTTGTTCTGTAATTGAAAAAAAAATCATATTTTATGTTGCTGATATGATGTTTTTTAAAGATATGATAATTTATATGAGACATGACCTTTGTTTATTTTATATGTGTAGTAGTAATATGTTTAAGTTATGTTAAGATAACATAATTACATTATTACTAAGTTTAATTACTAATTTTCATAAAATAGCTAAGTTTAATAAAATAGTTAAGATATAGTCACGATAATTTCATTTTAAAATATTTTATTGATTTAATTACTAAGTTTAATAAAATAGCTAGCTAACTCGGCTAACTAATTGAGAATCTTGACGATAAAATTTTTTTCACTCCATAGAAACAATAGCCAGGTATATTTATTTGGCTTGGATTGTAGAATAAGCTCTATTTTGGATTTATCAATGCTAATTGAAATATAATAAAATTTTGTTTCATTTTCATTTAAAAAAATTAGTATTTTATGAAAATGTAGAAATTTGATCGAGTAAATTAGGGAAAGTGATTTTATATTTCTGTTTTGTGCAATGCCTAATAACAATAATAAGAGACATTGTAAATAGTATCATCCAGTTTGAAGAAAATGGAAAAGCTAAAACAAAAAATGATCTCCTCTTCTTCTTATGTCTATGATTTTCTTCATCTTTATTGTAATTTTTTTTGTTTTTGTTATTTTCTTTTCTTTTTGAGAATAATTTTAATTGAAATTTAGAAAAAAAATTATAGTTAAAATTTATTAATATAATTTTATTTTCATTAAAATTTATTCTCATTGCTCACCTGCATATTTTATAAAATTATGGTTTTATTATACAATACACCGACCATTATGTTTAAATCACCTTCATTTTCTATTCTAACCTCCAATTTTTTTTATAAAAATTATATTAAAAAAACTAAAAATAAGAAAGAAAACCTTTAGCAGTCTTTACTTAATGTTTTGATATACTTGTATTCTTCAACCATTCTAAAATAATAAATAGCTTTGTAGAGATTTAATAATGAGATGACGTTTGGTATGATATTTTATAATTATTAAAATTATATATTTAATTTTGATAAGTGATAAATAACAGTATATATGAGATTTTAGATTGACTAATTTATGGTCAATGCCAATTATATAAAATATAATTAGGAGCTTAGAATGTTAAATAGTAGTTTCGTATGTGTTACGAGCTAATATATACTTACATAATATTAGTAAATTCATGAAATTATCGTTCACTTGAAAGAATAGCTAAGTTGCTCTAAAGCTATATCAGTATAACTTGAAATCTTTATGAAAGTTAATAGCAATAGTTATAATAATAAACAAAAATCTAGTTTGATTTCATTATGATTTATCAATTACAATTTCAAACTTCAAATCGATTTTAATGTTTTCCTTGATTTAATAGAGGTAATAAAAAATGAGACCAGATCGTCAATGGATGTATAAACGGTTGAAAGATGGACTTTTGAACCCAGAGTTCATGACTGGTATGAGACAATTCATAGAATTTGCATGCAATCACCTAGAAATGATGGACAATGATAGGATAAGGTGTCCATATTTTCATCGCATGTTTCATCACGTGGATACAATTAAGTTGCATTTGTATAGAAGTGGTTTTGTACCGGATTATTATTATTGGACTTTTCACGGGGAACAAGCAGTTAGAAGTAACTTGAATAGCAATGTCAATTATATGGGTGAAGGTTCGGTTGCATTTGATTATGCAGAATCATCCAGTCAGTACCATTTTATGGTTATGAATGTTGTTGGTCAAGCATTCAATGAAACTTATATGGAAGAAACACCGAATCCGAGTGCCCAAAATTTTTATGATATGCTTAGGGCTGCAGATGATGACTTGTACCCTGGATGTATAAGTCATTCACAATTATCATTTGTTGCTCAATTAATGCACATGAAGTCAGAACAACATATGTCTAAACATAATTTTGATGACATGGTTCGATTAATGAAAGAGATTACTCTTGAAGGAAGTCTGGTGCCTGAAAACTTCTATAGAACAAAGTAGTTAGTACAAGGAATGGGTCTTTCGGTTGAAAAGATTTACTATTGTAAAAATGGATGCATGATATACTGGAGTGAATATGATATTTTGACTAGTTGTAAGTTTTGTGGTCATCCTCGATACAAAAGGCAATGTCATGGTAGCAAAACAGTTACTCTTGAAAAGAAGATGTATTACTTTCCCTTCACTCCTAGATTGCAAAGATTGTTTGCATCCAATGTCACAGCAGCGAAGAACTTTGACTTGAGCTTCGAGACGAGATGCATGCAAAGATGCGACAACTGATAGTAGAATGAGGTGGATCGCTCTATGGAGTTGATGAAATGTGGGGAGTACAAACCCTTAAAGAGACTACTTCTCAACCAGTGGAGGTATCCAACGAGCCATGTGAGCCAGATTTGAGACAGTTATTTTTAGAGGTTGCTGGTGGCTAGAAAAAATAGTGCGTATATGGGATGGACACAAAGGCAGCATATTTCTACACCGGTACCTCCTCTTTTCACTCCACTACCACATCACGAGATATTAGTACAGAGCAGTTGCGTGCTAGTATTATGCAAGATATGCAGTAGAAGGTCCAGACTATGTTGGAGTCACATAAGCAACAAATGTAAGAACAGATGTGTGAAGAACTTTGACTTGAGCTTTGAAATGAGATGCATGCAAAGATGTGACAACTGATACCAGAGATGACTCATTCTACCCACATTTCATCAACTCTATAGAGCGATCCACTTCTCTTTGATAATATGTAGGACTATATATTAACAATATTATAGTATTTTCAATTATTGAATATTTTTATGTTGGACTAAAAAATTTTAATATTTATTTTATGAATCGGGTTAATTTTTTTCATTTAAATGAATTTTAAAATTACAAAAATAATTAAATTAAAAAATATAATATATAAAAAATGGATTTGCGACGGAATGTCGCCATCACTAAACACTCTCACAATTAGCGACGACTGAAAATTTGTCGCTAAGTGTATAGAGCAATGTCCTACAAACTTTAGCGACGAATAAAATCCGTAGCTAAATAGCGACGGATATAAATCCATAACTCAATAGTGACAAATATAAATCAGTAGCTCAATAGCGAAAGATTTTTCGTCGCGCAATCAGTCATTGATTTGTCGTCATTACAATTCCTGCGACCACACTTCAGTGACAAATATTCGTCCCTAATTCCGTCGCTAAATTTAGCGATAAAATAAATATCCGTCACTATTATATTTGCGAGGAACATTTCTAAGACGGATTAAATCCGTCGCAATTTTATCATTAAATTAGATTAGTGACGGAATTTTTAAACTTAGTGAAATTTGTTCGTCGCTAAAATGTATTTTTCTTGTAGTGTACACCACTAGCATACCTTCTCATTTCATACTTTAAGATTCATTTTTTTTAATAATATCGTACTTTAAAATTCAAATCACAAAAATGCGAACAAAAAGTAGATATTAGCGAGACTTATCAATTATATTCTATAAGGTTAATTGAATAAATTTTACAGATTGCTTCTCAAATTAAATTAATATATAGTAATATTTTTCAACTTTAATTCTAAACACTAATGTCCTTCAAGTTTAATTTATGTAAAAGAATTTTTTATTTTATCTTTTTTTACATATTTGTAAGTTATCATTGATAACTGGGCATCATGTCATTGATTACATGAAATACACTTTATAATTAGGCATCATATCACATTTGCATGGAATACACAGTTTTTTAAAAAAAATCTACCTAAATAGATTTTTTTGTGCTTTAGTGATTTTCATAGAATGATACTTTGATAATCACACAATATAATTAAAAAAGATATCTAAGCACAATTCCATAAGTGCAAAGAAAAAACTATTTAGATATAATTTTTTAAAAAAATTGTTTATTTCATATAGGCAATAATGTGCATCTAATCATCAAGTGTATTTCATGTAAGCAGTGATATAGCACTAATTATCAAATGTAACCTATAAATCTATAAAAATAGGTAAGAAATATATTTATGTTATACAAATTAAATTTGGAAATATTAGTGTTGTAAATTAAAATTGAAGATTATTATTGTATATGAAAGACGATCTGTGAAATTTATCTTAAAATTAACATGTAGACTTATGGAGTAAGTCAAGCTAATTAAAAATGATAAAATAATAAAATGTTCATTTTTATCACTTAAAACTACTTGAGAGGGAGAATTATATATGGATAGGGATTCAAACTTAAGTATTTTACCTTTTTTCCAAAGAAGCTAACTACTAAGAGCATCTCAAATATGCTAGTTATTTAAGTTAAACTATTTATTTTAAAGAATCATGTAATAAAAAAATTTCAATAGATTTTTTATTTCTAAATTTTGAAATAAAGAGTGAGTTTGGTTCTCTATATCCAGAAAGTCAAACTTCACTTTTTATTCTAATTGTAATTAATACACTTCTATTTTTTATGCATATTCTATATTTTTATTTGTATGTTTCTATAAAAATATCTTTTTCTTTCCTTACAATAAAAGTCATTTAATTTTTTTTGATAAATATTATTTTATATGAGATAAGTAAAATGAATAGTAAATTGGACTTGTAAAAAACAATTTACTCTCTATATTTAGATATACTCTCAGATACTCTTTATTATGTCAAATATATTCTTTAGAATAAATAACACTATTAGAAATGCTCTAAGAAAAGTTGTGACTATGAATTTTGAAAACTCTTTCTACTTACCAACTACAAACATGTCAACATCAAACTTTTGCGTATTCTTCCATATACAATTAAAAACTCTTTCTTCCATTGACGATTGAAACAAGTGAGATTTGACAAAGATGAAGAAAAAATTAAGCATTTTTTCCCTAATTGAATGATGCTAACAAATTAAATTTGTAAGTGCACGAACCACTATAATACGATAAATTCAATCCTGAAGTCGATCTCACAAAATACTTGTTCAACTTAAACTCCTAACTAATCTTATTAAATGCCAAATTGGAAGACAAATTAAGTCTAAATACTATAAACCAATTAGGATATTAATTATAAAACCATTTGAATTAATCTAAAAACTGGAAATAATAAATTTGCAATCTAAATCGATTAAGTAACCAACTCTATGAGATAGGTATTTAGCTTCACTTTCCTAATTCTATATTTTCCTTTTTAATCAATAATGTACAATGAATAATAACTTTAAGGCGATTACCTATATTCACTAATTAAATAAACCAATAAATTAATTAGCGTTCAATCCAGTTTTAGGTCAAATTACATAAGTTTGTCAAATAATCCAATCTTAATATTTGCAAACTAAATAATTGGTGGTCAATTAATCATTCAAATTAAAA
The DNA here is from genome assembly GCA_023653625.1 of Triadica sebifera. NCBI lineage: Eukaryota > Viridiplantae > Streptophyta > Magnoliopsida > Malpighiales > Euphorbiaceae > Triadica > Triadica sebifera. The sequence goes on from CM042892.1 coordinate 7,486,229, forward strand.
TCAAATAAAGCACAATTGGAATGGAAAGAAAAATCATTCATTCATAAAAATATAAAAATGTCCTTACAAAATTGAGTATCTAACTAAATACCTTATAAATGTTTAGCCTAATATTGTTATCATAATGATTATCTTCAAAACAATATCAACTTAAACATATTACAGTAGAAAAGAGAAAATAAAACTATAATCTCCCCTGAAATTTGAATCTCTTCGAAAGATTGATCCTTAATTGTTCAAGAACTCAAAGCTAAATTAATATTCAAGATTTCAAAATAGCTCCACAATTAAAGATCAAACTCTGTTGGAATAAAGTTTGCACACCAAAAGCTCTTTTGAACATGTATAAAATGAATTCTAAATAAAAAGTTGCAAAGAGAATGTGTTTCCCTAAATCCTTCTAAAAGTTGGAATAAATACTAAATTATAGTCCTAACTGATGTAAACTTCTTAAAATTCATTAATGTCCTTTTAAAAATAATGAAGAGACCCATTTAGACTTGAATTTCCAAGTTCAGGATGATATCAAACGATTTGCAGAAATAGGGTCCGTTGCTAAATACGACAACTAAATATTGCAGGTTATTTTGGCATCAAATTTAGTGATTGAATAGCGACGAATTTGCTAGTGAACTATTGTGATGGAAAAAATCCATCACTCGACAGAAGGCGATGACCTTATCCATCACTACAATTAGCAATGAATAATTATCTGTCACTAAACATAGAAATTTCATCCCACTTTTGCAACGGAAGTTTTCTGTCACAAAGATTTGCTATGGTAATTTCCATCGCTAATTGGGAATAAGTAATGGTGTAAATTAGTGACAAAATGTTTATCGCTAGGATAAGGCGATGACCTTATCCATCGTAAATTGTTTTAAGAAACGACATCGTTTCTTTCAGTTTAAAACGGTGTCATTTCATGGGTAATAACATTTAAACCATTTTTTACCGAGTCTTCATCATCATACCAGACCAGTCCCTCTTCTCCAGCACATCGTTCCCCCTCTCCTGTTGTAGCAAATCCAATAAGAAAATCCCCATCGCACTACTGCTTTTGCTTTTGCCCATCATATTTTTGTTCCAGCTCTTCCCCATCATGTTGCCACTCCATCAATCTTTTCAACCTTTTCACCATCGTGTTGCCACTTGTCGCCTAGATATTAGACCAAGAAGGGGGGGTTTAATTGGAGTTTCAAAAAATTAAACTTTAAAGTGTGGAAATAAATAATTAATTTTATGAGGGATAGAGAAAATCTGACACAAAGATTTATAAAGGTTCGGGTGTTAACAAACCCTACTCCTCTCCCCAATCGCAATTGGGAGTTTCACTAACACACTAAGTGTTACAATGGAGTTTTACAAGCTCACTCCCAACTATGGTGTTTCTCACAATGGCTCACACCTAACCCAGAAATCCCTTGTGTTTTAATGGCTCACACAATAACCAATTCTTTGTGTTTTACAGGCTCACACAAACAACCTTCACTTTGTGTTTTTACAGGATTACACAAACAACCTTCACTTGTTTTTACAGGCTCACACAAATAACCTTTTAATTTGTGTTTTGGAGGCTCACACAACTAACCCTTACAAAATGTTCTACTCTTAACCCAGAAATACTCAAAGCTCACTTGAGTAAAAATTATAGAGAGAACCACTTGCAAATCTTAATTGCTTAAATATGTAGAGCAAAAATATTTTTACAGAGAATATATTTTGTTCTCAAAGTATGAAAGTACAAATAGCTTGTAATAAGAATTAAATTCGAAGTATATGTTATTCTATTGTTATTCTCTTCATTCTCTTTTTCTTAATGCATAAATGACTTCCATTTATATTCCCATGGCTGAATATAGCCGTTGGGGTGCATTAAATACGAAACTAGCCATTGTACCAACCAAAAAATCGCGCCTGACATTTTTCTCTTTCATTGTTCACGGGCGTGACTATGCTTGTCACAGGAGTGACATTTCTTCCCAAACCGTGATTAAAGTGGTGACCTTGGTCATGAAGCTCTCTGGAATGTTTTGACATATAGAGTCACGGGCGTGACATACTCATTCACGGGCATGACAAGCTTCCCAGCCGTGATCCAAGTGGTGACTCTGGTCGTAAAACTCTCTGGATGAAATTGCATGAATCTTCACGGGGGTGACTGAAATGCCCACTTCACGGTTTGTTTTTCCTTCATGGTCGTGAACTTCAAAAGTTGGTTTTGGTAACGGTTAGCTTCTTTCACGGGAGTGACTCATAAAGTCACAGCAGTGAACATGCTACTACTTGAATTTTGTCTTTCAAAGATTATTCTTTCAATTCTCCATTCTTGCTATTTTAATCCATGTCCTGTATAATATACTTACAAAAACAAGTATGTTAAATACAATATTGCTATTTTATTTGTTATCATCAAAATGACAGAAATACCCTTCAAGGTTTAACACCACTCTACTGTTCTTTATCAACATCGTGTTGTCGCACATCTTCTCTTCCATATTGCTTAGGTACACTTTCTTTCTTTAAATAATCAAATACTTTTTTTTATTTTACAATACTTTATTCCATTTCATATTAAAAGCATTTTTTTCTCAAAATTCTTTTGAATTATAAACTTTTGTTGCAAATTTATAGTTAATTATGTATAAAGTTTATATATATATATATAAGGAAATTTTAATGGGAAAAAACATAAAATATAAATTTAAAATGAAGCGCAATAAAAAAAATTAATTTATATTAAATTGATTATATAATCAATAAATGAGGAAGTAATTGAATTAGAGTTTATCAGAAAAATAAAAAATGAAATTCGACTTACATTGAATCAAAGTGAGGTCGAGACTTTGGTTTAATTCAAATTAATTATATGCTATCACATTGAATTTTGACTAAACAATATGAAAGAAAGAAATTAAAAGAGACATTTCAATGCCCTTTTACTATAATTAACTACTTAATTACGTTTCTGTTGTATTTTGAATTTAATTAGAAATTCAACACTAAAAAAACTATGATGTTAAGTTAAATTTTCTATATATGAATGACCCCTTTTCCTTTGTATTTATTTGATTGTCACCCTTATCTATTGACCATACCTTGTTGACATCACAAATTGAATTACTAACACACCTATATTTTTTCATAAATTTATCATTTGTACAAACTCATATTCCAATTTGGAATTTATTTGTATTACTAATTCTTCATTAGACTTTCATTCTTAATTGATGTTTTTAAAATTACAGGTTTTCAATTTAATTTTGGATTATGATTATATAGAATTAATTTTATTAGAGAAATATAATAGAACCAAACTAAATCAAAGAAGTAAAAGTTTTGATCAATTCAATTAAGTCAAATTAAAATTTGTTCATTAATCAATTAATCCAAAAAAAATTAGGCATTAATCCCTCAAAATTTAAAACTTAATCAAACCAAATTAAAATTGATTTGGTTTGGTTTTCCACACTCTTAGAATAGGAAAGAGTGGTGGGTAGATGAATGAGAATGCATAGTTCCCACCATTTAAAAATGAAAAAAAAGGAAAAAGAAAATAAAAAGAACAACATGAAGTTAAAAGCTTGAAGAATGTGGGCAAACGACTGGTGCATGGATTTTCTAAATCATATAATCTTTTGAAGTTTTAACAATATTTAAGATTGATAATTTATAAAAAGTTTAAAGCACGAGATGAGGGCATAGTATAACACCCCATATTTTTTATTTTTCTCAATTTATTTTTTGACTTAATAATTTTATTTGGGTACAATTTTATAAAAAAATCTGATATTTGTAAAAAATTACAAAATTGCCCCTAAGAATATCTATATAGAGATTTTAGATATCAAAGTGATAAAAATTCATTTTATCTCATATTCTCTCTCATTCTCTCTATACCATCACCATCTTCGTTCATCAATAAAATAACATTCGATCTTTATCAAATTTGAACTAGAAGCAGTTCTCCACGTTTTTATCACTACGACGACGTCTGATTTTTCAAAAACTTATTGGATTTTCGGGATCGGAATGGAGAAAGTCGGATTTCGAGGCTGTCCTTCCATTTCACATATCTCTCGGTTTCTTTTCTCAAATATGACACCAAAAATGGACTGAGGACGTAAAAAAATCTTGGTTTATGTGATTTGAGTTCTAAGAACTGCGGTTTGAGGGCTAATCAGAGCCGAAAATTTCTCATTGGAGCTGCACGAATTTTTGTAGATCTACACATTTTCAGTCACTTCCAGGCCATGAAACTCATATATTTGGACTCCTCACACCTCAAGCTTTCTTTTAGTACCATTCGATCGTCAATCTGCCACCGTCAAAAATTTTTTGGCGACTGGAGTCCGGCGACCACTAATCAGGTATTTTGGACAAAATCTTCGGGTTATTAAACCGAGTCATCCGGTACAAACCACATTTCCTAGTTGTTTTTAGATAGTAAGATATAAATTTATTTGTGAAGTTTAAATATATTTTATTATTAAAGTGATTAATTAATTTAGTAGAATTGCATGATTAATTGCATAATTATTGGAGTTTATTAGAGATTATTTGGTGAATAATTGGATTTTATATTATTAAATGGAGGTGATTATTGATTAAGTTAGAATATTAATATATTAGGTAATTAAATTAATAATAGAGGATTATTAATTATGAAGTTATTTTATATGTTAATCAAGTGTATTATATATTTGGAGATCCGAAAGTATTGAATTATATTGAGATGAGTTAAAGTGATGATATAAATATATTCGGAATTTCCTTGAAGCATTTGTTGGATTAATATGAATTTTTAAGAGAAAAATAATTTTGGAGAAAAAAATAAAGTAAATAAAATATTATAAAGGAAAATAATATTTGAAATTTTTGGTCGCACCAGAAAGTGTGTTGATGACCAAAATCATAATATATGCTTTAAACATGTATAATAAGAAAATTTTAATTATAGGATCTTGATATACGTGAGAGTGGAAAATCGTCAAAAAATTTAAATTTTGTTAGATTTTATATCGTGTGAGGCTCAGTAGCTAATTAAAATTGTCTATCTTTAGGCACGGCGTTGGGACAGACATTATCTCGGGATAAAGGAAAAGAGCCGGCAGACACCGGCAAAGTATAAAGAGATTAGTGCAATTATCCTTATAATATTAGCCATATATATATAAGTAATTAAAGAAAATCAGTAAAGTACGAAGTAATAAGAAAATTCTTAGATTCAAATGATTTATGATATTACATAAAATATATATTATGTGAAAAATTTCTGAGTTTTTACAATTGTTGAGTTTGAAATATTTTATTTGTGTTTCAAAAAATTTAAAAGTTAAATATACTTTATGATAATATTTATTTTGGCATGAAAATAATATTTATCAATTTTATAGAAAATGATTGAGAAATGAGCAATAAAGTATTTTTGTAGAAATTATTCTTATGCTTTGAAATGCAAAAAAGAATTGAATTATGAATATGAGAAATTTTGCCCACATATTAATCTAAACGTGAACTAGGGTATTGTTGGCATGCTAATAGGGTAGAAATTATAGTCATGTGCATTTCCAGGTATTAAATTTCGATGAAGAAATTTTTAAAAGGATAGGAGAATTATAACATCATTGACTTTTCCCATATGCATTTTTACAACATCTTATTTACACATATACATTTTGCATATATATATATATATATATATATATCACTTGAACACATGCATAATATGCATTTTTATTTAAATATATTCATGATATACAATTAGTTTATTTTCAAGTATTTTGCAATTGTATAGAAATGCACATGTCTATTTTATAATATAGATGAAAATGATATGAAATTAATATTTAATTGAATAAATAAATAGATTGAATTAATTAAATTTAATATAGTTAATTAATTAAATCGAAATAGAGGATTAAGTTGTATTTTTGGTATTGACTAGTATGTCTAGATACATGTAATTGTATAATAATAAGAAGAATAATTAAATAAAAAAAATAAAAAAAATAAAAAAATAAAAGTCATAAAATAAAAAGGAAAAGAAAAAGAAAAAGAAAAGTAAAAAAAAGGAAAAAGGGGTCGGGTGAAAAAGAAAAGGAAGACAAATGTTTTTAACTTATTAGGTAAAGTCTTCTTCTTCCCCCTCCTCTTCTTCTTTCTCTTTGCTTCATTCCTTTTTTTTGAATTCCAGCAACATCTTCTTCTCTTTTTACTCCAGAAATTATAGCAACAAGGTTAGCCAATGGTGATTATAGGTGAGTAAATAATTAATTTGTGTTAAGCTTGATTATATTGATTAGGGTTCATAAATAGACAGTATTTTGTACTATGGTTTTGATGATCTTAGAGGTCGAATCTGGAGAAGTGTAAAACATAAAGGTTGTTTCTTTATGTCTTAGATTTATGGATATGTAAATATTTGTGCAATATGTGGTGTACAGTAGGGGTGTCAAAATGGGTCATGACACGTGAACACGACACACGTAACACGTAAATTTAGTAGGTTAGTGTTGAGTTTATATGAGTTTGTGTCATAAACGGGTCGACTTGTTTATCACATGGTTTAAATGAATCATGTCACAGATTGACACGTGAACCCGTTACAACCTATTTATGACACGCATAATTTATACTAAATATTAAAATTAATATTGTAATTTTATAAAAAAATAAATATTTAAATATATCAAATATTTAAATATGATACAAACTGTGTGATATAAATTACTGTTTGATTATCAACAGCTCATAATTTTATTAAATAATATTTAATTCAATTTATTTTTTTAAGATTAATGAGTTAAATCTATTATTTTTTCAAACTCATTTAATCAATTAACCAAAACTCAAACCATAAAATTCTCAAATTAATTAGATTAGTAAGTAACTTGTACATATATATTAATGGATAATTTGTTTTTCTTATTTTTAATTTTTAATAGTTATACATTTATTTATTATTTATATATAAGGATATTTATTTAAAAAATTTATCAAAAAAATTATAATAGTCTTAATTTAATAATGTATATTGATATATAAAATGTCTAAAATTATATGTTATGTCATGTAAAATATTGGTGGTTGAACTATCTTTCATTGATCATAATGTGAATGTTATAGTGAAAATAAAATTTAATACAAATTAATACATATATTGAGCAAATTTAAATGTATCAATTAAAAAAATTGGAATTAAATAAGATTATTAAAATATAAATGGGTCAAACAACAAATTAAAATATTAAATTTGTATATTTGTGTTTATTTGCAAAAATATTTGAATTTTGGTATTATAATAACTTAATTTGGGTCTTGCTTTAGACATATTTTCAATTATTTTAGAAATATTTGTTAATTTTTAGGTTATAATTGATATAAAGGTTAAATGGGTTAAATGGGTTAAGTGGGTCGTATCGTGTTAAATGGGTTAAGTGGGTTGTATCGGGTTAAATGGGTCGTGTCGGATTAAGTGGATAAAAATTAAACGTGTTATACGTATCGTGTCGTGTAACCCATTTAATTTTCGTGTCGTGTTCGTGTTGACACGATTAATAAATGGGTCGTGTTCGTGTCAACTCTAATCGTGTCACCAAAGCAGGTTGACACGACCCATTTATGACCCGCGGACCCATTTTGACACCCCTAGTGTACAGAATGAGATATCCTCTTCATACTGAAACTGGTCCGGATGTGAACCTTAAGTAAGTTAGCTACTGTATTTGTTAGTTTTAGGTATATTAAAACCACTATTTGAAGTAACTCAAAACATAAAAGTTGTAGATATATATGTCATGGATCTGTATACCAAATTTCAGGTTCATAGGTCTTGTAATGTTTGAGTTATGGTGAATGGAACCATGACTGTTCCATGATTTGAACTGTCAACTAAGTGCCCTATACAGGTCCCTAAACTTGTTTAAGTATTTTGAGCTTCTTACATATCGATTCTATAAATGATCCAAACAGGAACATTATAGGTATATGTCTTAGCTAAATTTTGGTACTACTTTAAGCTTAATATGTTATGTATAGACTAAGTTATGGCCTTTGGAAGTCATACTGGTCCGGAAGCAAATTCTATTATGGACCAGTAAAATGGTTGTTATAATTTGAAGACCTTAGAGACATAATTGATAAAATTTTTAAACATAAAAAATGTTCCATATGAACCCATATAAGTGTCTGTAAATTTGCATTAAAATAGGACGTATAGATTATAAGTTATGATGAACCACAATGAGTACCCTGAAACTATCTAAGGACAGAAAATAGGGCAGAAATCAGAACATATTTAGAAATTCCATAAAAAATTGTACAGTGATCCAATTGGTCTAAAATGTTAATATGTTATATATAAATATGTTAATTGTAAGTAGGAATAAGAATCAGATTAATTGGTCAAATACAGAAAAAGGTATAGGCACAATAGTCCCATAAGGTCACACTGCCTCATATGAAAAATTTTAATTATTGATATGAATAATGTATATTAATTTGTTTAAGCCACATTAAGTTTCTCTAGTCATAAATTAACCAATTATATTTCAATATTAGGCTCAAGACAAATTAGAGATATACGAGAAGATGGTAGACAATAAGTTAAGGGTTGAAATCAAAGGAAAAATGTGAGTCGAATTATCAATTGAATTCTTTAGTGCATATGAATGTTGCTTGCTATATGATTGTGATGTTTTTTCCTTGAAAATATGATGATGAATAATTTGTGACATTTGTGGTACATATGAGTTGTGTACTTGTGGTATATTTGAGGTATATGTTTGACATATGATATATATACACGGTATATGTATAGTATATGCAAGGTATATGTGTTGACATATGAGGTATATATGTGGTAAATGTATGGTATATGTGTTGACATATGAGGTATATATGTGATATATGTATGGTATATGTGTTGCATATGAAGTATATATGTGGTATATGTATGGTATATGTATTGCATATGAAGTATATATGTGGTATATGTATGGTATATGTGTTGACATATGAGGTATATATATGGAATATGTATGGTATATGTGATAAGATACAATGGTTGATGAATATGTAAGTACAAGTGCATATGCATAATGACTTAAAAGGCGTTGTGACTAGTTAATCGACATTATAAAGCAAAAAAAGAGGCCTATGGCCCAACAAATGTGCAAATGAAACAAATGATCAAGCAAGCTAGCAAATGCAAATGCAAATATTCACATGACAAATGTTCACATGGAAACCCGGGGCAATGTCTGTTTAACCTGGTCATAACAAAATAAAATGAATAAGCATAAGCATAAGTAAAGAGCAATTATTGAATATTTGATTTTATCTATATTTATATGTTATTGAATGATGAAATGTAGTATAAAGTATGTATTAATTATACTTGTTATTTGCTATTATGAAATGTTTGGTGCTTTAGGACTCATTTGATGGTTATTCTCACTGAGTCGCAACGCACCAAATTGCATCATTTTTCAGGTAGAGAAAATTAGTAGTTCATATTGAGGTGCATATAAAAGTCATGGATCAAAGGTCACCGGCCGAGCCTCCTCACTTTCTCTCATTGCATTCCACATAAGCATTTCCACATAAGCATAAGAACATTTCATTTATGTTTGGGGTTGAATACTTGCATATGTATAATTACAATAAATGTGTACTAAGATATATATATATATATATATATATATATATATATATATATATATAAATGGATTCAACTTAATGTTTCATTTATTAATATATGTGATGTTATAGGCTATAATTAAAGCTTCCATATTGATTGTGAAATTATTGTTGATAATATGAGATGAGTTAAAAAAAAAATTACTCTCACTATAAACTTGAATTTTATTTAATCTTGTTCCATACGTGATAACAATATAAAATTAGTATATGCGGTATATAGATGTATAAGGTGTTAGGTGTTACAAAATATATTTATATTTTGAATTGATTTCACTTTAAATTTATGTTTTATTTTAATAACTGTTATTATAAAGTTTTTTCACCACTAGTTATATACTCAGCGCGAGAGTTTGTTTTCTCTCTTGTAGGTTACAAGTGTAGCCGACAACGTCTGAACTTATAAATAAAATACGCTGATTGGTGGACCCTCATGATAGAGCTTAACAGTAACAGCAGTAGCCACCCCGAGAGGGTTAGTCTTCTTATATATATATATATATATAATCTTTTAAAATTTCATTATGACATGTATATATGTATAAAAAAGGGTTGTAATTAGGGTGTGTATGCATAATATTTTATTTTATATATTTTAAATTTCTTATGTTAGATATGTTTACAATTAAAGAAATATTTTTGAAAAGATTTTTATTTTCTGTAGCACTTCTTATCCATCCAGTATACATATAGGTGTACGAAAGGGTAAGGAGTGTTACACATAGTGTTCAAATATTACTATCTACTTTAAACAAATAATAAAACTATGAATTAAAACCTATTCCACATATATAAAGTTGGAATCATGGTTATGGTATCTAACTTAATTAGTTTGAATTTGGTCATGAAATGTCTCCTTCATGTCCTTTTATTTTAAATTTTTTTAAGCTAGTTGCCTTATTTGTTTGCCCTTTTAATCCATCTTCATCAATTTCTAATTATGCTCTATCTTTAATCCCATCTCCATCAATTTCTAATTATGCTCTATCTTTAATCTTCTTCATCTTAAGATAATTAATGATAGTGAACCAATTGACATAGACAAAGCAACCTGAAGAAGAATAAAATAAGAAATGCAGAAAAAAATTTCTACGTAATAAAATAAGAAATGCTAAAACCTTTCTGTATATAAAAAAGAAATGTCGCTAGCTAAAATTGCATAAATCAATAAATTATGTATGCAAGTACGAATTATCTAATTAATTAAGATATCATCTTTAATCTATAATGACAAACTTTGTACTTAAACTCACATATTATGATATGAAATAAAATTATAATTAATGCATTAAACTAGGTTTTAGTGGTAGTAATTAACTAGCTATGATAAGAATTGTCTAATGTTTTTCCTGATTTAAAAGAGGTAATAAAAAAAGAGACCAAATTGTCTATGGATGTATAAACAGTTGAAAGATGGTATTCTAAATCCGGAGTTCATGACTAGCATGAGACAATTCATAGAATTTGCATGCAATAATCCATAATTGATGGAAAATGATAGGATAAGGTGTCCATGTAACCATTGAAAGTGTTAGAATTGCATGTTTCATGAAGTGAATACAGTTCAGTTGCATCTATATATAAATGGTTTTGTATCGAGCTACTATGATTGGACTTTACATGGGGAACAAGTAGTTGTGTAAACTTGAATTACAATGTCAATTATATCAATGAATGTCCCGATATGGATAATTATGCAGAATCATCCAATTGGTACCATTCCATAGTTATGGATGTTGCTGGTCATGTATTCAATCTGACTTACATGGAAGAAACACTGAATTTAGAGGCTTAGAAGTTCAATGATATGCTTAGGGCTGCAAATGAGAACTTGTACCCTAGATATCAAAGTCATTCACAGTTATCATTTTTTGCTCAATTGATGCACATGAAGTCAAAATAGCATATGTCAAAACATAAATTTGATGACATGATACGATTAATGAAAGAGATTACTCCTGAAGGAAGTTTGGTGCTAAAAAAACTTTTATAGAACAAAACAGTTAGTACATGGAATGGGTCTTCCGGTTGAAACTTTTACTGTTGTAACAATGAGTGCATGATATACTGGAGTGAAGATAATATATTGACTAATTATAAGTTTTTGTGGTGATTCTCAGTACAAGAGGCAACATTGAGGTAGTAAAACAGATAAAAAGATGTATTATTTTCCTCTTATTCGTAGATTACTAAGATTGTTTGCATCTAATGTCACAACAGCGGGAATGAGGTGGCATGCTAAGCATGAAAATGAAGATGAGGTTATGCGTCACCCTTCTAATTCCCCTACATGGAAACATTTTAATGATATTCATCCAGAATTTGCATCAAAGATTCGAAATGTTCGATTGGGCCTTTCCATTAATGGTTTTCAATCATTCCACTTATGGTTTTAAACCATTTAGGCCATTTGGACAACAATATTCTTCTCGACCGGTTATTGTGACTCTATATAATTTTTGTAACACCCACTCACCCTAGCAACACATGCCTGAATAAAAGAGTGTTACGATTACTCCATTGGTTAAAATATCGTTTCATATATATATAAAAGGGTAGTAGGTTGTGTATTTATTATTATTATTATTATTATTATTATTATTATTATTATTATTATTTATTTTTATAGTATAAAAGAAATCAAAATAAGAAAACAAAGTACATTTTTTTACTAAAATATTATTTACATGACGTGCAATTATATTACAATTATTATAAAACAAACTTTCAAATAAAAGTACGAAAGTTGTGTAACGCACGGTGTCAGGAGTAAGCTACTTTACTGGGTCAAGTTACCGTTAGCTTTATCTACTATATTCAAATTATTTTTCTCTATATTTACACGAGAGAAACTCTCACACTAAACTCTAGGCTTAGTAGTGTATATAAATAAGGTAATAAACTATACTCATGCAATATGTTTTTATACATATACAAATGTGAATTTTTTATATGCAAGCATTACATAATTATCTTATGGAATCGACATTAATATATGTGTCATCACTAGCATTAATATGCGTGTCATCACCGATATTAATATATGTGTCATCGGCGATATTAATATAAGTGTCATCACCGACATTAATAGACCCCTGATTGACATGTCAAACTATCAAAAACTCTAGTTCTAAACTAGGTGTTCAAGGGCTTACTTATTGTCATCAAAATTCATAATTCTTAAATTTACATATTTTATGAATTTAATGGCTCAGTTAATTACATAATTACTCAATAAAAATATCATTTGTGTAATATAACAAGGTCTACATTATTTTTCACATCAAATTCCACAATTCATATTATGCCCTACTACTGGTAGATTCTATTCTCCGTATTTGGACCTGTTAACAACAAAATTAAATTACAAGATCTTAAGAATTTTAGCCCTGAATCTTAGATTTAATATGCAACTTGAATAACTAAGTTTGAATTTATGTAGCAAAAGATATGATCAAGTAAACATTGGCTAGTCATTAAAATCGTTGCGCATAATTTCATAGACAATTTTCTAGTCTTACTTTTGTGCCAAAATTAAGTATAGTTATGTTCAAAATAACATTTGTGTTCTTCATAAAATTTTTATCCCTATGTATTAACCTTCAAACCCAATAAATAAAACATAAATCAGAATCTCAGAGCTTAAGTTATAGTAAAATATGTTCAGACTGCTCCATATAATCTAGTAAAGAACACATCAACACATAATCTAATTTTTACCAAATATAATCCTAAGCCTAGAAAATATAAATCTCCAGAATTTTTATCCCAAAATACTACTAATTAAAAATCATTTATATGTCAAATATTCAAATAATGCAACTTTATGATAAAATATAGGTTATTGTCTTAAGTTATGCACTTTACCTTGCTTTCTTTCTCTTCACTTCTCTTTATTTTTTTCTTTGCTACTTTGAGCTTGTTCTTTGTCAATTTAAGCTCCTAAACATATAAAAAAAAATCATGAACAACCTTTTTTTATCAACCTTCTCTAACCCCTAAAATCTCTTTTTTCAAGAACAAACTCCAAATGAGCTTAAGATATCATATTCCTTTAGAGAAACCTAAAGAAAAGATGAATAACACTTTACCTCAAGTGTTATTCATCTTCCTTTAGAGGTTTTCTCTCTCCTATTTTCTTGCTTATCTCTCTCTCTTTTTGCTCTCCTAAGCTTTCTCAAGCTTTTCTATGTATGAAAACTTACTTTTCCTTGCTTTTCTCACTCTTTTCCTCACTTTCTCTCTTTAGAATAAGGTTTGGTTATGGTGGATTGGGGGAAACGTGGGCTAGTTTAGAAGTATGAAAAAATCTAGATAGAAAGAGATAAGGAATGAAGAAGGATAATTAAGAAGAAAATGACAAAAATATTTAATGATAAGCCCATCTAAGCTTAAATATCTAGATATTTTTGTTTAATTAGCTTCTTAATGTGTGACCATTAGTTTGGCCATCCATCACATGAATTATTGTCCAATTCATGCATTTTAAATAATAAATATCTCACTTGATCCCTCAATTTTTGGTAAATTATAAATTAACCCCAAAACTTTTCAAATTTTGCTTTTAGGTTATTCACCGTAAACTAACATTTTTAAATACTTTAAACACTTAATTAAGTATTTTCCATAATTATTTGCCATTATGTTAATTATTTTTCGGTCAAAATTTAAATTTAGACTTCGATCGAACCAAAGAGTCAACCCATGTAATTCGGGATCTAAATTAGTGGATGTGACATCCTCTCCCTCTTAAAATAAATTTCGTCCTCGAAATTTTATCTGTACATTTTGTGTTGAAGAACTGATGATATTGCTTCCTCATTATCTCTTTGCTTTTCCATGTGGCTTCTTCAGTAGTATGATTCCACCACAACACTTTAACTAGTGAAACTTTTTTGTTTCGTAAAACTTTCTCTTCGTGTGCTAATATAGCCACCAGTTCCTCTTTATATGTCAAGTCGGTCTATACTTCTATCTCCTCACTTGGAATAATATGAGTCGGGTCCAATCTATATCTCCTTAACATCGACACATGAAAAATATTATGGATTTTATCCAACTCTAACGGAAGTGGTAACCGATATGGCACTGGTTCAATTATTTCCAAAATCTCATAGGGACCAATGAACGTTGGACTTAATTTCCCTTTTCTACCGAATCTCAATACTTTCTTTCGAGGTGAAACTTTGAGAAACACTTTATCTCCCACAACATACTTTATGTCTCGCCTCTTGAGGTCAGGATATGATTTATATCGATCTTAAGCTACCTTCAATCTTTTCTTGATAATTCTAACATTTTTTTTTTCTGTTTGTTGCAGTAACTTTAGCCCTGTCAACTTCTTTTCACTCAACTTGGTCCAACAAATTGGTGTCTTACACTTTCTTTCATACAATGCCTCATAAAGGAGTCATACATATACTCGTCTGATAATTGCTGTTATAGGCAAACTCCATAAGAGCTAGATATTGATCCCAACTTCTTTCAAACTCAAGCACACAACTTCTCATCATGTCTTCTAATAACTAGATTGCCTGCTCAAATTATCCATCCGTTTGTGGATGAAAAGTTGTACTGAAACTGAGTTGAGTTCCTAAAGCTTCTTGCAGACTCTTCTAGAATTGTGACATAAAGCGATGATCTTTGTCAGAGATGATAGACATTGGTACTCCATAAAGTATTACTATCTCATTCACATAAATCTCGCCCAATTTGTTCAATGTATAATTCATCCGAATTGGTAGAAAATGTGTCGACTTTGTCAGTCAATCCATTATCACCCACACTTCATCATGCTTCCTCGGAGTCATTAGTAAACCAGACATGAAATCCATCGTGATTATTTCCCATTTCCAATCCGGTATTGGTATTGATTGTAACAATCCTATGGGCAACTAGTGTTCCGTTTTCACTTGTTGACAGGTCAGACACTTAGCAACACATTATGTGATATCTTTCTTCATTCCTGACCACCAGTATTGAGTTTTCAAGTCTTGATATATCTTGTTTCTACCTAGATGCATTGTATATACCATTTCATTTGCTTCTTTTAAAATATTAGACTTCAGCTCTTCTATAATAGGCACACAAATCATACTCCTAAAGTACACTGTGCCATATTCCATTTATGAAAACTCAGGTTTTTCTCCATTTGTCACTGCCTTAACTATCTCTACTAGTTTCTCATCTTGCTTCTGAGCATCTTTGATCCTCTACATCAAAGTTGATTGTACTCGCATCTCAGTTAAAATCTTCTTGCTTAATGCATCTGCAACCATACTTACTTTTCCTAGCTGGTAGTTGATCACACAGTTATAATCTTTAATCAACTCCAACCACCTTTGTTGTCTTAGATTCAACTCTTTCTATGAGTGAATGTATTTAAGACTTTTGTGATCTGTATAGATATAACATTTTTCTCCATATAGATAATGTCTCAAGATTTTCAAAGAAAAAACAATAGTAGCTAACTCCAAATCGTGAGTCGGATAATTAAGCTTGTGAGTTTTAAACTGTCTGGAAGCATGAGCAATCACTTTTCTTTTCTGCATAAGAACACATACTAAACTATTATGACAAACATCACTATACACAACAAAGTCTTTTCCTGGAGTAGGCTGAGTCAAAACTGGTGTTTCAGTCAACATCGCCTTAAGTCGATCAAAACTTCTTTGACATCTATTTGTCCACTCAAAACGGACTTATTTTCTCAACAATCTAGTCAAAGGAGTCGCTATGGATAAAAATATTTTCACAAACCTCCTATAATATCTGGCTAATCTGAGGAAACTTCTCACTTTTGTCACATTATGAGGTGGTTTCTAATTAAGAATAGCCTCGATTTTACTAGGGTCAACATGAATACCTGCTGCTGAAACTACATGACCCAGAAAATTGACTGCTTTAAGCCAAAACTGGCACTTAAATAGCTTTGCATACAACTGATTCTCCCTCAATGTTTGTAGCACTATTTTGAGATGTTGATCATGTTCTTCTCGGTCTCTAGAGTACACAAGGATGTCATTAATAAATGCCACTACAAATTGATCAAGATATGGCCTAAACACTCATTTCATCAGGTCCATAAAAGTTGCTGGTGTGTTCGTCAATCCAAAGGGCATAACCAGGAACTCATAATGACCATATCGAGTCTTAAATGTTGTCTTAGGTACATCTGACTCCTTGATCTTCAACTGATGATACCCCAATCGAAGATCTATCTTTGAAAATATGGCTGCACCTTTCAACTGATCAAATAAATCATCATTCCTGGGCAGCGGGTATATATTCTTAATAGTCACCCTATTAAGCTGATTGTAATCAATGCAGAGATGTAAGGTGCTATCTTTCTTCTTCACAAATAACATTGGAGTACCTTATGGTGATACACTGAGTCATATAAATCCCTTATCTAACAATTCTTGCAACTGTATTTTTAACTCTTTCAACTCCGCTGGTGTCATCCTATATAGTGTAATGGAAATAGGAGTGGTGTTGGGTACCAAATTGATAGGAAATTTGATTTCTCTATTCGGCGGTAACCTTGTCAACTCCTCTAGAAACACATGCGAAAACTCACTAATAGTAGGAATATCTACCAACTTCGGACCTGCTTTTTTCATATTGATCACAAACACTAAGTGTGCTTCACATCCTTGTTTGGATGTCCTCTATTCTCACCCATCACCACTATCTCAGTTTGTTCTAGAATTATGATGATCATCTATCTCCTCCCATAATCCATTACCACTATATAATGAGCTAACCAATCCATTCCCAAAATTAGATTAAACTCATAGAATGATAACTCTATCACGTCTTCTAGGAATTGCCTACCTTGAATTTCAATTGGGCAATCCCTAAACACTTTGCTAACACTCACACTCTACCCTAACGGGTTAGTCACGAGAATGCCAAATTCTAGAACCTGTGGTTCTAAACCCTCTCGACCCTGTGGCGGTGTGCATATGTATGAATGTGTCGACCTCGGATTTATCAATGCATGTATGTCAGAGCCAAAAAGAAAGAATTTACCAATTATGACATCAAGTGCATCCTGCTCCTCTTGGTCCCGTATAGTATAAGCCCCAGTTCGGGCAGCTATACTACTTTCTGGCCTCTCAACTGTCTCTAATCTAAACTGACTGGGCCTTGATCGGCCTCCTCTGCCTTGCCCTCGACCTCGGCCTCTGCCTTGCCTAGAAGCCTACATTTGTATTGGCTTAGTGCTCTCTGAACCTCTATCATACTGTAATAGAGGACAATTTCCTTTCATATGATATTTGGAACCACACCTTAATCATACTCCTGTCGTCCACCAACACTCTCCTGAATGAGGATGATCATAATGTTAACATTCTGATAGAGATAGAGATCTATATGGTGCCTATATCGGTGCACTGACTGCTGAAGAAACAGATCTTGCAGGCTGTCCTCGCCTGAAAGAAGAAGGCATGATGGAACCCCCAACCTGAAATTGACCACTGAAAGAACTGGTTCTTCATACCACTTGATGATCCTCCACTCGACTATGACATGGGTCTCCTTAACCCTCTATATTGTGTTGGATGTTGTGCTACTATAACTCTCTCAATTGTTTTGGCAGATGCTAGCAAACTAGAAAAACTCATCAAGTGTAGGGCTAAAATCGCATATTCATATCTCTACTAATCCGTGCAATGTAGCTAATCAAAGACTCTCTCTGCCTATTCTGACCAAAACTCTGCCACAAAGGGGTCATATTTCCGTTTACCATAGAAATCGGGTGCCCCTAACTTCCTCAGTCTCTCAAATTGTAACACAGATGAGGCTGACTATGATGCTCTTTGTAGCAAATCTATCATGTGTCCTCATAAGCTGTGTTTGTCCTGTGCCAACAATAGATTGCCTCCGTGATGAACTAGCACAGGATCTAGATGTAGTAGCTTGACGACAACTGGGTCACGATGAAGCCTCTGTTTTGGTAGGCTCATTACTTTTGCCTCTTTCGGCCATAATCTGTCGTGACCTTGAAGCCATACTTTACCTATATCATAAAAGTAATGGCCCCAATCAGTAAGAAACAACTCTTATACTCAATTGTGGGTATACACATGTCATAATTATTTTTGAAAACTTTTCTTTTATATATCCCAAAACCACCCAAACTGGACTATGATACCAAATACTGTAACACTCCTCATCCTAGCAACACATGCCCGAATAAGAGAGTGATATACTGACTCTATCGATTAAAATATCATTTCATATATATATATATATATATATATATATATATATATATATATATATATATATATATATATAAAGAGTAGTAGCTCATATATTTATTATTATTATTATTATTATTATTATTATTATTATTATTATTATTATTATTATTATTATTATTATAGTATAAAAGAAATCATAATAAGGAAACAAATTACATTTTATTTAATAAAGTATTATTTACAAGATGTGCAGTTATTTTACAATTATTGTAAAAGAAACTTTCAAACAAAAATATAAAAGTTGTATAACCCACGGTGTCAGAAGTAAACTGCTTTACTGGGTTGGGTCACCTTTACCTTTATCTATTATTTTTGAATTATTCTTCTTTCTATCTGCGCGAGAGCTCTAGACTTAGTGATGCATATAAATAAGGCAATAAACTATACTCATGCAATATACTTTTATATATATACAAATGTGAATTTTTCATAAGCAAACATTACATAATTATCTTATGCGAATAAATTACTCTTTAAATTCATATTTATGAACAACTAATTTATATATAAAATTTTTTATATCAAATTAATATATTTATGCCCATAACACCTAGGAACCAATAATCAGGATAATGGAATTAGCCATTTAGGCATAATAAAGTTGTCAGTCAGGCATAGTGGTATGCGCATACAAGTATCATCATCGGTATTAATATGAGTGTCATCACCGATATTAATATATGTGTCATTACTAGCATTAATATAAGTGTTATCACTAGTATTAATATATGTGTCATCACAGACATTAATATGAGTGTCATCACCGATATTAATAGACCCCTGATTGGCATACCAAACTATCCAAAACTCTAGTTCTAAACTAAGTGTTCAAGGGCTTAATTATTGACATTAAAATTCATAATTCTTAGATTTAAATATTTTATGTATTTAATAGCTCAGTTAATCATATAATTACTCAATAAAAATATTATTTACATAATATAACAAGGTCCACATTATTTTTCACATCAAATTCCACAATTTATATTCTATTTTTTTACTAGCAGATTCTATTCTCCTAAATCTTAGCTTTAATATGCAACTTGAATCACTAAATTTAGATTTCTTTACCAAAATATATGATCAAATGAATACTGATTGATCATTAAAATTATTGTCCAGAATTTGGTGAACAGTTTTCTAGTCTTACTTAGTGCCAAAATTAAGCATACTTACGATCAAAATAACATTTTATATTCTTCATCAAAGTTTTAACCCTATGTCTTAACTTTCAAACCCAATAAAGAAAATATAAATCAAAATCCTAGAATTTAAGTTATAGTAAAATATGTATAGACTGCTCCATAGAATCTAATAAAGAACACATGAACACATAGTTCAATTTTTACCAAATATAATTCTAAGTCTAGCAAATATGCATCCCCATATTTTTTATTACAAAATACTACTAATTAAAAATTATTTACATGTCAAATATTCAAATCATGCAACTTTATGATAAAATATAAGCTATGGCCTTAAGTTATGCACTTTACTTTGCTTTCTTTCTCTTCACTTCTCTTTCTCTTTTCCTTTGCTACTTTGATCTTGTTCTTTGTCAATTTGAGCTCCTAAACATATATATATATAAAAAAAATCATCAACAACCTTTTTTTATCAACCCTCTCTAACTCTTAAAATCTCTATCTTCAAGACCAAGCTCTAAATGAACTTAAAACATCATTTTCCTTTAGAGAAACTTAAAAAAAATGAAGAACACTTTACCTCAAGCTTTGTTCTTCTATGGATGAAATTTTAGAGGTTTTCTCTCTCATATTTTCTTGCTTATCTCTCTCTATTTTTGCTCCTTTAAGCTTTCTCAAGCTTTTCTATGCATAAAAACTTACTTTTCCATGCATTTCTCTCTCTCTTTTCCTCACTTTCTCTCTTTAGAACAAGGTTTGGCTATGGTGGATTGGGGGAAACATGGGCTGGTTTATAAGTATGGAAAATTCTAGATAAAAAGAGATAAGGAAGGAAGAAGGATAATTAAGAAGAAAATGACAAAAATATTTAATGATAAGCCCACCTAAACTTAAATATTTAGATATTTATGTTTAATTAGCTTCTTAATGTGTGACACCTAGTTTGTCCAGCCATACATGAATTTAATTTCCAATTCATGCATTTAAATAATAAATATCTCATCTGATCACCTAATTTTTGCTAAATTATAAATTAACCCCAAAACTTTTCAAATTTTGTGTTTAGGTCTTTCACCATAACCTAACATTTTTTAAATACTTTAAACACTTTATTGATTATTTTCTATAATTATTTGCCATTATTTTAATTATTTTTTGATCAAAATCCAAATTTAGATTCCTATCGAATCGACAAGTCGATTTAACAACCCGTGCGACTTGGGGCCTAAATTAGTGTATATGACAATTTTCCACCTTAGTTGTGTATGAAAGATGCTTACATGTTCTTAAATATATTGATTCCAGGGCTAACTAACCCTAAGGATAAGTTGGATATTTACTTACAACCATTGATATTAGAACTTAATCATTTATTGCTTGTTGGTGAGCAGACTTATGATATTTCAATGAAACAAAAATTTCAAATGTGTGCTGCTTTTATGTGGACAATTAATGACTTTCCAGTATATACAATGTTGTTTGGGTGAAGTACTGCTGAAAGGTTAGTTTATCCTTATTGTATGAATCTAACAAATGCTTTTACTCTTTTAGAAAGTAGAAAACAGTTGTGGTTTCATAACAACTGTAAAGTTTTTACCTCAAAAATGTAGATTTAACAGATATGAGCCATTTGTGATGGCAACTCAAGCATGTCAAGTGAATTTTATCACATATCCAAGTGTCAAATGTGAAAAAAATGATTAGTTTGCTATTTCCAAAATTAAACCTAGGGTTGAATTTGAAATTCCACAATAAACAACAAATAGTCAAATTTCCAATGCATCACTCGCCTTCCAAGAAGATGACATTGATGGTCATTATATAGATATAGAAGAAGATGAAAGTGACAATTTGATTGATCCAACTAGTGCATATATTGACATCGAAGAGGATACTGAAAAAAGGAGAAGAACCTGAGCTTGAATTTGAATCATATGATGAAGATGAATAAATTGATGAGAATGAATGTGATTTGAAAGATTATGATAGTGATTAGGTGTAATGTGCAAATCAATGATGTTTTTTCTTTTTTATATTATGTATTAATGACAATTATTCAATTACTTTGGATATGTTTATAAATTATTTTATTATGGTCGCTTTTATTATTATTATTCATTTTAACTTGCAATGACATATTTGTATTTGTTGGAGTCTTTGATAGTGTTTACTACTATTGAGTGGTTAATAAGCAGATAGATCGAACATCATCTGGCGATATAATATATGTCAGAGGAAGAGGTCCTACAAATTGAGGAGGGCGATCAACGAATAAGAGTAGTATGTCATATTGACCGCCAGTACCACCATTTCGTGTGCCATCACATTTTGTAACATATGGAGGACAGTTTTGAGCACCCCCAACATTCATCACCGCCACCACAGACATCACCATTGGCATCACAATAATCACCACATCCATCAGCACCACCACATATATCAACACCACATCAGACATCAGAACTACCACAGACATTGGCACCATATCAGACATCAGTATTAGCACCTTCTACATCTGCATTTCCTACATCACCTCTTGCTACATCATCTCTTGTTGTCGGTTCATCCCAACCTTTATAATTTAAGAGATCAATGGCAGAGTCAACCAATCATAAAGGACAACTCGATCTTGATCCTTAGAGGTAATATTATTATCGTATTGTTAGAAATTTTTTAATTATGATTTAGTCAATGTTTGATGTGTTGTTTATTTATGTTTTATACATAGTGAAAGTTTTATTCAGTCTCATGTGGCTATCACTAGTAGTTTTTTTCTTTGTTTGAGTGATAAAGGACATGTATGGAAGAATGTGCCTAATGACATAAGATATTTCTATTGGCATGAGTTTCAGGTAAAATTCAAATAATTAGGTAAAAAATATGATAAGGTGCATATAGCCTTATTATTTATTTATTAGTGTTTGATTGGTTGTTAGAGACCTCGTAATTAAAGTCAAGTTACTTATATTATATATGAAAATTATTTGCTTTGTGTTTGATTGGACATTAGCTGGCTTGTAATTGAGGTCAAGTTACTAACGTTATATACAAAACTTTGCTTCTTGTATTTGACTGGTTGTTAGAGGCCTCATAATTGAGGTCATATCGATTACTTATGTTATCTATGGAATCTACCAAAAATTTTGTATGATATTAAATATTTAATTTATATTTGATTGATTGGTTGTTATAAACCTCATACTTAAGGTCAAGTAATTGTTATTAGCAGCAGAACTCTGCCAAAATTTTAGTTTGATATTAAATATTTCATCTATTTTGATTGATTGGTTGTTACAAGTTTCGTACTTAAGGTCAAATAACTGATGTTATAGGTAGAACTCTACCAAAATTTCAGTTTGATATTAAATATTTCATCTATTTTGATTGATTGGTTGTTAGAGGTCTTATAATTTAGGTCAAATAACTTATGTTATAGAGAGAACTCAGTTTGATATTCAATATTTAATCTATTTTTATTGATTTGTTGTTAGAGGCCTTAGAACTCTATTGAAATTTTAATCTAGCATTAAATAATTAATCTTATATGTTCAAGAAAATCCAAAAAAAAAGTCTTATATGTTGATTTTTTCTATTTCAGAAGGAATTTACTTGGGATCCAAATTTTGAAAGTGTAATTAATTGTAGATGGTTGTAACAGTCTGCATCACATTATAATGACACTTTAAACAGATGGAGAGTATCTAGTAGTAAACCACCACGAGTCCCAAATGATGTCTAGGAGAGTTGGCAAAAATAATAGTCAACTCTTTAGTTCAGGCAGTGATTTACCATTGCCTCTAAGAACATACTTAGTGAGACAAGTGGCTCAAGTTCAGGTCCTTCATTACATACAGATAGTTTTATATATGTGGTAGAGCGCAACATGCATATGGTACATTAATTATAAAATTTTTATTTTAATTTGTTATTCATTTAAATATTAAGTTTGTAAAATGTATGTTAATTTTTTTTAATATTTATGTGTTAGGCTTGTAATATTGTTGTTAATGTATTTTATTTGTTTTCTCCTATCAGACAAAAGATTTAGGACGTTTTGAACTTTTTAAGGCAACATATACTAGAAAGACTGCTTCAGGAATTGAGCACGTGGTCTAGTGGTCTGAGGCTGTTGCATTAAGTATTTACTAAACTCACAAATTCTTCCTATGTAAAAATTATACAATTCATCTTTTCAATTAATCTCATGAAATTTGTACTAATTTTGCTTATTGATATTTGTATTATAGGATCAAGTTCATACCTTTAAAGAGAGTGTTTCTCAACTAGTGGAGGGATCCAATGAGCCACACTAGCCAGATTTGAGGCAATTACTTTTAGAGGCAGCCAGAAAAAGCAGCGAGTGAACGGGATGGGCACCAAGGCACCATATTTTTATGGTGGTACCTCATCTTTTTGCTCCACTGTCACCTCGCTGGACACTAATGTTGAGCAGTTGCATGCTACTATTATGCAAGTATGCAATAGATGTGAGAAGAGATATATACAAAGATTCATAAAAAGATATGGACGGAGATTTGAGAAGAGATGCGTCCGGAGCTTCAAGAGATGCGACAACTTATAGTAGATATGTCTCATTCTATCTAATATTTAGGTCAACCTCTATACAGAGATCCTCCTCACTTTAATAGCATGTAGGATATTAATAATATTTTAGAATTTCTAATTATCAAATATTTATCTCTTATGAAATTTAAACTTAAATGTAAACTTATAAATTATTCTACTATTTATTTCATGACTCATTTAAAAAATTATATTTTATCTAATTAAAATTTAAAACTAAAAAATACAAAATTATTGCAAATTAATATATATATATATATAGGTATTAGCGACGGATTGATGTTTCTACACTAATTATCCAACAAAAATTTGGGATAAACAACAAATTTGTCGCTAAATCTCTAGGAAATTAGCGATACAAAATCATTCCGTTGCTAAAATCTCTATGCAAATTATAGAAAGTTTCGTCACTAATTTTCTACAAAATATTGGTCACAAATTTGTCATTGATTTTATCGTACTTTAGTTGTTGAGATCGAAATCTAGTGACGAAATTGTTGTCGCTAATTCTATCACTAATTATAGTGACATAATAATAATCCATCAATAACTGTTTTGCAAATAGCAAAACTACAATGACAAAAATCCATCATAAATGTACATTAGTGACAGATTTTTTTACTATTAGTAATAGATTTTTTCCGTCGCTAATTTGTTATTTTCTTGTAGTGTTAGGGCATTTTGCTTACACATATTTTTGGCTACCGATAATCTAAGAATATAGGAGTAGATAACGTGACCGCATTTTATACTCCATCTCATTATTCTTTTAAACCTTTTTTTAAAAAATATATTTCCTTAATTTTAATCATCTAAGTGAGTGCATTTTATAATTCATCTCACTAAGGACTTATTAAATACAATGTATTTGGTACTTGTTTAATAATAGCCTAACTATGATATTAACAACTATATCTCTAAGGCAAATCAATTCTCATATTAGAAAGTTTTTAAAACAAGTTATGTTATCAATATTAACATCATCCCAAACTAGATCAATTATATGCAATCCTTAACTAAGCATAATTTAGCATGCATTCATTAACTTTCATAAAGAAAAAAATCGAACACATGTGAAGATACTACTAACATATAAAAAAACACAAAATAAGCACTTAAATGCAAATAAAAGAAAAAAAAATAAAAGAAACTTGCACACAAATACTAAAAGCAAGAACAAAATAAAAACTAAACATCATAAAATACACTCTTAAGGAAAAATTCCCTCCCCCACACTTAAACCTGAGATTGTCCCTAATGTAAAATAAAAAACACAAAAGATCAAATGTTATTGAGAAAGAATACTCCCTTGAGAGTGGTGAATGACTTCTGGTGTAGGTAATGGTAACGAAATTTTTTCTCTTGTAAGGTGGAAATACTACATACCTACACAATTGTCTTTTGCACTTTTTTTCTTATGAAATAAGTCCTCACCCTCATGTAAAACCACAATAATCAACTTTTAATCTATTCCTTCAAACAAAAGGGAATTATACACCAATATAGGATATAAACTCAACTAATAAATTAAAAAAGAAACTAAAAACAAAAGAAAATGAAGAAAATAAACTTGGGTTGCCTCCTAAGAAGTACTTCATTTATTGTCTAGGCAAGACATTGCTGCTATTTTCCTTAAGGTGGGTGTGTAGCCACCACAAAACCATCATCCAGTCCCTCCACCATTGAAACTCTCCTAATTCATCTTCTAGTTCCGGAAAATAATTGTTAAAAACTAGTGAGTTCACACAATCAATATAAAAACAATCATTTATAAAAGAATTAAAATAACTAATTAGAGAATCAAACACTTGGAACTTAACAGTCTCTCCTAAGAATGTCATGGTCAATTTCCAATTTTGAACATCAATAATGGTCTCAGTAGTACCCACGAACAATCTACCAAAGAGGACTATCTACTCTTTATCCTTTACATGAGAAAGTTCAATATTTAACACCACAAAGTTCATAGGTATAACCAACTTACCAATTTGAATCAACAGGTCTTCCACTATAACTTTTGGGGGTTTTACTAATCCATCTGCTAACTAAAGACACATGTTAATCGATTTTAATTCTCCTAATTCCAATTGTTCATACACCGAGTAGGGCATCAAGTTAATACTGGCATCAAGTTAATACTGGCACCCAAATCAAGCATTGTCTTTTTATTTTTTCTATCTTCCAAAGTGATGTCAATGGTAAAACTTCCAGGATCTTTATTTTTTTGAGGTAGACGTTGTTCCAATATTGTAGAAGTTGTCTTTGGCACTTTCACTTTTTCATTATTCCCATATTTTCTCTTGTGTGAGAGTAACTCCTTGAAGAACTGGGTGTACAACGGAATCCTCCTGATGACATCTAAAAGAGGCAAGTTAATGACAATATTAGAGGGTTATAATATTGTCTTTTGCACTAGGGTTATAGGTATTGGAATATGGGTTGTTAGGGAAGATACTATTTCCAATAACACAATTGTCTTTTGCACTAGGGTTATAGGTATTGGAAAATGGGTTGTTCCTCTACTGCTTGAGCTAGAAAGAGTTCATCATGTTTGTTGCTCATATTCATTACTTACACAATAGTCAAAAGAATAACAAACATTAGCACCATGACCATAAACTCCACATATAACACATACCTCATTTATCAATGCATTTCTGTTATTGGCTAACACCCTAACTTGTTTTGTCAGTTCAATAAGCTGTGTGGAAAATTCATTGCCACTTGACACCTCATGAATAGTAGTCTTCCTTCCCCTCACACTCTTTTATTGGGAATTGGCCCCTAACATCTCAAATATATCATATACCTCTTTAAAAATCTTTTCCCACATAGCTCTCCTAGCTGCATTGTCAACCATACACTGATATTATTGGGTTAAACCATTATAAAATGACTAATTTGTTACCGGTAAGGTAAAGAGTACCCATGATGAGGACACTGTAATAGAAGCATCTTGAACTGATCCCAAGCTTCATGAAATGTCTCTATCTCCTTATGATAAAAGTTAATTATTTTAGCTCTTAACTCCTTAGTTTTCTAATGAGAATAGAACTTTCCTATAAACTTCTGATGTACCTCATCCTAATATATTAATGAGTTAGGAGGAAGAGTCTTAAGGCAAACCTTGGCTTGGTCCATCAAAGTGTAAGGGAAACATCTTATCCTCAATTGATCTTCATTCATCTCGTTTAGTGGAAAGGTATTGACAGTGGCATAAATTTCTCTAATGAAGGTAAGTGGATCTTCACTAGGCATCTCATAAAATGAAAGGAGCATATTGAAGTGTATCTTTTTTAGCTCATAATTTCATACTGCCTCCCCCAATACTATGCATGAAGTAGAATTGCCAATAATAGGTATGGAAAAATCCTTCATTGCAAGTTGTTTTTCAGCGCCTACCTCTCTAGGTGGAATGGATATGAGTTCGTTCACTTCTTCACCCTCTTCTTCTAGAACTTTAAGATTATCAGGAACTTCCTTCTTTTCCTCAAACTAATGTTTTTCAAGTCTCATAGCTCTTAACCTGAGTTCGTAGATTTTTTGAGTTGATGAATCACCTAATTTTTCCTTCTTATTCATACCTTTTATAAAAGACAAATAATATCAGCTATCTAAACTAAATGCAATAAACACAACACAAAAAAGAATAAAAAATGCATAAACTAAATAGAAACTAAATTAATCACAATTTGACAACTAACACAAATTAACTAGGAATCTAATTATCAAATTCCCCAGCAACGACGCCAAAAACTTGATGTTAACAAATTAAAATTCGCAAGTGCGTGAACTATTGTAATACTATAAGTTTACTCCCAAGGTTGATCTCTCAATGACTTGTTCAGCTTAAATTCCTAACTAATCTAATTAATCGTCAAATTAGAACACAAATTAAATTTAAACACTCTAAACCAATTAATAGATTAATTATAAAACTAACTAAATTAATCTAAAAACTGGAAATATAAACTTGCAATCTAAATCAATTAATATAACCAATTATATATGATAGGTATTTTTCTTTGCTTCTCTAATTCTGTATTTCCCTTTTTAATCAATGATGTACAATGAATAATAATTATAAGGTCATCACTTATATTTACTAATTAAAAAACTAATGAATTTATTTGTCAAATTTAATTTTTAGGTCAAATTACAAATGATTTTTTAAATAATTCAACCTTAATATTTCTAAACTAAATAATTGGTAGTCATTCAATTTGAAATCAAATAAAACACAAATGGAATGGAAAGAAAAATCATTCATTTATAAAAATATAAAAAGGTCCTTACAAAATTGAGTAGCTAACTAAATATCCTACAAATGTTTAGGCTAACATTGTTATCACACTGATCATATTCATTACAATATCAAACTTAAACATATTATAGTAGAAAAGAGAAAATAAAACTATAAGCTCCCCTGAAATTTGACAACTTGAATCTTTTCAAAAGGTTTATCCCCAATTCTCTAAAACTCCAAGCTAAATTAATCTTCAAGAATTCAAAATTGCTCCATAATTAAGATCAAACTATGCTAGAATTAAATTCTATATGCCAAAAGCTCCCTTCAATGTGTAGAGAATGAATTATGAATAAAAAGTTGCAAAGAGAATGTGTTTCCTTAAATCCTCCTAAAAATTGGAATTAATACTAAACTAGAGTATTAATTGATATAAACTTCCTAAAATACATTAATTCTATTTTAAAAATAATGAAGAGACTCATTTAGACTTGAATTTCTAGATTAAGGATGTTATCGTGCAATTTGCAGCAACAGCAGGGTACTCTATTGCCTTCATATGTCGCATGCTCGTGACGCTGCCCTCGCGCATGCGATAGTGGGCTTCTCTTCTACTCCTCTTCTCTTGCTCACAACGATCATCACTTGCACGCGCACAAACGTCATCTAAAACATCTTCAATCACCCTTAATCGCCCAACCAACCTTCAATTAAGTCAGAATATATCTTTCTCACTCTCAAACCACCTCTTTTCACATCTTTTACCGCTTGTGACCTATAAACACTAAAAATAACACATAAGTACCAAATCAAATAAAAAATCACATAGAAAAACACAATCCAAATATTAAAACCACATATAAAATCATTACAAATATGAACACATCATCGAACAAAGAAAAATGGTTGATGTTTGAATGAGTACCTCATGAACCAACCAACTAGATATCTAACACCAAATTGAAATTACAAAAAAAAACACACCTAACTAAGATCATAATAGAATGATGATGGAACGTTAATAGCATTTGTGACTTTATTTATACCAATTCAAAAAATTTTTGTTATAGTTTTTTTTGTCTTAATTATCTAATATGAATTCATATCAGATATGTCTATTAAGGGGGTAAAATATTTTCTCAAGTTTTTAAGATGTTTTATATCTAGAACTTGATCTCGAGACATCTGGTTAAAAATAAAGTGACATTTATCATTTCATCTCATCTCTTAATAATTTTGGGTATATTTTTCTAATGAAAGAAATTTAATATTTTTGGTACAAATTTGCTCACACAGTTTCAAAAACTAAAAAAAAATCAAATCTAAATTGTTTAATCTATGAATTTATTTTTATATGGCATAAAAATTGTGATATCTTAAAATCATACAAGAATCTATTATTCATATTAACTTTTATATTTTTTATATTTAAATAATTAACAATAATTTTAACTTCAATTTGGGATTTAGAAAAAATAAAAAATAAAAATATAGATAGTGATTAACATAGTTATTAAATCTGACTCGGCCTGGCCGGTTTAATCGGCAACTCACTTCAAAGTCAAACTCTAATTTTTATTGAAAAATGGTAGAACTGCTGCTCCACCTACTCAAATATGGGATATGCAAGATATGTTTTGCCGCCACTTACTACTAAACTAAATGACGTAGCCTTTCACAAAGCCTAATATATATAATAGTGTATTTTTAAAGTATTATTTATATTATTAAAAAAAGTATATTTTACAAAAAATATATATAATTGATAAACTTACATTTAATTACTTGAATTTTTATTAATAATATATATTATTGGAAACTTTTCAAATAAATTATTATTATTCTTATAAAAAAAATTAATTTAGAAATAAATTATATATAAGTAATGATATTGTTTGCCAAAGAGTTTTAATATTAGTAATATATATATATATATATATACATATATATATATATATTCATTTTAATTATTCACAATATTTAAGAGTCATATATATTTGATAAAGTTAAATTTAATTATTTATATTTTTATTATTATTATAAAATATTACAAAACATCCATATAAATTATTTGGATTTTTATCAAAACAATATTATTGTAATTGGAAAATTAATATTGTCAAATAATTTATAAATATTATTGTTTATTTTAATTTTAAAAAAATTAAAATATATATAAAAAAATAAATTATATTATCTATTAAAATTAATTTTGAAAATATTCTAATAGTTTTTATAAATATTTTAATCGATTTATTTATATTTGTTTTAATTTTTAAAAATAAAATAGACAATAATTTTTAAAAATTATTTTACAATATTAATTTTTCAAACAGGCATCAATGTAAATTATGATGAAATTTTAATATAAATTATTTTTTAGAATTATTTTATTTCTATCACTAAAAAGTATTTTTTGAAAAATATTATTTATTATGATTTTTGAAAAATTAAAGAATATACAAATAAATCAATTATATTATTTTTAAAAATATATATATAAATATAAATATTATTATAGTTGAAAATATTTTTAAATATATTTGTGTATTAATTTGAATTTGAATATTTAATATTTTGAACATATTATTATACATAAAATTTGTTTAATGTAAGTATTGTTTATATTTTATTATGTATAAAATATGTTAAATATTATATTTTAAAAAATTTCACTTTGACCGATTCGATTTCGATTCAATCCTTATTGAACCTTTAATCCGTGACACTCTGTCTTTTTTGTTTTGTTGACTGAACATGATCTAATTTTATTAATTAAATTAATATATTGCTTAATACAATTATAAATTGATTAGTTAATATTATAAATATTTATTTTTAATTTATTTTAAAAATAATAATCATATTTCTTTTGTAAAAAGAAACATATTTTAATTTCAACAGTATTACAATATCCCCTCAAGTTTAAAAAGAAAAATAGTTTGGATGTAATGTTTTAAACCTTTTTCACTACAAAAAAAACACTAAATAATGATGAAATTTTCTGCCACTAAGTAAAGATATTTCGTCGATACATTATGTTACTGATGGATTAGAGACGATAATATTCCATTTGTGAAAAATACATCGCGAAAAACTTCTTGAAATAAATTTTCTTCTATCGTTAATTTTAACGACCGATTTTCTATCGTTAGTTAAAAATATTCTATCGCTAATAATTATAATAAAGTGATGACTAAATGAATTATTAATAGACCATATAGCAACAGATGATTCTGTCAAAAAAAATAGCAATAGATACCATCCATCGGTATTTTGTCCAAATGAAGCAGAAATAACAATGGATTATCCGTCGCTAATATAGAGATATATACCAATCGTTGCTATTTTTGTCTAATGCTTTTAATATAGAGGCGACCTATCTATCGCTATTTTAGAGATGAATATTTTCCGTCGTTGATTTCTCTAATTTAGTTAAAAAAAATAGCGACAACATATCTGTTGCTAATGGAAGAAAATAAAAATAGCGATGGAATGTTCTGTCGCTAATTTGAATTTTTGTATTGAAAAATATACAAATATATGTATTATCAAAATTTGCTACAATTACACTTGTAATATATATATATATATATATATATATATATATATATATATATATATATATATATATATATATATATATATATATATGACACAATTTACTACCAACAAAAATTACTAGTCAACATAAATACTTATACAATAGTATCAATTTTAATAATACAATACATCAAATTCTAGTTATCATAAAAAAAATGCAATAAAGTCTAAAAATATCTCTAATGATTTAGTAAAAAGTCATCCTCATCATCAATATATGGATTTGCAGTAGTGTGTCCAGAAGGTGGCTGCTGAGCTGGATCCGAATGTCGGGTAAGTACCAATTGAAACACGTTCTGCAATTGCGTCCACATATTAGCGATCTCTCGATCTTTTTCTTGCAGCCGCATCTTCATAACTGTCATACATCATTCATATATCTCTTTCATCCTCTGTTTTATTGCCTCCTCCATCTGTCTCGTCTCTATATTTTTGGAGGCAGAGGGAACTAGATCCTGCACTATTGGAATAAAATGTGGATGACTTGCAACAAAGACCGTACAGTCTCTATTTCTTCTTACCTCCAATGGTATCCACCTATAACTAAGTATAATCAATTGGTTGAAAATCTGTAGAACCCTTAATTGGCTAAGAAGCAATAGCCGCACGTTTCTCTATGCGGTCCTAAAATAAAACAGAACAAAAATTAATGTATTAGACATAAAAGACATTTATTTTCAGACAATGTTCATGCCACAATATTTTTGACAGTCATAGTATGTTAGATACTTATAATAATATCCTTAGATCTGCTGTCAACAAACTAGCCATCAAATTTCTTCATATTATAATCTCTAAATAGAAGTTAATCTTGATTAGAGATATCATTAACATGCAGAGAATAAAAATGATAATTTTTTGCTTTTCATTTATTACCAACATACAACTTATCCACTTTATCATATGTTCTTTCTAACTTTTAATAGCTACCAAAATTTTATGAGCATCTCTTCTATAATTTGAAAATATTCAAATTTATCATGTTCAAGAAAACCATGTTCATACTTCTATAATCTATTATATGCAACACATCCACAATACAATTAGCTGCATCTTGTCTCTCAACATCATCTCATTTTCCATAATTATTCCATGTCATCATTTCATAAAGCATACAATTACATAATATAATTTTTTTTTAAAAGTATGTAAATAAGTTTTACAATCATCCAAAAATATTACTAAAAGGGATTTACAAATCATAATCGCTAATAATAAGGAAATTGTAAAATATTATATACATCATGTATCAATATAAGTGTTTGTATCAAAATCAAAGTATGATAATATATGAATGTGTAGTATGTATGTACAACATCGTGTATAAGCCTATTTCATCAATAGTCTCACTTCACTTGTGATCTTCACCTTATAGATAATTATCTAATAGTTGTCCTCTTGAACCTGCCTCACATCAATCCTAAGCCAACCCAAGTAGTTTAGAAAATCACTCTCAGAATTGAATGAATATATAAAGGAAATGAGAACAACTTTGATTCCCACCTCCCTGACTTGCTAAACTAGTTTTGAATTCATAAATATTTATATACACATGTACATATAAAATCAACATAATATTTTATAACAAATAGATAATTAAAATAATAAAAACACATAAGACATAATCACATCGAGATATTTTAACATATGTATATAATCAAGCTATATATTCATAATATCATTTAAAACCAAATTTGAGCAATTCACATAATTAATTTAACACATTTATAGAAATCAAAATTCACTTCTAACATATTTAAACATAATACCATCAAAAAGAAATTTTAAACAATTCACATAATTAGCTGTGAATTTCCTTTATATATTCACTCTAATTATATACATCAAATTCACTTTTAACAAAATATTATAAATAAATCTCTTTATTTGTATTGCCATGTATAGGAATGCATTGGAGGCAAACATCGTTGATCACATTTATACGTTGGCGGCTTAGCCACCTATTTCACATTAGTAGTAAGCTGTCTTAGGGCCTCTAATATAATACATTGGAAGTAGAATTTCATACAGCGTTATAAATAGAACTTCCTAGATTACTGTCAATTCATCATTTAAAGTATAACTTACTAAATTTCTATCAATTCATTGAGTTGGAAGTAGAACTTCATATGCAAATGGGTCAATAAAATACTTTTCACATGAATTTTCAAAATAAAACTATTTATGAATTGTTATTCACTTCCAAATATAGAATTTCACACTTTAAAATTCATTTGAACAAAATGACATAATTGTATTGCATACAAACGGGTGTGTGTATATATTTATATATAATATTAATAGAAAATTTTTAGATATTTAATATATATATATAAATTAAAATAAAAAAATTATTATTATATTTATAGAGAGAGAAAGAGAGCCTTAGCCCATGTGCTAGAAGGCTAGCTAATTCATTCTTTCATTTTCTGTTTAATCACTTATTATTAAATCTCATCATTTTACTATTATAGTTGTTTAGACAATAATTTGCCCCTAGTTTTCCAATTCATATATCCTAGTTTCTTGCAATTTCATAAGTAAAAACATTTGCCCTTTTCTCCAATGTAACATCATTTCCAAAACAAAATTTTGCTCAAATCACATATTCAATCTCATAAGCTTTTGCATTTACAATTAACGAATTAAATTTTGGTATATAGCTCAATAATCACTTATATGCACAATTTAAACACATTTGCGTATTATTTTCAAATAAATGTGAACATTTAAAATATTTTGACATAATATGGAATTGGAAGTTTACATACCTACCTTTGGAAGCTCAAAGTTCTAAAATCCAGAATCTTACTCCTTTAGTCTAAGCACTCGGCATCTCCTATTTGCTCTATGATTGACCAAAGTATAAAGGAAGTTTAATTTCCAATACAAGCACCCAATATAGCAATGTACACTTCAATTTCCAATTTACTTTAATCTTTTTAAATTTCTATCACTTTTTCTAACTCAAACATCTCAAGTTCACCATAGCTTTATTCTTCCTCCTATTCCACCAATTATTAGCACAAATAAGCTAATAACTTACAATTCCTCAATTACTTCCATTCTTGCATATAACTTCCAATTAGAGGCAAACTAACTAAATTTCTTCCTTTTACTTAATTGATGCGCCACATAATTCAATTCACTCTCATTCCATGACATTAATTTCATAATTTATTGTCTCAAATACACTTGCATTTAATCCATATTAAGCTTCTGCATACATAATTCTACACTTAGTATAATGCAAATATATCCAAAATAAGTCAAATAACACTAAAATAAAGTTATTGACAGTTTACCCAAGACAAATGTGCTCCAAATAATTTCCTAAAATTTTTAGACTCTGTAAAATGTTGTTGGTTTGGTCGTTAGAATTTCGTTGAAAAGTTAGCGGGCATAAATGAAGACATCATTCATCAGAGTTTCACCAAAAAAGCCGTCAAGTAGAAATGAAGGACATCATGCCGAAGTTGCTGTTACCAGGAGTCCAATGGTGGTGATCACACGCCGGTAGGAGTTACGATTTCGCCAAAATAGTCATTTAAAGTTGTGAAATGGGTATTTTTCGATCTCCTTATGTATACGTGTTCTGGCTAGAAAAAGATGTCACTGTGTTCATCTTATTATGAGGAATCTATTAGCATTACCCGTGGTGGCCAGAAATGAAGAAAGAAGATGAAGAAGAATGATAGATGAAAAGAAAGTAAAATGAAAGATAGGGAAAAAGGTGTAGGTGGAAGATGGGGAGTTGAGTATCTTTTTCTTAAATCATTTTTTTTTTAAAAAAAATCCCATTTTACTTATTTACTTAAAGATCCATTTATTCTCTTCATTTCTTAATTACATTCTTTCAAACTTCTAATTTAAACCCAAAACTTTATTTTCATTCAAATCAAAAATTATTTTTGTTGCTTTTCTTTCAAAATTTAAAACAATAAAATTTAAAAATTCATTTTTTATAAAATATCCATAAAATATAATTTTTTTTATTTCAATTCATTCTTTTATTTTCAAAATTTAATTCATATAA
Organism: Triadica sebifera; assembly: GCA_023653625.1. Taxonomy (NCBI): domain Eukaryota; kingdom Viridiplantae; phylum Streptophyta; class Magnoliopsida; order Malpighiales; family Euphorbiaceae; genus Triadica; species Triadica sebifera. Next base: position 7,522,817 of record CM042892.1, read on the forward strand.
CAAAACAAATCCAAATCTTAATTATTTTCAATGTAAAATCACAAACAAATCATTTGATTCGCTTCAAATTCACATTATACAGAATTTGAATTTTTGGGGCATGGAATTGTTTATCATTTCTTTTGTTAGAAAAAAAAAAGTAAAAAACTAGGAATAAAGCTTAGACAACCCAATTAAATCCAAACTTAAGGAACACATGACTGAAAGAAAATAATAGAGAGAGAGAGAGAGATTTGAGCAACATTGAAGTTGATTTTTATTGTTTAATTTTTTTTAAAAAAAACAAAAGAAAAAAAATTAAGCCATTATATTTTCGACTATAGATAAGAAAAGAAGAAAATGCTCCATTTAAGATTTTTAAAACCAAAAAGAGAGAGGAAAAGACAAAAGAAAATAAGTTAAATTTGGGTTTCTTTATTTGATTCAAGAATGCATGAGAGAAGTTGAGGAGGAAGAGGAGAGATGATCGACTCGGAAGTACCATGAAAAATGAAGAGAAAAATAGATGTAAGACATTAGATTTTAGTAGATTACTCTTTTGACTATGATGTGTCCAGGGCGTGCAAGCTACCATATTTTACATTTTATTTTCATTATGGTAGGAGAAGGATGCAAAAAGAACACAATTAGATAGATGTGTGCAAATGTTACACATCAAATTTTAGGTGTGCAATTAGTCTTTTTTGATAAGTTAGATGAGGTATTTATGCATTACGCCTCTTCTTTTTTTCAAAATCACAAATTTCAAATTTAATAAAGTCAAATGAAGGCAACTACCATTTACAACAAGATCTGTAAATACATGCCCACCTATACCCATAATCCCATGTGCATAAAATGTGCCTAGAAAATAACCCTAACCTTACAAGGCAACTAAACCCAGCCCCAGCCACTATTAAAGACTAAAGTTGTTGCCTATTTTGAGCAAAGCGATAGCCTCTTCAAGAACGGTTGAATTGGTCGTAGCAGTAGCCAAAGGTAAACATTCTTTCACCACATTGCCTAACAGATTGATGAAGCCATATTTACTAAGCCATAATAGCAAAAGGGCCATGTCCTCTCTAATGTTAAGAATAGTCATATCCTCTTTAAACATTCTTACAAATTTCCCACAAGTTAAGAAGGGCTTGTTCAGATTTTTTAGATGTTGGTCTATAGAAATTCTCTTAAAGAAATTGGATGAGATGACTATTTTGTAAAAGGGCAAATTAAAAATAACGGTTAAGTCTAAAGGTGTCATAATAAGGGTCTCAAAAGCGTTGGCATATCTAGACCAAAATTAACTGATGACTCATAAAATATAGTCGGTATCTCTCTATGGGATAAGCAAATGAGGTTCAGAACTCCCATATCAGCCCAATAGGCATTGCAATGGGGAAGCATTTGCATCAACCACTCATTGTATTGGGTATGGATATACGACCAAAATCTTAATTTGGGTTAAATATTCTAAGATCATGGGTGATTAGGACTTTGGTTAGTAAACAAGAGGTTTACGAATCAAGAAAATTCAATATGTTCGTGAGGATATAAATTATAAACAAATGGATCCAATATGACAAAAAAGTGATTAAGATTCTTAAGTGGAGAAAGTTCCTCAATGGAAAAGTCCTTAATTGTTTCACTTTCTTAGGCTTGTTTGAAGCATTGTTGAGGAGAACAATGTCAACAACAAGAAATTCTTGAAGTTAATAAGAAGAAGAAGACATGGTTGAAAAACTGAAGAACTAAGAAAAATAAGAGATGAACAACCGACGACTAAAAGATAATGGAAACAAGAAGAAACAAAGGAAGACAAAATCAGAGGATGAAGGCAAAGACTTGGTTTAAAAAAACTCAAAAGTTAAAACTTTAAAAGGACAGAATGCTAGAGGAAGAAGAAAGCAACAAAAAGTAGTACATGAAAAATAAAGACGATATTTATAATAGGATGAAAAGTAACAGTCTTTTATAAGACGTAATTGTGGACACGATTTGTGAAGATGGATTTAGGTAACTGATGGCAGTTAATAAGGTTGACGTGGTAGAAAAGTAACTGCAGATGGGCAAGTGAAAAGATCGTATGAGATATGTTAGTCATATGTATCTTAATATGAAATATATTGGATTTATCAAAATTTAGATTCGAGCAAAAAAGGGATAAAAATAATAAAAGAAAAAAATATAATTGAGGGTTAAATTGCAAAGAAATGAGAATGTAAAGAAGAAAATAAAACATGTTATGGATTAAATTGAAAAGAAATAAAACATTAGTGGTAGGAATAATGAAAAACAAAAAAATAGAAAATCAAATAATTAATTAGGATGATTAATAATTAGATTAGATAATTATTATTTCTTTGCATGGACGACACCTCACCATGCATTAGATCAAATCAACTTAATATCTTATATAAGTTGTGGATGGACCCATTTCTAGAAAGTACCATTCTTCCTCTCTATTTCTTCTTTAACCAAATCAATTGAAAAAAGAAGGAAGAGAGGGATGATTCAACCTCTAAATTTAAAAATAATGAGATTGTATTTTTAAAATAATAAATCTGTAAGTTTAAGAAGATGAACATATAAATTTTAAAAAATGAACCTGTAAGAATTAAATGATGAATCTATAATTTAAAAATAATGAATTTTAAAATTTAATATTATAAATCTGAAAGTCGTAAATGATAAACTCATATCTTCTAAACAATTAATTTATAAGTTTAAAATAATAAATATTTAGTTTATAAATGATAAATTTATAAATAATAAATTTATAAATTTTAAATAATAAACTTTCAAAAGATAAATTTGTAAATTCAAAACGATTAATTAATAAATTAAAAATGATAAAACTGTAAGTTATAACTGATAAATTTATAAATTCAAAAACGATAAATTTATAAATTATAATTAATAAACCTATTTTATATTAATTAGATTACTAAAATATCCCTATAATGTAATATAAATCCAAATTTATGATATAACAACCCCATAATACAATATTCATCCAGATTTATGGTATAATAAGTAAGAGAGAGATCTGCTGTCTAGGGTCGGTACTTCGATCCTTTTCTCATTCTCACGTATAATTCTTACTTTCAAAAAACAAAATTCTAATTTTTATTTTTTTAGGAAAATTAAGTCCCGATCCAACATGGCAATGGGCTTGGATCCAAATATAATGTAATTTTCATCATCTTTGCTTTGAGTATATGCGAAACTAACGGCACTGACCTCAGCAATCAAAAACCCTAGTTCACTATAATAAGCAGCTCCATTTTTAGAAAAATTATACAGTCAGCAACCAAAGAATATCCTCAATCATAAGCAGATGCTACCTTTGCAGATCATTACCCATTAACACCTCTAAGAACTACCATTGTTCTGTCTCTTTCCCGTATCCATTTCGGCAAAACAATGAGTGGCTGCTTAAACCACTGTGAAACCCTCTCTTCCTCCTCCTTTTCCCCCAATAAATCAATCTCCCGGAGCTTAGCCTATCTCTCTAAACACAGTAGTCTTAGCTTTCTTTCTGCCAAGAATAAAAAATTTTCATTTTTGCACCTCCAACCATGGTCGCCGCGCCTCACTCGCCTCTCCAAGCGGTGCCACCGGGTGAGTTCTGCCCGTTGCAGCTCCGAGGTAACGACAAAGGCGATAACCCAGACACCGAAAGTGGGCAAACGTACGAATTTGAAGAAAATTTTGATTCTTGGGGCTGGCCCAATTGTGATTGGTCAGGCTTGTGAGTTTGATTATTCTGGAACTCAGGCTTGTAAAGCGTTGAAAGACGAAGGATTTGAGGTTATTTTGATTAACTCGAACCCCGCTACTATTATGACTGACCCAGAATTGGCGGACAGGACTTACATTGCGCCAATGACACCCGAATTAGTTGAGCAAGTGATTGAGAAGGAGCGGCCCGATGCCTTGTTGCCAACTATGGGCGGCCAGACCGCATTGAATTTGGCCGTTGCTTTGGCTGAAAGAGGTGCTTTAGAGAAGTACAATGTCGAGTTGATTGGAGCTAAACTTGACGCCATTAAAAAGGCTGAAGATAGAGAGCTATTCAAGCAAGCTATGAAGAATATTGGTCTGAAAACGCCGCCTTCTGGAATAGGAAACACGCTTGATGAGTGTATTGAGATAGCTAAAGAAATTGGAGAGTTTCCATTGATTATTAGACCTGCCTTTACTTTGGGCGGGACTGGAGGTGGCATCGCATACAATAAGGAGGAGTTTGAGGCAATCTGTAAGGCAGGGATTGCTGCGAGTTTAACTTCACAGGTGCTGGTGGAGAAGTCATTGTTGGGTTGGAAAGAGTATGAGTTGGAAGTAATGCGGGATTTGGCTGATAATGTTGTGATCATTTGCTCCATTGAGAATATTGATCCGATGGGAGTGCACACAGGGGATTCCATAACTGTGGCTCCAGCCCAAACTCTGACTGATAAAGAATACCAGAGGTTGAGGGATTATTCGATTAAGATTATTAGAGAGATTGGAGTGGAATGCGGGGGGTCCAATGTGCAGTTTGCAGTTAATCCGTTGGATGGTGAGGTTATGGTGATTGAGATGAATCCTAGGGTGTCGAGGTCTTCAGCTTTGGCTTCCAAGGCTACGGGCTTTCCTATAGCAAAAATGGCTGCCAAGTTGTCGGTGGGGTATTCACTAGACCAGATTCCTAATGATATTACAAAGAAGACTCCTGCTAGTTTTGAACCTTCTATAGATTATGTGGTAGTCAAGGCAAGTATTTGGTTTAGCTTCTATATCTGTTGGTTGCACCAACGTTTTTAATTTGGTTATTGCATTTAGCTTCCCTTTATCATAGACTTGAGAATGCTGACTTAATTAAGCACATTTTTGCTATTTTCGTCAAACTTGTTTACTGAACTGTTGTTTCACAATCTTATTTATCTGTTTTGTTAATCTAGGTTAAACTAGTCTTGATATAATTTACTGAGCTGCAATGATTAAATTGTGTGCTAGTTGTAGTTTGGTTAAGGCAAATTACATCTTTACTTTGAGCATTAGTCTGCTCTTCCTTGTAGAAGATATTGAGTGTTGTCAAAAAATGACTGAATAATTGTGAATCTCTATGTTCTCTTCCTTGTTTTGCTTCCTTTTGGTGGTGTTTACTATTAGTTGGAAAGAAATTGATTGTGGAAATATTACCGATGTCGGCATTTAAATGGAGATTGTAAATGCATAATGTGTGCTCTTCTTTGGAGGTCAATTGTCTTTGCTAAATTTTTTTTATTGACTATATTTTGGTTTTATGCACTTAGAATGTCATTTGAAAAAATTGCCGTGTAGTATTTTAAGTTTAAGTTTTCTTGTATTTTTTTCTGTCATACAGATTATCAATTTACCATCACAATATTTTTCTGTTATGGTTTATATATAACTAGTCATTTTGGACAAAGATTTCATAATCTGTTATGCTTATTTTATTTTTCTTTTCTACATGTAGATTCCCCGTTTTGCATTTGAGAAATTCCCTGGTTCTCAACCTATCCTGACCACTCAGATGAAATCTGTTGGTGAAGTCATGGCAATAGGCAGGACTTTCCAAGAGTCTTTTCAGAAAGCAGTTCGGTCGCTGGAGTTAGGTTACTCAGGATGGGGCTGTGCACAAATAAAGGAACTTGACTGGGATTGGGACCAGCTGAAGTACAACATCCGAGTTCCAAACCCAGATAGGATGCATGCTGTTTATGCTGCGATGAAGAAGGGGATGAAAGTTGATGACATTCATGAACTGAGTTTAATTGATAAATGGTTCCTTACTCAGCTTAAGGAGTTGGTGGATGTTGAACAATATCTTACGACTCGAAGCTTGTCTGATTTAACCAAGGATGACTTCCATGAGGTTAAAAGACGTGGTTTCAGTGATAAGCAGATAGCATTTGCTACTAAATCAACAGAGAAGGAAGTTCGTTCAAAACGGCTGTCACTTGGGGTTACTCCAGCATATAAGCGGGTGGACACTTGTGCTGCTGAATTTGAGGCCTTTACTCCTTATATGTACTCCTCTTATGATTCAGAGTGTGAATCAGCTCCCACCAAAAGAAAGAAGGTTCTGATTTTAGGTGGAGGTCCCAATCGGATAGGGCAGGGAATTGAGTTTGATTACTGTTGTTGCCATACCTCTTTTGCCCTCCAGGTTTGTGTTTAATTTTCTTATTACGTAAAACCCCCAATATCAAGAACCTAGGATCAAGTAAGTGCAATTTTTAATATTTGTTGTAATTGCTTATATTCTGGAAGTCACAAGCAATGTATTTACAAGTGTTGATTTTGTTAGTATGGCATTAAGACAAGCAGTTGTATCATCTGTGAAATAAGCACGATCGTTGATGAAAGTAATTCCGTGTAAAAATGCAAGCAAATTTTGCATGAGTTGAGGGTTTATCTAAATTTGCATAATCCTTGGCTATATTTGTATATGTTCATCTTCTATTTGAATGTCGAACATGAATTATATTAGGCTAAATAGTCTGAGTGGTTTTGATATTATTTTATAACTTTAAAATAATTGAACATAACGGTGTGAAAGCTGATTCTAGGTGTCCTTGTTGCTGTCTGATGGTTAGCCTTTGATTATATCATTTTCTTGATTGCATTTCCTTACTTTGCAGAGTGCAGGATATGAAACAATTATGATGAACTCGAATCCTGAGACAGTATCCACTGATTATGATACAAGTGACCGTCTCTACTTTGAACCCTTGACAGTTGAAGATGTTGCGAATGTAATTGATCTGGAACGGCCTGATGGCATTATTGTACAGTTTGGTGGTCAAACACCACTGAAACTTGCCCTGCCGATCCAGCAGTATTTAGATGAGCATAAACCTGTTTCTGCTAGTGGGGCTGGTCGTGTGTGCATCTGGGGTACATCACCAGATTCCATTGATGCTGCTGAGGACAGAGAGAGGTTCAATGCTATTCTTAAAGACTTGAACATTCAGCAGCCAAAAGGAGGCATTGCTAAAAGTGAAGCTGATGCACTTAGCATTGCAACAGACATAGGTTATCCTGTTGTTGTCCGGCCTTCTTATGTTTTGGGTGGCAGGGCGATGGAAATTGTCTATAGTGATGAGAAGCTAGTGACGTATCTGGAGAATGCTGTTGAGGTGGACCCAGAACGCCCTGTATTGATTGATAAGTATCTATCCGATGCTGTTGAGATTGACATAGATGCGCTTGCAGATTCATATGGTAACGTGGTGATTGGTGGGATAATGGAGCACATTGAGCAGGCTGGGGTACATTCTGGTGACTCAGCTTGCATTATTCCCACACAAACTATCTCATCTTCTAGCTTGGTGACAATCAGGTCATGGACTACAAAATTGGCAAAGAGTCTCAATGTTTGTGGACTCATGAACTGCCAGTATGCTATCACAGCAGCTGGGGAGGTTTTCGTGCTTGAGGCAAATCCTCGTGCTTCTCGTACCATCCCATTTGTCTCCAAGGCAATTGGCCATCCCCTGGCTAAATATGCTGCTCTTGTTATGTCTGGCTTATCACTTAATGATATTGGCTTCACAAAAGAGGTGATCCCATCACATGTGGCTGTCAAAGAGGTAGTTCTTCCGTTTGGAAGGTTCCAAGGCTGTGATGTGGTGTTAGGACCTGAAATGAAGAGCACTGGTGAAGGAATGGGTATTGATTTTGTGCTCTCTATTGCATTTGCAAAATCTCAAATTGCTACTGGGCAGGAGCTGCCACTTTCTGGAACTGTGTTCATTAGCTTGAATGATTTGACAAAGCCCCAACTTGAAAAACTTGCGAAGGCCTTTTTAGAACTTGGGTTCCGGATTATCGCGACTTCAGGAACAGCTCAATTTCTTGAGTTGAAAGGTATCCCTGTGGATCGAGTGCTGAAGATGCATGAAGGGCGGCCACATGCTGGTGATTTGCTTGCTAATGGTCAAATCCAGTTGATGGTGATCACAAGCTCTGGCGATTCACTTGATCAGATTGATGGCCGGCAACTAAGGAGGATGGCTCTTGCATATAAGGTTCCTATAGTTACAACAGTTGCTGGTGCTTTGGCAACTGCTGAGGCAATTAAGACATTGAAATCCTCCAGTATTAAGATGATAGCCCTTCAGGATTTCTTTGATGTTGAGGTACAGGAAGATAGTATTACAAATTTGCAGCCAGCTTCTACTTTATGATTTAGGCAGCATTGCTGGTAAGCACCCATGTATTTTCACTTTTATTGTGAATTTGTTTCCCCTTAAAAACCAAATTATGTTTGATGATGTTGTTTGGGATCAGAATTGCTGTTTTCTTTTGTTACAATTTTATGAAAATTTTGCTCTCTCTCATCTACTTGTGTTCTTGCGAGTTGATAGATAGTGAACTTGGAGTATGTGATGTAGGGAATTCTTTAAGTATTTAGTGTAATATACTCTTCTTTGCATCCGGAATTGGTTAATATGTAGCGGATGAATATAACATTGAATCTGATGATTCATTGGATTGACCCAGCGTGATCTGTTATTGGATTTTATGAGGTTTTGTATAATTTGATCCATCAAACCTTGAAACTTCTCCGATCTGTTATTGTTAACATGTTTATTTTAACAACCGAATATTGTAAGGTGGTAAAATGGTGTAACTGCAAATTTTTATCAATATTGTCATTGAATTATTGGTTTTAAAGACCAAACCATCATGCTTTATTATCGTTCATAGTTCTTTGTGTATGGAACAATTTTGACTTGGAACCTCACAGTATCAATTAACAGTCATTTAAATGCAAGTCTCGGTTCCATCTGAGGCAAAAAAAAGAAAGTATTTTATTTTTTCTTCAATTATCTTTTTATCCACTCTTTTGTACATGGAATTTTTGTATTATCTAAATTCTGTGGTGCCGAATCATAACTGTTTGCCCGCATAAAAATTAAATGAGGGATGATGGAAAGGCCTTAATGCACTATTCTTGGAACTAGAGGTACTCGGATGATAAAATTAGAAGTTGAAGGACTAGATTATGAACTTTCATAAAGGAAGTGACTGTGAGTTGCACTTCTTTATGTAAGTTGATGCTAATTGACCAACTTCTAAAATTTGAAAATAAAACTAAAAGAGAAATGTCTAAATCCCTTCCCCCTTTTTTTTTTTTTTGAAAAGTAAACTAATTTATCCTAAAATTAGCTAAATGCTAATTTGTACAAATAGATGAAAGAAATATTGTGTTAGCTGAATATTGTTTTTGTACGCTATTTTTCTTGCCCATATAGATATTTGGAGCCTTTAAAATAGATTATGGCAGGGGATGATAAGGTATGGGTGGACATGGTATGAAATGTTGTTTGGGAAGATGGAGAGATGGAAAGGCAGGGTTTGTTGATGGTTAAGTTATGGTTTTATAATCATGAAATTACCATGAACATTTAACCTACCAATTTGATGGATTGCCATGGTTCTCTCTTTTTCCTACTTTATTCTCCCTCAAAATTGCTTATAACCAACTTATCCTCGTCAATATTCTTATCCCTTCATCAATAGTTGAGGGTATTTTATTAATCTATATATTTAATATTGCCATACCATATCCTTCAACTAAACAAAACAAGGTTATTAAACCATCATTCACCATACCTTCCTCCCAAAGAAGTCGAAGATAAATACTATACCATAACATGTCACACAAAATTTTACCGAACCACCTTATACTCCATCCAAATTATTTTCACTACTGTCATATGTGTTAGATTTTGCTGTTTACTACTGAAAAGTAGCTTGTATATACTAACAAAGATTAAACAAATTATGCTTATTTTTTACCATAATATGTTACTTAAGCATATTTCCTTGTTTAGTAAAATAGACTTGAATATTCTAGAATATTAGATTATGTAGTATCTATGCTACCATATAAGCATGATGCCCCGAATGTTTTTTGTGGGTGCTTCAAAATCTTCGTTTAGTTCATTATTCTGCAAGAAATTGGTGATACTATGTATAGAGATAATTACCCTTTTGCCATATTTGGGTTTCGTAAGAGAATAGATACTTTATTATTTCCTTTAACCTTTTTTTTTCTCTGTTTACTGATGAGTCACTGTGTTATACAGCAAGTATGGCAAAAGTTTGCTTTTTTACTGTGATTTGCCAACATAAGCATTATGATTTTTTCTCAGTCAATGAAAGAAAATAAAAAGAAAAGAAAAGCTGTGAGAGCTTTGATTGATGTCTTTAGCACAATAAGCAGCCTTGAACAGTGATTAATCATCCAAGCTCACTATTAATTTTATATTGCCACCCTTTTCTCTGATTATTACATGCTTATAGTGAAATATTTTGGTGAAAGTTGAAGGGTTGTGATGGAATTTATCACGTGGTATGGAAAAGGATAGACTTTCGGAATAGATTAAACTAACCACTTAAAGTGGACTTTCATCTTCTTTAGAGAATTCTTTACTTAAAGATATGTCTCTTATCTTATTTTAAGTGGTCAAGCCGAACCTAACTCAACCATAGAATCTAGACTTTCTAGAGACGAAGCATGACAGTTTAGTCATTGATCTCACATTATTTAATTTATCTTCTTTGCCAAAAAATTTCTGAATATATTTTTATTATTGAAGCTGTAGAAAAGTGGAAAAGTATATTATTATGACTGCTATGATGCATTAGTTGAAAGGATTTTACATAGACTTCTTAGTTGATTAAGGACTCTTTTTCTATTTTTTTTTTAACTTATAAATCAAAAATATGAATTTTGGGTTCTATTTTATTAGTTTTCGATGTTTAAAAGAAGAAAAACAAAATTCAAGCAAGTTGCTGGTTTAATTTCAACATTGTGAGCCTGTTAAGGTCATGAGCAGGTTGATGATTGTCTCTCTCAATGGGGTATTTGATTGTGACTTTAGCATTTTAGTGCAGTTGAAATGGAAAATCAGATTCTAAAGTGTAAAAAATGGCAATGGCCTAAAGAAAACGCTGCTGATTTTCTTCTTGGGCAGTGTCGATTTTTTCTTGCTTTTAAGTCTGATTTGTTTACCTTTCATTTTCTCTTATTTTATGCTTTGATTTGAGTGTTGTTTTACATTTGTATTTACTGTTTGTCTTCTATAATCAACCTTTCTTTTTCTCTTATTTTATTTATTTACACTAAAAACATTTATTTTGAAATTTAACTGAATTCTTAGGCCAGATGCAAAATCTTTGCTCCCTTATACTTGCACAAATATGCTTTAATTTGCTTGTTCCATTTGAGTTAATCTATATCAACTCTTAATTTAAGTAATGAGATATAATTGTATTTTCGATATTTTTTTTCATAATTTTTTTTTAATTGTTCATTTTAGGCTTGGCATTCTTCTTTGCTTTTTCCCTATGCCTAATTCTTTCTTTGCATATCAAAGCAAAAAGTGGAAAGAGAGAAAACCTGACAGTCTACCATCTTCCTTTCAGGGCATAGCTTACATGCCTGCACAAAAGTATTCTTTTGTTTCTTGGCAGTGTGTTTGTCCTTGCTTTTTATGCATCACTTATGTTGCCTTACTTTTTCTCTCTCTTATTGTGTAGATTGGCAAAAAATCTTATATGTCATTTCTTTCTTTCTTTTTTTTTTCTTTAGTTTTTTTATCTTTTAAAATAAATAAAATTACGGAAAACTCTAATGAGATTTAATAAATTGCAATCAGAAATAAATTTTTAAAAAACTAGCAGTTTATTATTTTATTTTTTAATAAAAATATTGTTTGAGATAACAATTAGGAAACTGTAATTTATATTTACAGTTGTTGGTAATGATTATAAATCATAACTTTTTATAAAATTTCATTATGCTGTTTATGAAATTTTAAAAAATTTATACAAAAATATCTTAAACATAGAAAAATTACACTACAATATTTAAATTTCATACAGTATCAAATGAATAAGTATTATCTCAAACGATAAGAGATTAAACTGTTAGTTTTTTAAAAATTTATTTCTAACTGTAATTTGTGAGTTTTATATAATTTAATTTTTTAAAAAAAAAAGAAAAAGAAAATGAGATTGTTCCTTTAGGGCCTTGAATTCGTCTTTGCATCATAGAAAAAAGTTGAAAAACAGAGAAAAACATTTTCCTTATGGCAAAAATGCCTGCACGAAAAGGGGTTTTTTTTGTTTCTTTTCAAAAAATTATAAAGCGAAGAAAGGATCTTTTGCTAGAGAATCTTAACAACATAAGCAAGAAGGCTCTCATATGTTCTTTTTAAAAGGAAACCCATATCACAAGCAGCCTCCTTCCATAGATGAGCATAAGCTCCTGCAAATGCATTAATAAGAAAAAAGCAGAAAAGAAGTAGTAAAGAAAGAAGCAGGTGTAGGGCCTTCCCGATTAAATTTGATTCATTAATCACACAAAAGTGAAAGTGAAAGCTTACATCATTACATTATAATATTTGATTCATTGCAATGAAGTACATGAAATCTTACATCAAATTAAAGGAAAATTTTCAATTTCTGGAGAAAGTGAATCTTTGAGAAGAAGAACTGAAGAAGTAAGAAGGACGAGAACAATTCATGGCAGAAGTCTTCCTTCTTTTTCTCTCCTCTTTTCTTTTCCTTTTTCTTTTCAGATATAATAAAAATTTGTTAATTATTGATTTCAAAATGATTCTATAGATATTCGAACATAATTTCATGGCATTGGAACAATATTAGTAACACTAAATTGTAACTTATTCATATTCCTATATATTAGAATTAATTGAATTTAAAATATTTTTTTTTGATTTAATCAATTTAAATTAAAGTTCTTATATATCTATTTGGAGACCACCCTAAGCTATATTCTCACTTCGTGCCTAAAAAAATAGAGGTATTTTTTTTTTTCCTTTAGTCAGTATGGTTAGAGTTATACTTTTTATTTTATATAATCCTACATTAATTATAACTCACATTTGTTAATAAAAAGACACATTAAATAAAAATATAATAAAAAATTAATAAATAGCTATATTCTTAGTGGATTTTTAATTTGGGATCGATAGAGGATATTAATTGATTTGTTTTAATTCAATTATAGTAAAATTATTGTGACAGCTATAATTGAGTTTACCTCCAAAGAGTAGAATAGAATAATAAGGGTCTCTTTTGAAATCTGAGTATAAAATATTTATGAATTACGAGCATATATGACTTTTGAAAAATCAGATTAGTTTCAAATTATTACAGTAGAATACTAAATAATTTAAACAAAAAACTATAATTGAGTTAAATTTATGTTTAGAATAAACGAATCTTTATAAAATTAATAAAATTTATTTACTTTCTTAAAATTTTATCAAAAAATTAATATATTTAAGTTAAATATGTACTGCACACAAGCTATCTGTTCTAAAAAAAGTCTTGTAATCTATGACTTTTTTGTAGAAGAGCGGTCCCAGGCTCCTTGAAAATGAGACATGTGACAAAACAACATATTTATATATATAAAGCTCTGTTATGTTTTGTCATCGGCCTTAGTGGCAAATGCTGTTGTACTTGGCCTTATTCCCTCATGCCTTCGATCTGTATCCCATCATTTTTCTATTACTATCTTTCTTTACTCTGAATTTTACTCTTAATAACAGTACTGATGTTATTGAAATTCTAATTCATTATAACCAAATTATTTCTAAGTTTTAATTTCTATAATACTAAAATACTTCTTGTGTTATCCTGAAGAGCCAGATGAGATGATATAAATTTTTTTTTCTTAACTAAATATTTACTTTTAAAATTGCACCCTCTTAATGAGTTTGATGCAAATTCAAATTAATTTACACTTTCTATAGAATACTAGATAATTGAGAAAAGAAAAAAAACTTCTTGGTGTTCATCAGTTCACAAAACTGAGATAATTTTTAATAATATAAATATACATATACTACACACGTTGTGTTTGATTGGGAAACCAACTGTAGAAGGGTTTTATTATTGTAAAAATTAAAATTTTGGTTATTTTTTCTGTTAATAATATTATTATTATGGATAATTAAGTATAAATTTAAGGAGGTGATAATAATTAATCAATTAATTAATTAATTATTTTTGTTGCAACTTATGATAGTAGGCTGTGGACAGATAGCTTATGGGGATAAAAGATTACAAGTCATCAAATCATCAAATCATTGAAAAACTTGTATAATAACGAAAAATCAACTTCGTTATAAACAAATTAATTGTAAAACCTTTCTAATAGCCAATTTCACAATAAATTTGCAGCTCTACTCTACATAGTGATTGAAAGATGGATAAGAAAATATCAAAAAAAATTCCAACACAGCTGTAATCAGAAATTATTTTCTTCCAATTATTCTTTGCTAACGGTTTCAGTGGGATACTGCTTGTACATATCAAAGACCTTCTTCTGCCTTTAAAACCGTGTGGACTTGACAACTTGCTGTCACATTTGGGATAGTATTAGTATATGACTTGTCATTCCCTCAAAATTCTGCAAATTTTAGTTCAGCTTCCATTAGGGTTTTAGTCAAATGGGTATTCTGTACGATAATTATTGGGTATCAAGTCTTGTTCATATTAATTTGGTTTGCAACTTAGGTTTATTCATTAAATCCGGACAACTTCTGAAATTATTAGTCAATTTTCAAGAATGTTCTTTGCCCCTAGTCTTTATATATATATATATATATATATATATATAATGATGGGTTCATGGACTATATATAACTTATTTATTAAGATAAACCCTAATCATTGATGTGGCTCATCATTTATTAAGAGGCTGCCGAAATCTCCTTTTCGTAATGAATTTCTTTCAAGATGTAATAAATAAGGATGACCAAATTAATATATTTGTTCAAAGTTCTCATGCATGGTTGCCGTGTAGCTAAGTTCATTTATAAGGGGAAGATAATATGTATGACCACTCAAAATGATTATGATATTTTCTCGGCAGCCAAACAAGTAAATAAAAATACTAATATCCACTCATCTAATATTTATTAAATACCAATAATTGTAAATATGAAAAGAAAAATGATTGTGAGTATGTTTCTTTTTTTTGAAGGATGAGATTAATGTGCTATACCCGTGTAGGTCCCTTTAAATAATAACTTTGGTAATTAGTATTTAGAAGACAAAGAGAGTGAGTCATTGTCAAAACTTATAAGACTGTTTCTATCATATCAATTAATTTAGGTCTCGAATCGCACGTATCACAAAATAGAAGCGTTCAACCGATCGAAGTCGAAATTCAGATTTTGATCGGAGAGTAATTATATAATGATAAGTAATTACATAAAATTCTAAATAAGATATATTAAGAATATAAAGATATTAAATTATTATAAGGGACTAAATTGTAAATTTTGGAGAAGTTTTGAGATCAATTTATAAATTATCGAAAATTAGATGATCAAATAAGATATTTACCATTTAATATATATATATATATATATATATATATATATATATATATATATATATATATATATATATATATATATATATATATAGGCATTAAAACATGAGATGACCAGCTACCCTAGCATAAGAAAAACATTAGTATGTTGTTAAGCCAAAATATCATGTATAGGGTTAAATAGTAGGATATCTTTGAAATATTGATCTTCCTCTTTCTTTCTTTCTTCTTTTTTCTTATCTCATCTAAACTTTATTTTCTGCATATCAAATTAGTCCCACACCACCCCCATATCTTCCAAAGCCAAAGCTTGGTTTTAGAGAGAGAAATAAAAAAAATGAGAGAGAAGAGGAAAAAAGACAAGTCAAAGGCATTTTCATGCACAACAAAGTCTAAGGAAGAAAAGGAAAGCAAAAAGAAAAGGAGAATAAGCAAGAAAAAAAGAGAGAGAAATTCCAAGAAGCTTAATTAAGGGGAGAAAATAGTGAAGGTAAGATGTTCATTTCCTCCTTTTCAATTCTTTCTAAAGAAAAACATAGTTTAGAGCTCATTTGGAGCATGTATTTAAAAAGAGAGAGAGAGTTTAAGGTTTTAAGAGAGATAAGATAGGGTTTAGAGATGTATGATGAAACAATATTTTGATAGTTGTTTTATGTATTTTAGGAACACAAGTTGATAAAAAGCAAGACCAAAGAAGCAAGGGAAAGGAAAAAGAGACTTAGGGAGTAGAAAGAGAGCAAGAAATAGAGGTTTGTACACCATTTAAGACAATAACCTATATTTTATTATAAATTGCATGATATACATCTTTGATATATTAATTAATATTTGAAATGTATTTAATAAGGAGTTATTGCAGGAAAACTGCAAATTTACATAAGAAAGGTGATGTTGTGTGTATTGTTGATTTAGTTGTCACATGTTGGGATTTGAACTTGATATATGCATGTAAATGATGACAAAAACATTGTAAGTTAAATTAAGAACTTAAGAATGGGTGTTGGCTATATGTAAATGGCTTTAGAAACTTGAAATGAATATGGAAAGTGAAAGTAAAATTTTCCAGTAGTCAGTCACGGGCGTGACAATTTGATCATGAGCGTGAATTGTTAAATTCATGGGCATAACTAAATAATATTACAAACTTAACTTTTGCAGAAAAATGGCAATATTTATTCCAGATTCGTTCACGACTTCAAACATAGTTCGGGTAACGGAGTGAACTTATTCACAGGCGTTAAAGTTTTGACTACGGCAGTGTGTCTTGTATTGTTCATAGGCATGAATAAGGAGTCATGACCATTGAATGCCCTGTTTTTCATAATTTTCTTATTTGCTAATTGATAAAAGATTTCCAAGTAAAGAGATTAAGATATACTAATTACTCAAAAAATTGTAAATATTTGTATTTTAATTTAAGTGAAAGTGTGGTAATTTGGGATTTATATCAAATAAAAGAGTATGTGATGAATGAAACAAAAGGAATGAACGAAAGTGAATGAGATAATGACATGGATTAAGCACTAGAACACTTAGATTAGAACTAGAATTTTGGATAGTTTATCATGTCAATTAAGATATTTATTAATGTTGATGATGACACTCTTATTAATGTCGATGATGACACTTGTCAGCGTGACACTTTTATAATGCCTGGAAGACCAATCCCATTATCCTAATTATTGCGTGAGCAAGATAAAAATGATATAAAAAGGATTGTATGTGTATATAATAATTGCATATTTTTATATAAGGATCTGAAATAATGATGTAATCCATAAATTTATCATGTAATGCATGCGTTGGTACAAGAGAAAATGTATGAAGAAAAAAATAATAATATATTAATAATAATATAATTTGGCGTATGTGAGTGATGACATGTGATTGCATTTTTACATTAAAATAATTTATTATCTTATCTTTATGTACTACTAAGTTTTGAGCTTAGTGTGAGAGTTTCTTATGCAAATATAGGAAAGTATAAGATGAAGCCTATAGATGAAGCTAATAGTGATCCTATTCAATAAAATAGTCAAGCTCGAACACTTTGGGTCACACAACTTTTGGGCTTTTATTTATGAGTTTTCTTTTTATATAGTTGTAAAGGAATTCTATGTTTTGAAAAACATAAATGCTATGTAAATATTACTTTATTATATCAAATGTACTCTGTTTCTTGATAATATATATATATATATATGCGTTGTTTTTCATTGTATATAAAATAATATTTTAACTGATGAAGTTAGCGTATAACTCCATTATCCGGGTACGTGTTGCTGAAATAAAAGGGTGTTGCAATGTTTTTGGTATTAGAGCCCGATTTGGGTGATTTTGGATTTTTAAAAATGAGTTTTAAGAATATTTATGACATAAGGGTACCCACATTTGAGTATATAAGTTGTTACTTACTGATTAGGGTCGTTACTCTTTATATATAGGTAACATATGGCTTTGGAATCACAACAGATAGTGACCGAATATGCCAAAAGTAATGAGCCTACTAAAATGAAGACTTCATTACGACCAAGTCATCGCTTAGATGCAACATCGAAATCCGATTCTAGCTCATCATGTGGACAATCAACTATTTGTACGGGACAGATAGAGCTTATTAGAAACATGTTAGACTTGCTACAGAGAGCAACACAACCAGCTCCATCAGTGTTATAATTTGAGAGACTGTAAAAGTTAAGGGTGCTAGATTTTTATGATAAATGGGAAGTTGATCCTTCTATGATAGAGTTACGGTTATAACAAGATGAAGAGTCTTTGATCAATTACATTATAGTGATGAGCAGAAGTATAAATATATTGTATCCCTGTTGCAAGATCATGCATATAACTAGTAGTTGTCAGAGTCACAAAATTCAAAGGCACCTGATCCCATGACTTGGAAATTCTTTTTGGAAAAGTTTAAAGAGGAATACATACCCTATCTACACAGATGATAAAACATAATTTTTGACATTGAAACAGAAGGACATGTCAGTATTGAAGTATGAGAGAGACTTCACACATCTTTGTAAGTATGTTATGGCATTGTATCCACAGAGGTAGATAAATGTCAAAGGTTTGAAGATGGGTTGAGAGATCCGATTAAGTTGAAGGTATTTGCCCTATTTTTGATGAAATTTTCTAGTTTGCTAGCATCTACTAGAATGGTTGAAAAAATTCTAGTAGCATAACAACTAGTACAAGATAGAGGGTCTAGAAGACCCATGCCACAACTAAGTGGGGGACTATCAAGTGGCAAGAGAGCGAGATCTTTGAGAGGCCGATTTCAGGTCGGGGATTCCAACATGCCTTCTTTCTTGAGGTGGGCACAACCTATGAGATGTGCTTCTTCACCGGCTAGTGCACCGATACAGACACCACACAGATTTGTACCCTTACCATTATGTCAGCACTATGGTCGTCCCCACCAAGCAGAGTGTTAGTGGATGACAAGAGCCTATTTGAGATGCAACTCCAAGGATCAACTAAGAAGAGATTGCCCATTATTATAGTTTGGCATAAGTTCAGGGAATGTTAAGTTAGTATAGATGTAGGCTTTTAGACAAGGCAGAGGTTGAGGTAGAAGAAGCCAAGCAGGGCCTAACCAGTTTAAATCAGACACTATTGAGAGATTGAAAGGCAGTAGGGCATATACCATGCGAGGCCATATACCATACGAGGCCATATGGAGCAGGATGCACCTAACATTATAATGGGTAAATTCTTTCAATTTAGCTTTGATATTCATGCATTGATAGATCTAGGATCGATGTATTCTTACATATGCACACCACCATCAGGTTGAAAGGGTGTAGAACTTAAGGCTCTAAAATTTGAGATTCTTATGGCTAATCAATTAGGACACAGTGTGAGGGTTAACAAAATGTTCAGGAGTTGCCCAGTCGAAATATAAGGCAGGCGATTCCTGACAGATTTGATAGAGCTGTCATTTCATGAATTTGATATGATTTTAGAAATGGACTGGTTAGTTTATCATGTAGTGATAGTGGATTATGGAAAGAGACAAATGAGCATTAGAGTTCTATAACGAGAAGAAAAGGTGATGGGTGAGAATAGATGATATCTAAATAATGTAATATTAGTGCTAAAAGCTCGAAAAACTTATTAGTAAGGGATGTGAAACTTACTTAGCATATGTGATCGATACGAAAAAGAGAAGTTTGAGGTTGGCAGACATTCCTACTATTTATGAGTTTTTTAATGTGTTTCTCGAAGAGTTGTCAAGGTTACCACATGACTGACAAATAGAGTTTGTTATCAACTTTGTACCCAATACTACTCCTATATCCATTACACCATATAGAATGACACATATAGAGTTAAAGGAGCTGAAGGTGTAGTTACAAGACTTATTAGAAAAGGATTTTATATGACCTAGTGTATCATAGTTGGGTGCTCTGATATTGTTTGTGAAGAAGAAAGATGACACCTTGTGTCTTTGCATTGATTACTGGCAACTCAATAAAGTGACTATCAAGAATAAGTACTCATTGCTTAGGATTGATGATCATTTTGATCAACTGAAAGGAACAAATGTATTTACAAAAATAGACCTTCATGCAGGGTATCATCGGCTAAAGATCAAGAATTCAAATGTACCTAAGATAGCATTTAGGACTCGTTATGGTCATTATGAGTTCCTAGTAATGCCATTTGGTTTGATGAATACACCAACATATTTTATGGACCTGATGAATAGAGTGTTCAAGTCATATCTTGATCAATTTATAATGATGTTCATTGATGATATTCTAGTATATTTTAGAGATAAATAAAAATATGATCAACATCTCATAATGATACTACAAATATTGAGAGAAAAACAACTATATGCAAAACTATTTAAGTGCAAATTTTGGCTCTAGACAGTTTTATGGGTCATATAATTTTGGTTGAAGGTATTTAAGTCGATCTTAGTAAGATTTAGGCAATCCTTAATTGGAATCCATCTTGGAATGTGACATAAGTAAAGAGTTTTCTTGAATGTGACATATGAGTTTAATTATCTGATACACGATTTGGAGTTAGCCACTATTATTTTTTCTTTGAAGATTTGGAGACACTACTTATATGGAGAAAAATGTTATATTTACACAGACTACAAGAGTCTTAAATATCTTCCTGCACAGAAAGAACTAAACTTGAGGCAAAGAAGATGGTTGGAGTTGATTAAAAATTATAATTGTATTTTTTATTACTAGCTGAGGAATATCTTTCTGCATAGAAAGAACTAAACTTGAGGCAAAGATGGTTGGAGTTGATTAAAAATTATAATTGTATGTTTGATTACTAGTCGAGGAATATCTTCCTGCACAAAAAGGACTAAACTTGAGGCAAAGAAGATGGTTGGAGTTGATTAAAAATTATAATTGTATGTTTGATTACTAGCCGAGGAAAGTGGACATGGTTATCGATGCCTTAAGCAGAAAGATGTTAGCTGAGATGTGGGTGGAGTCTACATTGATACAAAGGATTAAAGAGGTTCAAAAACAAGATGAGAAATTAAGGAAGATAGTTGAGGCTATAGTAAAGGGAGAAAAGTCAAAATGTTTAGTGAATGAAGACAACATGGTGTACTACGGAAACATGATTTATGTGCAAAGTGTAGAAGAATTGAAAATAGATATCCTAAGAGAGGCTTACAAGACAAGGTACATTATGCATCCAGGAAGAAACAATATGTACTAAGATTTAAAAACACAGTATTGGTGGCGAAAAATGAAGAAGGACATTACCGAATATGTTGCTAAGTGTTTGACTTGTTAGCAAGTCAAAGCTAAACACCAATTGCCTATAGGATTGTTGCAATCAATGCCCATACCCAAATGGAAGTGGGAAAAATTCACTATGGATTTCATATTAGGGTTACCAGTGACTCAGAGAAAACATAATGCAGTGTGGGCAATAGTGAATTGATTAACGAAGTCAACACACTTTCTACCAGTCAATATAAACTACCCATTGAACAAACTGGTTGAGATTTATATGAATGAGATCGTGAGACTACACAGAGTTTTGGTATCCATAATTTTTAATAGAGATCCCAGATTTACATCACAATTTTGGAAGAGCTTACAACAGGCTTTAGGAACCCGATTTAATTTTAGCATGACTTTCCATCCACAAACAGACAAACAATCAGAGTGGATAATTCAGTTATTAAAGGACACGATGAAAAATGTTAGAATTTTAAGGAAGTTGTGATTGATATCTGCCTCTTATAGAGTTTACCTACAATAATAGTCATCAAACGACCATAAGTGTGGCTCTTTATAAGGCATTGTACAAAAGGAACTGTAGGACACCAATTTACTGGATCAAGTTGAGTGAGAAGAAATTGATAGGGCTAGAGATAGTACAACAGATGGAAGAGAAAGTTAAAGTGATAAAAAAAAAGACTGAAGGCAACACAAGATTGACAAAAATCTTATGTTGACCCAAAAAAGTGAGACATCGAATATACTATAGGTGATAAAGTGTTTATTAAGGTTTCATCTTGGAAGAAAGTATTGAGATTTGGTAAGAAAGGAAAGTTGAATCCAAGGTTCATTAGTCCCTATGAAATTCTGGAAAGAGTCAGACCAATGATGTATTGTTTAGCTCTTCCGCCAGAGTTGAATAGAATTCTCCATGTGTTCCATGTTTCGATGTTGAGAAGGTATAGATTGGATCCAACTCATATTATTCCAGTCAAGAAGATAGAAGTACATATAAATTTAACATATAAAAAAGAACCAGTGGTTATCTTAGCACATAGCTCTTCCACTAGAGCTAGATAGAATTCACAACGTGTTCCATAGTTTGATGTTGAGAATGTATAGATTAGACCCGACTCATATTATTGCAGTTGATGAGATAGAAATATAGAAGAATTTAACATATAAAGAAGAACTAGTGGTTATCTTAGCACATGAAGAAAAATTTCTTCAGAATAAAAAAATTTCTTTAGTTAAAGTGTTATGGCGGAACCATGCTATTAAAGAAATCATGTGGGAGAGTGAGGAGATTAAGAAGACACAATATCCATAATTATTCAATATTGTACGAGTGGGTAAAAATTTTGAGGCAAAAATTATTTTAAGGTGAAGAGAATGTTATATCTGCTAATTTAGATCTTGAATTGCATGTATCACTAAGTGACACATTGGACCGACTAGAGTCTAAATTCAGATTTTAATCGAATAATAATTTTATAACAATAAGCAATTATGGAAAACTCTAAATAAGACATATTAAGAATGTAAAGATGTTAAATTATGATAAAGAACTAAATTGCAAAATTTGGAAAAAATTTAGAGTCAATTTGTAAATTATTAGATATTGGAGGACCAAATATGATATTTACCATTTAATACATATATTTAGGCATAAACATATGAGATGGCTAGTCACCCTAGCATAAGAAGAAGATTAGTATGTTGTTAAACCAAAATATCATGTATAGGGTCAAATGGTGGGACTCATCTTTAAAATTTTGATCTTCCTTCTTCTTTCTTATCTCATCTAAACTTTATTTTTTCTATATCAAATCAGTCCCACACCACTCCCATAAAGGAAAAAGGACAAGTTAAAGGCATTTTCATGCACAATAAGGTCTAAAAACAAAAGAGAGCAAAAAAAAGGAGAAGAAGCAAGAAAAGAAGAGAGAGAAATTCCTAGAAGCTTGATTAAGGGGAGAAAAAAGTGAATGTAAGATGTTATTTTTGTCCTCTTCAATTTTTTTGAAAGAAAAATATAGTTTAAAGCTCATTTGGAGCTTGTGTTTGAAAAGAGAGAGAGTTTAGGGTTTTAAAAGAGAGAAGATAGGGTTTAGAGATGTAGGATAAAACAAGATTTTGGTGGTTGTTTTATGTGTTTTAGGAACCCAAGTTGATAAAGAGCAAGACCAAAAAAGTAAAGGAAAGGAAAAAGAGACTTAAAGAGTAGAAAGAGAGCCAGAGATAGAGATTTGTGCATCATTTAAGGCAATAACCTATATTTTATTATAAAATGTATTTTATGCATCTTTGACATGTTAATTAATGTTTGAAATGCATTTAATAAGGAATTATTCCTTGAAAACTACAAATTTATATGAGAAAGGTGATGTGTGCATTGTTGATTTAGTTGTCACATGTTGGGATTAGAGCTTGATAGATGCATGAAAGTAATGACAAAAACATTGTATATTATGTTAAAACTTAAAAATGGATATTGATTGTATCTAAATGGCTTCAGAAAGCTTGAAATGAATATGGAAAGTGAAACTAAAATTTTCCAGCAGTTAGTCATTGGTGTGACAATTTGATCACGGGCATGAATTATTAAATTCACGGGTGTGACTTTTGCAGAAAAAGAGCACTATTCATTTTAGATTCATTCTTGGCTTGAAACACAGTTTGGGTAACAGACATGAATTTATTCGTGGGCGTGAATGTTTTGACCACAGTTGTGAGGTAATGTGTCTTGTATTGTTTATGGGCGTAAATAAGAAGTCACGACGGTGAATGCCCTATTTTTCATAATTTTCTTATTTGTTAATTGATAAAGGATTTCTAAGTAAAGAGATTAAGATATACTAATTACTCAAAGAATTGTAAATATTTGTGTTTTAATTCAAGTGAAAACGTGGTAATTTGGGATTTATATCAAATGAAAGAGTATGTGATGAATGAAACCAAAAAAAAAAAAGAATGAATGAGATAATAACATGAATTAAGCCTTAGAATACTTAACTTAAAACTAGAATTTTGGATAGTTTGACATGTTAATTAGGAGATTTATTAATGTCAGTGATGACACCTATATTAATACCGATGAAAACACTCTTATTAATGCCAGTGATGACAATTGTATGCACATACCATAATACTTGGATGACAATTTTATAATGTCTAGATGGTCAATCCCGTTATTCTAATTATTGGTTTTTAGATGTTATGAGTGTGAGCAAGATAAAAATGATAAGAAAAGAATTGTTTATTTTGATATAAGGATCTGAAATAATGATGTAATCGTATAAATTCATCATGTGGTGCATGTATTGGTGCAAGAGGAAAATGTATGAAAAAATTTAAAATGTATTAATAATAATATAATTTGGCGTATATGAGTGATGACGCATGATTGTATTTTTGCATGAAAATAGTTTGCTTTATCTTTATACACTATTAAGTTTCGAACTTAGTGTATGAGTTTCTCTCAAGCAGATATAAAGAAGGATAATCCAAAGTTTGTAGATAAAACTAACTGTGATCCTATTCAGTAAAGTAGCCAAGCTCAAACATTTTGGATTACACAACTTTTATACTTTTATTTATGAGTTTTCTTTTATATGGTTGCAAATGAATTCTATGTTTTGAAAAACATAAATGCTCTGTAAATATTACTTTATGTATATCAAATGTATTATATTTATTTATCATGATTTCTTTGATAAAAAAAAGTCGTTTTTCATTGTATATAAAATAACATTTTGACCGATAAAATCAACGTAACATTCACTTATTCAGGCACATGTTGCTGAGGTAAGAGGGGGGGTGTTATAACTTATTTTCTCTTCCACATTTTTTTCCTAGAAAATAATGATTTCTTCATAGAGAATTAGAGAATTAGACTTGATGTTATTCTAAAGTTTAATCCAACATTTTTATCTGCTTTTTTTTTCTTAATAAAAAAAAATTACCGATTATTCAATCTTTAATATGAGTTTTTCTTTTTCTTGGACTTTAAATTTTTATTCACAAAGATTCACAATCATGTGAGTTAGTCTTCTTATGGCTCTGATCTCAAATTTAAATTGTATGGATTTATAGAATGAGACTAAATAATTTATATTCATTGTCTAAATAACTTAAACCATTTTGATTCTACTATAATTATAAGCCCCTTGTTAATTATAATTCTTAAACTTCCTTCTTTGTCTAAAATAACTTAAATCATTTTGATTCTACTATAATTATAAGCCGTTGTTAATTATAATTCTTAAACTTCCTTCTTTTGAACAATTACTAGACTATGATCTATGGAATTTGAAATTGAATGGAGTAAACTTTTTTTATAATAAAATGGAATTTGAGTGCTTAAGTTACATCTTTTTTGTTGAT
The DNA here is from genome assembly GCA_023653625.1 of Triadica sebifera. NCBI lineage: Eukaryota > Viridiplantae > Streptophyta > Magnoliopsida > Malpighiales > Euphorbiaceae > Triadica > Triadica sebifera. The sequence continues at coordinate 7,548,296 of CM042892.1, forward strand.
GAGTTTTAACTTAATAAAAGAGGAGTAACATGCATCTACAATTACGTGGTTGTGAGCTTGAACTCTAATTAAAATTAAATTTACCAACAAAAAAAGGAATTTTGCATGAGTTACAGTTTTATTTTTAAATATAAATTTTACCCTTTTAGTATAGAGGGAAAAAAAGTTTTTTATTTTTTATTTTTTATTGATAAGATTCAAATTATCATTCTCTATTCTAAAATAGTATCTCGCTTTTATTTTCGGTTATAAGAAATTCTATGAATTTTAATTTGAAATCTCACAGTTCTATAATAAATATCAAAACAGGACCAACTTAAGAGGGTTCAACTCATAGTTAACATCTAATTAAGGAATTAAGATTTCCTTGATATCATTATTGCAGCGTTTACTAAGATAAAAATATCATTTGAATACAATTTTTGCTTAGAAAAACTTTAAAATAATAAATTCCAGTTTATAAGTGTCGACCTAAGAGAGTTTAGCATTATTGACTAGAAAGAATATCATTCTTTATCACGTGGGCGTGTTATAATTATAAGCACAATATTCCAAGTTCGGATGCACGTTTTTGGCTGATTATTTGTTCAAATTATGCAGTTTATAATCAATAGACAATAGTGAAACTCCACTAAAATATTTAAGATAATTATACATTATATATAAATAATGTATAATTTATTTTGTGTCACATATTATATCATAAAAATTTATTTTATCAACAAGTATTTCCAATAAATTTTTTATATTAGTTACGCAATTTTTATAGAATAACTCTTTAAAATTTTATCAACACTCTTTGTCTTTAAAATTTAAAATAAATAGTAAATTTGATTCTTTACAACTAGATAATGAAATTTTATTCTTTATTGTAATTTTAACTAATGCATTTTTCACTATATATGCATATTCTATTTTTTTTATTAGTGTATTTTTTTAAAAATATTTTTCTCATTCCTTACAATAAAAATCATTTACTTTTTTTTTCTTTTGATAAATGTCAATTTATATGGGATAAAACAGATGAAAAATAAAAATATAAAAAGTATATTAGACTTGTAAAAAAAATTTACACAATATATTTAAAGATGTTTTAAATTCATCTTTATTATACTAAATATGCTTTTTAAAATAAATAACACTATTATAGATGTTGTTAGAAGTCTTTATTGTTTTGTTTATTTATTTTCTTGTTGATAATGTGTTCCACTCCATAGCAACACTTCTTTGAAGTAAATTCTGTGTGCTTATAAGTCACACATACCACTTGCTTATTAGTAATTGATTGGGAAACTAAAATTCTCTTTGTATATTAATTTGGGAATCTACATTAATTTTACATGTGTTTTCATCTAAAATTTTCAAGCCCACAGTTTAATTTTCATGTAGATTATGCATAGCATGTAGACGTAGTTGACGATAACATTTTAAAAACAGCATGCAACTTTTTTAATCCAAACTTGCATATTAAATATCATTAAAATGGAATACTATTTATAATTCAAAGGAAAAAAAAAAAGAATTTATACTATTTATTTATATAGTTAGAGCAAATTTAGCTTAAGAATTAGCTCATTTCTGAAAATTGTAATATTTAATTGAAGTTTTTGTTTTCGAAGCATGAAAACATGTTCTCTAAAGAAGATGGTTTAAATTTTATAGAATATATTTTCCTTTTTTATATTTTTTACCACCTCAAATAAATTTTTTACATGAAAATTGATTTATTTCTATGAAAATAATTCTATTGCAATCATAAAATTTGCTTATACGGCATTCATTCATTAGTTTGCCTATATCCAGTCTATAGTAGATGAAATCAATGAAATAGTGCATATAAATTATATTGCTAATATGACATTCACAGAAATAATAAAATTAATTTAAATATAGTTAATATCATATTCTATCATTAATTATAAAAAAGTAAATATTCTTTAATTAAAAGTATCTTGACTTGACAGTATGAACCTTATAACATCAGTTGAATTTTTGTAAAATATTATTTCTTTTAAAATTTTTCCTTTTTATTATTTTAAAATAAAAAATTTGGCAATTTAGAACTTTTCCAAATATAAAAAAGAATTAGATTATTATAATTTTAGATTTTCTAGATAAAAGCAAACTCAATGTTATTAATATATTTTTTTTCTACTTTCGGGATTTTAAAAGTGCAACAAAATTAGGAGCTTGTTGTCAAGTGGAGAGGGCATAAATAAACACGACGAAGTGGTATAATATGAAGCAGGCAAGGGAATATGAGATCCCACAAAACAAATTTAGAAATTCGAAATATGATTAATTTAATATTAAATTTCATTTTTTTTTCCAGATATATGATTAATTTAATGATAATAATGTAGTAATAATGTTGTAAATTATAATGTTTTTTTTGGTTATTTGTTTTTACAAATTCAACAATTAAAAATTCGAATTTGAAATCTCATAATTTTGATCATGTCAGATAAGTATCATTAAATTAAAGTTTATTAATTGTTTTTCTTTTACATAAAATCCACACCCAAACAACTATTTAGTAAGATTATCAAATCCAGTTCAATCAAACATCAAGGAAAGACAACAAATTAAGAGTTTAAAGTTGAACTGATTTATGTGAAATTTTATAAAAAAAAATAATATTTAACATATATTATATATAAAATAACTTATACAAAATATATTTTATACACAATAATATGTTTAAATTATTATAATAATGCCTAAAATTCTTTAAATTATAATTTATAATTAAATACTATTGAAAAATTATACTATTTAGAATCTATCTTTGTATAAAATAATTTATACATGTCTATAAATTTTATTTATTCTCCATTACTTATATAAATTAATTAATATCTAAGCTAAAATATTTTTTATAAAATATAAAATAATATATATTATTAATTATAAAATATAAAAAAAATGTAAGTTTATATATTTAGAATGATATAAATATAGAATAATATAAATATAAAAAATTAAAAAACTGGAAAACCGTTCAAATACAGCCAGATTGACCGGTTCCTGGTTAATCCAGCCGGTTCAACTTTTTTTCGCTGGTCCAACTTTTATGCGGATTTACTACTCAAAACCATTCGATTTGATGACCGATTTCTAAATTTTCTAGTTGAACCGGCTGGACTGGGCCGGTTTTTACAACGCTGCTGTTTAGTTACAAAAATTAAAGTAGCGGGAGATCATAGTAAGAGAATATTACAAGTCCAACTACTTCCACCCGCAAAGGTAGGCAGTGCTTAGGTTTTTCCATGAGGTGGAAATTTTGGTCACCTTTGATTACTACTTAATTAATTATAAATTTTTTGTTTTGTGGAAATTGATTTGTTAGAGTTTGTAAAGAAAATGTTTCGAATTATCCAAGCCATTCTTTATCTAAATGTTTACTTTTATAATTGAGATTAAGAGAGGTCACACTCACTAATGGCAACTTAATTAGGACTTGTTATTACAGTTTTCTTCCCTCATGTGCACAACGAGCTGACTACTTCCCACCAAACGTTGCCCACTTTTGTCCCAGTATGCTCTTATTTATATTTGTTTATATGAAATTAAGGAAAAATCATTCAATCAAAAATTATTTGAAGAGAATGTGTAGGCTCCATAAATAAATATATTTAATATTTTTCTCATGTAACTAAAACAATATTAAAGCATATTTAATTTTGTATTTGATATAATTTATCAGTTTACTCGTTCTATTTATTTTTAATTTTGAAAACATAATTAAGATTTTTTTTAATAATTATTTGAGTATGATACATAAATATAATACCCTCTTACTCTATTATACGACATCGGAGTCAAAGAATGTCACATGATCTATAGTTACTTTTATTATATCTCAATTAGCTTACTCTCCTAATTGTAATTACTGATACGATAAAGCACGTGAAATTTTAATCTCTACTGAAATAGAGTCAATTGAAAAATTTTATCATCAATTTATATATATAAAAATAAAATTTCACCATTGTGTCAAGAATAGTATACACATGCAATGACATTAGTGTATATATGAAATAAAATAATGAAGGGATATAGAGGAAATCGAAAAGGGTGGTTTCAGTAAATGGCTAAGTCATTAGGTGGTAGTTAGGGGAGAGAAAGAGACATTGTCTTGTCTAGGAGGTGGCAGCAAACCCAATATGTAATAATTAATCATTAATTTAATTAATTTTATGGAGTGTTTGAAATTATTTATTTAATTTATTTATTATAAATTATTTTTTAAATATATTTCTAAAAAAATATCTATTTATTTTTAAAAACAGTTTTTAAAATTTAAACAAATGAAAATTAATTTTTTTTTAAAAAATATTTTTTCTAAAATACAATGTGAAACAAAATTTAGAAAGTAACCATTCCCAACTGATTTTTAGTATTGTACCCATTTGACATTTTTGCAAAATCCTCAACAAGAAAAGTCTAATGTGAACCTCTACAATTGTGAAGCTATACATGCAAGAATCGGTTCATATTTTTATCTAAAAATTAAATTAATCATTTATTATTTCGATAATAATTAATTTTATATTCGTAAATTAGGAATTAATTGAAGAGTATGATTAGGCAAGTTAAGCTCATGTTCATTAATTATATATGTATTAGATCAAATACTGAAATTGCCACATTAGGACCCAAATAATGGAATAAATTTCTTACTGTAGTCTGACTTTTATACTCATTTTGTTGAAATTCCACTATGATTTTAAGTCCAACAAACTTGGAGAGGGATGGCTACAAATCTGTATAAATTTCTTATCAGAAAGATGTAATAAGTTAGGCAATGGATGAGGAAATTTTAGAGAAAAACAAAAATTACATTGAGATAACTAATCTATGTTGAAAATTTAGGCTTTATTCAGCTAATTTCTTTTTTTTTTAAATATTTGAAAGTAAAAAGTAAAAGGTTAAAAACACCGTCATATATTTTTTATAAAAGAAAATTTTAATTTCTCATGATTTCCTTTTCTTTGAAATTACAATGTGTGCACTTTACCTTCATAAAGGTTAAAAAGATGAAGTTGAAAGCATGGATTCCGAATTGTACGATTAAATCTAAGATTTCTTACATAATTCAATTCATACATTTTTTTAATTACTATTCAATATACGATATTTTGATTAAAACTATGAATATTATTCTAATATCTCATTTTATAGTGCATAAAATAATTTTATTCAATTTTTTTTAGATGAACTCAATTTATCATTTTATTTGTAACTAATTTAATGTGACAGTGATACACATTTAGAATAATTTACATAAACTAATGTGAATAAAATAATTAAATATATATTACTGTCTGATTATTTAAGAAAATAATAAGTAAGTAAAAGCTCTAATATTTTTTATAATTAATAATAAAATTTACATTGCATTAATTAATATTATAAAATAACAATTTACCCGCTTTCTTTTTTCAAGCCAATAGGCCTTTCAAACATAAAGTCACAAACCTAACGAAGTAATGAAATTAAAAATCTTGCCCCAAAATTATAAATAAAAATAAATTCTCATTTTTATTATTATTTCATTTAGAAAAAAGAAAAACACGCGCAAGCAGCCACGTACCCAGAAAATTTTTCAACGGGATGACATCAGATTCCATGTAGATGACGTGACCTACCATTGCTCTCTCTTATGGCGTCTATATATAGTTTCACTTCCCATACCTTCTAAAACCCCACCTCTCCCTTTCTTTCTCTTTTTCTTCTTCCGGTAGCCAATTAAAATCATAATGGAGTACAGTGAAGCAGCCGCTACTAAAACCGCCGCTGCTTCCGCTTCTGCTTCCGTCGCCGCTATTTCTACCCATTCATCGTCTCCTCCTTCTCATTCTCCTTCTTCATCTTCTTCCCCTCCTACTCCCACTCCGCTACTGCCTCCGGTGGTTATTAGTCCTTGTGCAGCTTGTAAAATTCTGAGGCGGAGATGCGCCGAGAAATGTGTTCTGGCGCCGTACTTCCCTCCAACTGAACCCACAAAGTTCACCATTGCTCATCGCGTCTTCGGCGCTAGCAACATCATTAAGTTCTTACAGGTAGTTCATCAATGGCGATCCATTTTCATTAGTCGAATCTTATTCTAATTAGTAATTAACGAGTAAAATTAACACTATATATAGATTAACCTTGACAAATTCAGCTAAGCTAACAATAGCTTATTTGATTGACGGTGCTATATGTGACGAGTTTAGGAAATTCATTGTGCTGCAGTGTTAGCGAGCCTGCAATTTATAATTTATGCATTGAGATTACATGTCTTTACAGCTGAGCTTTAATTTAGTAATTCTGATTTAGTGATTAGAATTGTGAGATTTAAATTGAACCCTAATTGAATCTCTCTTTTAGCAAAAAGAAAATCAATTATTAAATCAGCATTTATAATGTTTATTCGATTATTTATAGGAAGGTGTCCATTATCCAACTGCTACAAAAAAAAAACATATATTGTCAAAAAACTAAAGTAGTATTATTAATATGCAAAGGAAAATTCTGATTAGTTGAAAAAGTCTCTGAGGGAAGGTCAGGTGCTCTGGACAGCGGGGGAAACCAAAGGAATATAGCAAGTCCAAGTTGAATGCGTAAAGGATTAATATTTACACCATGCAGTATTCTATAGCCTAGTAAACCCCAGACTAATTTGGATTCGCATAGGAAAGGATTTTAATGTTTTTGATGCCATAGCAGGGCAGCTCAGGTGTCGTGGATAGCAGGGGAAACCCAAATCGCTTTCATATTTGAAAAGTCTTTGGAACTGTGTAAACACACCGAATCGTGCAGAATTTCCAAACAGCCCCAAAGTCTGAAAGATAAAGGGGGGAAGAAGAAAAAAAAACGGAAATATGTTTTCTGCACTTACCACTCACTAAAATAAGTGTATAATATTTTCCTCTAGTTTGAAACAGATTTTGGTCATGTTGACATTTAATTTCCCTTCATTTTCAAAGATCTATAGTCCTTTGTGTGTCACTGTCTTTTCGTTATTAATGCAATTTTCTCTGTTATTTGTGTTTTTTCTTTTCTAAAATAGAAGCAAATTTACAATAGAAAGTTAACCCTTATATTTATCAAAAATTTTGTAAATCATGATACTAACATGTAGAATGGACATTAAAATTTCAGGAACTACCAGAATCTCAAAGGGCTGATGCAGTAAGCAGCATGGTTTATGAAGCAAGTGCTAGGCTTAGAGATCCAGTTTATGGGTGCGCCGGGGCGATTTGTCATCTTCAGAAACAAGTGAATGAACTTCAAGCACAATTAGCTAAAGCACAAGCTGAGCTTGTGAATATGCAATGCCAGCAAGCTAATCTTATGGCCTTACTCTGCATGGAAATGGCACAATCTCCTCAACAATCATCAGAACAATCAGTCGACAATTTCATTGCCACCCCGCAAAGCTATCAGAGCAATAATCCTTGCTTCATTGATGAGACCAATCTGTGGGAGCCCCTTTGGACATAGATTAATGTACTATTATAAAATATATACTTCCTATATATATATATATATAAAAGGGTACCAATGAGGTTCTCCTAACTTAAAGGCTAATTGCTCTAATGAGAAGGAGGAATCCATGGGCATTATTACTTTCAATAAAATTCTAACTTATATTAGCTAGGACTATAGGTAATAGTAGTTTTAGGTTTATTTGGGAATTGAAGGAAAACTAAATTAAATGTAAGCTCTTAGGATCAGATCTCTTTGTTAAAGCTAGAAAAAGTAGATCGGTCTTCTTCTTTTCTTTTTTTTTTTTTGTTGGCTCCTTTCTTGTAATCTTTAATTTCTATATTAATTAAATCAAGATAGAGTTGAAGATATGGTGCCTTTATTTAAGTCTAATTTGTGGTCTGTGTGCACTGGTTATAGTGATTAGTGAAATCTTAATGAATCGACTTTATGGTCACCTACTATCATTTCTTCTAAAAATTGATGTTTCAGAAATGCCTTGTCAAAACTGCCTTTTGACCTTCTCTTGATTTATGAATTATTATGGTGGCTTAAAGCACTTAAATTTCTTCATTAATTTTATGATATTAGATGCTAAGCACTTTGATATATATATATGTGTGTGTGTGTGAAGTTTTGATGTGAAAAAGTTTTCAGTGGTTATTTCAACCGTTCGATCAAAATTTAATATTTTTAATTAGTTATGCCAATAGTTATGATAAATTAATACAATTTAATATACTAAATTTTATGATAAAACCATAACCACTGAAAACTTTTTCTAATACAGGACGGATTCAAAATCTTGACCTTACCAAATTGATGATGATGGCTAATTGTTCATTAATTTCTTTTTGGTGCATATAATTTTCTAGTTAGCTCCAAATATTGTGTTGATTTTGCTCCTATATTCTGGCCTTTTGCTCTATGCTAGTTGTTACAGAAGCCGTGAACGTATTCAAAACCTCTTTTTTCCATCTTGTTTCGCTGGTAAATGACAAATTTATAGAAATGTCTGATCAATTTTCATGAAATTAACAACAGAACAAAAATAAAATCATTTTCTTCTCTTCCTTATGTTAGGGACCGACAAGAATTTCTCGACTGGGGTACGCAGAGATTTCTCTAAAACGATTTTGTCGACATTGCCCGTGTAATATTAATTGTACTCTGAAAATTTTATAAATTAAATTAATAATATAATTTATAAATTTTTTATATGATAATAAATTATTTCTTTAATTTATAAATAAATATATAAACCGAATAATGGTTGTTTTTTTCTTTAGTTTGTCTCAGGTAAATTAGCTTCCTTTATCGCCCCTTCTTATATAAATGTAATCAATGTATTTCTCTCTCTTTAATGTGGTTTTAGCTTTAATTCAAAAGGTCATTTGCGGGCCACGTGTGCTTGATCGTTAAGAAGTTAACAACACGTTGTTACCTGTCGGCAACCAATTGATGGGTTCACTTCTCCTCATTCTTCTTCCGCTTCTTATTCTTCCTTTCCATTTTCTCTCTACGAGACAAAATCTTTTTATTATTTTCTATGCCTAAAAAAATGAAGAATTTGTGTGTAGTTTTTTTTCTGACTCTATTGCATTGTGTTAACCTGACAGATTAAGGTTCAAAGTCAATTTATATAGGCTAAACAATTCAGATTAGGAATTGGAAAATTTTTTAGGTAAATTTAGTTTATCATATTATCTATAGGCTAATCTAATTAGATAATAACATACATTTAATTGATTTATTCCTATCGATTATTGTGAATTTAACAATTAATGAATTTACATATATATTACTATGTTATTAAATTAGTCTAATAGACAAAATCTATCTAAAAATTTTTCATATCAATTGTATCGAACAGGACAAAAACATACAAGGGAGAATCAAAATGATTTTCTGCTTCTAAGACTTGTCGATTGAATTGCATGGAAAAATTATGATCTAACAATTAATAACTCGTGCCCACATAAATTAGTCACCTAGGTATATATTACATAGATGTCACGATGGTGATTTAATAGTTATGAGGAATTTTTTATATATAACATTGAATTACTATTTCGATTCATAATTTTATTTACGAATTAAGTTTAGATAGATATTCTCATATTTATATTCATTTGATTTTCAAATAGATGCAAAATTACCTTTTTTTTAGATATGATATATATTTACATATATACTACATACATTAATATAAAAAGTGAAAAATGAATCACGGGTTTAATGAGATTATAGGAATTTTCTCTTCTTTATCCAGAAGTTTTGAATTCAAATTTTAAAAACAAATTACTTTTAAAACTTGGAAGAGGTACGTTGCTCTCCTAAATGGGTCTGTTCGATACAAATCTAAATTGATTTGTAGTCATTTTATATAAAATACTTGATGGTTTAGAAAAAAAAAAGTAAAAAATGAAAATTTATTTCTCTCCAATATCATGATCTATAATAATAAAGTTTCAAAATTTGAATAAAAATAATTATCAATATGTTAGAAGATATGTTACAGAGTTGCGTGATAGAATTTGAAGGTAGCTAAGATAGATACTTATCATTGATGGAGTTTGCTTATATTAATAGTCATCATACTAGTATCGATATGGCTCTATATGAAAGGAAATGCAGATCTCCAATTTGTTGGACAAAACTCAGTGAGCAAAAACTAATAGGACCAAACTTGGTCAAGCAAACTGAGGAAGAATTTAGGATTATCTAGGACAAGCTTAAAGCAACTGTTGATAGACAAAAGTCCTATGCAGACCTGAAGCAAAAAGATATAGAGTTTGCAGTAGGTGACAAAGTATTCCTGAAGATGTCCACTTAGAAGAAAGTGTTTTGTTTTGGCAGGAAAAACAAGTTGAGTCCTAGATTCAAAGGCTCTTATGAAGTATTAAAGTGATTAGGACCAGTAACATATAAATTAGCCCTACCTCCATTGTTGGATAAAATCCATAATATGTTCCATGTATTTATGCTCAAGAGGTATATGTTTGATCCATCTCATGTCATCCTAGTGAAAAGTATAGAAGTACAACTATATCTAACATATGAGGAAGAACCAATAACCATTTTGGCAAAAAAGGTGAAATAACTTAAAAACAAACAAGTACCTCTAGTGAAAAGTTCTTTTGAGTAGTCATGCAATCAAAGAGGTGACATAGGAAAGGAAGAGGTCATGAAAAGCCAATATCCACAACTGTAACACCCCGTATTTTTAATTTTTTCTTAATTAAGATTTTTCTTAATTATTTTGGTGATTTAATAATTTTATATGAGTAAAATTTTACTAAAAACTTGATATTTATATAAAATTATAAATTTGCCCCTGATTTTATATATATAGAGATTTCAAATATTAAAGTTATAAAAAAAATACAGGGTGTTACAACAACTATTCTATAGCAATCAATCAAATATGATTTTATAGACAAAATCTTTTAAGAGAGAAAGTTGTCATATTCGTCAGTTTAGGCTTGGCCGACACGTGCGTTTCATGATTGAACACATTGAATTGATTGAAAACCAAGCGAATTTGTGATTGAAATAGAGCTGACATGACCAAAGTCTAAATTCGGACCACTGTAAGTGAGAAAATTGATTTCGAATGTGTAACACTAATTTTTTCATAAAAATAAAAAAAAAAAACGGGATCTAGTCATAAAATATATGATTTTCGTACAATCAACGAATCGTGAAAAAGGACATCAGGACGCAGATAATATTGAGACGAGCTTGTTGGTATAATTTGATATCAAAACTACAATATTTATGGTACAAAATCAAAAAAACATAATTTGAGGTGCAATTTTGCAAAAATATCAAAAAACAGCTCTGATACCCCAATCGCAAAACCAAAAGCATTAGTGTATGAGTTCAAGAGATTTTTGTCAAGAAGAAAAATTTTTCTTCATTTCTCTCTTATGATTGAGACCATAAAAGTCCATGTTTTTCTTTTGATTTTCTTCTTCTCTCTTTTTCTTTCCTTCTTATTTCCATGTTATTCCTTATTGTACTCATCTTAGAAATCAAATTTAAGTGAAAGTTGTAATTGTTTTGAAGGAAAACTGAGACATATGTGATGTTAGAAAGGGTTTTGATGATTGTCATAAGACCCAATTGTATGGTGGAGTAGGGGATTCTATGAATCTGAAATTAGTTGATGGAAATTGAAGATATTGAGCCAAAATTTTAAGACAATTCAACCAAAGAATTAAGGACCCGAGAACATTAAAGACAAAATATGATTTGTTGAAATATTAAATGGACTAATTGGACAAATTGTGAACAAAAATTATGAATTAAAATTTATGCTTGGATCAGAATGATAAAGGATGGAAGCTTGGAATAAAATTGTGACATGAGAGACCAATAAGAAAATTTGAACACAAGGAATTTTAGTACTGAAAAACCTAAAGGACCAAAAAGAAAAGATAACTATAGACCTATTCAATTTAAGTTAGCGTAATTAGAGATACAAAATTGAGGAAACATAAATGGAAATTTAGGTAGAAAATAATTAAGATAGTGGATTTATTTCTAAAATAAAAAAACAAATATGTCTTGATAAACGTAAAATATAATCATGTCATAACAGATATAAGATATAGATACAGACACAAAAAAATAATTGATGAGAGAGTCGCTAGGTTATATTAAAAATGGGACAGTCTTTAGTTATTAAAATAGTTATTATTTCCTCTCTGGATGTCTGATACTCAATTTTATATATTCTATCAGGTGCATCTTTAACACCAATGCCCATGCTGGATAAAAAAAAAAAAAGGGCCGACAGATGCAAGATAAGACTAATAAGGTTTTTGCAAGCTTTATGACAATAGTCATTAAAGCAAAATTATCAATATGATAAGAATTAAAATGATATAAAAATTATATATGTGGTATATATATAGTATATGTATGATGTATATAAGGTATATGTGTGACATTTAAGGTACACATGTAGTATATTTAGGATGTTTGCATTAATTTAGAAAACTTAGTATGTGAATATGGTTAAAATGAGCTATATAGATGTCATAATTTAAGTCCATGAATAAGTCTGGAATAGTATAGTTAACAAGCCAATAGGGTCATACGGTTTCAGTCAAGACATATGTCTCGATCGGGATATATCGCTTCGTTCAGGACATACAATTTCGGCCAAGATATTCAGCTTTTAGCTGAGATATATATAGGTGTCTTTTTCATACGACCACTAAATCGGGATATCTCTTTGTATTTCCCTAGGAACTAGTCTAGGTAATTTAATTTATAGGTATAACAGGTAAAATTTTGTATGTATAAATTTCAATGTTGATACATTATTCTATATAATGGTATAAAATGATATGATATATGAATTATATTCTTTCTTTTGAAAAACATTCTAATATAATATGTATAATTTTAATTTATGTGAAAAGTTAACTTTTTCTATAAAGTTTGTGCTACGAAGTTAAAACTCAGCTCAATATTTTATTTTTTTCTCATGAAAGTATCAAGATAATAGTCATGAACGACAAATTATCTAAGAGACCCACAAGACTAGTGGATCCCATATATGGATTAGAGCAACAACAGCAGTTACCCATATAAGATTGGTTTCTTTTATACTACTTATATATGTTTATAAATTATCTGTAAAAAGTATAGTTTTTGTATAGACTCCTGTAAATACTTATAATCCTTTTTTATTGTGTTAAGTTATGTAAAAATATAAATATATAAGTTATAAATTTAACTCGTATATATATGAGATGCATATATTGTACTATAAAAAGGATTGTAATTAGAGATAAGTGTATATATATATATATATATATATATATATATATATTATACAAGTTTAACCAAATATATAGACAGTAATATCGCCTTACTTAATATTACATAGGAGGGTAATAAAATGTTACACTTTATTTTGGTATGATAAATCTATTTACATCCGATGATATTATGAGTTGGTGAATGGGGAACTAAATCCCATGTGCGATTTGCAATTAACGCATCATACTCTTCTTGCATGGTTGTACGCCAATGTTGAGATTTTTGAGGCAGCTGTGAAACTGATGGGATCAGGTGGCATGGTTATGGCGGGAATGGGTGAGCCAGTGCTAGGAACAAGCTCATTTGAGCTATTCACGGTTGAATTCAAAATTAAACAAGGAAGATTTAGGTATTAGAAACCATTTGTGGCTCATACCATGTTAGGAATTAAACTCATTGGATTTATTCATTGTAAATAATACATATTTATACAAGTGTTGGAATAGCAAAAGTTGAATACAAGAAGGAATGAAGTAATGCATGATGAATACAGTTATAATACAACAGATAGAAGAGATAAGTGTAGTGAATCCTCATCCTTATCAGTTAGTACATGGTAATTGTAAAAAATTGAATATATACACATGCAACGATTTTTGTCCTTATTATGAATATGGAATTGAAGCATACATCTAAATATTGCATATGAATCTTTTTATTCACAAACAGAGGTGGAATTTCATAAGGACATGGAAGAGTTATGACCCCAAAATTTTAGATTTTTATATATATATAATATAATTAAAAATTGGAATAAATATTATTTTTATGTATTTTTAATATTTGGTCTTTCTATTATAAAGTGAAAGTAAATAAGTACTAATATTAAAGTAATATTTAGTTATCCAATTTTTTTATTGAATTGCTTATTTCACTTTTATGTATATTAACTTACAAGCATGTATGATTAAAGTTTCTAATAAATTATATCTTTAAAGCTTAGCAACTACATTTCTAAAAGAAAAATAAAATGAAAACAGTAATTTACAGATAGCATAGTAATTCAATTTAAAAAAATTATTAGAACTTTTAATTCATACTCTAGTTTTAATAACTTCAATACTTTGAAAAATGTAAAGTAACACTCTAAATTAGATTATTTTATCTATTAATTTGTAAGTTATCTATATATTTTTTTAAAAACATAGTGATTTATATACTTTTAATTTGATCCCTCTAAAATTTCTAACTCAAGATCCACTATAGTACACAGGCAATCAATAATGTTCTTTAACATAAAATCTGAAAAAGCAATGGGTTTTGTTGTGTCATTGTGCCCATATGAATCTATATTATAAATAAGATCCTACACCCATCCTTATGACAATGATAGATTGGTTATAATTGGTGAACTACCCATTAATATGCAACTCTTACTATACTAATTAAGAGTTAGGTACGTACAAGTGATATATATTCTAAGTCTATATAGAAATTTTTCCTTCAAGTTGAAGCATTTTAAGAATTTTAGATTGATTCCAAATTAAAATGTTAGGAAAGATATTTCGTAATTAACTACTTGCAACTATATATTTTCTTTCTGTTTATGTTATGAACTTATGTATTTGATTATATATATATTAATTCAATTCGGTTTAAATTTTTTAAGAAATTAATTGTATATTTCTATTTAATTAATTTGACTGATTAATAAAAAAATTATTTTGCTTAATCCAACCCAACTAAAATGTTATTTCTCTGGCTTGATTTAGTATTATTATTTTCTTAAAAACTTTAGTTTGGATCAATTTGAAACTGATGTACACCCTACTTGCAACAAGTTCATTTAATTGTGTAATCTAGTAATCGAATCGAATTTCCATATGTGGAAACCGAAGATGACTACGTTCTTTTACATTATAATATTAGCCGATTTGAAATTAAGATATAATAATATAATTAAGAATTTCTCTCATATTATTAGTTTCTGATTATGTAGTGTAAACAAAAATATAAATAAAGGAGTCATAATTGTTGACTCTGTTAAATGGAGTAAATTTCAAACTCGTTTTAATAATTTTTCTTCCTTAAAAAGAGAATAATCATTATAAATTAATTTAGTTAACATAACGCGTTCCGCAATCACTTGAATTTACTTGATCCATGATAATTATCATGGCGCTATACAAGGCATGCATGGAAAATAATTTCATCATGAATTGCTGTATAAGGAATGAAAAATTAACATGTAATTAATTAATATTGCTTAAAATTTTTTTGCTGGAAATTAGGTTTAACTTGTTAATTAAGACACAAGAACAAATATCATTTCTTCTAATTATAAATACATCTCTCAATAAATGATATGAGATAGTAGGGGGTCCCTCTTTTAATTGGAAATATTGAGTTCAAATTTTGAATATAAAACATCTTTTAAACTTAGAAGGAAGCGTTTTGCCCTTTTAATAAGTTTGTTTTATGCTTGTAAGATAATTGGATGGTTAAAACCAAAAGAAAATTATAAATATATATATATATATAATTAATGATGGTGACAATTGGAAGCATAGATATGGTTCTCATGGAGAAAATAAACTTCAAAAGAATTATTTTATTAAAAATTATGTGAGTGTAATAAGATGAATTTGATAATTATTAATTTATTATTACTTTAAAATGATTCAAATTAATTTAAAATTAATTTTACTATAATTATAAATTTTTCTTATATTTTTAAACTTCTTATGTGAGATTCTCTCTACTATGATTTAATGAGTTTTCCACAATAGAGATGTTGTTCCTATCCCCATTTTTTTTATTACGAAAAAATAATTCTTATGTCTAAATTATAGAATTAATTATATATAAGGGTAGCTATATATATACAGTACTATAATGGTATTAGGTTGACATTAATTATATTTAAGAGGTTACCTAACCAAAAATTAGGCGCAATAAAATTTAGCATGATAGGACAAGGTGTTTGAATATAAAGGAATACAAATTAACGAACAAGACAATAATTAACCTCAATTTCTCACATCATCTAAAAGAAAAACCAAAACACAAATATAATAGCATGAAACTTTTTTCATCTTTTGAAATTTGTAACGTAAAGAACAACTACCAAAGTAATTAAAAATAAAAGAAAAATAAAAATCCAAATGGGAACAAAGACATTTTATTTGAACCTGCTTCAATGGAACAGTCTTAATGAATAAGACCTCAACCTCTCCCTCTAACCAAACCTTTTGATATATATATATATATATATATATATATATATATATATATATATATATATATATATATATATATATATATATATATATATATATATATATATATATATATATATATATATATATATTTCCTCCTAATTTTTCATGCATATAGCTACTAGCTCCTTGTGTCCATTTTTAAGCCTTTTTCGTTATATTTTGCCACTGTACCACCATTACTGATATGCACATAATTATATGGGAAATTGTTTATCATATACTTAGGCATTCAACTAATTAATAATATATTATCATATAAAAAATAAATTTATTTAATTTATAAATATAAAATTGATTGTAAAAATTACTTTCTAAACATATTAACAAGTAATATAAATGAAAATATATAGCGAAATTAGATAAGGTTTTTCCAATTAATTATAGGGAGTGTTTGAAATTATTGTTGAGTGTTCAAAAAGCAGGGTTAGAAATTTTTTTATTTAATTGACTAATTTTTTTAATTTTTTATAAAATATTTTTTTTAAATCTGCTTTTGGAAAAAAAATATATATTTATCTACTTTTTTCCAAAAATAATTTTCAAAACTCAAAAAAATTTAAAAATAAAATTTTTTTCTCCAAAAACGTTTTTGCCAAATACAATTCCAAACAGACTCATATACTACTGGCTCACCAAAATTGTTTTCAAAATCAGTTGAATTAATCACTAATAAACTTGTATCCCCCTAATATATCTAATGAATAATATCGATTTAAGGCTTAGACATCTGCTAGCAAATGGTACTAAATTAAATAGACTTTTGAATATAATTTCATGTCAAAATCAAGTTAGGCAGCTTTATATATGAAATAGCAAGAGGAAATGAGAATTTAATAAAGCATTTAGCTGATTGACTTGCATATGAAATCCAATTTAAAAGGTAAATATTGGTTATGACTAAATAATTAAAGCAGACTTTTGAAGGTTGGAACGAGTGTATAACAAAAATTCTTGGAATTCCTTGGGATTTTTAATTGGTGCTGAGTTGGTGTTTTCTCAGTTTCGTATAACCCAACATTGGAGGGTAAAGTAAGAATTGACATTAATTATGATCACAAATAATGTCAACTTTAATCAAGTGGGCTTTTTTTTAATCTTTTGGACCGTACCTCTCTTTTTCTTTTTCTCTCGTGCGGGTGTGATTTATTATTATTGAAGGTTTTTGGCCATTATTACTATCGCTTTGGCCATCAATTTATGAGACATATCACCCAAAAGTTGGTGAGAGGTGTTTTTATTCAACGCGGAAAATCATCATTTCTATGGTTTTGGGTTTCATTTTTATTATTTTCGGTTGAGAATATTAATTTATGATTGGAGATATTCATATGGTGCTATTCATTTTGCCTTTAAGCTTTTTGAGAATGAGAAGTGAGAACCCATTTGGATATTTTGGTACGTTAATGCAGTTAAGGAGTCGCCTCTTTCATTGAATTGTTTTTGGTACGAAAATGGTTGGATTTGAAAGAAATAACATAAAACAATATGCCCAGCATCAATTCATGCATGTCAATTATACAATCGCATTATATACAATAACAAATTATATTAAGTAGATTCATAGTCTAAATACCTCATGTCTTATTATCTAAGTAAACATAATTGATCAATCAATGAACACACATAATGTGATATTTAATTTAAATAGTGACCTTCCTCTTTTCTTGATTCTCAAATCTTTAGTTTAATTTGCTTTTCTAGAAATATCCCATTAGACTAAATCATTCATGATCTTTTGGTAATATCCTAAGATAGAGAGTATCAAATCAAAGCTTCACCTGATGATTTCCTTCATGAGAATATCTTGAAAAAGATAGAAGTTTGGATACATTAGTGCTACACTATTCAATTCTTCAATAGTTTGTCCTACAACTAGTAATTTATTTGAGAGAGATATAGAACTAAAAGAGTATTAGATATAGCCATTGAAGGAGATAGCTCCACTATTCTAGCTCTGGTGACTGAACAGATGAACTCCATTAGCATTAAAAATATTGGTCATTTGGACAGGATGTTATAACCAGCCATCTTGTTTCTGTTCATCAAAAATTAGTAGAGCACTGCTATTGTACCAGCTATTTTTATCGAAATCCCTGAGGTCAATAATGGATTCATGTTCAGATCCCCCAAGTGAAGCTAAAGATAGTTGCGATTTTGCACAAGCCATTGCTACTCGTGCGGTTTGACTATTGGATTCATTTATTCTTTTTGTTGTCGAGCTTTAAGTTCATGCCACTAATCTGGATAGCCATGTAACTTAAAATAAATTTCTTGAGTGTGTTATAAGTTTTTGCAATGAGAACAACTGTTTCCTCCACTATTTGTTTGTCCTTTAGCCTTAATTGAAGCATTTGGTTTTCCACTACTAGATGCGAAAGACCTTTGTTTCACAATGCGAGTAGTCACTTGGAGTTGAGGGGTATTTTAGCACCTCTAGATATCATAATAGCAACAGTAATATTATCGCTCTGTGAAAGCATGACTGATTGTCTAATATCTTCTTTTCGGACATAGGCATAATTGTCAAGTGTGTCATCTAACCCATCAAGAAAAACATATATTTTTTAATAAAAGTATTATACATATGTATATCACATGTGCATTCCATTGGGTTTAGGCAATAAAATTCAATTTCCCTTCATAAACCTTGGAGGCCATTTGGTATGATTCAATGGATTTCTTGTTTAGTCTCATCTGCATTACTCCTTTTTCAAATCATATACTTGAGATTTTTCATTCCCATCTGTTGCCCAAAATAACAACCAGAAAGAGGGGTTGAATTGGTTGGCAAAAATTTTTTTTGCTTCAAGCAAACAACTAAGAATAAACAAAAGAGAAGTAGTGAGATAGAGACATAAGATTTATAGAGGTTCGGGTGTTAACAAACTCTATTTCTCTCTGCAATCTCAATTGGATATTTCACTAACACTTAAAGTGTTACAATGAAGTTTTTTTAGCTCACTCCTAATTGTGGTATTTTACTTTCTTAGTTAACATCTAACCCAATAATAACCCTTATGTTTTAATTGCTAACACAATAATCAAATCATTGTATTTTTTTATGGCTCACACAAAAAATCCTTACAACTATTTCATTCACAACTCACTAATGAGTATTTGATTATAGGAATTAAAACACTTACTAACCAAAAGAGCTTAACAAACTGAGTAAAAATGATTTTCATAACAAATATTGTCAATAGATGAAGCTGGAATAAATGCACAATAGCTTTACAAAGATTATATGTTTGATAATATGTTGTCTCACCCTTTGAAGTTCATAAATGACTGTATTTATACTTTCTCTGAGAAATAATGTCGTTTGGAGTACATTTAATGCAAAACTAAGCATTCAACCATTTTTCCGTTCATACCTGTCAACATTAAATACACAGGTTCACAGGCATGACTGCTCTTGGCAAACCATGATTGAAGTAGTGAAATTGGCTGACTCTTTCTGTTAATAATTTGCAAAAACCTTCACATGCGTGACTAATTTGGATTAACGGGTAGGCCAATTCTTCACAGTTGTGAACATTTAAATATGAGGTATTTGGTGTTAAAGCTTTCACTAGCATGACTAGAAAAGCCACAGGCATGACTGTCATCCTTCACGATGGTGGTGAATTGTATCCACAAACGTGACATTATTCACAAGTGTGATGGATTTGTCACGGGGCATGAAGCTTTGTTGATTTTTAATCTTTTGAGCTTCAATTGACTTGGATCAACTTGCTTTATGGAATGAGGAATCTTTAACCTGTCTAAAATACTTAGAATACAAATATATGGTTAAATTTCTTATTGCTCAATTATTTGTGATCATCAAAATGATGAAAATACTTCTAAAGATTCAACAATCTCTCCCTTTTTTATGGTGACAAATAATTGTACAATGTGTGGCTTAAGAAGAAATGAACATGTTTCTTCTCCCCCTTTGTCAAATACATATATCAAATACATCATGCACATAAAGTATAAGTCAAGCTACATATTGCACATAACATGTTTCTTCTCCCCATTTGTCACAATCAAAAAGAAACAAGTAAAAAAAAAAAAAAGAAAAAGCAATAGACAAGTCATATACATTACTAAGACAAAAGGATACAATATTTGATAACAAGCTCAAAGGAGTTTGATTACATAAAAAATATATATACATTATCCTAATGTTCCTAATGCAAAAGCTAAAGCTAGGATAAATCATGGCTTGACGCTAGATATTTGATCACATAGATAAGCCATTTCATCCTAAAGGCTCACTACTCGAGACTCAACAAAGTCATTAAGATCCTTCAACTTCTGATCAATAGACTGTTGAAAGGAGTCCATGCTTTCTTGAAGCATGTCAAAGCGATGAGTGATCAAAGCCATCAACTGATGGGCCAAGTCTGGCTGGGATGAAGAGGAAGCCTCGCCAGTTATTGGGGCATCAAGAGCATCTACCGAAGCTGCAGAAGGTTCAACTCTTGCTCTCTTTCACTTCTGGGTCCCTTAAAGACCAGCCTTGAACTCTTCGAAGTCATCTATCTCCCAAGCTATCTCGTCGCCAAAAGTTTTGAAGTGGTAGAATACATCATCCTTATAAATGATTCTGACAACAACTCCCATCTTT
The DNA here is from genome assembly GCA_023653625.1 of Triadica sebifera. Classification (NCBI taxonomy): domain Eukaryota; kingdom Viridiplantae; phylum Streptophyta; class Magnoliopsida; order Malpighiales; family Euphorbiaceae; genus Triadica; species Triadica sebifera. The sequence continues at coordinate 7,569,446 of CM042892.1, forward strand.
ATAAAAGACTCAACATCAAGTTGATCTATAGGAGATGCCAGGACAATGGTGTAATGGTAATTTTTAATGTCTAAAGCCCCAAGCTTCATCGCTTGGTAAGTGACATAGTTTTTTATGAGAATGTCACTTGCAGACTTCGAGGAAATTGACATAAGTTGAATGCAAATCATCTCGATAATGCTACCAACTCACTCTTTAGAGCCCATTCAAGTAATAATAACTCTGACTTCCGAATGGAGTCATTGCTATCTCCTCTAGCGAATATGTTATAAGTCAAAAAATTATTAATGTACCGATGCATAGGAGAGGTGAGATGTGTGTTTTTGGTCTTCTTGACATCTCAATTGCAGTGCCCTCCAAATGAATGCTAGATAGAGTGAGGATTAAAGTCCTTGGCTTCACTTTTATGCATCAAGCCCTTATAAGGCAGCTTGAAGATATCACCGAATTATGTGGTGGTGAGAGTGTGTTATTGCTTACAAAGATGGAAGGAGACATTGTCGATCGGTGACACTTGCAAAGTGTTGAGGAACTCTAATATAGCTTCCTTGAAGGTGGGCTGATAGATGTTCATAAAATCAAGCAAGCCATATTTTTTGAGCCATACCTTCATGTCTTATTCGAGGCCTAGAGTCTTGATGCAATTCCAATCAAAGGTTCTAGTAGATAAGATGTGATGCCTCTTAAGGCGGTTATGCCTCTGATGGAAGTTACGGTGAAAGATATTCAATGTGTTATCTGTGTAGAGCTTGGAGGCTATGATTTTCTTCTTTCCTGTTGCCTAAAATAATAACTAAGAATGGAGGTTGAATTGGTTTACAAATAAACATTACTTGAAGGAAAAATAAGCTAAATAATAAATGGTGAAAGAAAGAGGGATATAGTGCACACAAGATTTATAAAGGTTTGAGTATTAACAAATCCTACTACTTTTTTCCAATCTCGATTAGGTGTTTTATTAACACTTGAAGTGTTACAATGGAGTTTTTTTCTAGCTCACTCCCAACTATGGTATTTCTCTCTTAGTTAACACCAAACCCAGAAAAAAAAACATTTGTATTTTAATAGCTAACACAATAACCAAATCATTGTATTTTTTATGTCTCACACAAAAACTCTTACAAGTGTTTCTCTTACAACCCAACTCACTCAAACTCATTTTAAATAATTGATTACAAGATGAAAATACTCATTAACCAAAATGCTCAGCAATTATGGTTTTACACTCATAAATAATGAAAGTTGTTGAATCAAAAATAAATGCACAAAGCTATACAAGATTAGAAGATTAAATGATTATTTTTCTGACTTATAGAAGTCATAAATATATTGTATTTATACTTCCACATCAAATATAATCATTTGGGGTGCATTTAATGTGAAAATAATCGTTCAACTGCTTTCTCGTTCGTGCCTGACAAGTTTCTCTCTCCAGGTTCACAGGCGTGACTGAATCTTCACGGGCCTGACTATTCTTCATAGCCGTGAATGAAAATGGTGGCTCTAGATGTGGCTCATGCTGTCTAAAAATGAATGGTCATTAACGGGCGTGACAAAATCTTCACGAGCATGACTTAATCAATTTTCACAGTTGGGTCAATGCTTCACTACCGTGAATGTTTGAATGAATAGTCTTGGTGCTTACTAGTTTCACGGACGTGACTAGAATTTCCATGGGCATGAAAAACTATTTTCACGGGAGTGGAGATTGTTCACCACATGTGTGATATTAGTCATGAGCGTTACTTTACGATTCATAGGCATGACTCTTTGCTTATTTTCAATATTTTGAACTTTAATTCTTGTCTTTCAACTTGCTTCAAGGTTTTAGAAATGCATAACCTGTCTAACACACTTAGAGCACAAATGTGGTTAAATTTCTTATTGCCTAATTATTTATTATCATCAAAATGACAGAAATATCCCTCAATGTTCAATATTTCCTTTAAAGGAACCAACTTCTAAGGCCATGATTGAGATAGGAAGACAAATGATAAAAAAAAAAAAAAGCAGAAGAACCGAGACTGGTGAAATAGAGTGGGAGCTGAGTGGTGCAAATGAGTTGAATGTGAATGAGTTTTAGGCTAAAGAGTTTAAGAGATTAAATTTTTAGTGGTATTCTAAATCTCTAAATTTTCTTAGTGAAATTTCTTTAATCGTCATATTCATGAACGTAGGCCAAAAAGTTGAATCACGTTAAATTTTTTGTGTCATTTTAAGCTACTTATTTTTACCATTTTATTTTTTCTACATATTAATTATTTTTAGGGTGTGTCATAACAAATTAGTATCAAATCCTGACTTCGATATTAATATTTATTTATCATATACTATGTGGTTGCCATTAATTTATAAGTAGATCCTCTACATCAAAAAATAAGTTGAATTATTACTCACCCTTGAAGGTGGTATCAAAGCTCTAGGCTTTAATTAATTGGGATTTTTTCATGGAAATAAGGGCGACATCAACTACGAAATATGAGGTAGAAAAATTTAATTGTATAAATTATTTTAATTTGGGGAGAATTAAAATGTTGGCCTTGTTAGTTTAACAAGGATTGCTCAAGGCACTAGAAGGAAGGGAAATGCTACTAAAGACGATGTCAAATGACGATGCAAATAACCTTTTTGGAGTGGGCACATAATGTAATCCAATTGAATTTGTTTGATGAGGTTCTAAGAGAAGTTGCAGATGAGACTATGGTTGTAAGATTATTGCTCAAATTAGAATCTCTATACATGACCAAATCTTTGACTAACTGATTATACATGAAGCAACATATATATGCTTTCTGTATGAAAGAAGGAACGCCTATCCAAAACTATCTAAATGAATTCAACTGAATTATTCTAGATTTGAGGAATATTGATGTGAAGATTGAAGATTAAAGATAAAGATTAGACCATTATTCTTTTGTATTCATTACCTCCCTCATATGATCATTTCATCGATACTATGATGTATGAGAGAGAAATTCTCTCTTTACAAGATTTCAAAGCAGCTTGAAACTCAAGAGAGTTAAAAAGGCGATTGTCAGAAAATCATAGTGAGGATTAGACATAGAGTTTGATTGTAAGAGATCAAACAAAAGAAAATGGATCAGACAACAAAGGCAAGACTAGATCTAAATTCAGGCAAAAAAAGAACAAATGTTATGAATGTCATAAGATTGGACATATCATGAAGGATTGTCCAAAGTGTAAGAATAAGGAGAATAATAAAGTTTAAGAATCCTATAATGCTATAAATATTACTTGTGAATAAGGAGATTCCGATGATGCTGAAAATATTTCAATGATGTCAAGGAGTAACTTAGGTGATAAGTGGATTCTTAATTCAAAGTGCATTTTTCCTATGTCTCCCAATAAAAATTAATTTTCCACTTAGAAAGAAATAAGTGGATGATCAATTTTATTAGGGAACATCAAGGCATTTGTTATTGTTGGTATAGGAATTGACAAAGTCAAGATGCATGATGATGTTGTTAGAACAATAGAAGTTCGATATGTTCTAGAATTGAAGAAAAACCTTATTTCTTTGAGTCTTCTATATTCTCACACTGAAGGTGGAGTCTTGAAAGTCTCATAGGGTGCATTTGTTGTGATGAAAGGAAAGATAGTTGAGGACTTTTATCATTTTCAAGTAAGCAATATTATTGGTAGTGTTGATGTATCATCCTCAATTGATTCATATATTATTTCTACTCAACTGTGGCATATGCAATTAGGGCCTATGAGATAGGGGGTATGATAGAGTTGAGTAAACGAGGTTTACTCTGTGGCCAAAAAACTGGAAAACTAGATTTCTATGAGCATTGTGTTTGTAGAAAACAATTTAGAGTGAAGTTCAGTACAACTGTTCATACAACCAAGGTATGGTGGATTATATTCACTTAGATATTTGGCATCCATCTACATTAATATCAAAAGGTGGATCACAATATTTGTTGGCCTTTGTTGATGATTATTTAGGGAATGTGTGGGTTTATTTCTTGAAACACAAGAGTGAAGTGTTCACCTTCTCAAGCAGTGGAAAGCCTTGACCGATAAGCAAATTGGTAAGAAGATCAAGAGCTTAAGGATATATAATGGTCTAGAATATTGCTCAAGTAAATTTGATGACTTTTGCAAAAATGAAGGAATTATCAAACATTGCACTATTAGAAAAACACCATATTAGAATGGAGTTGTAGATCATATAAACATATGAATAGAATATGTAATGTCCGGTTATTTAGACACTGATCGCATGTGACCGAGTCAGACATGTTGGATCAATCGGAGTCTAAATCCGGATGTACAGAAAAATAATAATATTTAAGGGATATTTATTAAGGACATTATTAATTGGGAATTTAAAAGTTTAGTACTAGAATTAGTTGGAATAAAATCACTCTTTGGATTAAATGAGGATTTATGGAATAGTTTGGAATTATTTTGTAAAAAGAGGAGATTATGAGCTAAATTATGTATTATTAAAAGATTAAAAATTATTATGATTAATTAATTAAATTGACCAATAGGAGAAGAGGTTAAGAAAATGGGGGGGAAAAATATTAAGCTAAATAAGAAACAAATCTAGAATTTAGAATCTTCCACATTAATGAGCATTAATATGTATTAATGAGTCATATGCTTAATCATCCATTCTAGAATTTCTTCATTTATGAGGCATTAATGAGTCTTATCCTAATCCTTATCTTATGACATTAAAATCAAACATTAACGAACCTTATCCTAAACCTAGAAACTTCCTCATTAATGTGATATTAAAAACAATCAAAACAAAAATTCCCTCATCCTTATCTTGTATGGTCGGCCACCCTCTCCACCAATTCTCTACCATTTTGTTCCAAACTAAGCTAGCAAAAGAGAGGAGGAGAGGATCTAAAAGAGAAAACTCAAGAAAATAAAGGAAGTCACCTACTAAGGGTAGAAGAAAGAAAGAGAAAGGAAGAAAGAAAAGAGAAAAAAAATTCTTTGGGTAAGTTTTCTTCTTCAATCCTCTTACTTTTCTTTATTAATTGAGATGAAAGTGATGATAATTAAGGATAGAAATGTGGAAAAAGGGGTTTCCTAGGTGATGGTGAGTTGAAACAAAAAGAAATTGGTTTGATGATATGAGATATGTTTGATGGTTTTATGGCAAAACAATGACAAGGGTAGAAGCAAGTTTGAGGAAGGGAAAGGAAAGGAAAAAGCCTAAGAAAGGGAGAAGAGATTAATAAGGTATGTGCTTGTATGACAAAAATTTAATATGTTGATTTTATTGTTAAATCTTGTGTTAATTTAATGATTAAACGAGTAGTTGTGTTGTTATATGTGTTGCTGAAAATTTTATCATGAAGCAACATGCATTAAAAATTCTATAACTTAAGTTCTGGAACTCTAAATTCTGTGTTCTTTGATTTTTTGGAAACTTAAGACATATATTTAAAACTTTCATGAAGAATATGAGATCTAATTATGATATTAACTATGTTAAAAATTGATATAAATAGGAGACTTGAAATCTGCCTCGGAATTTTCTGGGCAGATTTTAGCTGAGGAGTCAGTCCCCAATCAGTCATAACTTTGTCTACAGAGATCAGAATTAGTTGATTCAAAATATAAATTAAATATAAGATTTGTGGCTAAAATTTATCAGTAGACCACTTAATTAAATTCGACCAATAACATGGTCAAAATTTAGATAAAAAAAAGAGCCAGAAATCTGTCCACAACAGGGCTATTGAAAAAGTGAGAGTTTTACATATAAATTGATTTGGATCTTATGATATGAGATGAATGATATTGATATGAGTGATTATTATGTGATATAAGCCATTAAGTCCATAAAAATTTATTGAGAAAATAAAACTATGAAATAATTGTTTGGTGTATATTTTGACCATAATAGAATTTTAAGAGATTACTTGAATAAATTGATATGAAATAATTAAGCCCTAAAACACCTAACTGAGAACTAGGGTAAAGGATAGATTGACATGCCAATAAGGGGTAGGAAAGACAGAGTTCTTTTATATGTAGGCCTAAAACGCCGAGTTGATTTATATAGGTACTACATGTGCCAAGTTGATTTATGTAGGCACTAAATGTGCCGAGTTGATATATGTAGACACCACATTGTGCCGAGTTGATTTATATAGGCGTCATGCGCTGAGTTAAGATTTGCCGACAGATAATGTCCCGTATCCTATCTGGTAGTTTTAGTTATTGGTGTTGGGTATAAATTTGAATAAACAAGACAAAATAAGATATGATAAAATTTACTTGTTGTGAATAATCAATGAATAATAAAATGAGTACAATATGGTGATATCAATAATAATAACACTAGCTATGGTTAAAAATGATATTATGCAATAATATTAGTAATTAACATAATTATCATATGTAAAAGAAATTTGTGTAGTAACAATTAACTTGCAAATTAATTTATTTTTGATAAATTTGTGATATTCCTTTTATTTGATTTTAAAGGTATGAATGTGTGAGATTTTATAAATTGCATATTAAGTTTTTGTCATATAAAGCATCACTAAGCTAATAGCTTAACGCGTGTGGTTTTTTCCACGCGTAAGTACTAAAGTAGTTAGTAAATAAAGGATGAAGTTATCAGAAAGAGAAGAACGTCAGATAGTGGATAGCAGTATTTGAAAAGTTTTTTATTCCAATGTATTAACTTTGTAAAACATATTAGCAAGTTTTATTTTTCATATTGTGTGATATTCATATTTTGGGTTTGTAAATAAAATATTAATTAGTAGAACTTTATATATAATCTTTTAGAAAATGAAATAATTTATTATGTATGAATTATATAAATTGGTATAAAGTATATGCATATTTAAAAAAAAATGGGAGACTATAATTTGAATTTATATTCAAATATTTTAAAATGAGAATAAACAAAATGATTGTATAAGCAAGTTAGACAGGAAATCAAGAGTAAGATAGCACTCACTTGCTTTGCTACTATTAGTAGGGTAAAGGGGTGTTACAGAATACTCTTGGAAAGAGCTTGTTGCATGTTTTCACATTCTAGATTGTCAAAAAAAATTTGGGTTGAAGCTGTCCAAATGGCTTGCTACCTAGTAAATGGATATCCTTAAACTACAATAGAATTGAAAACTCCCGATGAGGTGTGGTTTGGTTCTCCTGCTAATTACATTAATTTAAGAGTGTTTGGTTGTCTTGCATATACCTATAAAAGAGACAATAAATTTGGGCTGAAGGCAAGAAAAATCATATTTGTAGGATGTGCATCAAGAGTAAAGGGATACTTACTGTGGTGTGATGATCCTAAGTCACCCAAGTTTCTCATAAGTAAGGATGTGACTTTTGATGAGTTTGTTATGCTCCGTCAAAGAAAGAAGTATGTTGATAAAGATTAGGATACTAACAAACATGTGGAATTACAAGTTAAAACTTCAAAGACAATGTGAGAGGAAGAAGTTCCACTCCAATTTGACGATAATGAAGTACAATAATTTGTTGAAGAAGATGGTCCTGAAGAACAACCATATAACATTACTATAGGCAAAGTAAAGAGGATAATAAAACCTCCACAGATATACGGGTATACTAACCTAGTTGATTCTGCTTTAACAATAATGGAAGATCTTGAAGGTCAGGAATTATGTTCTTATAAGGAAGTTATTTCTTATAAGGAATCTTCTCAATGGATGGCTACAATAAGTGAAGGGATTGAGTCTCTTCATAACAACCAAACTTGGGAGCTTGTGAAACCACCACAGGGCTAAAAGATTATGGGATACAAATGGGTTTTTAAGAGGAAAGATGGAATTCTCAAGATTAAAGATGTAAGATATAAAGCACACTTAGTGGCTAAAGGCTTTACTCAAAGAGATGGTATTGAATTCAATGAAGTATTCTCGCCGATTGTGAAGCATAGCTCTATCCATGTTTTACTTGTTATAGTTGCTCAGTTTGACTTGGAGCTTGAATAATTGGATGTCAAAACATCTTTTCTACATGGCAAACTTAAGGAAAAAATTTATATGCAACAGCCAGAGGGTTTCAAAGTCCATGAAAAAGAAGATCATGTTTACTTATTGAAGAAGTCATTGTATAGCTTAAAGTAATATTTGAGGCAATGGTATAAAAGGTTTGACACTTTTATGATCAAACACAGGTACTCATGAAGCGAGTATGATAATTGTGTGTATTATGGAAAGCTCCATAATGGTTCGTTTATCTATCTATTGTTGTATGTTGATAAAATATTGATTATTGCTAAGAACATGCCTAAAGTCAATATTTTGAAAGATCAAATTGAATTTGAGATGAAAAATTTGGGTACTCATTAGGATAGAAGTACAGGAAAACTACACTTGTCCTTGTAATAGTACATCAAAAAAAGTATTTGAGCTACAAGATTGTAAGCTAGCGAATACCCCACTTACAACCCATTTCAAACTATCATCATAAATATCACTAGAAATTGATGAAGATAAGGATTATATGACAAATGTTCCTTAAGCTAATGCAGTTGGAAATATTATGTATATTATGGTCTGCACTCATCTAGATATTTCAAATGTTGTCAATGTTATAAGCAGGTTTATAAGCAATCACAGGAAAACTTATTGGCAGACTGTGAAATGGATTCTACATTATCTTAAAGATAGTGCAGGTATTGGCCTAACATATAAAAGGGATGGTAGTAAGAGTGGCAATATTGTTGGTTTTGTGAATTCAGATTACGTAGGTGATCTGGATAAAAAAAGATCTTTGAATAGTTATCTCTTTACTCTTTTTGGTTCTACTATTAGTTAGAAAGCAGTTTTGTAATTGACAATAGCTTTATTGACAATAGAAATAGAGTATATGGCAGTGACAAAAGCAATGAAAGAAGCATTATGGTTAAAAAGTCTAGTTGGTGATCTTGGATTAAGATAAGATTCAATTTGGTGCATTATGACAGTTAAAGTATCATACATTTAATCAAAAATCAAATGTACCATAATAGAACAAAACATATTTATATCAAATATCACTTTGTGGGGAATGTCATATATGAGGGAGTCATTTCAATAGTGAAAATTAGCATAGCGAACAATCCTGCTAATATGATGATGAAATTTATCCCTACTTTCAAGTTTAAATAGTGTTCGAATTTTATTGGTGTATGCAGTAAATGAGAGAGTCCCTTACAAGCATGAAAAAGGCAATTGAAGAAATATCTATTGACATACAAAATTTAAGCCAAAATAGAGATTTGTTGCATTAATGTCTTGAATTATTGACCCAATGAAGGCCACATATTTTGTATGGAAAAATTTCAACCACATCAACATGCTTAAGGCCACTCATTTGTGCTTGGAAGCCACACTATGCATTTACTTGGCATAAGGCATCAAAAACTTATGAGAGATACAATTGTAATAAATAAGCAATTAAAAAGTGAGAGTTGAGTGGCGTAAGTGAGTTAAATATAAGTGAGTTTTTGGTGTATTGGGTTAATGGGTTTGAGAGATTAAATTTTTAAGTGGTCCTGTAAATTTCTAAATTTTTTTACTGAAATTTTTTTATCATTTTATTCGTGAATGTCCTAAAAATTGAACTATGTTAAACTTTTTGTCCTTCTAAGCTATTTATTTTTGTCATTTAAATTTTTCTATATATCAATTAATTATTTTCTGGGAATGTGTCACTAACAATTCAATTATCACCGGTGAAATTAACTCCAAATGTCGTAGTGTTTCGACACCTACTACTCCTAATGAAAAACTGTCTTTGACATGCGGTGTTGCATTTCACAATTCAACCAATGTTATTAGAAACTTCAGTACTAGACCTTTACTAGGCCCAATAATGCTTTTCAGTAATAAAGTGGCTCAGTTTATAGACACTCCCAGTGATGAGCATTGATCGAATACATCTTGCGATATCTTAAACCAACTTGTATGCAATACGTATGGTCTATTGTTGAACAAGTCCAAATCTTATGTGTTGAATGATTTTTTTCATATGAATCAGGGAGTTTCTTTGGATGACCGCAAGTATACATCTGGCTTTTACCATATGCATTGGTTTAAAGTTGGTATCTGGGGCCTCTAAAGAACAGTGTACAATTGCTCGCTCATCTGTATATTGAGGTCGAATGTAGGTCCATTAGTACTACTGCCTCAAAAATTCTATGGTTACATTCATTTGTGCATGAAATTGGTCTCCCTCATACTCCAACTCTAATCTTGTGGTGTGGTAACATTAGTGCAACTTATTTGACAACAAATCCACAAAACATCTCTGAGTTTAACTCCTATTTTGTTTGTGATAAGTGGTGTCCAAGCTTCTTTTGGTTCTTTATGTTGGGTCCATTAATCAAATAACCAATGTGTTGACCAAACCCCTAACCTAAACAAGGTTTAAATTCTTGGTTTTACAATAAGAAAATAAATATAAGAGATAGGGTTGTAATTCGATTATAATTCTATTTGATATATTTCCTTATTGTAATGAGTTTTTTTTTTCAGTCAAACTTCTTGTACAAAAAAAAATCCAATATTTCGATTAATTCTATCGCTTGTATATTTTTTTAACAGCAGCGAAATGTTTTTAGTGATTTGATCGCTTATATTTTTTTTTCTATATATATATAAAGAGAATTCAAATATAAAATATTACATAAACTAAAGATGCACCACCCAATTATATTTTATACTTGATAATTCATATAATCTCTTAGTCAACTAACTTAGAGAGGACGTCAATAAGGAAAAAAAATGTATACAATATATAATAATTATTTTTACTTCGTAAAAAACCAATTTATTAGTAATTTCCAAATCAAAAGCATTGATTTTGGGGATATATAGTGGATTATAAAACAAAAAGATGTAGAAATTAAATCCTACTTTGCTTTGTTCCCTCTTTTTCTTCATGCATACTTTCATCTTCGTCTAGAAACATTACATTATTTTCATTGGAGTTAGTTAAGACAGTGTCAAATTTCAACTGAAAACAATTTAATTATTTACCAAGAAAATTATGTCAAACAGCACAGTATTCTTTGAAGCTAATGCCAGTTTGTCACAAATCTAGTTTAGTCTGGCCAGTAGAATAAAAAATTACGATTAGATTAAAAATCCTTAATTTGCTGATGACAACTAATATTAATTGGTATTATATAGAATGAGAATGTCACTGATAACTTGTCTTTTTAAAATTAATAATTTAAAAATGGGTTCGAGAAATATTTCAACTAACTGATTTATATTTATAGGTTAGCCAGTTTTATATATTTCAATATACTGATTTAAAACTAAATCCAATTTTTTTTTTAAATGATTATCAATTTGGTATACATCCCAAATTGGATGAAACATGATGAATTGAGATGGTATTTTGTAAATATATGATTATCTTAAATATATTATTATAGTTTTTTTTTTACAATTATAACTATTGGAGAAGGAGAAAATTTTCCTATATTTGCACGGATAGAAAGACTCAGAACTTTAAGAGTTTTATAAACTTTTTACCCTCCAATTATTTTAATTTTTTTCATAAACTTTGTGAGGGGAAGGAAAATATTTATGCTATAGCTCTATCAATAAGTCATTAATTTCCATTTATGCAAAAGAACTTAATGTGTATCATGACTAAAGGAAACAAGAAAAGCAAACACTAATGGATAAGAAATTTGATTTGATCTTATTTCATTTGCAATCCAACTTAAACATAATGGCATTCCAATAAGATTTTTCTTTTCACACTTTGTCAATTTTTCATACCTTCTTCATTGGAAATTTTACTCTTTGACCAAAAAAAGAAGAAAACAAGAAAGAAAAAGAAAATTACAAAAATAAATATTCGAATATATTTTCAAAATAATGTTTTCTCACCAATTAGTTTTAAATCAGTATCAATAGAGTTCTCTTCGATGTTATTTAGTTGCGAATTTGAATCTAAGTAGAGCACTTTGCCTCTTTGAGAGAAGAAAAATACAAAATAAAAAATAAATAAAAAGCTTTCAGAAGATAACCGTGTCGTTTCAAGATCGATGTTAACGAGTTTTTCCGGCTGGATTTTGAATTTTAAATGGGCTGGGCCGTCGCTAGGTTAGTTAGACTAAGGTTATTGAATAGAGGAAATTTCATGTTTTACACATATTTATTATTTTATTTCAAAAATACCTACAATATATTTTTTTTATCATTTTTACCAAAGTATTGTTTTAGTTGTGCTATTTTTCTCTTCTTTCAATTTTAAATTTACCATTTTATATCCTCTGTTCAAAACAAGGCGCGAGTTTTTGACTTTTTGTAGCTTGCAATTGTCATAGCGAATTTAATTAGGTTTCTTTTTCTTCTTCCTCTTTTCTTTTTCTCTCTTTCCATTTTTAGATTCATTAATGAATTCAATTAGGTTTCTTTTTTTTTATTCTCTTTTTCATTTGCTTTTGTAACTAGACTATGGTTGATAGTCCATCCACTCAAATAAGTAAATCTTCTACTCAAATTATTGAAAATTTGAGAAAACCAAACATTTGACAATCTCCTACTAAATCTTCTAATAAGGAATATGAAATAGTTGATAAGGAATCTAGTAATATTAGTAAGCAATCTAGTGCTAAGTCTTATGATGTTGATATTGGAGTTGGTAAGAAGAGAAGTCGTTATTTTGTTGTTATTGAGAATGTGAGCAAAGGTTCAAAGAATGATGATTCTTCAGTTATAGTTGAGAAGCAGAGTGTTTTGAAGAAGTAGAGAATGAATTTTGGGAAATCTATTTTTAAAATAAAGTTTTTTCTATCGTTTGTTAACTTTAAATTTACCTTATATTTACTTAACATTGACTATTTATTGCTACGATTTTATTAAAACTATTTCTTTTTTATTTAATAAGTTACTCTAAATCTATCTCAGATTGATTTTATATTGACTATCTATTATTATGGTTGATTTAAAATTGATTCTTTGTTTTTGTTAATTGAATTGTTACCCTATATCTATCTCATATTGACCTTTCTTTGGCTAAAATTGATTATTTGTTTTCGGTATGATTTTTTGAAATTGATTTCTTATTTTTCAAAGTTAAAAAACCATCCTAGATGTTCCTGAGATTGACCTTATGTTGACTGTATATTGCTAAAAAAATTTGAGTTTGATTTTGTTGTTTGATTTTTTGTTGTGTGTAATTTAACATTTAACATTTGCTTTTTGTGATGTTGTGTACTCATGGTACAACTAAGGTGAATGGGTTCGTTTCAAGTGATGGTGAAGAGGAATATGGCAAATCAAGGAAGAAAAAGAGAAAAAATTGATATAGTGTGTTTTAAACTTAGAACTTTATATAGTGTATATTGAACCTTTTTTTATTATTATTATTGTTCATATCATTAGTATGTAATATTAAAAGTATTTAATAGTTACTTGATGTTGACTTTATACATATTGAAGCAAATGTATTTTTTCACATATTGTTAACAGTAGAGAATTTGATTTTGTTGTTTATTTTCTATTGCATGTGATATAATATTTATTCAATATTTTTCTAGCATTTATCCAATATTTATTTAACATCGAGTTTAGATTGTCCTATACTAACAGATACCAAATGTGTAATTCCTATAAATTTAGGTCTAGATAATTAGCGTACATTAGGATCGCAATTAAAATTATTGGAGTTTATATTTTGAGATAAGAATTAATAAAAGGATTTTAAGTGATTAATAAGGTTATAGGTGGTTTATAGAAGATATAAAAAGGTTGGATAAATTTAAAAAGAAAGAGAGCAAAACTAAGGACTTATGTGGTAATTAGCAAAAACGATGAGGGATTTTATGTGGTAATTTGTCATTGGTATATAAAGGGTTTTTTTTATCTTCTTCCTCGCTTCATTTCACACGCATCTTTTTCTCTCTAACTCCCCAAAACTCAAATTTTTCTCTTATTCTCCTCTCACCAAAAATTCAAAAGAGATAAGCACCATCATGGTCGAATTTTAATAGAAAAGGAAGCAAAGTGATAAGAATGTGGATTACTAACTTCACCCCAAAAGCGCGCTCAAAGGGAAAGGTTTGAACCCAGCCTTATAAACCAGTCCAGGAGTTCCTCTGCAACCAATGTGGGACGCATCATCCCCACCCCCTTAAGACCCCGACTGCCTCAGTCGGCGATCTGTCGTAATCCGAAGGGACACCGGTGTATAGGGCTGGCTCTGATACCAAATGATAAGAATGTGGGCTCCTAACTTCGCTCCGAAAGCGGGCTCAAAGGAGAATGTTTGAACCCAGCCTTATAAACCAGTCCAAGAGTTCCTCCACAACCGATATGGGACGCATCACAAAGAGTCTCCTTAAAGCTTATGAAATCCATTTTCTGATAGGAGGAAGGAAGTAAAGGCTAAGATACCCAAATCCACGTTGTTCATTGGTAAAAAAAAGTAAGAAAAGCTTATAACCTTCTTTTTCATATTCTTCTCCCTTGTTTTCTACCATTTCAGGTTTGGTAGATATCCATTTAAAATGAGTAAAGTTTGATGTCAAGCTAGGGTTTTTATTAGTAAAAATCTCTCCTTTAAACATCTAAATGAATAAAATCCAAAGTTTGACATAGATAGCTTAAAAGAGATACAAAGATAGTAAAATTAAAGTTTAAGCCCTAAGAGTGAGTTATGCTTATATATATATATATATATATATATATATATATATATATATATATATATATATATATATATGTATATGTATGTTATATATGGGTTAGAAGAAACATTTTTATATTTTAATATATGATGGAGAAGATGATGATAATCTCCAAGAATGAGATTGAGTTTGAAGTCAAGTTAGGAGATTAGTACATATTGGCCAACAAACTTCCATTCATATTATTTTGTATGTGGAATGTGTTGTATATCTTTGAAATAGTTGTGCATACGAAATAAGTATTTGAATATCGAAAGACATGGTTCTATATGCATAATGGTATGTTTAAAGCTACAAAATGGAAATATATAGTTATATATGGTTTATGGAATGATTTTGGTATCAAAATGATGATTACATGTTGATAGAAGTATTAACATAGAGATTTGTATGTTAATGAGTGCTTAAAATGTGATAATCAAGTGCAAACAGACATGTCTTATGAAGAGGAACAAGTGACTATTTTAGCACATAAAGAGAAAGTTTTCAGGAATAAGAGAATTCCTTTAGTTAAAGTTTTGTGGCGAAATCATGCAGTTGAAGAAGCCACATGGGAAAGTGAGGAAATAATGAAGAAACAATATCCACAGTTCTTCAATACAAAATGAACAGATAAATTTTGAGGACGAAATTTATTTTAAGGGGGAGAGAATGTCATATCTGTCACTAAACTGACTTGTTGAACTGACCGGATAAATTTGGATTTTGACCGAAATTAATCAATATAATGATTAATAATTATGATATATGTCTAATAAAATATTTATAAAGCTTAAAGAAGTTGATTTACGATAAAGGACTAAATTGCAAAATTTGATAAATTTTGGAGTCAATTTGCAATTTTCTAAAATTTTTAAGATTTAATGAGAGATTTGCTATTTAACATATTAATTTGGACATCAAATAATGGGTTGGCCGGCTATAGCATGAAAAAATGAGATTAATGTGATAATTAAGCTAAGTAACAAAGAAATGGTCAAAGATTGGTGGGTCCCAAATGAGGACTTTTGTTCTCTTCTTATTTCTTCCTTTTCTTCTTCTTTTTATTTCATTTCTTCTTCTTTCTTTTCTGCCCAACCTTCATTCCAGCAACTCTCACCATCCTCCATAGCCAACCTTAAATTTTAGTGAGAGAAAAGAAGGGAAAAAAACAAGACAAAGTGATTTTTATGATCTACAAGTCTTAAAGAAGCTTGGAAAAGCAAGAAAGATTAAGAAAAAACAAGTTTAGTGGAGAGAGAAAATCTTTAAGGTTGTGATCAAGTGAAGAAAAGTGTAAAGGTAAAAAGTTTTTCTTCTTCTCTTTCATATTTTCTTAAGGAAGTTGGGGTTTTGAGCTCATTTAGAGCTTGATTATGTAGAGAGAGTTTAGGGTTCCATAAGAGTTTTGATAAGGTAAGATTTTGATGATGATTTTGTGAGTTTTAGAAGGTCAAAGTGACAAAGAAGAGCTCAAGGAAACAAAGGAAAAAAGAAAGCTACCTAGAGAAAGTGAAGGAGATTAATAAGTGGTTTGTGCATAAATTAAGACAATAACACATGTTTTATTTTCAAATTGCATGATTTGAGAATATGGTATGTAAATTAACATTATTTTGTGATAAAAAATTAGATATGCATATTTGCTAGATTTAGGAGTATATTTGGTAAAAAATAAATTAGGAGATTGTGCGTTTGTAATGTTGGAATTTATGGAGTAGTAAACATATATATTGATATAACTTGAGCTATATAATTCGAATTAGTATGTTCTTAGTTCGGTTTGAAAGCTAAGACATAAGGATTTAACTTTCATTCAGATCATAAAATTAAATATGTTTGTATTTTTTCAGAAAAATACATATATTTCAGACATAGAATCTGTCCAAAAAATTATGGGCAAAATTGTTAGTGAATAGTCAATGTTTAATTAATCATATCTTTTTCTACAAAACTTCAACATTAGTGATTCAAGTTGCATATTAAAGCTAAGATATATAGTTTTAACTTTCATTCAAACTATAAAATCTAAATATATCTGTATTTTCCTATATATATATATATATACCTAGAATATATTTAGAAAATTCTGAGCAAAATTGTTTAGTGAATAGTCAGTGTTAAATTAATTGTATTTTTTCTATAGAACTCCAAATTTAGTGATTTAAGTTGTATATTAAAGCTAAAATTCAGGTCTAAAATTTATAAGAAAACTCTGTAATTTAATTCAGAATTTAATATGACCAAAATTGAGGTCCAAAATAGAATTTGAATTCTGCCTGAAACAGGGTAAATTGAAAAAAATGAAATTTAAATATTTAAATTATATTAACTTAATTGTTATAATGTAAAATTTACTGAAATGAGGTATATGAGAAATCAAATGAGTTATTAGACTCATAAAAATGATGTGCAAACAAAATCATAGTTGAGTATTTTGTGATTGAGATGATAAAAAAAATAAATGAATATATACTTTTATTTTTTTATTGTTATAAATTTTAATAACATTAATTAAGCTCTAGAATACCTAACTTAGAACTAGAATTTTGAATAGTTTGACATGTCAATCAGGGGGATTATTAATATCTATGATAACATGATTAATGAAGTTGGTGATGACACTATAATTAAAGCCAATAATAACATTATTATTAATGTCGGTGATGACACATACACACACATATATATATAAATGTCGGTGATGACACTTGTATGCGCATACCATAAATGTCTGGGTGACACTCATAAGTGTATGAATGACAATTCATTATCCTTGTTAGTGGTTCATAAGTCTTTTGGGCATAAATGAGTTAATGAAATTAAAAGAGTTTATGATAAAGAAAAATAAATATAATATATATATATATATATATATATGTGAACAATAAGATAATAAATTGTATGAAAAATGTTCATCATAAAAGCATAATAAAACATATTGCATGAATATTTATATGTTATTAACAACATGATGTAGTATATTGTCTTTATCTTTATGCAGAGCTTAGCGTAATAATTTTTTTTCATGCAGATTTAGAAAGGTAGCTAAAGCTTATAGATAGAGTTAGTTGTGACTTAATCCAGTAAGACAGTCGACAAAGAAAATTGTGGGTCACAACACTTTTGTATTATATTTCTTTATTTTGGATATATAAATTATCTTTTATGGTTTTGTAATTAATCTGAAGTTTTGTAAACATTATTTTATAAATAAAATATACATTATCTCTTTTATATCTTTTAGCTTTGAGTAAAAAAAATATATGACTTTTTAGCATTTATCAAAATAATGATTTAAAAAATTGGTGTAGCCCTTTCTTATGTAAGCACTTGAGACCGTGGTGAAGGGTGTTACACCACCAAACCAAAAATCTATTCAAAACAATTATTTAAATCAATTTCAATTCATGGAATTTTGAAAGAAACATGAAGAAAATCTCATATCTAAATTTTTCTGAAAATTTTGTCAACCTCTTTTAGCTCCAAATAATTTCTTTCCTTATGCTTTCTTAAGCTTAAATGGTAGAAATTTGTGCAAAAATAAAAAGCAAATGAAAGGAAAAAAAAATATGGTAGTTATTTGGCCAAAGAGAAAGATTTTGAATAAAAGATTTTTTTAATTATGAAATTATTAAATATTTATCTTTTTTTTTTACTTTATATTCTTTATTAATGCTTAATTAAGTTTAATTCTTTATCCAATTGGTCAATTAAAATTAATCAAAAAAATATTTTAGCTTTTATGTAATTTAATTCAATTTTTTTGACTTTTGACTTTCTCTCCAAAACTTTCCAATTTTTCAATTTAATTTTTGAATAAATTTATTTTCTTAAATTTCATATCTCAAATAATATTATCTCCTTAAATTGAACATATCAATATTCTCAGAATAATTTCTTTTTGAAATAGTCTTTCCAATTTTGCAAACAATCATTAGTGCAAAATTTATATTTTTACAATTTATTTTTTTAAATCATGCCCGTAAAAATTCATTTGATATCCGATTTTTAAATTCTCACTTTTTTAAATTTTAGAATTCATTTGCAATCTCATTGATACAATTTCGATCGTGAACACACTTCTCTAGCTCTCAATCAGAAAATCAGATCATAAACCCACATTGAGAACTATATTTTCTGAAAATCAGAGCTTTTAATCTTAAAATCTCTTCATATAATTTTACCTATGACTTTAAAATATTATTTTCTATATTTAACTTAAATTCTCATCGTCCGTCAAAAATTATTTATTTTGATCCCATCTATTGCCTCAATTTGAGTGTATAACATGAAATTGCAATGTTTCATCAAATCAAATCAATATTCATATTATATTTCATATTATCATATTAAGATAAATTTATTATATTTATTTGTTTGTATTTACACTTTGATTGATAAGTCTTTATATTACGGTACAAACGATCACAATACGCATATACGTTCATGATTTGTGGATGTGACCGACATACTAAACCTGCCGTTAAAATCCTATTAATTTAAAAATCTATATCTTCTTTTTAGATTATTTATTTTTACTTCTCTTTTATTTATATCAATAATTTTATACTAATTTTTTTTTCCAAAAACAAACAATGGTCTTTGAGTTATAAATGTCAATATTCAAGGAAAATATAGTTTAGAAAAGCTTTATCCACATCTATACTTTTTAAATTTTATATATAAAAAATATTTTTTTATTTGATGATTTTATTAGTAGCATTTATTATGATGATTCACTATTTATATTTAGAATCATATTAATTTAAAATTTTTAAATTATCCTTTCTCCTTCGAGTTACAGCTCATTAAGTCATTTCTTTTATTTTATATTTTTCTTATAAAGATATATAAAATAATATTTTTTTCTTATTTTTTACATATTTACTTCCTTAAAAACACATAATGGTCATTTAGTCATAAAAAAAAAAATTTTAAGAGCTTTATAGTTTAGAAATTTTTTTCTTACATCAGCATTTTTATAATTATTAAATAATTATTATTTTTATTATTTTTATTGCAAGCGTGAAATAATGATCAATTAGTCAATAAAAAGACTGAAACTAAGATTAAAACTAAGACTAATGATAAATAACAGAAAGTGAGTTCATTGAATGTGTGATGTCTACTATTAATGGAAAAATACAATATTTATAGTATAACAATTTGAGTCATTTTAGGACTAAAATTCCTATTTTTACAATAATTCCTATCTTATGAAAGTCTATCCATTTAGGATTGGAATAATACAAAATTATTGAGATAATTCTATTTACAATTCTAGCTAAAACCGAATCCTAAAAGCTGGTATAATTTGTACTAGTGTAAACAATTTCTTCTGTTCTACATTTTCTCATTTAGCATTAATAATAACATTTCTTCCTATTTTATTCTTTATTTTTTTCTATTATATTAATTATTTTATAATAAAATTTCTTTCTAATTACTTCATTAAAAATAAATAATGTAAGTTGAAGCCATAATTTTTTTTTTATACGACATTATAGTGATAAAGTTATTCTAATTCTAAATTAGTTCTTTCCCTTCTCATCACGTTTCTTTTTTCAAATCCACAGCCTATAGAAGTAAAAGGCCAGTCAACCAGTTCTGACCACCAAAGAGACGCATGGATAGCAAGCGCAAGGGAAAGGAGCCCGTCGACTGCGAACTCCCCCAGCCACCGCCACCGGGTATCGAAATTATCCCTTTCCGTGGAGGCAATGACGATTCTTGCGACTCCTTGCTCGACGAGCAACGCCGCGAAATCGCCGCCGCTATTGCCCTACACAGCGATATCGACTTAGCCTATAATCTCCAAATGGAAGAAGCGATAACCGCCTCTCTCTCTACCCAATCCACTTCTAGCTCTCACTCTCCGGGTAAAAATGACAGCGTCGTTTATGCCCCTGAAAACGACGCTGTTGTCGACTACATGGCTCTGCTCTTGGAGGACATTGAGAGGTTGGATCAAGAACGCAGGGACCGTAGAGCAACCGAGGATTTGATGATGGAAATGAGAGAAGATCTGGACCGTCGGATTCACGATCAGAGACTTGCGTGCGAAATATTGGCTATCCCTGATGCTGAGTGGGAGAAGTACGGTGATAACTATCACAAGCCGTACGGAGCTTCGGGCGGTTGCTCTTCTTCTTCTTCGTCGTTGAGTGGCGAGTTGGCGCTTGCGGATAATGAGAGTTTTAGGGTTTATTATAAGGGATTGGAGAGTGAAGAGATGATTAAGGAAACGAAGGTTACTGTGGGTGGGGTTGGCGTTGCAATTTGTGATTCGAGGGACAATTTGATATTTGAGGTGAGTAAGGGTTTGGAGGTGAATATCAGTGGAAAAGGAAAGAGTAGCGAACAGGTGGTTCATATTCAAGCTTTGATTGAAGGGTTAAATGCAGCTCTGAATTTGAATTTAAAAAGAATCACTCTGTTTTGTGATGACTACATGGTTTATCAATATGTAAGTATTTGAAACTCTTTATGCTTCCTTATTTTAATACAAGCCTTTATTTGTCTTGCTAAAATGTTGTCACAAATGATATTAGAGTGGACATATGAAATGGATTCTTGTGGAATAAATGCAAGTGACTTTGAGCATGCAATTGTTTTCATGCTTTGGAATGTGTGCTTAAATTTTTCTGGTAGTTTATATACTTCACTTTGTAATGTGTAGTTTATATACCTCATCAGTTCCGGTCTAAATGTTTATAAATATAAAATGACTTTATTACTCTCTTTTAGAAATGCTCTGATAAAACTCAATTTTCTACCTAGTACTAGTAATATGGTAACCAAGATATGAGTAAAGTTAGAAAGAAATAGTTCATTTTTTTATTCGTATTCTAAAAACATCATCTGGAGTGGAACAAATTCTATTTTCTTAAACAGAACGAAAGGAAAACGTTTATACTAATTTACTGCCTTATTTAATTTATGATAAAAGTCTATCTTTTATGCTAAATATGATAAAAAGCTAAATTGTTCTTGTTTAAATTGTTACAAAACCTTAATAGTTTTCTTATGTTTGGTGCGAGAAATTTTTAGATGGACTCTATCTATCATGTAGACTAATTCAATCACACAGTGATATATATGCAGATTTATTAATTGTTGTATCTATATTAACCAATGTATTGTTTTAATTTACAGATAACGTGATAGACTGAGTTTATCTAAAAATTTATCGTTTGGTGTACAGGTTACAGAAAGAGTTCAACCAAATCAAAATAGGATTTTGACTTTGGTCAATGAGGTGTTTCTTCTTCAAAGAAAATTCATGGAGTGTCGACCATCTCTTGTGGCATGTAGTGATGTGAAGTTTGTATATAAACTGGCAAGAGATGCTGTAGTTTCTCAGATAACCTGGCCGGAAGAATCTGGTCATGGCAAAAAGAGTTTAAAGGAGACTTGTTCAATTTGCTTTGAAGATACAGATGTTGGTCGGATGTTTTCAGTTGATGATTGTCTGCATCGATATTGCTTTTCTTGTATGAAACAGCATGTTGAAGTGAAGCTGCTCAATGGGATGGAGGCTAGGTGTCCCCATGAACGATGTAATTCTGGAGTGAGTATTGATAAATGTGGAAAATTCCTGAATCCAAAATTAGTTGAGATAATCAGCCAAAGGAAAAAGGAAGCTTCTATTGCTGTTGCAGAGAAGGTCTATTGTCCTTTCAAGAGATGCTCTGCATTAATGTCGAAGAGTGAGGTCCTGCAATATACTAAGGCCTTCTTTGTTCAGGCTGAACAGTCTGGAGCCAGGAAATGTATGAAATGCTATCACTTTTTCTGCATCAACTGCAAGGTCCCTTGGCATTACAACGTGACTTGCTATGATTATAAAAAATATAACCCTCATCTCCATGCAGAGGATGCAATACTTGGTTCGCTTGCCAAACAGAAACTGTGGCGCCAATGTGTGAACTGCAGCCACATGGTTGAACTTGCTGAAGGTTGCAATCACATCACTTGCAGGTAAGACATATTATCTGATTAATGTAAGTTTTTATTTTATTGCTCCTGCCATCAGGGGCAGTTACATGACCTAGAAACTAGGTGACTTAAAAAATTAATCAAGAATGAAAAAAGGAAGCCATTGTGTAGGTGAGATTCAGATCAGGTATTGAAGGTTTATTTTGACCCAAAGACGGGCATACAAATTCTCATGTCTTATTTGCAGCAATACATTAATTCCTTTACGCCTTGAAAATGAGAATAATGATTTACTAGTCAACTAATAATTATTGTATATTCAGTTAAGTTTAACCTTTGTTTGAACATTGCTGGTTGTCCCCATTGTTTACTTTGCTTTGCAGATGTGGTTACGAGTTCTGTTATACTTGTGGAGCTCCATGGAAGAACAAGAAACAAACTTGTGCTTGCAAACTCTGGGATGAGCGCAACATTATTCAAGATAGACGAAGGCGTTGATATTGGGATACCATGAATAAAACTAAGAGTTTGAGGTTATAGCTGCCTCTCCAGCTCCTCCTACGTACCTTTTAATTTTGGAAAAGAAACTGGGGAGTATCTTTTCGCACAAATTTACAAAGACTAAATTTCTATCAAACAATTTACAAATCCTTCACAAGGGATGCCCCTTGCAGATGACATGTTTATACTTTTTGTTCGTTCTGTGTTTTCACTTATATATATATATATATATATATATATATATTTAGTTTTCCAATTCATCGACTGGGAAATACAGTTTGGTTCAAAAACCTCATTGATTCTCCGATACACGTTTTTGGATATGGGGATGAGTTGGAACTTTGATTAATTCAATGGATTTTATTTTGTGCGCCATCATCATTTGAAGTTGAAATGAATTCACTTTAAAAAATTTGCAATACGTTTAACTTATTTTAATAAATGTAGGGTGTCTTCTCCTTCTTTTTCTTTATTTCTTTATAAATTTATTATTTGAATTTTTGGTAAACTATTTCCAATTCTGCTGACTGCTGTTAATAAATCTGCACTTTCTTTATTATAGGAATTTGTGCATGGATTTTCTTTTTAATACGCAAAATGATCATAAAAATGAAATATTAGTTAATTCCTGAAAGCTAATTGTTCAAGTCACAGAATTTGTCAGTTATGGCTAATTGTTGGCCATTTTTGCATAATTGTATCATAAGGACAATTTAATTCCAACTCTTTGACAAATTAAAAATGGTTATCAGCTAAATAAGGTAAAAAAAAGAAGGGAAATACAGAAAATGCTTGTTGCAACTTGCAAGTCGCAACACTGCAAGAGTTTTTCTTACGAGTTGAGAGAACGCCCGTAGGAAACTTTTCATTGCAACTGAAGTTGATGCACATATGTACATGGTAAGTGGTGACACATCAGGAAAATATTTTAACAGAGTGATTTTGCATCTCTGTGAAAGCTTTCCCATAAGGATGAACTCAAAAGCTATATATATATAACACCGAAAAATAAAAAACGGAAATTAAATTTCAATCAGGATACAATTAAACTAACTTTTAGATTGGGTTTGGATTTGATTTTTCAAAATTTTTTTTCCATCCCCACCAAATAGAGTATTACATGCTCTCAAGCGAAGCCAAAAATTCTTGAAGTTTCTTACAGCTGCAAAAGAGGATTGAATGGAGTAGAGGCAATTGGTAGAAATCAGTCTCTCTCTTAAAATGAGAAATTGCTTTATAGCACTTGCTAATGGTTGCTTAAATTGATATGGTGCATTGAGACTTGAGGGACCTGGTTTTCATTTTTTCAGTCACGTTTAGAATCTGCATTATTTTTATGTAATTAAACGACAGGTCGTTCTATTTCGTTTTGGTGCGTGCCGTTTGATTATTGACTCTGTCGTTTACGGGCCATAGGTCAATTTTGGCCCGCGCGATTCTGGTTGTTATGCCGCTCAGAGCTCATTCAGTTCCTGCTCATAGCCCAAAAATAAAACCAAACAGCAGATTACAGAGAGGAAAAGACGATGAGTGGAGCGGGGAAGAAGATAACCGATGTCGCTTTCAAGGCATCAAAGAACATCGATTGGGATGGCATGGCCAAGCTCCTCGTCTCCGACGAGGCTCGCAAGGAGTTCGCCTCCCTCCGCCGTGGTTTCGACGAAGTTAACTCCCAGCTCCAAACTAAGTTCAGCCAGGTCCCCTTCCACTCCTCTCTCTCTCTCTCTCTCTCTCTCAATTAATCATTTATGGTTTGATTTATAAATAATTGAACTGTGTAGCTTTACACTCGTTCTCCTTAGCTAGGGTTTTCTGGATCTCGATTACACTGTTGTACGTGCTTTTGTAACTTTCCCTTTTCTTTTTACTCTTTCTTAGAATCGCATTGCGGCAATGTGAACTTTGTTTGAGTACCTTTAGGCTTGAGCTCTGAGATTTCTTTTGCTTGAGATCAAGGCTGATTGAGAAGTCGTGAGGCTCTGATTTCATAAAAAGTAAAACATACTTTGAATTATTTTCAGTTCCACTCATGAGAGTCGCAGAGCTTCTTGTATTAACAATAATGTAATGATGATAACAAAGAAGATATGAATACAAAAGAAAATGAATAAACATCCCTCACTGATAGTAGGTTTATCTAGAAGTCTTCCAGGAATGCACTGCATGATGTAAGTTTGTCAAGAAATCTATTAGCAGTAAACTTTATCTCGTTGTCCTTTACATAACTTGAAATATGCAATCACTGATTCATATTTCAATGCTGTAAACATGACGCCAGGAGCAGATGCAGGATCAAATCTGTTGTGGGTTGGGGGGGGGGGGGGTGGCAAAGTTTAATTAAGGACCAATGGTAGATGCATTGTAGAGAAGATTAAGTTATGCGAGAGATTGTATTTCTTCACTCTTCTAATTTGTACTAATTGTGCCAAATTTTTCTTTCAATCAATTTTTATTTTTGATTTGTGGCATGGTGATAACTCAATTGGAAAAAAGCTACTCTAAAATGCCAGGGTATAATAAAAAGTGAAAACAAGGAGAGGACATTAGAAAATTATATGTTAGTGATCGAATTAAGAGGTAGAATTGGGTTAGCTTCTTTTGTACTTGTGTGCTTCTTATTATTTTGTCCAATGAACGAAATACATAAGTAGAAAGGGGAGACCAATTCTCGATTATATTTATTTTGATATAAAATAAGGATTTGAAAGCTAATGGCAGTGGTAGGGAGATGAGGAAAATTTTCTTAAAACAATTTGACATCAGAAGTTATATTGGGAAATGATTTAAAGGTGACATTATAACCTAGAGATTTTAAAACAATTTTTAGTTGATTTTAATGTATCTAGGTTTTTCTTTAAAAAAAATTGGGAGAGGGCCATCAACCAAGAAGATTCTAAAATAATTTTAAAAAAACTACCCATCTAAAACTTGGTAAAGAAATTTATTCTTTTTTAAGTAAATAAATTAATTCTTTTTTTAAGTAAATAAAATTTGGGGGGAGGTTGGACAAGGCCCCTTCATCTAACACCTGGTACTGCCCCTTCATGTTGCATAATTTTTTTTTTTGCAAATAGAAAACTAGGAAGGATGAATTATGGAGAAGTTCTCAAATGGGAGCTAAACGGATTGAATCCTTTTTCTTTTTCGTTGCAATGATTTTGGATTGAAGAAGGGAAGGGTTATGTTCAAGGAAGCTTTATTGGGCTGAATTGAGTAAAATGCACCTTTTTCTTTTTGGGTGCATTAAGCCTTCTCTTTTGGTACTTCTTTCTATTATTTTTTGCAGGAGGAAGTTAGACAAGCACTAAAGTGAAAAGCACCTAATTCTGTTATTGTTTAAGCTTGGTAGAAAATTCTTTATGTGGTGGACTTTTTAGTTACTTTGTATTGATTTGGAATTTAATGGTTCTACTGAACAGTATCTTTTGCACTTGGAGTTGTTATCTTCTATCAATATTTCCTTGTTCATTTCATCCTTTCTTTCCATTGTAGTTGTGCTTTTAAGCGCAAGTATCCAGGTAGAATGTGTTGATTGTTACTTTGGCTGATATGGAGTGTTTATTGAGGTTCTGAATGTGATTAGTTAGATACGGAGGTATGTTTGCTTCCCACAGAATGTGGAACTTCTCTCTTATGAAACTTGAACTTGTTTGTTGTTACATTATTTCTCTTTTTGGTGAATTTATTAGCATGTGCAAGTTATAACACCCATTTTGTTATGATTATGTGGTCTGTGGCAAGCATAATGGCTTGGACCAGGTGTGCAATTATCACTTGTGGTTATATATTCTTAATAATCTGCAAAACGTGGGTGGCATTTATCCAAGTATTATCATACCATGAACTGTTCTTTCTTCAGTGCCCTGGTAGGGGCTTCTCTATGTGATTCGCTACGCTTCCTTCTTTTAAGTTTTAACTGTTTTTAGACTTGGTTCATTTTAATATTCCTATTTCCATGTGTGTTGCTTTACTACTAGTTTGTGCTAGGGTGTGCAATCGACCGAACTGTTTTCTAAAGAAAATAATAACCAAACTGAAGATAAAAAAGGACATCATTGCAACTTTTAAGACTTGGTTCGGTTCTGTTTGGCATAATAACAAAGGATTTTTGTTGACCAAACTGAAATCACACTATCAACCCCTCTTCAAATTTGAAGCAAACTGAACTATGATTGGTTTCGGTTCAGTTTTGCACACCCCTAGTTTGTGCCTTTCCAATTGTACTTGCAATGTTCTTAGATTTCAAATGGTATTGGATGCTGACATGAGTTATTAGAAATTGACACCTGATTTTTGGTCTGAATTATGCAGGAACCTGAGCCTGTAGACTGGGAATATTATAGGAAGAACATTGGTTCTCGCTTGGTTGACATGTACAAGGAAGCATATGAGAGTATGTGTTTTAGATGGCTATATTGCTCTAGTTTATTTGGATAAACTTTTGGTCCATATTCTGTTCTATAATTGTGTCCTCTTATGTTATGTGGAAACACAATTTCTTTTGCATGGAAAGTCTCAAATATTATGTTTCCTTATTAGCTGTTTGGGAACACTTTTTCACGTAATTCCTTATCAAGTTAAGTTTCCTATAGTTTGCGGAAATAATTTTTTATTTTTTCTAAAGCAAAACTTTCTTAAGTGTTGCATGGAATTTGTAATGAAGTTTCTCCAACTTTATTAAATTCTATGACATTTGAAGCTGGCTTAGCACTAGGAAGCAGATGGTGCATTCTACTCCATGCACACACGAGTATTTAGTGAAATGAATATTTTGAATTTTGGAGAGTTTTGGAGGTGTGTGTTTTGGTGCTGATTCAGGTTCTTGTATGATAACACAGTTTAGCTTGACTTTGTATTATTCTATATTGCTTTGCAGGTATTGAAATCCCCAAGTATGTGGACACCGTCACTCCTGAATATAAACCAAAATTTGACTCTCTGGTTAGTTTTAGAATAAAATTTATTTGCAGGTTCTATGACTTCATTACTCCTCTGTCCTTATGCTTCTTTGAAACTATTTCGAGGGTGAAGAATCTGCTAAGTGCTAATCCTTTTCCCTTATGTAATTTTCTGGAAGAAGTTACCAGGATCATGCGTATCTAGTTTCAAAGTTTCCTAATACAACTTCAAATGTTCAATGGATATGGATCATTCCTGTGCTAGTCAATTTGTGTTACCGATGTTCTAGGAACTTTACTAGTTAACGCACTTAAATTTCTTGACTGTAGTTGGTAGAACTGAAAGAAGCAGAGCAAAAATCTCTGAAGGAGTCTGAAAGACTAGAGAAGGAGATTGCAGAAGTCCAAGAGTTGAAGGTGACAGATCTACCACAATATTGTTCCTTCTCGCTTTCCCTGTTCTTCACATTTTAGTGGTTTTTTGCTCACGATATTTCTTACCAAATTAACAGAAAAAGCTCAGTACCATGACTGCTGATGAATACTTTGAGAAGCATCCTGAGTTAAAGAAGAAGTTTGACGATGAAATCCGCAATGATTATTGGGGTTATTGATTTTCAGGTCTGCGTATCATTCACGGATCTGAAAGGAATTTTCGGATTGCTGAAAATGAGGTCATTGAATAAATAAGAATCTAGGTGTTTCCTTTGGCATTTGGTTGTCTGGGGTCTTTTTGGAGTTATAAAGTGCAACATGCTTGGGTTTTGACTCTCCATGAAGTGGCTGTATAAGCTAATCAGCCAATAGATACTATCCCATGTCAAATGGAAAGCATGAATTCATGTTTGCAGATGAGAATATATATTTTGAGTTGCTCAGTTGATTTGTTTTATAAGGCTCATCCTATGTGGAATGCTTTTGGTTTTTGCATTATCTGTCTGTCAGTGTTTCCTAATTTTCTACTTTTAAGATTGATTGATGAGTTGGACAAGTTACCTCCAAATGATAGATAACTACACATTATGAGGGTACAATACTCAAGCACCATGTGCTGTATTGTTATTTTCAGTGTCATTTTGTTGACGTTTAGTGTTGGGGCCTTTTTCAGCACGGATGTGTATATTGGACTACAGCCGTCCGATCGCGATCATTCGTGAAAGTTTTTTCGATTGGGCGGATGTGAGCTTGTGGTGAGTGCAACGGTACCCAATCATTTTTCATAAATTTATTTGTTAATTGTTATAATTCTTTTTTTTTTTGAAGAATTTGTTGTTATGATTCATAGTTATTAGTAAATTATGCATAAATACTAAATAGATATATGGAATTAGCTAACAGTATGACGCTCCAATAAGATGCAGTTTTTTCAGATTGAGAAAAAAAAGAGCAGTTTTAATTATTTATTGTGATTTTGTATGAATTTGATTCAATAAATGATTGGTGTGATTGTTAAATGTCAACTTACGCCCTATTTTCTTATAATTGTTTTTTTTTTTCTTTTCCCACGCATCAATTATGTATAGGACCCCTGAATACTAAGCAAGCATAGCCAAAAAGCCTAGAGGCTTGAGGTCCCTTTCCCTTTCACCGACGTAACTATTTAGTACTTAATCATCAGATAATTTCAGTATTTTTAGTTTTCATCTCACATGTCACATAAAATTATTCCTTTTTAATTTGCTGCTTCTCTCTCTTCTGGTGACAGTGATAGGGTGAGAAAATCTGAAGAAAAGAAAAAGAAAATGATTAGGATAAATATAATATACTATATTCTCAAATGAAATTAAAATTTCGGTTTATAACTTATTTTCTCTTCTAAAGAAAAAAAAATGAAGTAACATTTTGCTAATCGAGGTCATTTTCAAGAAAAGAAAATATACCAATGACAAAAGATCAATTTTTTTTTCTATATGAATATACAAATGTAAAAAGGAAAATTATTACTTTCCTAGGAAAAAAATAGGAGATCTTAGATGTATATTCCTTTAATTCACTTGTGAATTTTAGTTAATTAACAATTTCTAATTTCCAATTCCGTTTATTGAATTTAATATCAGTACTTTCTCTGTTGTTCATGCACGCTGAATTTGTATTTCTATTCTATTATCAGATCATGGAATAAAATTAATCCTCTTTACGTTTTTAAAACAAAAATCACCTTCAATTATGTTAGAATTAAATTTTCTATAAAAAAAATTCCAAGATTATTTGTAATTACTTTATTAGCAAAGTTATTTTCTCTCTTCAGAAATAATAAAGTACGTCTTCTTAATGCTTAGTGAATTGGAGGATAAATTCTATTTTTAACCACAAAAAAAAAACTTAATTTAAAAACGCAACAGAAAATGTACCAAAAAAATTAAATTACAATTTTTTTTCCTAAACTATTTTTCATAATAAATTAAATTTCTAAAACAATGCTGTAGAGATATTCCCTTTCTTGATGCTAAAGGGACTGGAGTCGCTGCAAAAGATGAATTGAACCGTAAAAGACTGAGGTCGTCAGTTGCATAACCAAAAGGCAAATATTAATCACTGCAGCGCACGACCCCACCTCGGTAACCGCCACCGCACCGCCACATTCCATTTCTGACATTTGATATGCCCATGTGGCCAACTGCTCGCCGTCCATATTCTGGCAACCTTTTATTAATTTTCTGATTATGGTCTCCAATCACCAACCTCCTCACTGCTCTACCTAACTCATCCGCCATTACCAAATAAAATCCACAGAAGTTTCAAGAGATAGAGAGAACGAGAGCAATAAACTGTCCATAGTCTATCGCTATCCACAGACCAAAAAGGCACATTTCCACTTTCCCATTTTCCCAACCAAAATCTTTGATGTTTCTTTTTTTCCTACTTTTCTAACTTTTCTAGTTTTGATGCATAATTTTAGATCCCAAATTCCTAATCTTTTCACCTTAGTGGACATTTTCTTTGAAATTGCTACCAATGCCAGTTTCTAGAGTTACCCCATATCTTCTTTAAGCCTTACTGTTGATAAAATTTATTTCTTTTTTTTTTTTTTTTTTCGCTTTGGGAATCAATAACCTCAATCTTCTTGCTTACCCTTTTAGTCCATTTTCCTCCCTTTGCTCTCTTTGTTGATAAAGTTGAAATTTTTTGGAAAGGTTTCAAGCTTTTTCTTGAGCAATTGATGGATACAGATCAAGATGTGTATCCTCCATTTGCAGAGGGCGGACAAACTGGGCACTCTAGTGCCACCCCTGGAAATGGTGCTGCTGGCAAAGAGTATGTGGGGGATCCACACATGAGTTTTCAAGACCAAGTTAGAGAATTCCTCAAGGGGGCAGCTGAATTGAGTGTACAATTTGCTAAAGGGTGCAGGGATATCGTGCTGCAGAGTCTAGGGAGGGAGGATTCTTTTATTGTGAGAAATTTTGGAAGAGGTTCTTATTTAGGGAAGAAAGTTGGGTATGGCTGTGATTGGATTTGTAGGAAGTTGAAGGGGTTCAATGAGTACTTGCCTGAGGATAAGGATCCAGTTTATGCTTGGTCAGTGATATGCGTAGTGTTTGTTCTTGCTTTTGTAGGTAAAATTATGATTTCTCCCATCTGGGTTTGTTTTTGTGTTTATGTTATATTTGGTTGCTTGAAATGAAATAGATTTTTGAGTTCATTGACATTATGTGCTGCCATATTTGTTAGAATTTGCTTTTCTGGGTACAAAACTAGGAAGAAGACTAGTTCTTGAACTTAAACCCAATATTTTCTTTTATATTTTGACTACTTATCAATTGATCATATTTATATCTTCTAGAGCATCATTGTGGGGATAACAAATGGATATCACCCTTGTTTCTTGCAGCTAGATTTAGTTCTAATTACTTCTTCTGAGCCTCATGAGGTTACTATTCAGATTATATTGGGATAGGGTAGTTACATCTGCATTTGCTTTTGAAGGTGTTTTTTGCCTTTATCTTCTGAATACGTGGTTGATTACGTTGAAAAACAAGCTACTACTTACGGACTACTACATGATTCAATGTCCAGAACAGTGCAAATCTGATGTTGCACTTTCGAACAAATGACATCTTGAACTTTCCTTGACCTCTAAGAGCTTGTGATGAATTGTATCTGTAAAATGGATATACAGGTATTCAGTAGGCAGAAAATGTAATAGTTCATAGAGAAAATTTATATGAGAGTTACAGAATTAGACTCTAGAGAAAAGTAACGGAGTCAAAGGAATAAGGGAAGAGTAGTGCATTTGCTACAGGACAAAGGCATCTAGCACCTTGTAAGAAAAGTGATTCTAATGCATGAATAAGGACTCTTGATAGAAAACATCTTATTTCAACTCCTACCTTTGTTCTTGAGCAACTGTGGGGACAAATTCTAATGCACAATTGTTTTATCAAATTAAATGTCTACAAATAGATGAAATATCGTATTTTCCATATAATGAAATACTGCTGTTTTCTAGTTTATGATATTTGATATTTGTTCTGTTGCTCCCATGGTCCGTACTTGTGCCTAGATATCAAGCATAATTATTTTATTCATCAAAGTGATTCATGAAAGGTAAATTAAAACAAAATAAGTGATTTAGTACACTCTCTGTTTCTCCAGTTTTCTCTGAACAACTTTCTTGCCTTTTGTGATATCAGCATGGCTGTTTGAACTCTGCTGACATAGTTTAATACTCTGCAGTCTTGAATGTAAGTACCGAACGTGATACCTCTACGGTGTTGATTAAGAAGGTGTTTATACATCCTCCTTGTGCTGATCGTATATTGCTTCTAGATGGTAGATACATGGCATATAGGGAGCAAGGTGTATCAGTCGAAAGAGCTAGGTTTTCAATTATAGCTCCTCATACTTTTCTTTCCTCTCGACTTGCAGGTTGGAAAATATCTGTTATAAGTATCTTAGCTTTGTTCAAATGTTATATTTTTTAGTTTTTAATCTTTTTTATTTTTCCTTGATAAAATCCTATTAGGAATACCTGGACTTAAGCCTTCACTCTTGGAAGAGTTTGGCATATATTTGTTAACATATGATCTTCCTGGTTTTGGGGAGAGCGATCCTCACCCAAATCGAAACCTCCAGTCATCAGCATTAGATATGTTATTCCTAGTAAATGCCCTAGGTGTGAAGGACAAGTTCTGGGTGGTGGGATACTCAAGTGGGAGCCTTCATGCATGGGCAGCTCTTAGATATATTCCTGATAAAATTGCAGGTAGAAAATCCCTTTTTTATTTGTTTATTTATTATCTTTATCTGCCTATGTGATACCTTCATGCAAAAACCAGTAGATGCTAATTCTTCTAACGTATTTCATAATACTAGTCTATCATTCAGATTTACTTATTATTATTGTAGCCACAATTATGACAATCTCATTCACTTGGATGTCAATATAAGTAACATACTCAGCTAGTGTGGTAATGCTAGCAACTATAGTTGATCCACCATGATTGACTTGCAGGAGCTGCCATGTTTGCTCCTATGGTTAATCCATATGATTCTCTGATGACCAAGGATGAGAGACGTGGAATCTGGGAGAAGTGGACTCAGAAAAGGAAATTTATGTACTTCTTAGCTCGAAGGTTTCCTAGACTTCTTTCCTACTTCTACCACCGGAGCTTCCTGTCTGGAAGGCATGATCAGATTGACATGTGGCTTTTGCTGTCACTTGGAAAAAGAGTGAGTGAATTTTATTATCAATAGCAAGTAGCAGAGGATTATAATAATTTTTTCCTTATAAGGACAAAAAAATTCTTCTCTTGTGCCACATATTTTCACCATTTACTTGGGAGGAAGTCTATATTTAGAGTGGAGCCATGTATTGTTGAGATACTGAAAGGAAATTAATGATTGAAAAGGATTATACCTTTTATGTGCCTGTGTTATTTCTGGAAAATTTTGTCATTTCCTAGTATCTAGCAATCCTGTTGAGTACTAGAGGAAAGTGATTCTCTTGTATGTATGTAGCATCGTAGATAGTTTCCCATATGACAACTACTCGCAACCACTTGAATTTTTTATATTTATTGAAGGCCAACAAAGAAAAAAGGGCCTCTATTATTTTCAGTGTCATATAAGCAGACTTTTCATAGTAGCTTTTCTTTCTAGGATAAAGCTTTGATAGAGGATCCAATCTATGAAGAATTCTGGCAAAGAGATGTGGAAGAGTCCATCCGACAGTGTAATGCAAAACCCTTCATAGAGGAAGCTGTTCTGCAAGTTTCAAACTGGGGCTTCAGCCTTGCTGATATCAAACTACAGAAGAAAAAGCGGGGGAGAGGTGTCCTCAATTGGCTCAAATTTGTGCTTAGTGGATCTGAAGAGGAGTATACAGGATTTCTTGGCCCCATACACATATGGCAAGTAAGTGACATAGTTGTCTTCTTTTCTTAATCTTTCAGCTGTTTGAACTTCAAGCTTTGCTACAGTGATGCTTGAAGAGTTTCTCAGTTAAGTTTCCTATTGTCATCTTATAATGGTTCATTATTTGCTTCATTTATCTAGGCTTCCTCTTCTGCATTTCATGTGTTGGCTACATGGAGTCTTCGACATAGTACTATAATGAGTTGCTACCCATAAGATGATATACTTAAGAACAGTCATAGTGCGTTATTTGCTTCTTATGGTTCATCAAAGAAAAAAAAAAGGACATCCTTTTGGAACTATAAATTTGAAAATAACATCTTATGCTAGCGACGTGAAGGTGGGATACTCTTTAGGAAATTGTTGGCAATACCTGGCTTTTCTTTTCCTGCAAACTGAATGCCTTAATAAACAATTTCAAGCTAGGTAAGGCTTAAGCTTTGATTTGGGTGGTAAAGAGATCGGTTTGAATATTATCAAGCAAATGATTGAAACCAGAGAATTGAATTTGTAGAGTACGTGTTGCTCATTTTGAGTTACAATTTTTTGTCAGCTGCATCTGCAGAATATTAACTTTTGATTCCATTTTGTTTTACAATCTTGCTATGTTATACAGGGTATGGATGATATGGTTGTACCACCATTGATGACTGATTTTGTGCACCGGGTTCTACCTGGGGCTGCAGTACATAAGCTCCCATTCGAGGGCCATTTCACATATTTCTATTTTTGCGATGAATGTCACAGACAGATATTCACTACACTTTTTGGGATCCCACAAGGCCCGGTAAACAATACCACAGAAGTCATAGATCAAACTCCATATGAAGATTGTACGAATGTTCAAGAGGCGGATGAAGAGGAGCAACAAGTAGCTCAAACTTCATTAGAGGCTGATATTGAGGAGCGTGAAGAAGTAACCCGTACCACAGACAAAGACGAGGCTTTTCAATTATAATCTAGGAAGCTAAAAATGTACATAGCATCTCCAAGGGGTGAAAAGTTTTAGAAAACCATATCATATGTTTTGTTTTTGTCTTTTGAATCATTTTGGGAAGCTTTGGGCTTGGAGTTAGATATGCTGGGGAAGGCTGGGCCAGATGAAAATATACACAAAATAAAGTAAGTCATGATTTTTCAATTTGTTCTTGCTAAATCAGCTTGAAAACTATATATTCTATATACACATTACATTATCATTTGGATGATTTCTTAGTACATTTCCATTTTGATTTTATTTGTGTGTAATCACTAACCTTAGAGAAAAATGCCAAGAACCTTGGTATTCGATTCTATCACTGAAATTCAGTTCATCTAAAAATTGATTTTTTTTTACCAAATTGGCTTATAAGTTAATAACTTAAATTTACTTCTAATTTAGTCTCACATTTGAAAAAAATAAATAAATGTAACATTATTAATAATTATTAATTAAGTATAATATGAACTATCAAGAGATATTTAAAATATTTTGTTTCAAAGTTCACTGAAAATGCAATTCTTTTTTTTTCCTCAATATTCTCACTAATTTGTCAAATAGAAAATAATGAACTAATTTGATTATAAAGTTAATTTTGAGAAAGATATAAACATTACATTCCATTGATCCACCGAAATTCATTAGGTTATTTCGAGTATGATTCTCATTCTTATGTAGTATTTGTGCAAAAATTAGGCTAAAATATTACTTAAACACATTCTTCACTTTTTGTGTATAATTTTCTTTTTAATATTATTAACCTGCAAAATCCCTTGAAAAAAGAAAAGCACGTATTGTTGTTTTCAATGTTGATTTTGTTTACTTTTTTATTTTATTTTTGTCCTTGTTGACAAATTAATTAATATGTACTTTGTAAAAGATGAATAGTTAATTAGCTGAAAAATCTGCAAACAATACATAGTTGAACAAAAATAAAATCATATTGTGGAGCTTGATATATATATATATATATATATATATATATATATATATATATATATATATATATATATATATATAATAAAATAATATATATAATATTTTTTTATTAATTTAATCTATATAAATTCGGTTTATGCAATAATTTCTCCATCTAATAGAACTCGTGATCCTTTCACGCTACAAAAAAATCAGTCACTGAGAGGCAGATAGCAAATTAAAAGAAAGACACAATCACAATTGAACGGGCAAATACTAGAGTTAAGCAACATTGATATAACTTTTTTTCTTTTTGAGGAAACTATTAATATAAATGATATAAAGTAGAAACTCCATTCACTAGATCAAACAGTTCTATTCCTAAGGAGACGAGGATTTTTTGAGCCATCACCTTGTACAGCCAATTTCCAATCTTTATGAACATCAATCTTTCCCAGGCGAAGGGCGTTTACTTGTACATTGGCATTCTGGCAGCATGAAATCTCTTCAGATGGCAATTTCAGAAGCCAGGTGAGATCACAAACTTCAGCTCTGTACAACAATATGATTGCTGTTGAAAACACAAGTAGAATCATCCATGGAGCTGTCGCAATAACGCTGCTGGAGATTGCGAAAATCTTGGCATAGACAGCTGTTTGAGTATTGGCGGTGGCTAGCCGGAATACAAGTATGCCGGCGATGGTGATCCACAAGGAATGGATGAGGATCGACCGCAGCCTTAAGCTTTTCTTGCTTGGCCTTTTTAGCTGCATGCTCGAGTTTTTAACACAGAAATTAGGGCGAATGTTTGAGTTCCAAAGTAAGCTGACTTTGGATATGAAATCTATATCTGTGTTTTTTTAAAATGTTTTGAAATTTCTTCTTATCCATTAACAAGTCGAGTTAATAAATTTTGATTTTTCTCAAATGAAATTTTTGTAGTTAAAATACAAGATATTAAGAAAAACAGAAGATAAAAAATAAACGTAAATTAGAATTATTTCATGATAAAAATAAAAGTGGAAATTTATTTTGATGACATGTAATTTTTGCATAAAACAGAAAATATTATTTAATAAAGTGAGGTGAATATGGTTAGAAAAGTAGATGAACAATGAAGGCTTTGATATAATATTTTGATGGTAAATTATCACTTTCCTTAAGTGAATTTGCACCCATTATATTGTTGGATGAGTTTGATAGCAATTCTCTCTAGGATAATCAAAATAAACTTGAGTTTAATGGCAGCCCTACCAATTAAACACATCCAAGAATAATTAGAGAATATTAATTGATTGTATGGATGCAAAAAAGAGGTTAGAACAAGAAAAATTGGTAACCAACACAAATTCTGGTGTTAAACACCTATTTATAATGTCTTGACACTTGTTTAGATCAGTCACAGCTTTTAAAAATTGAGTAAAATATTTAATATTAAATAACCACTCTTTAGTGATTATAGCAAAATCGCGACCGTGCTTTGAATATCGTGATCGCAATATTCATAAAACTAGTCGTTAACAACAATTATATGAAATTTCACAATAGCGCTCTCCATATATCCACCATGACATGTGGCATTTCAAAAACAATATTGTTAACAATATTTTGTACAAATGTGATATTGCCCTTGAACATCTTGTCATAACCAAACCAACCTTTTAGCGATTGTACTTTATTGTACATCAAAATCCTTTAGATACAGAATAGTTTGCGGTCATAATCATGACTACAAAATCTATCACTAAATGCATTCCGCGACTGCTATTTTAAATAGCGACTGCAAAATTCAAAAATTAATTAATATTTAATAACATTAATTAATTTCTAGATTAGTGTCCAAGTGTCATCTTTTGACCATTTTAATAACTATTAATTTTGAAGGTTTCTTCAAATTTTCACCTTTAATTCAAAATAGATTGATGTGGCGCTCATCATAAACTTTTGTATATCCTTTATGGGATAGTTTGAATCAATGATCTATGCATTTAAACTTATCACTAACTATATTTCACAATTTTCCACTTAAATAGTGATAAATATAATTAAACTTTTAAAGATTTATGTATTTAGAAGGTGTCTTTCGATTTAAACCTCCAATTAGTATAAATCATTCAAAACCATATCGAAATCAAGCTTGTGATAAAACATTAAACTATGATATCTATGTGACAAGACTGGAATAATCTTACACACAAATCTTACTAATTTCTCTCATATCTTTATCATTAGCTTTAGCACCATATTATAGCCTTTGTTCCACCTTTTGGATTCATGATAAGAATTTCAATCTCTAAATTATTGATAGAAGCAACACCACTCCTAGTGTTCATATAGGTGAAGACTCTTCGAAGTTTTTTTTTTTTTGAAATTTCCTTATTCAAAATCGAACAAATGTCTTCATTAAGAATATTTTATATATTCAACCTCATTTTTATAAGTACTACATACTAGAATTTGCTACATGTACTAATAACTTATTGTTACCATTTGAACTTTTCAATTTTTTTTATCAATGAGAGAGGTAAGGTTCCTATTATTAGTAACAAATCAAAGTGGTATTAGACTCATTGCATTCGTAGTACTTTTTATCATGTCCCTCAAAAATGCTTTTGTTAATAGGTTAGCTAAATTATTGTTTGACCTTACATAGACAACTATAATTATCCGTCTGATATAAGTTGTCTTATATACTCATATCTCAAAGTTATATGTCTAGATTTTCCATTGTAAATTTTGTTAAAAGCCCTAAACATAGTCACTTGGCTATCACAATGCAAAGAAATTGTTGCATCAATTATGGCCACAACTATATATCTAGCAATAAGTTTCTCAGTCATTCGGCCTCTTTGTATGTCGCCACCAAAGCTATATACTTTGATTCCATAATAGAATGAGTTATACATATTTTTTTTATTGGAAACCATAAAATAATGCCTCCTCCTAATGTGAATATCCAATCACATGTTGAATTTTTATCACAAACACTAGGCATCCAACTAGCATAAAATTAAAGGAAATTTGTTATAAAATAATGTCAATGATACAATCCTTTTAAGATATGTAAAAACTCTAGCTATTGTTTTCTGATTGTAATATCCTCGACTTTCCTCATATACATTTCTACATGTATTTCATTTGGGCATATGTATTTTGCATATACTTCACTTGAGTATGTGCATTCCATATATATTTTCATAGGGACAAGTTCGTGACACGCATTAGCTATGTGTCTAAGTATTTTGCAATTGTATCAAGTTATACGTGTCCTTTTTATAATTTAGTTGAGGATGACATGAAATTAAAATCTTCGATTGTAACATCCTCGACTTTCTCCATATACATTTCTACATGTATCTCATTTTGACATATGTATTTTGCATATACTTTACTTGAACACGTGTATTCTATATATATTTTTATAGGGATAAGTTCGTGACACGCATTAGCTACGTGTCTAAGTATTTTGTAATTGTATTAAGTTACACGTGTTCTTTTTATAATTTAGTTGAGGATGACATGAAATTAAAATTTAAGTAAGTAAAATGACTATATCGAAATATTAGAAATATGACATAATTAATTTAGTTAAATTGAACCAAAGGATTAAGTTATATTTTTGTGTTGATTAGTGGAATTAGATATAATTATTATTATTATTATTATTATTATTATTATTATTATTATTATTATTATTATTATTATTATTATAATAGTAGTAGTAGTAGCAGCAATAGTAGTAGTAGTAGCAACAATAGTAGCAGTAGTAGTAAAAGATAAAGAAAAGGAAAGAAGTAGCAATCAAAAAAAAAGGAAAGGAAAGAATTGATAAAAGGTGGGTGGTGGAGCTTGTCTCTTTTAAGCCAACTTTTTGTTTTATCAATGTTGCACTCTTCCTTTCTCCAGCCCCGTTTTCTCTTCTTTTTCCACCTTTTCGGCCTTCTTTTCTTCCTTATTTCATTTAAGTTTTGCATCAACTTCAACTTTGACAAGTTTATTTTTGGTGAGTAATCATTTTTCATAGTGTTAATATTGATTTAAGCTGTTAATGGTTCATAAACAGGTAGTGTTTTAAACCACGATTTTGATAATCATAGATATAGAATTTAAAGAAGTTTTAAAAGTTCTAGATTTATGTCTTAGGTTTATGGATATTAAATAGTTTTCCAAGATTTTGTGTATATGAAAAGATATTAGCATCAAAGTAAAACTGGTTCGGATATGAACCCTAGTTGAGTCACCAACTATGTTCACTTGATTTGGATATGATAGAGCCCATATTTAAAGTATCTCAAAATATGAAGTTGTAGATACATGTGTTATATATCTATATAACACATTTTAGGCTCATATGTGTTTTTGATGTTGAGTTATAGTCAAGATAACCATGACTATGCCATAATGGCTTCGTGCCCTGGGCAGGTCCAGCAAATTGTTTGGTCATTTTAAGTTTTTTATAAACTGAATTTGAAATTTATCAAAATGTAAAAGTTATATTCTTATGTCTTAGATAAATTATGGTAAAAATATCACCTTAATATGTTATGTATAGTGTGAGATATAACCTTTATAATCCATATTAGTCCAGAAGTCAACTATGTTCTGGACCAATGAAATGTTTCTTATAATTTGAGAACTTTAGAGACATAATTGATAAAATTTGTAAATATAAAAAAAATATTCCATTTTATCCTATCTAATTTTCTATAAAATTTCACCATAATATGACATAAATAATGTAAGATATGAAGGACTAAAATCGGTACTCTAAAACTGCCTAAAGGCAGAAAATAAGGTAGGAAACAGAACACAATTAGAAATTCTACCAAAAATTGTACAAAACTCCAAATTTTCTGAAATTTGAATATGTTATATAATATATGTTAAATTTAATTAGAAACAAGAATCAAATAAATTTGACAAATTTGAAAAAAAATTATAGGCTAATTAGTTCCATAAGGTCACACTACCTCATAGAAAAAATCCTAACTATCTATATGAACTATGCATATTAATTTGTTTAAGACATATTAATTTTCTCTAGTCATGAGTTAATCAATTATATTTTCGTATTTGGCTCATAACAAATTAGAGACCCACAAGGAGAGGATAGACATTAAGTTAATAGTCGAAATCAAAGGAGAAATGTGAGTTTAATTATCAAATAATTTATTTAGTGCACTTAGACATTGCTTGCTATGTGAAATGTGAATTGATTTATGGTTATGTGATTCATATGATTGTCATGACTTGACCGACATAATGATTAATGAATGCTTAGGTACAAATGCATATGCATAAGGACTTAAAAAGATATTGTGACTACTTAATCGACATTTTAATTCAAAAGAGGAGGCCTATACCCCAATAAATGTGCAAATGAAACAAGTGATCAAGCTAGTTAACAAATACAAGTGTTCACATGACAAATATTTATATGGAAACTCGGAGCAATGTTCATTTAACTTGGTCATAACAAAATGAAATGAGCAATGCATTAGCATAAGCAAAGAATAATGATCATATGCTTTAATTTTACTAGTAACTATATGATATTGGTGAAGGAAATGGAATACGTGGTATGCATTAGATTTGTAATTTGTTATTATGAGTTGTTTGGTACTCTAGAGCTCACTCGATGATTATTCTCACTGAGCCGCAACTTATCAATTTGTATTATTTTTCAGGTAGAGAAGAGTAATAGCTCATTTTGAGTGACATATAAAAGACATGGAACACAAGTTAATGGTCAATCCTCACCACTCTCTCTCCTTACATTTCACACAAATATGCAATCATACATTTATAATTTAGGGGATACATGTTTGCATGTATATAATCACTTGGAGTTTGTACTAAGATATGTAAATGGATGAACCTCGTAATCCTTATAATGTAAAGTTTAAGTTTTATTATATATGATATATTATGTTGCGATGAAAACTTCAATATTGATTTGCAAATTCATTGAGTGATATTACAGGATATGGTAAAAAAAATGTATACTATCAATGTTAACAAGATTTTATGTCTTACTAGTATGTCATATATGATTAATTGACATAGGGATAGATTGTACTTAAATGTATGAGGTATGATGTTACATTTTTGGTATCAGAACAAGGATAGGTTCCATAGGAACATGCATATGCATATGAGCATGGTAACATATGCATCATATTTTTTGAACATTATGTAGTGACACAATTCTATGAATTTAGGGTCATCATAAGACATAATTCACCAAGGAGAAAGAGGTCAGACAAAATGCATTCTCATAGGTATCACCTTATTTGCATAGAGATTAACCAGCAATAGGAGCTAGAGCTCTAGCGCATGCATCACAATCATCACATGCAGAAGTGCCCTATGAAAACCCAGAATAGAAAGTACAAAGGCCTGAAATATATAGGAAAAGATGTTATGACAAGCTGAAAAGACAAGGTGCAGTTGATTTCAATGACATAACAAACCCAATAGAAGCTGAGACATGGCAGAGAATGACACAAAGGATATTGAACATCATGATGTGTACTCCATATGAGAAATTTAATTATTCAGTATTTTTGCTTCAATGTAATGCCTATGAATGGTGGGAGATAGTCCTAGATAGTGATGCACAACCTCCAGTTTTAACATGGAATGATTTCCTCTGGGAATTTCAAAATAATTATATGTCTGAAGCATATAAGGATGAGAAGAGAAAGGAATTCCTAAATCTAAAACAGGGGAGCATGTCTGTTACTGAGTTTGAGGTGTAGTTTAATAAACTTTCCCACTATACTGCTTTTATGGTCTCTACTGACAGAGACAAATGTAAAAGTTTGAGATGAACCTCAAATATGAGATCAAAAATAGAATCACAACTACTAATCTAGACAACTATACTAGACTCAGAGCTACAATAATTAAAGCTGAAAAGTTAATGAAAGAAGCTAGAAAACAATAATTCAAAAAGGCAGCATATGAATTTTCTGAAGAGCCTATTAGAAGACAAAGAAAGAAAGATAGATATATGTTAGCACAATCTGGTAACAAATGTGGATACTCAAGCTCTAGAGGTCGTGTCATGACTTTATTTTACCCGGGTAGAGGATAGAGCCAATATGCAGAACAAAGGCCTACCTATACTCATTGTGGGACTTGCCTTAAGGTAATGCCTATGAATGGTGGAAGACAGTCCCAGATAGTGATGCACAACCTCCAATTCTGACATGTAATGATTTCCTTCGGGAATTTCAGAATAATTATATGCTTGAGGCATATAAGGATGAGAAGAGAAAGGAATTCCTAAATCTAAAATAAGGGAACATGTCTATTGCTAAGTATGAGGTGCAGTTTAACAAACTTTCTCGTTATATCGTTTTTATGGTCTATACTAAAAGAGACAAATGCTAAAAATTTAAAGAGGGTCTTAAATATGAGATCGGAAATAGAATCACAACTACTGATCTATACAATTATACCAGACTCAGAGTTGCAACAATTAGAGCTGAAAGATTAATGAAAGAAGTTGGAGAACAACAATTCAAAAAGGCAACACAAGAGTTTTCTGGAGAGTTTAGCAGAAGATAAAGAAAGAGAAGTAGATATATGCCAGTACAATCTGGTAACAGAGGTGGATACTCGAGCTCCAAAGGTAGTGCTATGACTTTTTTTTTACCCAGGTAGAGGACAAAGATAATATGCAGAACAGAGGCCTACATGTACTCATTATGGTAGACAACATATAGGTGAATGTAAAAGGCTCACAAAAGCATGTTATTTCTGTGGGTCATTGGATCACATGTATAGGGACCATCTGGAAAGGGCTAAATTAGTAGAGACCAGTAGAGGCAAAGGGTTATCAGAGATGATAGTTGAGGCATTAATGGTTAACCTTACCAGTGGAACACAAGGCAGAGGTAGAGGCAGAATTGGTATAGCAAGCAGATGAGTGACTAGATCTGAAGGTCATAGTTTTAGACCCCCTACACAGGCTAGGGTGTTTGCCATGACTAGGCAAGAGGCAGTTAATGCTCCCGAAGTAGTCACTGGTAATATTTATATCTATGATATATTAGCATATGCATTGATTGACTTTAGTTCCATGCATTCATTTATATCATTGCATATGACATCCAAATTACATCAAAAGTATAAGCCTTTGGGGATTGAGATAAATGTGAGTACTCCAATGGGAATAGTAGTAGTTGTGAATAATGTCTATTGTGATTGCTTGATATGCATTGATAAAGTTGAATTGATAGCTAATCTGATCTTATTGCCACTATATGAATTTGATGTGATATTGGAAATGGATTGGTTAACTAAACATCATGTAATAGTGAATTATTTTACTAAGGA
This sequence comes from Triadica sebifera, assembly GCA_023653625.1. Lineage (NCBI taxonomy): Eukaryota > Viridiplantae > Streptophyta > Magnoliopsida > Malpighiales > Euphorbiaceae > Triadica > Triadica sebifera. The sequence goes on from CM042892.1 coordinate 7,614,042, forward strand.
AGTAATTTTGGAATCACCGAACCAACCAAGGGTTGTACTTCTAGGTGAGTTATACTTCTAGGTGAAAGAAAACTTGTGCCTACATGTTTAATCTCAACTGTAAAGGCATTCTAAATGATCAAAGGAGGATGAGAAACATATTCGACATATGTGGCTAATATTAGAACCACTAATTGCTTGCTTGAAAATATATCAATGGTGAGGAAATTTTTTGATGTATTTCCAAATGATATACTTGGTTTACCACCTGATAGAGAAATAAAATTTATTATTGAACTGGTACTAGAGACAAAACCAATATTAATGTCACCTTACAGAATGTCTCCAGTTGAGTTAAAAGAATTGAAGGCCCAATTGCAGGAATTGTTTAATAAAGGGTATATCAGACCTAGTGTATCGCCATGGGGAGTTCCAGTATTATTTGTTAAAAAGAAAGATCGAACAATGAGATTGTACATTGATTATAAGCAACTAAACAAAATAATAGTCAAGAACAAATATCCATTACCTATAATAGATGATTTGTTTGACCAGTTGTATGGAGCCCAGATATTTTCCAAGATTAACTTGAAATTAGGCTATTACCAACTAAATGTAGTAGAGGTAGATGTTCTAAAAATTTCCTTTCAAACCAGGTATGGACATTATGAATTCTTAATAATGCCATTTGGGTTGACTAATGCTCCAGTTGCATTTATGGCATTAATAAATAAAGTGTTTCAACCATATCTGGACAAGTTTGTAATAGTATTTATTGATGACATATTGGTGTACTCTAAGAATAGATAAGAACATAAACAACATTTAAGAATTGTGTTGCAAATTTTAAGGGAGAAACAATTATATGCTAAACTGAGTAAATGTGAATTCTGGTTAGATCATTTGTTGTTTCTTGGACATGTGGTATCGGGCAAGGGCATAGAAGTAAACCCAAAAAAATAGAGGCCATGGTAAATTGGGAAGCCTCTAAAAATATTTTAGAAGTGCATAGTTTTCTAGATTTAGCAGGATACTACTACAAATTTATTGATGGATTCTCCTTGATTACTAGCCCTTTGACTAAATTGCTAAGCAAGAATATGCCTTTCAAATAGGCTCCAGAATGTTAAAGGATTTTCGATGAGCTAAAACACAAGTTAACCACTACACCAATGTTAGTTATTCCTATAAGTACATAAGGATTTACAGTATATAGTGATGTTTCTCATCAAGGCTTGGGATGTGTGCTGATGCAGTATGGTAAGGAGATAGCTTATGCATCCAGATAGTTGAGATCACATGAGACCTCATATCCAGTGCATGATTTGGAATTGGTTGCAGTTGTATTTGCATTGAAGATTTAGAGGCATTGCCTGTATGGTGAGACATTCCAAATCTTCACAAACCATAAGAGTTTGGGTTATTTGCTGACACAAAAAGAGTTAAACATGAGACATAGATGATGGTTGGAGCTATTAAAAGATTATAGCTGCACAATTGAATACCATCATGGAAAAGCCAATGTGGTAGTAGATGCATTGAGTAGAAAGTCCAGTAGCAGTGTAGCTCACTTACAAGCATCTTCTTTTCCATATTTGATTCAATTACAGTCTATGAATGTTGAATTGAATATGCATGATGGTGAATCACTGATTGGTACTCTTCAGGTTAGACTTATGCTAAAAGAAAATATCAAAGAAGCACAGGGCAAGAATCCTCAATTGTGTGAGAAAATTTTATCCTTAAAGCAAGGAAATAGTACAGAGTTTCATTTACAAGAGGATACATTGATGTTAAAGTCACGTATATGTGTTCCAGATACTGAAAATTTATGCTAGGAAATAATGGAGAAGGCACATAATGCACTCTATGCAATGCACTTAGAGACGACCAAGATATATAAGAATTTTAGACCTCATTACTGGTGGCTAAGAATGAAAAAAGACATAGCAGAATATATTTCTAAATGCATAACATGTCAGCAGATTAATATTGAACACTAGGCACTAGTTAGTAAACTACATCCATTGCCAGTGTTAGAATGGATATGAGAGAAAATAACGATGGATTTTATTTATGGATTGCCAAGAACTCCATGGAAAAATGATGCAATATGGGTAATTGTTGATAGATTAACCAAGTCAACACACTTTCTACCTATCAGATGGGGGTTTACACTTGAGAGTTTGGCAAAATTATATGTGAATGAGATAATCAAATTATATAGTATTCTAGTGTTCATTGTGTCTGATAGAGATCCACGGTTTACTTCATGTTTTTAGGTAAGTTTGCAAGATACATTGGGAATAAAATTGAACTTTAGCACTACATTCCACTCACAAACTGACGGACAATCAGAGAGGACTATACAAACATTGAAAGAAATGCTTAGGGCATGTTCTATGGAATTCAGAGAAGCTTGGGATGAATATATAGCTTTGATAGAATTTGCATACAATAAACAGTATCATAGTAGTATCCATATGGCACCATATGAGGCATTGTATGGTAGAAAATGCAGAAGCCATATCATTTGGGATGAAAAAGGAGCATGTACATTAGAAGGACCAGAGATAGTACAAGATACAATGAATAAGATCAAGATTGTCAAGAACATACTAAAGGCAGCACTATATAGACAAAAGAGTTATTGTAATTAGTATAGAAGGGAAATGGAATACGAGTTAGGTGAAAAAAGGTATTTCTATGAGTATCTCTATGGAAAGGTGCAATCCAATTTGGCAAGAAAGGTAAATTTAGCCCAAAGTACATAGAGCCTTATGAAATTCTTGAGAAGGTTGGTCCATTGGCATACAGGTTGACTTTACCACCAGAGATGACTCAGATTCATAATGTGTTTCATGTGAGCATGCTTAGAAGGTACAGGTTAGATCCTACATATGTACTTAAATATCAAACCATCAAGATTGCAGATGACATGAGTTATATCGAAGAACTAGTGGAAATCATTAGATACAAGACTAAACAATTAAGAAACCGAGAATATATTTAGTTAAGGTATTATAGAGAAACCATTGACAAGAGGCAACATAGGAAATAAAAAAAAATATGAAAAGGAAATATCCACATATATTCCCAAGTATTAAATTTCGAGGACGAAATTTTTAAAAAGAGTGGAAATTGTAACATCCTTGACTTTTTCCGTATGCATTTCTACATGTATCTCATTTGGGCATATGCATTTTGCATATAATTCACTTGAACACATGCATTCCATATGTATTTTTATAGGGACAAGTTCGTGACACGCATTAACTACGTGTCTAAGTATTTTGCAATTGTATTGAGTTACACATATCAATTTTATAATTTAGTTGAGGATGACATGAAATTAAAATTTAAGTAAAATGACTATATCGAAATATTAGAAATATGACATAGTTAATTTACTTAAATTGAACCAAATGATTAAATTGTATTTTTATATTGATTAGTGGAATTAGATAATAATAATAATAATAATAATAATAGTAGTAGTAGTAGTAGTAGTAGTAGTAGTAGTAGTAGTAGTAGTAGTAGTAGTAGTAGTAGTAGTAGTAGTAGTAATAGTAATAATAATAGTAGTAGTAGTAGTAGTAGTAGTAGTAGTAGTAGTAGTAGTAGCTGCAGCAGCAGTAGCAGCAGCAGCAGCAGCAGCAGCAGTAGTAGTAGTAGTAGTAGTAAAAGATAAAGAAAAGGAAAGAAGTAGCAATCAAAAAAAGGGAAAGGAAGGAATGGATAAAAGGTGGGTGGTGGAGCTTGTCTCTTTTAAGCCAACATTTTATTATGTCCATTGCACTCTTCCTTTCTCTAGCCCTGTTTTCTCTTCTTCTTCCACCATTTTAGCCTTCTTTTCTTTGTTATTTTATTTAAGTTTTGTATCAACTTCATCCTTGACAAGTTTATTTTTGGTGAGTAATCATTTCTCATAGTGTTAATCTTGATTTGAGCTGTTTATGGTTTATAAACAGGTAGTGTTTTAAACCACGATTTTAATAATCATAGAGATAGAATTTAAAGAAGTTTCAAACATAAAAGTTATAGATTTATGTCTTAATTTTATGGATATATAAATATTTTTCAATATTTAGCATATATGAAAAATATTAGCATCAAAGTAAAACTGGTGTAGGTGTGAATCCTAGTTGAGCCATCAACTGTGTGTCAGGTGTTTTGAATATGATAGAGCCCATAATTGAAGTATCTCAAAACATGAAAGTTGTATATACATGTGTTATATATCTGTATAACAAATTTCAGGTTCATATATATTGTGGATGTTGAGTTATAGTCAAGATAACCATGACTATTCTATAATGGCTTAGTGCCCTGGGCAGGTCTAGCAACTTATTTAGTTATTTTGAGATTCTTATAGACCGAATTTGCAATTTTTATAGTATTATGTCTTAGCTAAATTTTAGTAAAAATATCACCTTAATATGTTATGTATAGTGTGATATATGACCTTTATAAACTATACTGGTCCGGAAGCCAATTATGTTCAGGACCAGTGTAATGTTTTTTTTATAATTTGAGGATATTAGAGACATAACTGATAAAAAAAATTTAAACATGGAAAATATTCCATTTTAACCTATATAAGTGTCTATAAAGTTTCACTATAATATGACATACATAATGTAATATATGAAGGACCAAAGTCAGTACCCTATAACTGCCTAAGGGCAGGAAATAGAATACAATTAGACTAAAATTTGAATATGTTATATAATTATATATTAAATTTAATTAGAAATAATAATCAAATAAATTGGACAAGTGTGGAAAAATTTATAGGTTATTTAATCCCATAAGGTCACACTGCCTCATCAAAAAAATCCTAACTATCTATATGAACTATGCACATTAATTTTTTTTTAAGTCATATTAAGTTTTAGTCATGAGTTAATCAATTATATTTCCATATTAGGCTCACAACAAATTGGAGACCCATAAGGAGGGGAAAGACAAAAAGTTAAGGGTCAGAATCAAAGCTAAAAGGTAAGTTTAACTATCAAATGATTTCTTTAGTGCACATAGAAATTGCTTGCTATGTGAAATGTGAATTGATTTATGGTTATGTGATTCAAATGATTGTCATGACTTGACCTTGATAATGAGATGATGAATAATTTATGACATAGGTGATATATATAAGTGGTATATGTATGATATATTTGAGGTATATGTATGACATACGTTATGTATGTATGGTATATGTATAGTATATGCGAGGTATATGCGTGACATATGAGGTATATATGTGGTATATGTATAGTATATGTAATAAAAATGTGGTATGCGAGGTATGTGCGTGGCATATGGTTGATGAATGCTTAGTTACAAATGCATATGCATAGGGACTTAAAAATACATTGTGATTAGTTAATCAACATTGTAATTAAAAAGAAGAGGCCTATGGCCCAACAAATGTGCAAATGAAACAAATGATCAAGCTAGCTAGAAAATGCAAATGCAAATGCAAATGTTCACATGGCAAATGTTCGCATAGAAACATAGGGCAATGTTCGTTTAACTTAGAAGATATTTTGGTAATAGAGAGATGAGTATATGATTAAGAGTAGTAGTATGTATGAAAGAGGTTTTAAAAGGAATAATCATAGATATGTATGTGGGAATGTCACAGGATTCACGTTTGTGGATGGGTTGTCACAGTTGTAAATATTATTGCTTAAAGTTCACGTTCGTAGATGGTTTGTTACGACCATGAATAGCATGGTTTAAGTATTCACACTCGTGAATTCGTTTGTTATGATTGTGAATATATAATTAACACGCGTAAATATTGATTCATGACTATGAATGATGGTCAATTAGGAGTAGATGAGATAGACACAATTTCTTTCTCTTTCATGCCTCTTGTTTACCACAGACCTACTCCCCACACCCTATAACCCATCATTACACACCAAATATTTTACTTCCATCTTCTTCATCTCATCTTCTATAATCACAAGTTCCATTATTAAATCTTTGAAGAAAGTTAGAAATCAAAAGGGAAAGAAGAGTATTCTTGAGAAGTTGGGTTATGTTGTGTTAGATTAGTTCTTATGACCAATTTTCGATTTTTGTGATCTAAATAAGGTGTTTTTACATATTTAAGAGCTACTAGAGAACTTAGAAACACACACCAAGTGGATAGGCAAGCAAGAAGAAGTTTGAAGGATTAATGCTCCATTTTTGTTAAGGCATATACATAATAATATTTAAAGTTTATTAATGCATTTGTGTATTTAGTGTGCCTTAAATGCATTCTAAAGGACTGTTGATATGGTTAATGACATGGTTTTTGGGCTATTTAGGATATTAATGCAATTTGGAGCTTTAAATGCTATGTTAAGGTATATGGTTAGTTTGGAATGTCTAATGCCATTATTTGATATATTAATAAGCTTAATTTGTATTGTTGGCATGATATTGTTATGGTTTGTGTAATGGATTGTTAATAGGTGTAATTGACATTGGTCAATCTTAGAAATTAACATGTGGAACGAGTATGCTTTGTTTTTGGCATGAAATCTATAAAAAAATTTAAATTCATGACCATAAATCTATGGTTCACGTAGATATGTCCGATTGGGCCCATGGAACCGGCCCGGTTCAATTTGGACCGGACCGGACTAGGTCAGTTTTGAGCCTAACTTGAACTGTGACTTGGTAGGGAAAGGATCTGGTCCAAGCGGTTCCTAATTCCAATATGAAAAAATTCAAAATAAAAAAAAAGCCAACAACGACCGTTGTTCCCCCTTGGGTCCTCCATGTGCAGCACAGCACAAGTACAATTTGTACACTTTTTAATAATTAAATATATTAAAATATAAATATAATAAAAAGAAAAAAATATCTCTTATAACATAAAATATTATTTTGTTATCTCTTAAAAAAATATCTCTTATAACATAAAATATCCATGTTTGAATGATTATTTATGAAAGTATAAAATATTTATTTCCTTATTTTGTTAAATGACCATTCAATTTACAAATATCAGAAGGATTAATTCAAACAAATTAGTTTATCTTCATTCTTTGGAAATGGTTTATTAGTCATTTTTGCTTGTATGCATATTTCACATTTTTCAAAGTTTTCATTTGTACATGAGATTAGTCCATATTTTGATATAAATTTAATTGATCAAAAGTTCACATGTGATAAATGGGCATGCCATAAATTTAAAGGAGACTCAAGCAAGTCGCTAGAAACATCAATTTTATTAATACTTAATTTGAACATTGTCATCACAAGAATATCATTACCTATGAATACACCATTTTTTGACAATATTAATTTTTTAGCCTTTAGAACAACCTTTAATCTATTCTTTCATAGCATGCTTGCCGAAATCAAGTTCTTTCGTATATTTAGAATATGAAGAACATTCATTATAACTTTATTGTTCCTTTGCTAAGCACCTTATTTGTGTCGTCATTCTCCATTAAGACATTGTCATCCTTTCCTACTACTTCATATGTTTTGAACATATCTTTGTTATTGCAAACATGGACAGTTGCCCTAAAATTATACCACCAATCACTAGACTTTTATGTTATTATGATGTTGCATTCGGTAGTTTAGCAATCATGACAATAATATCGGTTAGACTTAGTGGATGTTCAATTCATTATAACTTTATTGTTCCTTTGCTAAGCACCTTAGTTGTGTCGTCATTCTCTATTAAGATCTTGTCATCCTTTCCTACCACTTCATATATTTTGAACATATCTTTGTTATTGCAAATATGGACGGTTGCCCTAAAATCATACCACCAGTCATTAGACTTTTCTATTGTTATCATGTTACATTCGGTAACCATACTAATTTTAAGTTTAGCAATCATAATAATAATATCGGTTAGACTTGGTGGATGTTCAATAATATTGGCCTTTTTTTGGCCAACATTGACAACAAGTCTTATTCTTCTTGTTATTTTCTGAGGAATCACTTGTAGTTTTTGAGAATTTTCTCCTGTTCCTTAAGTTTTTCTCTCATTTCTTTGTATTAGACTCAACATTATTCACTCCAAAACCAGATTCCAAAGCAAACTTCTTTTTGCAGTTGTGAGTTTCTACTTCAATACGAATATGCTTAATAATTCAGTCTATTATAAAATCTTTGAAAGTGTGCAAAAATTTCTTTCTACAGTCATTCCAAGTGGACGACAATTTTTCTATTATTGGCGGTACTTGAAGTTGATTTGACACTTTCACTTTTAGGTCCTTGCATCTTGACACTAAGATAAGTAATTCATCAATTTGATCCATAACTGGTTTATTATCAATCATTTGAAACTCAAAGAATTTCATATATGTAAATCTATTGTACCTTGTTTCTCGGATATGTATTTATTCTCAAGGGCATTCCATTTCTCTTGTGGGGATTTAATTGAGTGAAAGAGATCATATAACTAGTCAGAGAAAGCGTTGAGGATGTAACCTCTGCATTAAACTTCATCTTCTTCACGTTTTCTCCTTTATGCCTTGATCTTTTCACTTTTATCTTCTGTTGGTTCAAGAATTGTTGGAGCTTCTCCATCAACAAGAAAAAACAACTCCCAATTTAATAAGTAGAAAGTGCAACTTATCTTTCCATCTAGTGAAATTTGTCCCATCAAATCGACCTAATCTAAATGCATCATGCTAGAACATCTTGTTGAATACTGACTTTGATTCTGTAACCTCTATTATCAAGTCAAATTCCCTTAAAATTGTTAGAAAAGTAAATGAATAATAAAGCCTTTGATACAATATTTTGATCATGAATTATCACTCTCCTTAAGAGAATTTACCCACACTATATTGCTAGTTGGGTTTTGATAGTAAGTCCTTCCAGATAATTTAAAACAAACTTAAGTTTAATGGTATCAATACTAATTAAACTCACCCAAGAATAGTTAGAGATTTTTATTTTGTTGTATGAATGCAAAAGAGAGGCTAGAACAAGAAAAATTGGTAACCAATAGGAATTCTAGTGTTAAACACCATGTGTATAGTGTTTTAGCATATGTTCAGGTCAATCAACATTTTTAAAAATTGAATAAAATGATTAGTGAATGTTAAATTCCACTTATTAGCCATTATAGCAAAATTGTGACTACACTTTGAATATTGCGATTGTGATCTTCATAAAACTAGTCATTAATGATAGTTATATAAAATATTGCAACCCCACTTTCCATATCGCGACGGCGATATGTAAGATTTCAAGAACAATATTATTCACGACGTTTTTTACGATTGTGCTATTGCTTGTAAATATCTTATCGTGACCACACCAATCTTTTAGTGACCACACTTTATTATTCATCAAAAACCATTAGAAACATAATGGTTTGTGGTCATAATCGTGACCGCGAAACCTGTCATTGAATGCATTATGTGACCACTATTTTAAATAGCGACCGCAAAATTCAAAAATTAATTAATATTTAATAATAATAATAATAATTAATTTCCATATTAGTGCCCAAATGCCATCTTTTAACCATTTTAATAATTATCAATTTTGGAAGTTTTCCTCCGAAATTTTTACCTTTAATTCAAGATAAATAGATGTGGCACTCATTATAAACCTTTGTATATCTCGCTTCTTTTCCATGTGAGATAGTTTGAATCAATGATTTATGCATTTAAACTTATCACTTACTATATTTCAATAAAGATGGTAAAAGAATTAATGAATATAAATAATTGTATTTATGTTTAAGTAGAATAAGCATATGATCAAATTAATATTCACTAATTAATATATCATTGTTCAGCTAAAAATAATAATTTATGAAATTAAAGAGAATAATAAATTTTATTAAGAAATTGATATATTAATTTAAATTTAAATTAAATTTCTATGATCGTATTATTCTGTTAAAATTTTTTTTATTTGTTTACTTTGTTCTTCTTTATTTTTGTTTATCGAAAGATATAAATGAGCTCTTTATGTTGTATAATTTATTTATTGATATTAAATTTATTTATGAATATTAAGATTAAATGTTATTAAAATGAAATGTTTGAATTTTTTTATTGAATTTTTGACAAACTTAGTTTAATAGTTATTTAGTTAAAAATCAATAATTGTACCGAAAAACTGAATATATTACACTAGCTAACCACTTTCAAAATAGACTAATTAATAGTTAGAAATTGCATAAATTATTCATTATGTTCATATTACTAGATCAAAATATAGTATATCAATATTTTACATTATAGCATTATAATTTATAATTTAATCAATTGAATTAATTTTAGTTTAATTAATCAATTGGAGTTCAACTAATCAATTAATCTCAAATTAATAATTTAAATTCAATTAATCCATTTCAATTTAAATACTTAATCAATTATAATTTAATTAATCAATTAAACTCCAATTTAATCAGTTCAAATTCAGTTAATCAATTTCAATTTAATTAATTAAAGTTAAATTTAATTAAGAAAATCAATTTAAGTTTAATTAATGTATTTTAATTTAATCAATTTAAGATCTTGACTAATTTCAACTTAATTAATCTAACCAATTAAATCCAAAATTAATCCACTTAATATCAATTATTCAACTGAATTAACTTAAATTTAATCTAATCAATTTAAGTTCAATATTTAATTGATTCCAATTTAATTAATTTAATTAGTGGAACCCTATGTGATATAAGTATATTATAAATTTATAACTATATAAGTATTATTATTACTACATAAATTTTTTTAATTATAATATGGCTAAGCTTGAGCTCACAAATTAATGATATTTTACAAATAAAAAATAAAAAAAATTAATTTCTATGACTTTAGAATTTATTTAAAAAAACGAGTCATAGGTTGGGTTTGATTCTGAGTTAGAAGTGCTTTTCCAAACGAATTCGAATCAATTCTCAAGATTGGTAAAAAATTATCAAGTCTACTATATGATCATATATGATCTAGATATAATAGATTCCTGTAATGGTGCTTAAAATTAAAAAAAAAAAATTGAGCGATGCAATACAAAACAATTTGATATAAAATTTAATTTTTTTTATTGCTAACTGCATATTTATTTATTAATTTTATCTTAATTGACCAAACAATGGTAGAACTATGTTTTATTATCCCAATATTCAACGTATTAACGATATTTACTATTTCATACATTAATATAAATTAAAACAAAAAATAAGGTGAAACAGAAAAATCAAAGGAGATATGGTATGGTAAAAATTTTGATCAGCAATTTCTTTTGTTTTTGTATATACTAGAATATGATTGATCGAAAGAATGGTGGAAAATCATTGGTCATAAAATTAGTGAAAAATTATTAATTGATATAATGGTAAAAAATTATTGGCTTAAGTGGTGGTGAACTTTGATTAGTTAAGGAGTTGGTGGAAGATGATAGATTAAAGTGTTGGCGGCTTATGATTAGAATATTAGTGGCTAATAAATAACGGAGAGAAATTTTTTTTTTAAAATTACAAATTCAAATTTATTAATTTTCAATAAGGATAAATTAGACAATGTATATTGAAAAAGTACAATGAAATTACCTAATTAACCCCACTTGCACAATTTGTGCATGATTTTTTTGCACACAACTCGTCTTCCATAATTAAAAACCATAAAATATATTGTCTTCATCAATTTAAAGAACAAACAAATAATTAACTTTATTAAATTGCAGGATAAATAAATTGCAGAATAAGTTCATTTCAGTTAATAAATTAATACTTTTTGAGAATTTAGAATTGCTTGAAGAAGAAAAGTAGTGTAACGTCCATTAAGATCTAGAAGATATTTTGGTAATAGAGAGATGAGTATATGATTAAGAGTAGTAGTATGTATGAAAGAGGTTTTAAAAGGAATAATCATAGATATGTATGTGGGAATGTCACAGGATTCACGTTTGTGGATGGGTTGTCACAGTTGTAAATATTATTGCTTAAAGTTCACGTTCGTAGATGGTTTGTTACGACCATGAATAGCATGGTTTAAGTATTCACACTCGTGAATTCGTTTGTTATGACTGTGAATATATAATTAACACTCGTAAATATTGATTCATGACTATGAATGATGGTCAATTAGGAGTAGATGAGATAGACACAATTTCTTTCTCTTTCATGCCTCTTGTTTACCACAGACCTACTCCCCACACCCTATAACCCATCATTACACACCAAATATTTTACTTCCATCTTCTTCATCTCATCTTCTATAATCACAAGTTCCATTATTAAATCTTTGAAGAAAGCTAGAAATCAAAAGGGAAAGAAGAGTATTCTTGAGAAGTTGGGTTATGTTGTGTTAGATTAGTTCTTATGACCAATTTTCGATTTTTGTGATCTAAATAAGGTGTTTTTACATATTTAAGAGCTACTAGAGAACTTAGAAACACACACCAAGTGGATAGGCAAGCAAGAAGAAGTTTGAAGGATTAATGCTCCATTTTTGTTAAGGCATATACATAATAATATTTTAAGTTTATTAATGCATTTGTGTATTTAGTGTGCCTTAAATGCATTCTAAAGGACTGTTGATATGGTTAATGACATGGTTTTTGGGCTATTTAGGATATTAATGCAATTTGGAGCTTTAAATGCTATGTTAAGGTATATGGTTAGTTTGGAATGTCTAATGCCATGATTTGATATATTAATAAGCTTAATTTGTATTGTTGGCATGATATTGTTATGGTTTGTGTAATGGATTGTTAATAGGTGTAATTGACATTGGTCAATCTTAGAAATTAACATGTGGAACGAGTATGCTTTGTTTTTGGCATGAAATCTATAAAAAAATTTAAATTCATGACCACAAATCTATGGTTCACGTAGATCTGTCCGATTGGGCCCATGGAACCGGCCCGGTTCAATTTGGACCGGACCGGACTAGGTCAGTTTTGAGCCTAACCTGAACTGTGACTTGGTAGGGAAAGGATCTGGTCCAAGCGGTTCCTAATTCCAATATGAAAAAATTCAAAATAAAAAAAAAAAAGCCAACAACGACCGTTGTTCCCCCTTGGGTCCTCCATGTGCAGCACAGCACAAGTACAATTTGTACACTTTTTAATAATTAAATATATTAAAATATAAATATAATAAAAAGAAAAAAATATCTCTTATAACATAAAAATAACTGCTATATTTTAGATGTATTATTAAAATTGAAATTTTCAATTTTTTTCTTTATAAATATCAAATTCATTTCAATTTTTTTCATTTACTACACAATCTAATTCTCAATTTATCTTAATTTCTCTACAATTAAATCTCAATTCTCTCTACATATATTTCTAATTTCTCTCTAATTATACTCTCAATTATTTTTTCTTTCTAATTTCTTTCTAATTATACTTCTATATAATCTCAATTTTTTCTTCAATTCTTTAATTCTCTCTAATTCTCAAATTTTTCTTAATCCTATAATTCTTTTTTCATTATCTTTCTCTACACTTTTTTTTTAATATTCTCTAATTTTTCACAAAATTTAATCATAAATAATGGCAAGTCATGATATAAGGAGAAAATAATGTTAATTTAGAAAAATTTATTGAAAATTTGAAAGAGGAGAGGGAGTTCAAAATTCCAATTAAAGAAAGCCAAAGAAATAGGTGTGATGAACAACCAAGTCCGGGTCTAGCGGCGACAACATTATCTGAAGTAAAAATTCAAACATCCAATATTTTTCAAATTTATTTCAAGAAAATTCAAAAAAATGATGGGTTATTTGATGTTGTGTGCAATTATTATGCACAAGCATACAAATTTAAAGCTGAAGGTGATTATGACACATTTCGAAGGTACTTACAAAATAAATATGCAGCTCAAATTGGAACAAAAAAAATATAAAGTCAAATTTTCTGGTATGCAACATTTTCTTCTACTTCTCAATTATTTCAATATAATGATGAAAAACATAAAAAAAAATAACAAAAATGATAAGTATAAAACATTTATGTTTTAGTTTTTGTGAAAAAGTAGATTTTGTTAATTATAGTCAAAATGTATTAAATTCATTTGCTAAACGTGTACCTAGAAATACTTTTAAACGTACTTTATATAATTTATATAGAGAAAATAAAAAAGAATTGCTTAAAATATTTTCTTCTTTGAATGAATGTGTTTGTATTTGTAATGATATTTGGAATGATCATTGACAAATATATTTTTACATGGGTCTTACATATCATTGAATTGATAATAAATGATAATTACAAAAAAACTAATTGTATTTAGAGTTTTTAATGATCGGCATACCGTCGATAATATTTTTATAATGATAAAAAAATATTTTGGAATAATATGAATTAGTTCATAAATTTTTTTCAATTTTTTGGATAATACGACAGTAAATACCGCCTCAATTCAAGTATTATGTCAACCTAACATTTGAGGTAAATTTTTTCATGTTAGACTTGCATGTCATGTGTTAAATTTATGTGTTCAAGATGATTTGAAATTTTTGAGTAGTATAATTACTCCAATTAAAGTAGCAATTTCATTTTTATAGTCACGTTCATAAACAATGAAATTATGAGCTCGATTTTATCATGAAAATGACAAAAAATTTAAAAGATTTTCAAGAGACATTCATACTCATTGGAATTCAACTTATGAATTACTCAACAAGTTATATGGATATAAAAAATTATTATGCACATTTATTTCCAATAATATGCCATAAATTAATTTATATCCATAATATTAGGATATTTGTCAACAACTTTTAGATATTTTAAAAGTTTTTAATGATACAACATATATTTTAAGTGATATTTATTATCCAACATATCATTTATTGTTGTATTAATGTATTAATATTATTGATGCATTTAAAGAATTATATTAATCCAATTTTGGAAGATTTTATTTGTATGATTAAAAATAAATTGTTGAATTATTTTAAATTTGCTCATTTGATTAATATTATATGTTGTGTTTTTGATCTTATATGTAAAATAGATAGTTTATTTGATTATCTGAATTTTTATTATTTATTGTTAGATTTAAATGATGATATTAGTGTTGATTAAAATTTAAAAAGTAAGATAATTATGTGGGTTTTGATTCCTTTAAATGCCAAGAAGATAAATAGGCAACTTAACTAAGGGTAAAAAAATTAATGTATACCAAATTTCTACTTAAAGCAAGTTAAGTATGTGCAAAGTATATTTAAGGTATATGCAAAGTATATCAAGTATTTATTCATTCATGTAACTTGCATCAAGATATATGCAAATTATACTTAAGGTATATTCAAGGTATATGAGCTCATTTGCATTCTTGCATATTCATTTGATTCATATAAGTATTTCAAATATCTTGCATTTAATTTTAAGTATAAAATATTGCTAGGTTCTCCCCCTTTTGTCATCAACAAAAAGAAAAACAAAAAGATAAATTATAATGGAAAACAAATGCAATTATATTAATGTTAAAAGAAGAATACAAGGATTTGAAAAGTGATTTAAAGTCCTACATCAAACAAGCTAGAAAATAACATAGCTAAAATATAGTCTAGTTAGATTTGGAGCCGGACATCCCGTCTCTAAGGTGAGCTACTTCCGCCTCGAGGCTCTCCATGCGAGACTCCATGAAATTCTTGAGGTTTTCTAACCTCTCATCCATCGAAGCCTGCAATTGCTCAAATTGTGGTGCCAAGAGATTAGCCACTTGTTGAGCCAAGTTTGGTATGGAGGCAGAGGATTATCCAATTTCCTGCTCAACCTCTAGAGTCACCATCTCAACTTGAACTCTCTTCCTCTACTGGATTCCTTAGAGGCCAGCTTTGAAGTCGTTCGAATCGTTATCCTCCCAAATAATCTCACTAGCTGTGTTGGTGAAGCGGTAGTAGATGTTGTTCTCATAAACTATACGAATAGCTGCTCCCATTTTGATAAACGACTCGACGTCTAGTCGGTCTTTAGGATGTGCTAGTATGAGGTTGAAGTTGTGCTCCTCTAGCTTCAAATACCCAAGCTTTATAGCAAGGTGAGTCACGTACCCACCAATCAGAATGTCTCTGGAGGGCTTGGTGGTAATAAACAGTAGATGGTTTGCAAACCATCGAGATAAAGCCACTGTTAGGCCTCTTCGGGCCATCTCCAGGAGAAATAGCTCGGATTTCCAAATCGATCCGTTGTTGTCTCCTCTGAAAAAAATGCTATAGGTTAGAAACCTATGCAAGTACTTATGCACTGGGGATCGAAGGTGGGTGCTTTTCGTCTTCTTGACGTCCCAGCTGCAATCAAGCTAAAAATGAGTCTATGCCTGATTGGCATAGAACTCCACCTCACTTTCATTAAGTATGGCTTCAGATGGAAGATTGAGCATGTCACCAAATTCTTTTGCAGTGAGGGTGTTCGGATGCTTGCACAATTGAAATTTCACAGTGCCGGTGGGAGTGACTTATAGGGTGCTAAGGAACCTGAAAGTTGGTTCCCTTAGCGTCGGTTGATGGATATCAACGAAGTCTTTCAGATGACAAGCCTGGAGTTGTTCCATCATGCTTGTCTCGAGACCAAGTGTTCTGATAGTTTGCCACTTAAATGATCGAGAGGAAAGAAGTGGTCTTTTCTTGAGAACCGTGTATCTCGGATGTCAGTGCTCCGGGATTATATTGAGAAGGTAATTCGTGTACCTTCTTGGAGTATGAGACTTCTTTCTGGTACATTTGGAGGAGCCGGGTTCCATTTTTTAATGAGAAATATATTTTTGAAGAGAGAAAATCCGATGGAATTTTGGAATAGAACCTAAGGTGTTTTGATTTCTTATGATGGAGACAGTTTTTGAAGGTATTTATAGATGGAATGAGTTGCTAGGGGGCCGGAATCTTCAAAATGGTGTTTAATGGTGATAAATAAGAGAAGTTGGAGAGTTGGAAATGAGAGAAATAACGGTAGAAAATGTTTTATAGCCGACATCTTCACAGGCGTAAAATGTCGTGTTCACAGTTTGCTGAAAAGATGTTCTACCCGTGATGAGGGGTGTGAAATGATTCACGGTTGTGACAATTAAAGATCACGGACGTGAATGATGAAATATCACAGTGGTGACAAAAGAGTCACGGTCGTGAAGTACAATTTTCACTACTTGTGACTGTGAGACAGAGCGTGACATAAAGCGTGAACGCTTCTATAAGTTTTTGGTGGAAATGTTCACGGTCGTGAATAATCGTCACGGGCATGAACAAAGGATTTCACGGGGGTGATAGAAAAAGGTTATGAGCGTGAAACATAGTCTTCACTACTTTCAACCGTAAAGTATGTTGTGAAGCAAGGCGTGAAAGCTATTGGAGCTTTTGGCGATTATGATCACGGTCGTGAATATATATCACGGGCGTGAATTGCCTAAAATCCTCATTAAATAAAATTAAGTCTAAAACAATACTAAAACATTTCTAATGAGCTTTTATCCCCTATATCATATATTTCTATCTATTCAGCTACTTCATACCTAAAAAGATGAGACAAAAAAACACAAGATTATCAATCAAGGTTCGACAATTTTGGCAATCATAAAGTTAATCCATCAATCATACCAAGCTCTCTTCTTATGAAATTAAATATTTTCTCATTTAAAGACTTAGTGAAGATATCTGTCAATTGATTGTTTGTACTTATAAATTCGAATACAACAACTCCATATTGAACATGATCTCTAATAAAATGATGTCTTATGTCAATATGCTTACTTCTAGAGTGTTGAATGAGATTCTTAGATAGATTTATAGCACTTGTATTATCACATCTAATAGGTATATGATCCATACTATGACCATAATCCTT
The DNA here is from genome assembly GCA_023653625.1 of Triadica sebifera. Taxonomy (NCBI): domain Eukaryota; kingdom Viridiplantae; phylum Streptophyta; class Magnoliopsida; order Malpighiales; family Euphorbiaceae; genus Triadica; species Triadica sebifera. The sequence goes on from CM042892.1 coordinate 7,631,802, forward strand.
AAGTTGTTGTTTCATCCAAAGGATTTATGTACAACAACATCCTGAGGATTTGTGTACAACATCCTGCTACCACATACTCCGCTTTAGCAGTAGAAAGAGCAACTAAAACTTGTTTCTTGCTAAACCAAGAAACTAAGCATTCTCCAATAAAGTGACAAGTACCTGAAGTACTTTTTCTATTTAAAAGACTTCCAGCGTAATCAACATATAAATATCCTATTATGTGAAAGGATGAATTTCTAGGATACCATAAACCTAGATGCAATGAGTCATGTAAATATTTTAAAAATTTTTTTACTGCATTTAAATGTGACTCTTTAGGACACGATTGAAAGCGAGCACATAAGCATACACTATACATTATATCGGGTCTAGATGCAGCAAGATATAAAAGTGATTCGATCATACCTCTATAGAGCTTTTCATTAATGCTCTTACCTTTTTCATCCTTGTCCAATTTTGTTGATGTGCTCATTGGAGTCTTGACATTTTTGCATCCTTCCATTCCAAATTTCCTAATCAAGTCTTTGGCATATTTGGATTGGTTGATGAATATGCCCTCATTGCCTTGTTTTATTTGTAGACCGAGAAAGAACTTGAGTTCACCCATCATGGTCATTTCAAATTCCCTAGTCATACACTTAGCAAATTCTTGGCAAAGCAATTCATTAGTAGACCTTAATATGATGTCATCAACATAAATTTGAACAATTAGAGTATCATGCTTATGTTTTTTAATGAATAATGTAGTGTCAACATTCCTCTTTGTAAAATTATTTTCTAAAAGAAAAGAACTTAGTCTTTCATACCAAGCTTTTGGGGCTTGTTTCAAACCATGTAAAGCTTTTGAAAGTTTAAATACATGGTTGGGCAAATCATAGCTTTCAAAACCTGGTGGTTGTTCTACATAAACTTCTTCTTCTATAAAGCCATTTAAAAAGATACTTTTTACATCCATTTGAAAGAGTTTGAAATTCATATGGCATGCATATGCTAAAAGTATTCTTATGGCTTCTAATCTAGCTACAGTAGCATAAGACTCATCATAATCTATTCCTTCTTCCTGATTATATCCTTTTGCAACCAACCTAACCTTATTCCTAGTTATTGAACCTTGTTCACTAGTTTATTTCTAAATACTCATTTGCTTCCAATGATTTGATGCTCCTTGGGTCTAGGAACTAAGGTCCATACCTTACTTCTCTCAAATTGATTGAGTTCCTCTTGCATAGCAATCACCCAACTTTCATCATTAAGAGCTTCATCAATATTTTTAGGCTCAATTTGAGAAACAAAGGCAAGATCAGAAACTAAATGTTTGAGATGAGATCTAGTACTTACTCTCCTTATAGGATCACCAATGATTTGCTCTTTGGGGTGTTCTTTTATCAATCTCCACACTTTTGGGAGTTCTTGCCTGTTTTCCTCTTAAGCTGGAGGTAGACTATCGTCTTGATGTGAATCTTCTTGATCATTTTCTTCTCTTTCATTTTCAAGATCAAGTCTTTCCATAGTACCTACAACATCATCAAGAGCACTACCTTTCACAATATCAAGCTTACTAGATTCATTAAAAACAACATGCATAGATTCTTCAATAGTTAATGACTTTTTATTGAATACTTTATATGCTTTGCTAGTTGTAGAGTATCCTAAAAAGATACCCTCATCAGATTTAAAGGCAAATTTACCAAGGTTTTCCTTGGTATTCAATATGAAATACTTGCATCCAAATACTCTAAAGTATGATATCATGGGCTTTCTTCCATTCCATAGCTCAAATGAAGTTTTGTTTAAAAGAGGTATTTTGAAAACTCGATTTGAAATATAACATGCAGTATTTGTGGCTTCGGCCTAAAAGGAAGTTGGTAAACCATACTCATTGAGCATTATTCGAGCCATTTCAATTAAAGTTCAATTTTTCTTTTCGACTACCCCATTTTGTTAAGGTGTCCTAGGAGATGAAAAATTCTGCGAAATGCTATGTTCAAGACAAAAATTTTCAAAATTTTCATTTTCAAATTCTTTGCCATGATTACTTCTTATTTTTGAAATACAATATCATTTTTCATTTTGAACTCTTTTAGCAAAGTTTCTGAAAGTTTCAAAGGCATCACTCTTTTGAGCTAAGAAAATTACCCAAGTAAATCTAGAGTAGTCATCGACGATGACAAAGGCATAGTGTTTACCTCCCAAGCTTGCAATTCTAGTAGGTCCAAAAAGATCTAGATGTAGGAGTTGTAGAGGATTTGAGGTACTTACAATGTTTTTGGATTTGAAGGATGACTTGTGTTGTTTTCCTCTTTGGCAAGGTTCATATGCCTTGTCTTTTTCAAATTTGACTTTTGGCAGTCTCTTTACCAGCTCTCTTATGCTGAGGCTTTGAATTAAATCCATGCTTGCATGACCAAGCCTTCTATGCTACAGCTAAGATTCATCACTAGTAGTCACAAGACACTTAGAGGAATGGTTAGATATTTTGTGTAAGTCTATTATGTAGGTATTGACATCTCTATTTCCTTTAAATATTTCTTGGCCATTAATAGAGGTTACAAGAAATTCATTGGAAGTAAAGATTACTTTGTTTCCCTTGTCACATAATTGACTTACATTTAACAAGTTATGTTTCAAACTATCAATAAGTAAGACATCTTTAATGAAAGTAGTACCATTAATACCAATAGAGTCAATGCCAATTACCTTACCCTTAGCATTGTTTCCAAAGGTAACTTTACCTCCATCAATACTTTTGATTTCATTGAAAAGTTCTTTGTCTCCTGTCATATGCCTTGAGCATCCACTGTCTACTAGCCAAGCATTTTTGTTTATTGTGGACTCGAGGCATACCTATAGAATCACAATTCAAGTATAGTTTTTAGGTACCCAAATGAGCTTAGATCCTTGGGGGTTAGCATATGAAGGTTCCTAATGAGCCTTCCTTATCCAACAATATTTATTTATGTGTCCAAATTTCATACAATAATTACATTGTTTAGCTGTAAATATGCTTTTTGGACTTACAATGCTTTTGAATGCCATATTTCTATTAGGTTGAGTTTGAGAGCAATGACATGCACAAACATGATAAATTGGTGCTTTTCTAGGTGCATGCTTCTTATACATAAAGGCATGATTAGCCTTTTGAGGTTTTCTTCTTAGGCTTACCAACCCTTGATCATTCCTCTTATGTATAGAAGAATTAGTGTATGTTGTGCACTTAGCCCTTAGGGCTGTTACAGTAAATGTGGAGATGTGAGAATCGCTTGACTTAACAAAAGTAGTTTTGTGAGAAGATGATGATGTACCCTTAAATCCTAGACCATGTCTAATTAAGGGTGGTCTTTGAGACACAATGAGAGTATCTAAACTCTCCTTTTACTTGTGAAATTTTGAAATGGAGTTTCTAAGTTCATCAACTTCATTTTTCAAAATATTGTTTTCTTTAAGCAGGGATTTAGTTGAGGGTCTTGAAGAGTACTCATCTAATGAATTTTGAAGAGATTCATTTAATGATTTAAGCTCAAAGTTCTCCTTTTCTAAACCATCCATTTTGATTTTCAAACTAGAAATGTTATTTTTATAAGTATTGAATCTACTTATATATTTCTCTATTTCTAGATTCAATACTTCTATTAGGCTTTGCTCATCATCATCTTCACTACTACTATCATTATCACTACTATCATTATTGAATGAGTATGAGTGAAGTGATCCTACCTTATTCGAGACATGATCCTCTATAGCCATGAAGCATAGGTTGACCTCTTCACTTTTATTGTCATCTTTTTCACTTGAAGAGCTTTCGTCATCCCATGTGGCTTTGTGGCCTTTCTTCCCACTGTCTCTTTGGTATTTGCTCTTGTGCTTTTTGTGTCTTGGACATTTTGATTTAATAGGCCCTTTTTCCCACATTCATAGCATTTTACCTCCTCTTTACTTTTTTGTGAGCCATTAGAAGTCTGTTTGAGGTTTCTTTGCCTGAATTTTCTTGAGTTGCTCATTCTCTTCTCAATAATTCTTTTCAGCTTTCTTGAGAGTATAACAATGTCCTCATTTGCATCATCACTCTTTTCTTCATCATCTTCAACTTCCTCTTGAGATTTTGAAATAGAGGCTTTTAGTGTTAGAGGCTTTCTTTTTTCAGGCTCTGCTTCAAGCTCTCTATCTCTTTTCACTGCCATTTCATGTGTAAGAAGTTTGCCAATAAACATATCGGTATTCATAATGTTCATGTCTTCATTGGCTTCTTCTATACCAGTCACTCTTGAACCGTAATCTTTGAGAGGAAAACTTCTCAGAATTTTGTTATTTACATCTTCCAAGCTCAGGTGTTTCCCAAGCTTTCTCATGCCGTTTATGATGGCTAGAAGACGGTTGGTCATGTCAGTAATTGACTCATTGGATTTCATCTTGAAGAGTTCATACTCTAAAGTAAAAAGTTGAATCTTCTTGGATTTAACTTGCTTTGTTCCTTCATGATAGTTTTCCAATATTTTCCACATGCTGTAAGCAGTTGGGCAGTGCTGTATTCTGCCACATTCTTCAATAGATAATGAGCTTAAGAGAATTGTCATTGCCTTCTTGTTTTTGAAGTTTGCTCTTCTTTGAGGCTTTGTCCAATCATCTCTTGACAGGATTTCTTCTTCACCATCAACTCCTCTTCTAGTTGGTGGTGTCCATTCTTTTCGAACACTATCCCATACCTCAATTCCTTCACTATCCAAATATGTCTCCATCTGAAACTTCCAATGAGCATAATTTGCTCCATCAAAGTAAGGCTTGGGACTTTGGAATCCTTCATTGACCATATCTTGATATTTGCTAGCGCTGTTTAGGCTTCGATGCTAGACTTCGCTCTGATACCAATTGTTGCCCAGATATTATACCAAAAAGAGGGGTTGAATTGGATATTAAAATTTCTTAACTTTTAAGTGCGGAAAGAAAAGTTAAGTTAAGTAGGGATAGAAAGATATCACGCATAAATTTTTATAGATGTTCGACTGTTAACAAACCCTACTTCTCTCTCCAATCTCAATTGGGAGTTTCACTAACACATTAAGTGTTACAATAGAGTTTTACAAGCTCACTCCCAACTATGGTGTTTCTAACAATGGATCACACCTACCCCATAAATCTCTTGTGTTTTAATATTTCACACAATAAACCAATTCCTTGTGTTTTAAAGGCTCACACAATAAACCAATTCCTTGTATTTTAAAGGCTCACATAAATAACCCTTACAAGTGTTCTACTCTTAACCCAATATACCCAAACTCATTTGAGTAGTAGATTACAAAGAGAAACACTCACAAATCTATAATGCTCAGAAAATAATGAGCAAAAATAATTTTACAGAGAATTAAGGTTTGTTTTGAAAGTATTAAATGCACAAATGGCTACAACAAGACTTGGATTTGAAGTATTAGCTATCCTCTTGTTCTGGATTCATAAATGACTTACATTTATACTTCTATGGCGAATTATAGCCAATTGGTTGCATTTAATGCGGAAATAGACGTTGCACCAACTCTTAATTTTGCGTCTGATATGTTTCTCTTTCCTCTTTCACGGTCATAAATAAGTGTGTCATGGTCGTGAATGTTCTTCCAAGCCATGACTTAAGTGGTAACTCTGACCATAAAGCTCTCTGGAAGGATTTGGAGTGTTTGATCACGAGCGTGACTTTATTCTTTCACTGGCGTGAATACCTTCCAAGCTGTGGTCTAAGTGGTGACTCTGGCCGTGAAGCTTTCTGGAGGAATTTGACATGTTCTTTCACGGGCGTGCCTTTTTTTTTTCACGGGCGTGATTGATAAGATCATTCACGGTTGCTATTATCCTTCATGGCCGTGAACTTTAAATGTTTAATAATTAGTGCTAAGCTTCATCACGGGTGTGACATGTAAGGTCACGGGTGTGAACATGCTATTGCTTCATTTTTTGTCTTTTTAAGGTTAGTTTTCCATTCTCATATCATGTTTCATACCCTGTTTAATAAACTTTAGAAAACAAGTATGTTAAATACATTAATACTTTCTTTTTTCTTCTATAGAACCTTATATATATATATATATATATATATATATATATATAAGTTGTTGTAGCATTAATAGCAGGATTAAACTACTCAACTTACTTTAATCATTTGGACTTTTTTTCATAGTAAAATGTAAGCAAAGTTTATAATAGTAAACAATAATTGAGTACAGAAAACATTAAAAATATAATGAAAGAGCCATAACAACAATTCTATTGGTAATGGGTAGGCAAAAAAAAAAAAAAAATCAATTAATCGAAAGTTTAAAATGAGTGAAATCGAAAAATAGGTTATGATGGGAAAGAACAATGATATCATTACGACGTGTGATCTCGTTAAAATTTGCACCAAAAGTTAGCGATAAGTTTAGTGACTCCATAATGACACTAAGATCATCTCTAATTAGTGATATCACTCTCTTAACGTCGCTAAATTTGGATCCAATAGAGCGTCATATTTATACATAGTTTAGCGACGCGGTTATAATGTTGCTAAACTATGCATAAATAGTCAAAATGCAGAACTAAATGATCATTTTAAATACCAATACATTTATGTCATTGCTAAATAGCAATGTTTGTGGCGTGTCGTTAAGCTTTAGATTAAACTGTGAATAGAGGTATCGTTTTATTTAAATACTACTAGTTTAAAATTGCACTTTTGGTGTCGCTAAGCCTTTCAATTTAATCATATTCTACTTTTTATTCTTCTTTCTCAAACTCCAGAAATCCCTATTATTACCATAACTTGAAAATCTATCAAAAACTCTATTTTTCCCATTTTCAATCTCACCTATTCCTTTATCTCTCAAAAACCGTTCTCACTTTCACTACCAAAAACAAAGTTGCACACTAAAACCTAAAGATAATGGCATAAAAAAAAGATAAAGTAAGTAAATAGTTGAATTTATCTCGACCAATACCTATATCTGAACGGTCCCTCAATGACGATACCTTTAACCACCAGCTTTGATTATAGTCTAAAAGAGAGTTTTAATGGCACTGATTTAACATATAAAAGAACTATGTTTGGGAGTTTAGAATTTCATTCAACACCCTTTTCCTAAACTCTCACAAAAATGAAATTTCTAATCATTTTTTTATTGGATTTTTTTCCTTTTTAACTTACACTCAATTATATACTCTATTATGTCTGCTAGCTAGTAAAGTAAAACATTTTTCTCTAATAGTGGACATCATTGCAGTTGTTTAAGAATGAATTCTTCTATCTCAAATTTGTATCTTCTTGGCTTTATAGAATGGAAATCACAACACGTTTGTTCCTATTTTGAATGTACAAGCACTATAATTTGAGCATGTGCCATGTATATATATGTATGGGTAATCAGTATAACATAAAAAATTTACAGTATGGTGTTGGCCCTTATCTCTATTTGGCTTCATAATTCACATTCTTTAAATCTTTTGTTGTTTCTCATGGAAAAAAAAGGCTTATTTTTTTTACTTTAAAGCAAGAACCGTGACTATATTTCTCATTGCCAAAAGCAATAAATGACATTTTCAACCTTGCAAAGACACTCTTTGGAATTGATATCAAATTAGTTGATGGTTTAGCTCCTGTAAGATATTCTATTTGCTCCAGTTTTGGTATGGTTTATTGAATTAAATGTAGGTACTCTGTCATGTGTGCTATTTTATGTGTTTTTGGTTTTATACGTTTGGAATAATTATGTCAGACTTTGTTATGTTAAAAATTCTTTCGGCACACCAATTGCATATTTCTATTTTGATCTATACTCCAGTTCATAAGAGAAAAGAGGAGGTGCACAAATGGAATAGATATTTAGTAAAAGTCAGGTATTGTCACATAATGATACTACTCCAAGGTTGTCTATCACCCATATGGTGAGCAATCAGACACCACCAGTTGGGGATAAATTGAGCCTTATGACATTTAGAGAAGTAAGTTTGCATACTTAGATAAATTTGTAATTAAAAAGTACAAGCGCAGTTGAACAGACACACAAGGACAAAGAGACAACTATTCATATGTTTATTTTATTTATGCATAAATATAAATATATAATATTAAGATGATGATTTCAAAATTCTTGATGTTTAATGCATAACATCCTTATGATTGTCTGTTTTTTTTTAGTTAAAGTAGTGATAGTCTTCTTTTATAACTATTGTTGAATAAATCTCAAGGAGGTCGTAGCATATATTTTTTTTTTTGTGAAATGAAAAGGATGATACAATATACATAATGTTTTGGAAAAATATTAAAAAAATTCAAAAATATAGCTAATACTATTAGCGACACTGAGCGATATCGTTAAAATATAATTAATTTAATTTATAATTGAAAAGAAATTAAAGATCACAATTTTTAGCAATGACTTGTAGCGTCACTAATTTAGCTATGTTCTTTCCTCGTCGCTAACTTAGTTGCCTCATGATTTCTAGTTACTGATTTAGCGATGCTATTTGCCTAATTAACGACGCATTCACTCAATCACTACTTAGATGCCATAGGAGGTGTCACTAAATCAATTTAGCGACGAAACTTTTGGCAATGCCATTGTACAATCACTATCACATTGTCAAACCAAATTATTGGCGCCATTTTTCATCTAGCGACTCTTTTTTGACATTGTTAAAGCATTAAAATCTTGTACAGTGAATTTACATTTTAACTTTATATTTATATATCATCCTCTCCTCAATATCGATGATTAAAATTCTTTAAATATTTTATTTCTATTATATTTCATTTTTTATCTTGTAATCTCGAGTTGAATTTGAAGAATTAGAATAGTGACTTGTGAAATTCTTAGGTATTTTTAGTCAATGTATCTTTGTTGGACATATATTTTAATATTTGAGTTTTTATTTTGTATTTTTAAGTTGAATGATATTTTTGTAATTTATAATTATATATATATGTGAGGGAAATTTGAATATTTTATGATGTTAGGAATTGATTTTATAAATTATAATTTAAATAGATAATGACTTGTTGTTAACCGAATTTGATGGTTAACTAACCAAAAGTATGATTAACCGATTAGTGATTAACTAATTTTAATGGACTGGTTAAAAGTTTAATTTTATATATTTATGTTTAATTGGACTTAAAGAATTGGTAATAGATTGATAGGATGACAATTGAATCAGCCCTAAACGAGTTGGATTTTTTTATAAGTTTTTCCCCGTCCATACCCCGTTTCGACCTCGAAATTTTTTGTGACGGGAACGGGAGTGGTGACGATATATATATTTTCTGTCCTAATTCTACCTCAAAAAATATATTTTTATATATATATTATTTTTATATAATAATTATTTATATTTTAATATAATTAATATTTTAAAAAAATAATAAATAAAAATATAATACTTATTTAAAGTAAAAAATATTTTTTTATTTAAAAAATTATATAATTAACTAATTAATTAAAATAAAATAATATTTTTAATATTAAAATAAAATAACAAAATTAATAAAAACCGAAGAATGAGACGGAGTTGGAGATCCAAAATTTTTTTTTGGTGGGATACAAGACGGAGTTTCGATGTCGGAGTTAGGGATGGAGAACTTCACCCCGAACCCATCCCGTTGCCACTCCAATAGACTGAGTAAATGATCATGACCACCTTTACAGCTAGTGAAGTTTAATTAAAATATTTGGGGACCAACCAACCAAAAGTAATCTAGTAACGTACTAATAACTTTATAATTATATATAGTTTGTAGCATATTCATACTAAAAAGAACATACACATTTGTCCAAATTTTAAAATAATTTACTAATACAAAATTAATTAAAAAAATACCTGAAATAAATAAATAGTCAGACACCTTTATTTAAAGTGTTTCTCGTCGTTCTTTTAAAGGCTTGAAGTCTTCAATAATATTTGAATTAAAACTAAAATTTTCAGCTATTTCCTTTTCTGTATAAACTATCATATTGTCTGCAAGAAATTAAGATCGTTTGTTTTGGACTTTTAATTTTTTCAAGTAAGTGCATTATGACATTATCTTATAATATTAACCCATATTAAAATTGTAATTTTTTTTTAATTATTGTGACATGGCCAATAACCTCTTTACAATTTTAAAAGTAAATATTTAATATATATATATATATATATATATATATATATATATATATATATATTATTTGTTTTTTTGGAAGTCACACAATATATCAGACAATTTTTTTTAGAGATCTTATGACTTCTGCATGCTCCCTTGAAAGCTCCGCAACTGGGTGAAATAATGAAATTTGAGGGTAATGGCCCCTCAAACTTCAACGTGGTTCCGCTCCTGGTTCTATTTCTGCTCTTCTTCTTCTCTTTAATTGGCTTTTATTTTTGCTTGTGTTTATTTTGTTGATGGAAATGTTTTTGGAGTTAATTAATTTAGATTGATTTCGTTTTACTTCTTATACCTTCTGTTTAATTTTTGTTTTGGAACTCCTGAAATGCTTGTACAACCCCTTCTTAGACGAAGGCTATGTTTCTTGTAAGGTATTTCTTTCTAAGTAATCTATAGAATTATGGGTTTTCTGAATACATATTAAAACCAAACTTGTTATTGCTCAAGGCATGTGTCCCAACGGTATTAGGGGCTTAACCCCTCTCCCTCTCCAAGTTTTTGGTTTCGAGACCCACTAGAGAAAAAAAAAAAAACCTAACTTGCTATTGGCACATAACAGACATATGATATGTTCCTTTTCCGCCAAATGCGTTTGGCTGCTACTCATCTTCAAACCCAACAGACCGAATCGAACCAAAATTCGATTTGGTTTGAAGCTCAGACAGAGAAGCGACTAGAAGTGTAGAACCCTCCTGTTTCTTTCTGAGTGCAAGTTTTGAGGCAAATATATAATATCACCCACACTCAATCGTTCTCTCCTCCTCTCTGCTCTATCGGTTACTATATACTATCACCGATAGTATGCGGCATTTTCTTTCCACACTCTCTCTCGCTCTCCCATTTTCTTATTCTTCATCTTCCAGAAATTTGGGTAGTAAAAGCTTCGTAGTCCTTCGATCCTCTCCTACCTTTGTAGCCCTTCCTCGTTCTAGATTCCTAGCTTTTTCTCCTTCGTGTTCTGTTTCTATCTCTCATCTGATCATGCCTCATCTGATCATGCCTCAGGTAATCTGTTACTATTTGGAAATCTGATTAATTTTTAATTTATCATTGCATTTGTGGTTAATTGTGTGGGATTGCTTAATTTGCAGAGAAGGGGCGAGCATAGAGAGCAAAGGTGCAAACCGAAGGTAACGTCGGAGGATGCCTCTCCAGCTGTTCAGGGGGCAATGGTGGCGGCGGTTACGAATAGAATTGGTGGCTTGAGTATAGCAGAGACCAGTGGGCAAAGTCATGTTGCGGCTTCATCGCCTATACAGTTTGATAATGTACAAGTGGTGAACCAGGGTAAGGCTTATGGAACGGCGAGTGGAGCTTCGATTGTGGAAGTTAAACAGGTGCCTTCCCATGCAACGGCAGCTGAAATACAAGACACTGCAGCTGGGACGGCTGCTGCGTCAGTGGCATCTCCCAAGAGTAATGTTAATTTAAGTAACTTATTTAGGGGCAATCTGTTGGAAAATTTTGTGGTGGATAATTCGACTTATACTCAAGCCCAAATTAGAGCCACTTTCTACCCTAAATTTGAAAATGAGAAGTCTGATCAGGAGGTACTATTTTTGCTTCTATTCTTATTTTCACAAATTTTATCTGCTATCTACCTTATTGGACCATTTTTTTTGCTAGTGCTGTACCTAATTGATTTCATTGGCCTGTTAAATTTGTTTAACTATGTTCAGATTAGGATCAGAATGGTAGAGATGGTTTCCAAAGGACTGGCTAATTTGGAGGTAAGGAGTTGAAGCTATGTATTTAATTGTGTGTTGTGTACTTTTTCCATTCAGTATTTTGTTCCTCTTTTATAATAGTCTTAGTAAGGATTGAGTAAAATTTGGGAGACCATGCAAATGGCAGACAGGGGCAATGTTTTGATTGTTGCTAGAATAAAAATATATGCATTTGCTATTACTCTACTCCCAGAATTTTGTCTTATTTTTCATTGGCATTTTTGATTCTGGTTAATTGATTTCTGAATATTCTTGATTAGTTGGTTTCATTGATATTTACCTCTATTGCAGGTCACACTCAAACATTCTGGATCACTTTTTATGTATGCGGGCCATGACGGTGGGGCATATGCAAAAAATAGCTTTGGGAATATGTATGCTCATGATATCTTTCCATCTCTCTGTTGATTTTTTTTTACTCTTGTTTGTGATTCTTCAACTCTGCCTTTTACTATTGGTCCTACTGTAATTGGTGGGCATGGTGTGCTTGATTGCACTGCCTTGATCATACTCTTCAGACTTTATGACCACTAATAACTGTTTTATGATTGCATCAAGTAGCTTACTGAACATGGTTTTTGTAATGAAGATACACTGCTGTTGGTGTCTTTGTTCTTGGACGGATGTTTCATGAAGCATGGGGGAGTACAGCTGCAAAAAAGCAAGCAGAGTTCAATGAGTTTCTTGAGGTAACATTAACATAAATTGGAATTAAATTCTCAGGATCTCATTTTGACTTGCTTCTTTTTTCAATTCAAGTTTATTTGCTCAGGAGTCTGGCATCTTCTGTCTTTGTTTTTGTGAGTGAAGCAAAATATGTGTTTTTAATGTTTATGCATAATGCACATTGTCTATTTTGATACATGGTCTTTCTTTGAGTTAACTTTGGTTTATATCCCACAGCTATAACATCGCCATTTATCTCTCTGATTTTAAATTCCTTATCCTGTTTCTCATTTCAAGTCTTTCTTCTCCTTATAACTTTTTTGGAACTACTTGATATTATGCCATAGTTGATTTTGACAATTATAATAGGTAATCAATTCTTTTTAGCTCCTGCAGTAAAGTCTTACTGCTGTTTCTTTTTCCAGAAAAATCGGATGTGCATATCAATGGAATTGGTAACTGCAGTTCTAGGAGACCATGGCCAGCGTCCCAGAGAAGATTATGGTAATGTGTTTCTTTTCTACTTTCAACTAATCAATTTTGTGAGGTCGTCCAGATTGATTTAGAGAGGTGGGAAGGAATAGAGCTTTGGGGGAATACTCAGTGTAGTTCCTGAAAAAATAACTTGATGGGTGCTTTAAAATAAGTGATTAATTGGTCAGTTGTAATGTTAATCTCTCTTTTATTTTTTGTCTTGTCAATTATGTCTGACATGTTGGTTGTATCAACTAGAAAGTATATGTTGTGGTTGCTGCATTGCCTTGCTGGAGAAGTTGGTATTGAATAATGTAGGATATCTTCTCAGTTATGGGTTATTTCCGTAGGTTTTCCTTGTTCATTTTCAATCTTCTTGGGATCTATGGTTGGTTTTCAAATTTTTGGTCTTAACAAGATGTTGCTTTTTAGAAGGAAATGTGTTTGGGACTTTCTTGTTGACTATGATTATATTGGAAGTAGATTAGTATTGCGTGGGGCACAATATTTCTACCCTCTACTTTTGTGTAAACTTGTCATTAAATTTGTCTAGTCTTTGGGAGCCTGTCAAATTGTTCTGCTAATGCTTTCATGCTCTCTATTGCAGTGGTGGTGACAGCAGTCACTGAATTAGGCGATGGAAAGCCAAAGTTCTACTCAACTCCTGAAGTGATTGCCTTTTGTCGGAAATGGTGCCTTCCAACAAATCATGTTTGGTTGTTCTCAACAAGGTAATGTTCTGTATTATGCTTACAAAGTGAGATATAAAATTTGGTTTAGTTGTTAAAGAGGTACAGTTCCAAGTTATTGTTTTTAATTGTAATCTGTTTTTCATTGAAGGAAATCAGCGACGTCTTTTTTTGCTGCCTATGATGCACTATGTGAAGAAGGAATAGCAAGCACAGTATGTAGGGCTCTTGATGAAGTTGCAGATATTTCTGTGCCAGGTGCTTCATTATATTAGCTTTTGTTTTTGATCATTCAGTAGGCTGGGTTCTCTCAAATATATAATGTCGCAATTAAAATTATGTCTTCCTTTTACACTGTCACTTAACTGCTTATGAGGACTAATTATGTGAAAATGAGTTATTTTCACTTTGATTTAATGAAAATACTGCTTCAGTCATGCTGTCAAACTAACGTTGCAATAACATTATGAGTTGTGACACTTTATAGTGGGAAAATCTACATAGATGTGGAAAGGAGCTGTGAACTTATAGACATGTAAACAATTACATTTATTTGATGTGGGTTGTGATAGAAATATAATGATGGGATGATGCATGGTCTAAACTGCACACAGCTGAAATGACTGGGCCGGAGGGTCATTCCATTTTCTACTTCTCCACTGTCATCTTTGCTCTCCAATGTGAGCCTTTGAAATGCTGCTGTTGGTTCCATTGTTAAACTTCAAAACTTGGTTATTGCATCTTAATGCTGCATTGCTGCTGACTTTATTCCACTATTCTCTCAAATGCTTTGATTGCAAACTTTATTTTGTCTCAATCTACCATTTTGAACTTAGCGTCTCTATTCATTTGGGATAGCATAACCACTATTAACTGGAACTACTCTGTTTAAATAATAGCATTTCAATCCAACTTTTCTTGACATGCAGGTTCGAAAGATCATATTAAGGTTCAGGGTGAAATCCTGGAGGGTCTTGTGGCTCGTATTGTAAGTCATGAAAGCTCAGAACACATGGAGGAGGTCTTGAGAGAAAATCCTCTACCACCAGCTGATGGAGGTATGCTGATTTACTCTATGTATGGAAGTCATTTTTTTTTCTTAAATGAACTCGACTGATTTACCTGCTGTTTGTTCTCCTAAAGACACAGCTCCTCCTATTGGCCATAATCCATTGACTTTTACTCTGAATGGAAACAATCATACAATTCCTGCCTTTTTTCTTTTGGTTAAAAAAATAAATAATTGAGATTTTGGGTTGGAATCTTTGTTTGATCCTTGAAAATCTTTTATTTTTCCCTTGGGGTGGGGAGGTTGAAAGGTTGATTTCATCTCAATTGGGAGGACATATTTAGGGGTTTGGCCTGGATAAGAAGTCAAGCCAAATCTAAATGGGAGTTCAAAATATGACCTTGGTAACTTTTACACTTTCTTGTTAAGCTAATTGCTGCACTTTTGCTATCTTGGCAAAATGGGAACAATTTGTTGTACTTATCTGCATAATGTGGCTCTGTTCGGATATATGGGCAGTATAGCTTCTCCATTGAGGAGAATATCCTTCTGGGATATGTTTTTATGAAATCGAACTTTAAAGTTATATTTTCCCTCCTTGCTTTAAGATGGGGTAGGTGGAATTTCTGAATGCATATTGTGTAGGTGTAGACATTTGGAATTTTCCAGAATTCATGATAGAAATAAAGTAAATTTAAGTAAATGAGTAGAAACATATAGGGACAGCACAAAAAATTGTAAAAGGAGGGGTAATCAAAATTTATGGATATATAAATAACCCATTTGTAGAGTCCATTTTTGTAATTATTTACAAGTCGTCGATGTTACTTATTTCTCCCTTTCTCCTCACAAAATTGTTGCATAATTTTGTTTCTTGATAATTTCTTTTCAACTGTATGGAATTTCATCTGAGTAAATAACCATTTTCTGTTAGCCGCTGAATTTTCTTTTGGAACTATGTTACTGAATTCACATGCTTAATAAACCTGCTTGTATTTTTGTTTGGTCTTCTGGAATTACATTTACTTTGTTGTATTCTTCAGCTGACCTTGATTTTGGACCTAGTCTAAGGGAAATTTGTGCTGCAAACAGGGCTGATGAGAAACAGGTGACTTGGATATTTTAATTTTATTCAATGTGCTTCAATAGTAGATTCTGAATGTATATTTTGAGGAATTTGTTAAAAGTATCATTAGTAAGAATGTTTTCTTTTTCTTTGTGAAATTACTATTGCAGCAAATAAAAGCACTGCTTCAGAGTGTTGGTTCTTCTTTTTGCCCTGACTATTCAGACTGGTTTGGAATTGAAGGTGGTGATACCCAATCAAGAAATGCAGACAGATCAGTGGTTTCAAAATTTTTACAAGCTCATCCTGCTGATTATTCAACTACCAAGTTGCAGGCAAGGCCATTTTGCATGCTTTTTTTTTTCCCTTCTTTTTTTCTTTTCGCTCCTCCGTTGCCCCCACCTGTCTTTACATCTGTTTTTGTTAATGAAAATTGGCAATATAGCTATAAAAATCATGTGTTGCTGCTAGGTTTTATTGATAGGTTTGATTATGTTTTATGCAGTATGTCTGTTCTTTTGTCAAACCTAATGTTACAAGAACTGCATATATTTTAGTTATGATGTATATCTGTACTTTTAAAATGATTTTACTTTGTCATTGAATTGAACCAGGAAATGATTCGTTTGTTGAGAGAAAGACGGTTCCCTGCTGCTTTTAAATGCTACCATAACTTCCACAAAATTGATTCTGTATCAAGTGATAACCTTTTCTATAAGATGGTTATTCATGTCCACAGTGATTCGGGATTTCGGCGATATCAAAAAGAGATGAGGTCTTTTTGAGCAATAGATTCCAGTTTACTTGATTTGCAATGATCTTTATGATATATGGAAATCATGTCTCTACCTATTATCCATGTCATGCATGTTCTTTGTAGGCCTAACTAAAGTGTTTCTGTGTTGTAGGCACAAGCCGGGGTTATGGCCATTATATCGAGGTAATAATTTTTAGTACCAAACATTGCCTTTGATACCATAAGTGAACAAGGAGAGGCTTGTTTTTCCCCCTTCCACCTTTCATGCCACATCATCAATTTATGCATGAGCATCTATTCTTCAACTTGATTAAATTAATTGGTCTGTATCAATAAACATTTCCCATATATATGTGTGTGTGTGTATTCATTGACGTATAGGTTATGGTATGTACGTTGATTTATCTGTCCAGATATTTGGTTAGTCTTTTTATATAAGCAAAGAATTTATGTAATAAAAAGTATGTTAGAAAATAGTTTTTATTTGCTCTATTTTATATGTTCATTATGTATCTCATTTTGATAAAAAAACAATGTTAAAACATCATATATAATTGAAAGGTTAAACTTAAATTAGTTAGTTGAAAGTCCTAAAGTATTGTCTCTAAGAATTTGAGGAGTGGAGACAAGAGGAAACTGGGAAGGGGGTTTGTTGAAAAGGGTGTGGAAGAGAGTTGGGAGGTTGTAACTTTAGAGTTATGGAACATCTTTCTGACACTCGTATATTTATTCAGGGTTTTTTGTTGACATAAATTTATTCAAGCCGGACAAGGAGAGAACTGATGAAATTTCAAAGCACAGCAATAACATACGCAAAAGTATTAACGACGATGCCATATCAACAAAAGATGGTTTGGCTGATGATGATGCCAAGTTAATGATCAAATTGAAATTTCTTACGTACAAGGTAAATTCATGTTAATAAATCTCCTTGATGTATATAGGTAACATAAGTTAGAGCCAGTCCAATTTTGCTTGAAGGCTAGAAACTTTCACATAATGCATTCGTTCTTTTTTTTTTTGAAACGCCTTTTTGCTTGAGGTTCAGTTCATATAAAATCTTTCTAATGTCTATCTGTGAAGGAATCTTTCAGTACCATACTGCTCTGAGAGTTTATTGAACTTTATAAAGTCATTTGTGGAAAATATATTTCCATTTTTTTCTTATCAGCATTTCACTCAAGAAACTGTTGAGTATTTTTGTTTTTGTTTTTTTTAACACGTTCAGGGTGATATGTATTGAAGTTGTTAACCCAAGACTGGCGAATTTTTTTTCCTTTTTATGTTATACAACCACTACATCTTTTAGAGTTTAAGGAGAGAAAAGTGGTGTTCTTGTCTTACATGTGGTATGTTTTTAGGGCTCTTGGAAAGCGTCTTTCTGTTATTCAACATGATTGATGGCTTTTCTTTTCCAGTTCTTTTTGCTGTTTCTTATTTCTCTATTTTGCTTAGAATTGGAGGACATCTTATCCTTCATGTTGTCTTCTCCATTCTTTTGTCTTTAATATTCTCTCTCTTTCTCTATTTTGTTTATTTATTATTTTTTTTAAGAAGATCAAGAAGATATTTGATAGAGAGATATCGTCACTTGAGGATGAGCAGGATTCATTTTCTGTTCTTTTGACTGCATAAATTTTATTTTTGGTGGATATGCTAAATCTTGTTTTCTGCTATATTATTTCTCAGCATTTTTATGTCTGTTTCATTTATCATCCTTTAAACAGTTAAGAACCTTTTTGATCCGCAATGGATTGTCGATTCTTTTCAAGGATGGTCCATCTGCTTACAAGGCCTACTACCTAAGGTAAGGTTTTGTTCTTGTATACAGTTATTGGCATAAAAAACTTGAATGCTTTTGGTGTTGTTCTCTGCAATTCTTTTATATCTAGAACGGGATTGATAAAAATGACGTGGAGATCTAGGATGTGGTTTATTTTCATTGATTTTCCATGCTAAACTGAAATGACTTTAGCAAAGCCTACCAATTCTTATTTGAGAATAAATATGGGTAAATTTTACCCGCTGTCTTTGAAGTTATCGCTAATGCACATTCTCATCCTTAAACTTTAGTCTGTATCACAAAAACCATTATACTTTCAGTTATATATCAACAATATTCTTTCATTAAAATTTTGTGATTTGTTGATCGAAATAACTTGAATATTGTAAACTTGTATTTTGGATAAAAACCCAACAAATGAGCCCATTTATCTATTTTAAAATTTTTAATGAAAAGTTTGTCACTATTTAGCAGCATCTCTCTGTGAAAAAGGAGACAAAAGTGACATTTTTTTTGTTATAAAAAGAAAAAAATAAAAAAGGATTATGTTGTCTCAAGTGCATAGTAAAAAACTTAAAAAAAACAAATCAATGGAATTCAAGTTTTTTCTGGTCTGGAATTTACTCTAATGAAAGGGGTATTATTGATACAAAATGAAAAGTGTTTTTTAGAAACAAATTGAAATTTAAGGATGATAATGCAAAGTGATAAGTTGGGGGCCATAGTGAAATCAATCCAAATAAATACTGGTAAAAAATTTTCGTATTACATCTGATGATCTCATATCACTTTGCTTATGATAGTTTACCATCCATTGTTACTCTTTTACTTTATAGAGTTCCTTCTCTGTGGAGACATATAGTCCATTTTCAGAAGAGTATTATGCCTGTTGCCTAGGTACAAGTTTTAGGGAGCTCACTTAGGCCAGTCCCTTGGCACCGGCCCCTCGATTGGTGGAGAGCTTGACACTGATGTCCCCCTATAAAGAGCATAAGGAACATCTCAGATTTGGTAGAAGGAGACACCATTATGTTCCATCCATAGCACCCCTTCTTGTTTATGAATCCATACTTTCATCAGTTTCTCCATCAGGATATTATTTTTATTATAAATATGCTTGTTAGTTTGTATTTTCATATTTATTACTCCTTTTGGATATTCCATTGGACTACGGCTGAGCCAATTGCCCTATGTCATGGCTGAACCTGTGACATTCTCCCTGACTTAGACAATCAATGTCCTCATTGGTTAACTCCCAGTTCCAGTTCTGGTGCTATGTGTCTCTTTGAATCATACTTGTAGTCTTTTAAATCATATTTGACCTCTATGCATCCTTGGTCTTGTTGGTAGTAAACCTTATCGCTAGAACATTAGCATATACCAATTTGTAGTTTTTGTTTAGGATTCTTGCAAAGAGAAGGACAAAGAGATTTGACATTGAATTGATAGAAGGTGGTGAAATGGTAGAGGTCTTCCTCTTTGGAGACATCGCTTGTTGACGGTGTCATCTGGTTTTTGTTGATGTCGTTGGAACTTTAAAAGTTATAAACTAGGAATTTTGATATTTACATAACATTTTAATATTTTGTTATTGATTTTATTAGTTTACAAATAAAATTATTTCGGGTCAATAAAAAAATATCACATGAATAAAATTATTTTGGATCCATATTTTGGGGCATTGGTAGTCTAGCGTTGTCTCCATATGAGGGTGGTGGTGAGGGTGAGGGTGAGTGTGGTGATGAAAATTAAGTTTAAAAGGAAAGAAAAAAATGGAAAGAAGAAGAAGTGGTGGCTAGTGAAAAATGAGGGGGAGTTAAATGAGTTTTAGGGTTTTAGAGGTTGAGATTAGAGCTATGTAATTTTATATATTAAACATAGTGATATGTGGTACCAAAAAAAAATGAGATAAGGGTAGTACAAAATTCAAACAAAGATCAATGAGAATCATCAACTTATGAACCATCACAGTATAAGTCACTAATTAATAGGTAAATGGATTCATATTACTTAATATAAATTGATTTGCTTAATTATGATTCTAATCAAAATGTAATGTTTTTAGTAGCCTTTGTTTTTATTTAGTTGGTAGTAATAGTACACACACAAAAAATATAAACTTATTATCATGTTGATTTTATTATGTAAGAAATCTTTTTATTAAACTTTGGTATAGGTTTAAGTGTAATATTTGAAATATTTTCTCAT
Organism: Triadica sebifera; assembly: GCA_023653625.1. Lineage (NCBI taxonomy): Eukaryota > Viridiplantae > Streptophyta > Magnoliopsida > Malpighiales > Euphorbiaceae > Triadica > Triadica sebifera. Next base: position 7,652,340 of record CM042892.1, read on the forward strand.
TGTCGGTTCAAGCTCGGTTGAATCTTAAATCCTCTACCCTGCCTTCATTTGGCCTGGCCAGGTTTTAAAACCATGTTAGTAATTGAATTTAAATCCTTGTCACAAAAAGATATGTCCCTTGCAACTTTCAATTTTTTTAAATTGTCAATTATTCTGTTTTTCTACCACTGTGGGAGTTATGACTTTTATCAGGATAATGGTGCTAGATTTTCAGTTTTATCTGTTTAGATTCATTTGAATATGTACCTTTTTTCCAAACATTATAGGCAAATGAAAATATGGGGTACCTCAGAAGGAAAGCAGAAAGAACTCAGCAAGATGCTTGATGAATGGTACCATTTGTGCTTCCTCTTGCAGCATAGGCTCATGTCAGTTTTCATTCCATGTTAAAGGAATCTTTTTCCACATTAATGTTCAGGGCTGTATACATTCGAAGAAAATATGGAAAGAAACAGTTGTCCTCCTCAATATATCTGAGTGAAGCTGAGCCTTTTCTTGAACAGTATGCAAGTCAAAGCCCAGAGAATCAGGCTCTGATAGGATCTGCTGGAAGTTTAGTCAGAGCTGAAGATTTCTTGGCCATTGTAGAAGGAGACAGGGATGAGGAGGGCGATCTTCTGACAGAGAGGGATGTGGCTCCTCCCAGTCCTATTCCTTCAGTCAAGGACACTGTTCAAAAGAAAGATGGTTTGATTGTATTTTTCCCAGGTAAAATTATCTGCTTATTGTTATTAGCTTTAAAAAGCTTTTCATACTTGTTTGTGAACTGCTTGTTTACTTGAGAAGATTGGTAGGAATTGTACTCTCTCGTTTTTTTTTTTTTTTCATATCTAAGAAGTTATATTGTTAATTGTTTTATAAAGATTATAGGGATTGGATAAGGCTCCATGTTTCTTTCTGGAAATATCTATGCTTTGGCTTTTTTAACAATGTGACATGTTACTTGGAGCTAAGCAATTGCATTTTAACAATGTGCTAGCACAAATACATACTTGGAAATGAATCCAATTTTAAGTATTTTGATACACTTTGGAATTGAACTTCTTGAATAGTTTATGGAGAATATCTATGGTCCCTTCATGCTATTTGGTTCAGCTTGATAATTAACCTTGAAATTGCATTCAGGAATACCTGGTTGTGCAAAGTCTGCACTCTGCAAGGAATTACTAAATGCCCCTGGAGGACTTGGAGATGATCGTCCGGTCAATAGTTTGATGGGTGACCTCATCAAAGGTACAAGATATTATGCAGCAATTAATATTAGATATTGTTCTCTTCTGGGAGAGAGGAAATTATTTCATGGTGGTTGAAAGAAAAGTGGAATTTAGCATCATTTAGAGGCTATATAATTCTCCTTGATCAATTGCTATCATGTTCAATGCAGATATACATTAACCTCATGTTCATAAAATGTGCATATTGATTTGCACAGCGCTAGTTTAAGTTTTGCTTACAATATGGTAAAAATAATTTTATTGCGGTTTTTGCATAACAAATGTAATTTATTGTGATCATATTTGTTATTGAATGGTTTATTGCACAGTTGAGCACCATATACTCTGTTGAAGAACATTTGAATATAATCAGGATTGCTGCTATCTTGTATGGCTGATTAATATTTAACTGTTTATGTGTGGGTTTGCATATTGGAAGAACAATCAGTGTAGTCTTATCGGTAAACTTTTCTATGATGCCTACAATTATTACACAAAAAGTTTGTAAGGCTACTGATATTGGTTTAAGTTTATGAATAATTTTCATGATACTAAGTTATGGGTGGATAAAATGGGTTCAGTTGTCCATTTTGCCTAAAAAATGGAAAACTAATTCAGTTGATTTAGATCTTTTATTGTGGCTGCTAATATACTCTTTTACCACAACAGGGAAGTAAAAATATGAAACCAATCACTCCTAGTACATCTACTTGAAAATATTATTGATGACTGAAGCATTTAATGACAGAATGATTAAAAAATTACCAAGTCTGGCGCTTATGATTTATTACATAGAAATTAAGACATATGAAGTACAGATCAGTCAGTAAATATTTATGATTCATAAAGTTTTTTTTTTGCACAATTATATGATTATGGAGGTAATTGTGTCTGAATAACATATTAAATGCATGATTTTCATGATTAGTTACCATTGAAGTTTGTTACTGCGCATGGCTGCATGTTACTAGTTCTGTGCCCCAGTTATTTAATTCTTGGTTGATTATAAAATATGGCTCTTAACTTCTTTGATATAGAGTTTGGGTTTTTTTTTTTTTTTGCTTTAACTTTTTATAGGAAGGTACTGGCAGAAAGTAGCCGATGAGCGCAGGAGAAAGCCATATTCTATAATGCTTGCTGATAAGAATGCACCAAATGAAGAAGTTTGGAGACAGGTAAATCAGTTGTTAATGGACTACCAATTTACCGTGTTGCTATGATAAACCAATGAAGACATATCGATGAATAGGGTCTAAGTTATTTGAGTACCTCGTTGTTATTGTCAAGTGCTCATTTGGTGGTGAATCATGAGTATTGGATTGATTTTTGATGGTGGCCTGGTAATATCTAAATAGTTATTTGATAAGAATCTGAATATCAGATTCAAGTTTTTCATTGATGAAAGAAGGTATTACAGAAGCTGAAATTCGAGAATCAGCTAATTCTCCCAAGCCTAAGCTTTACACAGTAATTGCATGCCTCGCCTTCTAGATTATTTCTCTATTTATCAGTCCTAAGGACCCGCAAATGACGCAACCGAAAAGAAATGAAAAATAATGGCATCAGCCCATGACCTGGACTACTAACTCACCGCCTGAGCTAGCTATTTAGAGGATATATTCCCCTGCTTGTGACACCTAGCAGACTTAAATAGAATTGGTGGTCTATCAATACCCCCCACCAAAACTTTCACCTTGTCCTCAAGGTGAAACTCAGGAAATTGTTGTTGGAGCAGATCGAATGGTTCCCAAGTAGCCTCAAAAGCTGGCAGGTCCTTCCTAGGGACTAGAATTTCAAGTCCAGTAGAAGCCTTGGCTGGCCTTACTCCCCATACTTCAGCCGGCTCCACATTCCATTCCATTTCAGCAGTCAAAGATGGAGGCAAAGGCTGAACAGCAACTGTAGAACCAATAGCCCTCTTAAGTTGTGAGACGTGGAACACCGGATGAATGTTGGCAGTAGGAGGTAGCTCAAGTTTGTGTGCAACAGCTTCATTCTGTTCCAGCACTTTATATGGACCAAAATAGTGTGGTGCTAATTTCTCACTACACCACACATCTAAGGATTTGAGCCTATATAGCCTTATCTTCAAATAAACCTATTCCCCAACCTGAAATTGGACGTTGCGGCGCTTCCCATCAGCTATCTCCTTCATCTGCTGCTAGGCTTTCAAAAGATTAGCTTTCAATTCATCTAAAATGTCATCCCGAGCTTGTAACAACTATTCTGAAGTGGCATTAGAAGTGCCACCACCATTGTAACGAAGTAAAGTGGGAGGATCTCGTCCATAAAGCGCTTTTAAGGGTGTCATACCAATAGCTGAAGGGTATGAAGTGTTATAACAATATTCAGCCCATGCCAACCATTTAGCCCATATTTTTGATTTATCGCTAGCAAAATAGCGAAGGTAAGTTTCCAAACACCTATTAACCACCTCCGATTGTCTATTCGTTTGTGGGTAGTAGGTAGAGCTTTTCTTCAATTGAGTAACCTACAACGTGAATAAATCAACCCAAAAATTGCTCATGAATATCTTGTCCCAGTCTGAAACAATGGACTCCAAAAAATCATGTAGTCTAACAATTCAAGAATAGTTCAGCAATGCCCTTGGCTGTAAAAGGGTGCCTTTCGCCTAAAAAATGTGCTGATTTACTCAAACGATCAACCACCAGCAATATGGTATCAAACCCTTCAGAAGAGGCAACCCTTCTATGAAATCCATTGTGATGTCAGCCCACACTTGTTGTGGAATGGGAAGGGCTAAAGGAGTCCAGTCAGGGACAAGGCTGAATACTTTTGTTGCTGGCACATGACACAACTTGAAATATATTTGGCAATATCCTTCTTCATTCCTTGCCAGCTATGTTGCTTGGACTCGGATACGGGTGTTCGACATGGATATATATCTAGAAGTCCGATTTCTTGTTTTTTAAAATTTAGGATATGTGGGTACGGCTAAAAAATACCCAAACTTAGGGTACGAGTATTGGGATACGTCTATATATATAAAAATATAAAAATATAGTTTTTATGTATAATAATTTAAGTTAAAAGTAGATCAAATTATAATATTGAAATTGTTAAATAAAATAAAATTGCAATACTCCATTTCACTTTAAGATAAAATATTTCAAACTACAAACTTAAAAGTCCAAAGTCGAAACCACAAAGACAAACAACGAAATGATATCACGTAACTTTAAAAATTAAACAAATTAGCATTAGAAAAATTAGTAATGACTTTTTTTTACTGGAAAGTACTCTCTTAAAGCGAAGGATTTGGTAAGAATCTCATATCTATACCCATGTCATAAGTATCCAACACGTGTACTTCATTTTTGAAGTGTCCGAGTAATATAACCTGCCAGTAAACTTCCCTAGCAATTCTATGATAAGTCTTCAAGACACTGGCATGTCCCCCAAGAACACTAGCATGAAACTCCTATAAAAGCTTTGGAATGAAGGGAGATTTGTTGGGTAGTACCATTCTTCATCATATAAAAGGTGCCCTTTGCACAAGCTTATATGAGGGACTAATTTTGGTGAGCATAGCAAGGAACTTTTGATTTTAGCCAGTGCTTCGTCTTGATCAACTTGAGCATCAACTTCCGCCAAGTCAAGGATATTGGGGACTGTAAGAACCAACAAGTTCTATTGCTCATTTTGGGTCTGGTGAGAAAATGCATTTGCTACTCTATTTTCATTGTCAGGTTTGTATTCAATCTCAAAATCAAACCCGATCAGCTTAGAAACCCATTTTTGTTGCTCCATTGAGATAAATATTTTTCTAAGAGATACTTGAGACTTTTCTAATCAGTGCGAATGATGAATATATGCCCCCACAAGTAATGGCTCCACTTTTGAACAACAACAACAATGACAAGGAGTTCCTTCTCATAAACTGACTTAAGCCGAGCTTGAGAAGACAAAGCCTAGCTTAGGAAAGCTATTGTGTGTCCTTCTTACATAAGGACTGCTCCCATTCCAAATCCTGAAACGTCTGTTAAAATCAGAGAGGGCTGACACCATAGCCTTCTTAAGTTGATTAAACGCATCTGAAGCTTCAGTGGACGATATGAAATTATCTCTTTAATAGCTGAGTCAAGGGCCAAGAAATATTGCCATATCCTTGCACAAAGTGCCGGTAATAACTTGTTAGACCTAGAAATCCCCTAAGCTAAGTAATACTCTTTGGTTTTGGCCAGGTAAGCATAATTTCAACCTTGCTCTTATCAATTGCTACTCCTTGTTCTGAGATAATATGATCCAAATATTCTGTTGGAAATAGTAATTCAGAAGTCAAGATCTGTGTGCTAATTCAAAAGTCAAGATTTGTGTGCAAATTCTTAGGGATATGATAGCTGTAAATTAGCTATAATTATGGTAGTTTAGTCAAAGATATGTAAGGATATGATAGCTGTAAATTTGTTGCAAAGAAAAATAGTTGTAATTATGCCTTAATTGGCTTTTTTCTATTCTTTGTATTACCTATTTATAGGTGTTGTGTATCAATTTTAATTCAAAAGTGAGAAATAATAATTATTCTCATTATTCTCTCTAGTTTTTATGGTATCAGAGTAAGGATTTAATCTCTGAATCATACAAAATCCTATTTTTTTTAGCCACCCTTCACCATGTCGGAAATTTCATCTAGTTCCACTGCCCAGTCTAAAAATCCTACAACTAATACATCCAACCCTGATTCACACTCTATCTAAATCACCAATATTCAATTGAATGGAGATAACTTCTTGCATTGGTCGCAATCTGTCTGTATGTATATTCGGGGGAGAGGAATAATTGGTTATCTGACAGGAGAGAAGATGATTGAAGATCATCGAATCTACAAATTCCTTATTGGATTTAATGTAGAGTTTGATGAAGTAAGGGGGAGAATTATTGGCCGACGGCCCCTGACTCTTATTGGTAAGGTATTTGCCGAGGTTAGAAGAGAAGAAAGCCGCAAGAATGTTATGTTTGGAAAAAAGGAACTACTGCATCTGTTGAAAGTTCAGCTTTGATTACATCTGATGCTAGTGCTACTGCGAACAAAGCACTTATTGAAAATTATCAAGTATGGTGTGATCACTGCAAAAAATCACATCATACTCGGGAAACATATTGGCAAATTCATGGGAAACCAGTGAATTGGAAAAGCCGAAAGTCAGGTGACAAATCCAAACGTACAACTCCATCGGCAAATGAAGTTGAAAAAAGTCCTTTTAGCAAAGAATAGATGGAGCATCTTCTCAAATTGCTAACATTCAATTCCTCGTTTGTTACTCCTAGTGGTTCTTTGGTTTATACAGGTAGTAGTTCTAATGCTCTATCTTGTAGTATAAATTCTGCTTTTTGGATCATTAATTCTAGAGCTTCTGATCATATGACCTCATTATCTTATTTGTTTAATACATATTCACCTTGTTGTGGGAGTGAAAAAGTTAGGATTGCCGATGGTAGTTTCTCACCTATTGTTGGAAAGGGTAAAATAAAAATTTTAGAAATTAGAAACCTTGAATCAGTTTTACATGTTCCTAAACTGACATGCAATTTATTATCTGTAAACAAACTATCCAAAGATTCTAACTATTAAATTATTTTCTCTGACACTCATTGTGAGTTTCAGGACCGGAAATCAGGGAGGATGATTGGCAGTGCTAGGATGATCAATGGTCTTTACTATTTTGATGCAAATTTATCCAACAGTAAAATAGCTCAAGGCTTTAGTAGTATTAGTTTAATTTCTATTTGTGAACAAATAATGTCGTGGCATCATAGACTAGGGCATCCTGGTTTTCTCTATCTTAAACATTTGTTTCCTGATTTGTTTAAAAATTTGGATTGTTTTTCTTTTCAATGTGAAAGTTGTCATTTGTCTAAAAGTCATCGTGCAATTTATTTCACAAAACTATACCATGCATCAAAAACATTTTATTTGATTCATAATGATGTTTGGGGGCCTTCCAAGGTCCCCACCATATCCATAAGTTGGGTTTATACTCGATCATACTCGATTATGTTGGGTTTATTTAATGCATGAAAAATCTGAAGTGAAAAAATTGTTTCAAGACTTTCAAAATAATTGAAAACCAATTTCAATAAAAAAATCAGCATACTTTGCTCGAATAATGGAACTGAATATTTTAATGAACATTTGGGAAATTTTTTGAAAGAAAAAAGTATTTTACACCAGTCTGCTTGTCGTGATATCCCTCAACACAATGGAATTGCAAAATGAAAAAATAGGCACCTACTTGAAGTAGCTCGTGTGTTAATGTTTTCTATGCGCGTTCCACAATATCTATGGGGAGACGCAGTTTTAACAGCATCTTATCTAATTAATAGGATGCCTACTCAAGTTTTAACATGTCACACCTCTAGATTACTTCAAAAAAAAATTTCCTGAATGTAGAATTTATTCAGATTTTCCATTAAAGGTTTTTGGTTATTTTTTTTTCATTATCTAACAAATTTCGATCTAAACTTGATCCAAGAGCAGAGAAATGGGTTTTCATAGGATATGCTCCTAATAAAAAAGGGTATAAGTGTTTTAATCTGCAAACAAAAAATGTGTGCAAGTATGGTTGTCATTTTTCTTGAAAATCAATCATATTTTGAAAAAAATTATCTTTAGGGGGAGAAAGAGAGAGAAGAAGACAATTTTTGGGAGGTCTTCTTACCAAATCCTATCATTTCTAATCCTTTTATTTATGAAACTCGAGAATAAGCTGTTTAAAATTTTGGAAACAAAGAAGATTCTAGTTAAAAGGTGACACGCTTAGATGAATCACAAATAGGGGGAGAAATACTACAAAAAGAAAAAAAATAGTCCTGAACTTGAGCTCTTGGTTTATTTCCGGAAAAAGATTCAACAAAATGGTAAAGACCTACCTATTATTCAACCACAAAATCAATCAGAATCTCTGAATGAAGGTCCTTCGGGTGGTTTAGGTAATCCTAATCTTGATCTTGTCTCTCATAGTCCTCCTATAACTCTACCTAGCACTACACAAATAGACCTTGATGTTCCTTTAGCAAATAGAAAAGGAACTCGTACATGCACTCAATATTCCATTGCCAAATATTTATCCTACCACAAACTTTTCAATCGTCATAAAGCATTTGTTTCTAATGTATCTAGCTTGTTTATTCCAAGAACTACTGAGGAAGCTATAGGTGACCCGGATTGGAAGTTAGCAATTATGGAGGAGATAAATGCTTTAAAAAGAAATGGTACCTGGGAGGTTGTTAATTTACCAAAAGATAAAAAAACCGTAGGGTGCAAATGGGTATTTATTGTGAAGTGCAATGCAGATGGCAGCATAGAAAGATACATAGCAAGACTCGTTGCAAAAGGGTTTACACAAACGTTCGGGATTGACTATCAAAAAACTTTTGCACTTGTTGCCAAACTAAACTCAATTCGAGTTTTGTTATCCTTGGCTGTAAGTTACAACTGACCTTTACACCAGTTAGATGTAAAAAATGTCTTCTTAAATGGAGACTTGGAAGAGGAAGTATATATGAGCATACCTCCAGGTTTTGAAAAAAGGGTTGGTGAAAATAAAGTTAGCAAGTTGAAAAAAATTGTTGTATGGTCTCAAATAATTAACAGTTTACCTCCCTGTCGTTCGAGATAATGTCAATTCATTTCATACTGTATAAATTTTAAATATTGTAGTACAATATACTACATGATTTTTTTATGTTTGAGATGTTTTTGAGTGAATTTTTTAGGATTTCATGTACAATTTAATGACATTTTATAAGGGTTTAGGGTTTTTGCTAATTACCAACAACTGTAACTATAGGGCAACCAATACATTCAAACCTGAGTTTTCCTAATTGTTATCTCAAACAACATTTTTATCAAAAGACTAGAGGGTAAACTGTTTTTTAAAAGTTTGTTTATGGGTATAATTTGTTAAAACATTAGAGGAGATTTTCTATAATTTGTTTTTCTCAAGTAGTTTGCTGAAAAGGTTGTTCATAAAGGACTAAAAAGTAGTTGGGGCATTGGTTAGCCGAAAGACATTTCTAAAAACTCATAATGCACTTCATGAGTCCCAAAAGTTGTCTTTGGAACATCTTCAGTTTGGACACGGATTTGATGATATCCTTATTTCAAATCAAGTTTTGAGAAAATAGTGGTCCCTTAAAGCTCATCCAACAAATCATCTATCACTGATATGAGAAACTTGTCTGGGACTGTGACTTTGTTCAATGCATGATAGTCAACACAAAACCTCCATCCTCAATCCTTCTTTCGCACTAGTAAAACAGGGTTGGAAAAAGGGCTAACACTGGCTCATCTTAGCGTGCAACATCTCCTTGACTAATCTCTCAATCTCATTCTTCTGTATATACAAGTATCGATATGGTTGCAGTTTGAAAGGTGAGGTGCCTTCCTTTAAGAGATGGCATGTTCCTAGCTCCGTTTTGGTGGTAACCCAGTTGGCATCTAAAAAACATCCTAGAATTTCTGAAAAAGAACTTGTATTCGAGGGTCTACCTCTTTAGTCTCCTCACCCCTGATTTCTAACAGACTCGCCCAACTCTACCATTAACTCGTGGCTTGCCTTGGAAATGGTTTCGATCATAGAGTTTAGGAAGATACGAGATTTCATCAAGCTTGGATCTCCCTTTAAAGGCACTTTAAATCGTAATTGAAACCATAGGCGAGGAAATGGGTCTGGGTATATTGCTCTTGCTGCTATTCAATTACTCCTTGATTAGATCCCTATCCTTTACCATTTGAGCAACTTCCATTATCCTCAATAACCCAACCGGCCTCAAAAGTATTACCTTAGTACGAATGCTAGGTTTTAACCCATTCATGAATGCACTCTCCAATATAGTTTCCGACAAAATCGGATTGGAGCGGACAACGCTTCAAATTGCCACTAGTAATTTGCTAAAAACCCATTTTTCCGGAGAGCCATCAACTGTTCATGCGCTAGCTATTGCGGAATCATTGGAGAGCCCCTGGTTAGAGGTTAATGACCACTAAATCCAAGATAATGCCTCGCTTCAATACTTACACAAGCCAATTCCAGTTTCTCATTCCCTCGGATGAGATGAATGGAGAAAAATATCTCGAGTCTAAAAATCTAGCCATTTGGATTCTCCCCGTTGAAGGTCAGTAGCTCCACTTGTCACAAAACCAACTCCGCTTGTGTGCTGGAATACTGAGCTGTTCCTTGGGTTTGCATCGCTACTCCCTTTGCGCTTCCTTGCCTTCCGCCTCATCTCCTTCGTCGGTGACCTTCAAGCTAGGTGTGCCACTTTGATGTAACAGAACCCACTCCACCACTAATTGAGCTACACTCTGAGTAAGGTCTGCCACATTCTTTTTAACCTCTCCAACTTCTTCTCCATTTGATTGGTCGGTATTTCAGTGGAGGTTGACAAAATGGGATGTCTCTTCTTTCTCGCTAGAATGCGACCGACTTTGATACCAATTTGATAAGAATCCGAATATCTGATTCAAGTTTTTCATTGATGAAAAAAGGTATTACAGAAGCTGAAATTTGAAAATGAGCTAATTCTCCCAAGCCTAAGCCTTACACAGTAATTGCATGCCTCATCTTCTAGATTATTTCCCTATTTATTAGTCCTAAGGACCCACAAATGACACAATCAAAAGGAAATGAAAAATAATGACATCAGCCCATGACCTGGACCACTAACTAACCACCTGAGCAAAAGGAAATGAAAAATAAGACTCTATTTAGAGGATATATTCCCCTGCTTGTGACGCCTAACGTGCTTAAATAGAATTGGCAGTCTGTCATTATTCTACTAGAGTCTTGGAACCTAGGTTGCAGAGATGCACTTGTCAATTTTTTCTTGGTTATCTTGAGCATGTGGTTAGCTATTGCATGTTGGTTCCTGAAAAACTGAAACAATTGTTGGAATATTTCTACACTTCTTGATTTGAAGAACTGTACAAATATATAAACAACTATTAGACAATAATCTAGGAGCTATTCTAGGTAATTAATCCACTAATATAGCCTAAAGAAAATAAGGAAACTAAATTACAGCTTAAAAGGAAATAAATTTATTGTCTAAGAAAGGAAAATAAATAACTAAAAATCTGGAAAGATCACGATTCCTTGGAGATCCTTGACAGCCCTTACCAGGACTCCCCCTCAAGCTAGTGAATATATATCTATCATTCCCAGCTTGCATACATTTGTCTCAAATCCTGCCCTAAGCAATGGTTTAGTGAAAATGTCTACTTCTTGAGATTCAAATGGCACATAGGATAGACAAATTTTTCTACTCAATCTCAGATTTGATAAAATGTCTGTCAATGCGAACATGCTTCATTCGATCATGCTGAATGGGGTTGTTTACAATAGCTATTGCTAACTTACTGTCGCTATATAGCCTTATTGGACTATCAAATGAAACATTTAAATTTGACAGTAGTCGTTCAAGCCAAATTAATTTACAAATTCTTTATGTAATTGCTCTATATTTTGCTTCGGCACTACTCCTTGACACAACGGTTTGCTTCTTACTTCGCCGTGTAACAACATTCCCCCAAACCTTCATACAATATCCTGTAGTAGACTTACTGTCCTCAATCGAACTAGCCCAATCGGCATCTGCAAATCCTTCAACTAACCGTTTATAACTTTTTCTAAACAATATACCCTTGCTAGGAGTTCCCTTCAAATATCTAAGGATCTGATCAACAGCACTCTGATGTCTCTTGGTTGGAGCATGCATAAACTGACTAACTATGCTAACACTATAGGCAATATTAGGTCTAGTGTGTGAAAGATATATTAGTTTTCCCACAAGACGTTGATGCTGCTCTTTGTTAGCTGGAGGATCATCCTCAGAAATCTTATGTTTCCAATTCTTCTCTAGCAGAGTGCTGGCTGGATGACAACCAAGTTTTCCGGTTTCCTTTAACAAATCTAAGATGTATTTCCTTTGTGAAATAAAAATACCAGTTTTGCTTCTAGCAATTTCCATCCTTAGAAAATACTGAAGTTTTCCAAGATCCTTCACTTTGAACTCAGATTTTAATAGGCCCTTGAGATTTGTAATCTCATCATTGTCATCACTTGTGATCACTATATCATCAACATACACAATCAAGATTGATTTTCTTCCATCCTTTGATTGTTTTACAAATAGGATGTGATCCACCTGCCCTTGTGTGTATCCAAATTTTTTCATAACCATGCTGAATTGAGTGAACCATGCCCTAGGGGATTGTTTTAACTCATACAGGGACTTGTTCAGTTTACATACTGATCCTGGTTTTTCTTTATCTTCGAATCCAGGAGGCAACTTCATGTAGACTTTTTCATCAAGGGTTCCATTTAGGAAAGCATTTGAAACATCCATTTGGTGCAATTCCCAATCCAAATTGGCTGCCATAGACAGGAGAACTCGTATAGAGTTCAATTTTGCAACTGGTGCGAAGGTTTCTTCATAGTCAATCCCATATATTTGTGTATACCCTTGAGCAACTAGACGCGCCTTGTATCTCTCTATTTTTCCTTCCAAACCTACTTTCATAGTAAAAATCCACTTGCATCCCACTAATTTCTTCCCTTTTGGCATGTTTACAAATTCCCATGTATCATTGTCATTTAGTGCTTTCATTTCTTCCAAAACAGCAGCCTCCCATTTTGGATCTCTCAAGGCATCATATATATTTGTAGGAATTGTTACATCATCAAGTTGAGATACAAATGCCCTGTGAGTGTTAGATAAACGACAATATGACATGATTTGAAATCGGATATTGAGTACAAGATCTTACCCCTTTCCTTATAGCAATGGGAACATTCAGATCATCTATTATAGCAGTACCTGTTTGTGAATCTTGTGGTGAATCCGCCATAAGTTCCAATGATTGGTTTTGCTGAGTGACGCGGGGCTGGTTTTGTAGATTTTGCTGAGTGACATGAGGTCTCCTTGAGTAAACAATTAGTTCACTTTGTTGTTGCACTGAAGGGATTGATTCTCCCCTTGGATTGAGACTTGTGGTTGTATCTTGTGGGGTTAAAGGTGGAAATTTAGAGGATGCTAATGTGGACACTGATGGAGACTGGTTTAAGGATACAAGAAGAGAAATAGATGGATTCCAATGATGATCTTTAATTAAGTTCTCCCCTTGAAGAGAATCATGGGAATAGAATAATTGATCTTCCAAGAATGTAACATCATAGGATATAAAAAAATTTCTGTGACAGGATTGTAACATTTATAACATTTTTGAGAGGAAGAATATCCTATGAAGATACATTTGATAGTTTTTGGATCAAGTTTTCCTCGAGATGGACTGGTATTGTGGTGGGAGAGAGGTGAGTAAACGGATATGAGAGAATTCTTTTTTTAGACAACTGATAGGTGTACTGAATTTGAGAACTTGTGAAAAATACTCTCCTCCATTATCTATGCGAAGTATGTGAATGTTGCATTGAAACACATTCTTCATCATTTTATGGAATTGTTGAAACACATGCCCAACATCAGATTTATTTTTTAAAAGATAGATCCAACATGCACGAGTATGGTCATCTATGAATGTTATGAACCCTCTTTTTCCTGTTAAATCAACAAACCGTGAGGCTCCCCAAATATCACTGTGAACAAGATGAAATGGTTTTGAAGGTTTGTAATTGTGACCTTAATAGCTTTTTCTAGATTGTTATGCAAGAATACATGACTCACAATGAAAAGAAGAAGGATCTTTATTGAAAAATAAATTTGGGTACAAATGTTTCAAATAGTGAAAACTAGGGTGTCCTAGGCATTTGTGCCATAGAATTATGTCTGAATCCAATGAACTAGATGCAGAAAAAGATAAATGTGGTTTTGGCCTTGGAGAAGAATCAGTGAGATAGTAAAGACCATGTCGTTCCTCAGCATTGCCAATCATCTTCCCCGAAGATGGATCCTGAAAAATACAAGTCACAAAGAAAGGTTACTTTACAATTTTGATCCTTAGTTAATTTACTAACAGAAAGGAGATTATATCTTAAACTTGGAACATGAAGAACTGATTTCAAATGAAGCCCTTGATATAGAATATCTCCAATTCCAGCCACAATTATTTTATTCCCAATTGCTACTGTGACTTTTATCTCACCATCACATTTTTTATAATTCAAGAAAGCTGTAGAAAACCCTGACATATGATCTGATGCACTGGTGTCAACAATCCAATCATTGATGTCATCTTTTCGTGAGAATAGAGATGATGAGATATTACCTCGTTGTGCAATTGCTATTTTGGGTGTAGAACCTGATGCTTCAGAAATCTGCTGTTGGTGAAGAAGGGACCTCAAGATCTCCATTTGTTCAGGAGTAAATGCAGTAGAGCTTTGTTTCTTAGTTTTTGTAGCAGATTTGGCTATATGGGCAACTGAACTGTTTTTCCTTTGACTCCTTGGTTTCCAATCTGGTGGTTTTCCATGAAGATCCCAACAATTTTCTTTTGTGGAGAAAGGCTTGTTACAATGCTCACATGGCAATTTGTTCTCCTTTGGCTTCTGACCTCGGTTATTAGAGGAGACTAATTGATTTGTGACAAGGGCAGAACTTTGCAACTGTTCTTTGATGGCTGGAAGCAAAGTTGTGTTCAGCATCACTTTTTTTCTGCTCTCTTCCCTTCTGACTTTGGAGAATGTTTCTCGAAGGGATGGAATAGGTTTTGTTCCAAGAATTCTCCCATGTACTTCATTTAAATCTTTGTTTAAACCTTGCAGGAAATCAAAGACTCGGCCTTTCTCAAGTATCTGGTTGTAGAGAACCCCATCATCTGTACACTTCCAAGGAATTGTATAAAACAAATCCATCCCTTGCCAGAGTTCAAGTAATTTGTTGTAATATTCAGTTACAGATTTAGTTCCCTGCTTTGTGTTTCGAAGTATTGAACGAATTTCAAAACACTGAGAAGTGTTTTCAAAATCTGAATACATCTCTTGTGCTGTCTTCCAAATCTCGTGTGTTGTATTGTAGTACAAGTATGTGCGTCCAATTTGAGGCTCCATTGAATTGATCAACCAGGCCATGACAATGGAGTTTTCGGCTTCCCATGTCTTGTAGACAGTATCAATCTTGGTTGGAGGAGGAATTTCATCGGTTAGGTAACCTTCTTTCCTTTTTCCCCGAACAACTAACAAGACAGATTGGTACCACTCACGAAAATTTGACCCATTTAGTTTGTGTTGGGTAATTTGCAATGAGTGGTTAACATCTGCTGAGGAAAAAGAGGTTATACCACCTGTATTCCTTGAGACGCTGGAGGATTCTTCAGTATATGTTGGTAAGCTGACTTCGGACATGTTTTCAGCGGCAGAAATATCTTTAGGAATTTTAGCTTTCTTGGTTCAGTAGGAACCAGGCTCTGATACCATGAAAAACTGAAACAATTGTTGGAATATTTCTACACTTCTTGATTTGAAGAACTGTACAAATATATATACAACTATTAGACAATAATCTAGGAGCTATTCTAGGTAATTAATCCACTGATATAGCCTAAAGAAATTAAGGAAACTAAATTTCAGCTTAAAAGGAAATAAATTTACTGTCTAAGAAAGGAAAATAAATAATTAAAAATCTAGAAAGATCACGATTCCTTGGAGATCCTTGACACTTGACAGCCCTTACCAAGAGTTCCTGTGATCGTCCAAACATGTTATCTTAATTAGGTGATAGCTCTTGCAAAGGCTATAGTTGAAACTAATATAGTATATTTGGTCTTGTTTTCCATTGCACTGGTGTGGATTGGTGGTTTCTTGAGAGTAATGGGATTTAAGCTTACTAAATGAACTTGAAGGCCTGACTTATGGTAGCCTTATTCCATTGGGTGCAGATTGAAGATATGTGTCGCAGCACCCAAGCCTCAGCTGTTCCTGTTGTACCTGATTCCAAAGGTTATCCTCTTTCCGACTGTCAAAGAGACTAATTCTCATGTTTAGTTTTATGGTAAACCGATAATAACTTGATAATGATTTTCTTTGGTCATTACTCAGTTGCATAATTTCCATTGCATGTATATGTGGCTTCTATAGTGATACTAAGTTGTTTCTCTTGATGCCTTCCATGACTTTCATCAGTTGGAACGTAATTTTCTGAAATTTCTTCCTAAATGTCACCGTTTACTATCAACCTTTGGTAGACTTCTATCCGATGTGGACATATCCTAATGTTTATGATTTTGGGACTTCAGAGTGATTATAGTGCAGGATTGAACATTGCAACTGACTGTTGGCTAAGAATTATCATTTGTCACATTTAAGTTGCTTTTTCCAGTCTATTGCATCATGAGGTTGACTTTGTGATATAGTTAATCAGGAGGAGAATAAAAGCCTCCTCCTTCACCTCTGCCATTCTTTTCCTTTATGTAAGTTACACCAATAAGTAATAAATTTTCTATTTTCAGTACAGAAGCCTTTTGTTTAAATTTTGTTATTACTTTCTGCCTCCTCCCCACGTTCCTGTTATAGTAACTACAATTCTTACTGCTCACTTCTATAACTATGTTTGGATGCTTCATAAAGGACATACTGGCATTCTTTCAGTCTGTTGTTCTCACATCTCCGTCTTCACAGTTCTGATATATCCTACACTTTAGTATAAACTCAAAATAATCATTCTCTTTGTACACTTCAACTCCTGCTTTTAAATTTGTCCGTAATGCATTGTTTCCTGGGATACGTACGGTAGAAACCAGATACTTAATGCAAAATAAGTAACCATATCTTCACTGTCAGTCTTCATGCATTAGCAACATAAAACAATCTTGAGTTCTGTTTGATTTATTTAACTGTAGCGTACATCTTAAGTTATGCAACTACCAGCAATTTAACTTTTGGTCTTCACTTTTGATTTTTAGTAACGATAAGTTTTTTTGTTTTTTATGGTTATTAGTTTGTATTTCTGCTGTTGACTTATTGTGTTGCTGGTTGTTAAAATTTCAGGAACGGATTCAAATCCATTTTCTCTTGATGCATTAGCCGTTTTCATTTTTCGTGTTCTGCAGCGAGTTAATCATCCGGTACCTCTCATCTTTATGCATTTTTTTTTCTCTTTTAGATTTTTAGTACATAACATATTTTTAATATGGTCTTCCAACCTTTCTTCTTCACTTTTTGAACTCTTAAAGGGCAATCTGGACAAAGGATCTCCAAATGCTGGTTATGTGCTGCTAATGTTTTACCATCTTTATGATGGCAAGGTTCTTTTTCTTTTCTTTCCTTGTTTTCCCCCCCTGAGCTGTCATTGATGTTATGTCTCTATCTTTAGATAAAAAATTTAACTGCTCCTGCTTGCATTTTCCAGAGTCGAAATGAGTTTGAAAGTGAATTAGTTGAACGTTTTGGATCGTTAGTGAAGATGCCATTGCTGAAATCAGATAGGTAAGTATAATTAGAACCTAAGACATTTGGGGGACTCTGATAATGATAACTGTCTCATATTCCAAATTATTCAATTATCATATTCCAAATTATTATTATTATTATTATTATTATTATTATTGTGGTTGTTGTTATTTCGTATGTGTGTGTTTTTGATTGTGTATGACTAATATTTTAGAATAGTAGTCTTCTTTCATATATCTTCTTGTACTATGATATTCGACTTCCTTCTTCCTATGATACATTTCTTCCAGCTTGTTAGATAATCTGCTGTCTTCTTCTTCCCTTCTAGTCCTTTGTCATAGAAGGAAATGCTTCAGCTATTGGTTTAATTACTATCCTAGCTTACCCAGTATGTGCATTTTGAAGATTTGTCACCTTGCTGGGTTTTTCTGGTATAGATAGTATTACTGTTGTACATTTGGAATAATAATCCACATCAATTCCCTTGCACTCTAATGGAAAAATATATTGGGGTCTTACATTTTTGTTTTGATTTGTTGAGTTTCTGAACTTCTATGCTTGAATATATCAAGTCTAATTCGTCCAAATGAGCTCTTAGGTGTGGTTTTCACTATAATTAGATGAAAGAAAATGATAAAAAGGTAGAGGATGACAAGAGTGAAGAAATATGTACTTATTGAAATCCTGTTTATTTTTATTTTAGTTTATTTTGATCTTAAGTTAGAATTCTAAGAAATTTTTAAATTTTAGCATGCTGATGTGGGTCCATGACGTGGACTACCTACTCTACATTTTTGTATACATGTATGTGCTGACATGGACAAATTGGTTTTAAAAATTTCAATTAAAGGGTTTACCAGGTCAACATCAAAGTTGTAGGATTTCTATATGTTGGTTGTACGAATAATTTGCTCCTTTCTCTCTTTTTTCTATATAATGAATCAGACTTTTATGTCATGGTTACGAAATCATATTCTTTGTCGCTTTCCTTGTCATTTGAATTAACATTGACTTGCATCCTCTGTGCTGCTGCAGGAGCCCTCTGCCAGATCCTGTACAGACCATATTGGAAGAGGGAATAAATCTTTACAAACTTCACACTAGTAGACATGGCAGGTGAGTAAATCTACTTGTTATGTGTATCTCTGCTCCTTTTGCTTTACATTTTCTATAACATGGCTTTCTGCATACTAATTCAGATTCAGATTCAGATATAAAAAAAAATTTTCCTGAAATTTGTTGATTAACAAAGAGCACTTTCTCATCATAGAAAATCATTATATTTTCCTTCAAACTGTTTTGTCTTTTTTCACAGTACTCATGGTTTTTGCTTGCTTATCTTCCATTCAATGGGTTAATATTTACATTATCTTCATTAAATGCATAGATTGGAGTCCACTAAGGGATCATATGCAAAGGAGTGGTCAAATTGGGAGAAGCGATTGAGGGAGGTTGTGTTTGGCAACGCCAAGTACCTTAATTCCATTCAGGTTTGCACCTTATACCTTGTACATGCATGTGCATGAGTGAGTTTTTTTTTTTCTATTTATTTATTCTTTTGTAGTGGGTTGTTGCATATGGGGCTTTTGTGGTGGGGATGGGGGTGGCTTGTGGTATGGTGTTCAGTGATCAGCTATCTTTGATGATCATCACTTGCCTCATTAGCCTAAACTGCATAGAAACCAAGTTTAACTGTGATATATGTTCAAACAATTGCAAGCTCAGGCCTTTGCCCAATCATGCTCTCTCATTTCTCCTCCCGAAATTTTTAGTTAAGTGATGAATTTATTCACAACTTGTATGTACACAGGTGCCGTTTGAATCTGCAGTTCAGCAAGTGCTGGAACAACTAAGAAGTATAGCCAAAGGCGAATACGCAACACCAATTACTGAGAAGAGGAAGCTTGGGACAATTGTTTTCGCTGCTGTCAGTCTGCCTGTTGCAGAAATTTCCAGTTTCCTGAACAATGTAAGCTAAAAGAGTTTTGCTTTCTTATGTTCTTCAAAGTTACTGGGGACCTTGAGCCTGCTGAAGGTTTGGTCATTCATGTTTAGTAATGGTGGCTTACTTTTACAGGATTTTGTCCCCAGACAAGGAGAGAATCTTCTCATTTGAACATATAGTAACTCAAGCTAATAATAAGGATTTCAAATAAGTTCCTTCAGGCTTGATAGGAGGGTCATAAAGGTCAATTGGGAATGTATTGGCCAGACGTGTCTGTCCTCATGTCATGCATATTTGTTTTTCAATTTCCATTATACCAGTGATTGCTGAATTCCTACAAGCAATCTGTAGGTTTCATTGCTTTGAGATGTGACAAAAATAATTCAGTAATGATTTGTGATAGGCAATAGGTGGAGATGATGACATTAGTTGGCACCTTGTTATTTGTTCCTTTTTCTTGTTTAATTCAGTGCCCAGTTCTGCTTGGGTTCTTTCTTAAATTGGACAGTCATACGGGTTTTTCTTGTTTGACTGAGTGCCCAGTTCTGCTTGGGTTCTTTCTTAAATTGGACAGTCATACGGGTTTTTCTTGTTTAACTGAGTGCCCAGTTCTGCTTGGGTTCTTTCTTAAATTGGACAGTCATATGGATTTTTGCTTGATTATTTTATGGATGAGATGCATATATTTTGTTGCTGAAAGTGACTCATATTCCTTGAACAGATGGCTCAGAAGAACCAAAAGGTTGAAGCCTTTCTCCAGGACAAGGACATGGAGCACAACCTTAGGAGGGCTCATGTAACTCTTGCCCACAAGAGAAGTCATGGTGTCGCAGCAGTAGCTAGTTTCGGACTCTTCCTACATGAGAAGGTCCCAGTAGAATTGTCGGCCCTTCTCTTCACTGATAAAATGGCTGCACTTGAAGTGCAGCTTGGCTCTGTTGATGGTGAAAAAATAGTATCAAAAAACCAGTGGCCCCATGTTACCATATGGACAGGAGAAGGAGTAGCAGCCAAAGAGGCCAATGCGCTGCCACAATTGCTCTCAGAGGGGAAAGCGACACGTATTGAAATCAGTCCACCTATCACCATATCTGGTATGCTTGAATTCTATTAGAGTTCTCCGATTACGTCTCCAAAAAACAAAAAAAAAGGAATGGCTTTGAAGTTAGTATATTTTTTAGTACAATTTTGTAACATATTTTGAGTTAAAAGGGTGCCAAGGATTGTAGGCACATTTTTTTGGTAGAAATTGTGTTCATTTAGCTGCTGAGAGACTTGTGTATAGGCGAAGATGAATCAAAATATGGGACAAAATATTCTATTAGGTTTGTTGAGTCCACTACCCCTGGTTAAAAATGGTAATATATTATGCTGACAAAATCTTCTGCCATATGGTGAATATACTTAATGTAGTGTTTCGTTCCCTTGAAGTAAATGTTGAATTACTCCCAAGTTAGTCATTAGCTCTCTGGTTGCCCGAACCAGAGTGGATTTTATATATTGATTGATTGATCATTGGTTTATCCCTGGTTAGGAGCATTCACGTCTAGGTATAAGTTTGCGTATTTCATGTATTGTTCAACGATCCTTCTGTATGTGATGTTGGCTTAATTAGTATTTGAAAATACAAAAATTACCGCTTGCCAATTGAAATTGTATATATATAGTATTGTAAGATAATATAATTAGATGCCAATCAAATCAATACTCATTCACATCACAATAAATTTCAATCTAAAATTGGCAATGTTTTTTTTTTTTTAAAAAAAGCAAAAGATAACGTTAACATGTGTAAATTAAAATTGAAGCTAGACAAGGTCATGGGATTAATGTAAAATCCTTAAGAAATTAATTTGAACTTTACTGGGGAAAAAAAAAGAAAAGAAAAAAGAAAGAAAGAAAGA
This sequence comes from Triadica sebifera, assembly GCA_023653625.1. Lineage (NCBI taxonomy): Eukaryota > Viridiplantae > Streptophyta > Magnoliopsida > Malpighiales > Euphorbiaceae > Triadica > Triadica sebifera. The sequence goes on from CM042892.1 coordinate 7,673,767, forward strand.
AAGAGAGAAGATCAACTTAGAACTTTGGCAAAAATATTTCTAATACAATTTGCTAGCATCGTCCAAACCTCTTTACCAACAAAAGTATATTTCTTGTTTCCAAGATGATACAACTAGTTTTTATTAAATATATATGTATCCATATCAATTTTTTAAGAGCATTAGGTAAAATTTTAGGGGGGGAGGGGGGAAATGATATTGTTGGTGAATTAATGATTCTTTTTTTTTTTTTTAAATATATGGTACTTGTAAAATGCAATTAACTAGTGAGATTAGAATTCTAATAGGTACTCATCCTCAAAAAAATCTCATTAACATTCACAACTAATTGATCTCATATAAAATCGTTTGCTTTATTGCATATGATGAGTGCGATTGAAGAAGACACTTGCGCAGTTATGTGCAGATGGGTTGAATAATAATAATAATAATAATAATAATAATAGACGTGGATGATAGTCATTTTAGTGAGTGAAGATACCATGAATTCAAGTCTTCAATTTCAACGATAAACCTCAGGCATTTGTAGCAAAACAGGGCCGCAAATAACTTCAATGGCTAAATTAGATATAGCTCACTAGTACTATTATACAGGAACGATAAAGAATATCTTAAAAAATTCTTGAACTATCAGTCACTAGAATTCGTGCAATCACACTAGCTTCTTTCAGTCCACAGATTGAACTGCTAGAGTTGGTAAAATCGCCATAGCCTCGCCATCAAGAACCAGAAGTTCACCATTTTTGAAGCACTTAGTTGAGAATTTCGCTCTGGACAACATATATAACCAAAGGCTTAATCAAGTTATCATTACCTCGCTTCAGTTGAACAAATTAAATTGGTAACTTGCAGCTTACATATATCTCGTATTGTTTTTCCTTATGCCAATGGTTTGTACTTCACCAATGACTTCGTCTCCGATATACACAGGACTCTTAAAATGCAAGCTTTGAGAAGCATACACAGCTCCAGGCTATACAAATATGCCATTACATTATAAAACTCATTCATTCTTCATATAGGATCACAACATGGATAGCTTTATTGGGCAAAACCCACAAATGAATCAAGATAGATTGAAAATTAAACTATTTATCTTTCACCTATTGAAATTAGTTCCAGTATCTACGCCATAAAGATATTCATCAAATCAAGAAAGTGAAGTGAAAGATTAGAAGTGAGACTTACAAAATGGGATGCAATAATGCGAGGAAATAATGCAGCAACAAGCATTCCATGGACAACCCGACCGTCGAATCCAGCATTCCGGGCAAGTTCAGAATCAAAATGAAGAGGGTTCGAGTCATGACTCACCTTTGAGTATTCTATAACATCTTCATTTGAGAACACTCTTGTTTGCCTCATTATGTTTCCAGTTTTAAGCACACTTGGAGATGTCAGTGAATAGCTTCTGGCATAAGAGACAGCCTTGGAAAGCACACTCTTGTCGATCATCATCATGAAAGGAATCTCTTAAAAAGAAAAAATAGAAAACAGTGAGGAAAGGAAAATGTTAAACAATACAATCCAGTGAAGAATAAGTTCTTTCTGCTAGGCATTTTAATAAACATATGAAATGCGTACCGGCAATTTCTTGATTTTAATGGCGCAATCTGGGGCGACAGCAAACCTATTCGGTGGAAAGTAAAAAATTCAAACACCAAAAACCATAAATCAAAATCACAAACTGAACAAAAACCTGCACAGGGGAAAGAAACGGTACCGTTTTGTAATGTTAATGTCGATAAATTAAGAACGAGAAATGCCTTTCTTTCTTTCGGTCCCGTCCGGTCTAAGTCCTCTTGAAATAGAGATACCCTCAACTGTATATTTGGCGGAAGAGAAGAAGAAGAAGAAGAAGAAGAAGAAGAAGAAAAAAAAGGAATGGCAATTAGTAGTAGAGGTAGTAATTGCTACATAGAAGGCTAGAAAGTGATATAGGTGATGAAATCAACAAGAAACAGAGGAATAGGATGGCATACCCCTTACATGGCCGCTGCTTCTCGAGCCATTGCAGACCGAATTCCATTAGCTGATTTCTTTTGTTTTTGTTTTTGCTTTTTTTTTTTTTTTTTCTTTCTTTTGAAGTGAGGGATGCTTGGGTTTGTGTTTTTAATATCTCCTCTCTTATATTTCTACTTCATCAGTCTGAACTTAAGACGATCTCTAAACTGCACTAAATTTATTTCCAATTAATTATACTATTTTTTACATAAAAAAAATTCTATATATATTTTTATTTATACTTTATTTTATATTTTTATTGCTATCATACTATTTAATTATTTTGTAAAATAAATATTTTTTTATATATTCATCCAATATTATAAATTTTATTATTTAATAATATTATAAAAATAAAAATTCTTTTTAATATCACATATTGTATAACTTATTAATTAAAAATATATTAAATAAATCACAGATTTATTAAAAACACAATAAAAAAATTGATATTGAATAATTAATAATACAAAATTACAATAGCAAAATAATATTATTATTGATTCAATTCCTTGAATTAGTATATTGCTCATACAAATGATCTATTAATGTATTATGTAGTGCAATGTGGACATTTTTATCTTTAATTTGTCTATACCGAGAAATAAATTATTGAAATCGAGTATTTTCATCCACTGTTATTTCAATTGTAAAACCAAGTGCATTCATTGTTTAATTAATTAGTGCATTTAAATCATGTTCATTCTTAATTATTATATTGTGCATGATAATGCATGCAGTTATTATACCGTGTAATATTTTTTTTCTCCAAAATCGTTTTGGCCCTGCAATAATTGCAAAATGGATTGTAAAACTTCAAACGCACACTCAACATTTTTTTTTACAAGTCTCCTGTCTCATTGTAATATACATTTTCTTCGGACCACACGACTTATGAATTGTTTGCACAATGATAGACTATTTTGGATATATACTATTAGCTAAATAATAACACATATTATATTTTTTCCTTGTATAACATAATAAGCAAAATGAACAATACCTTGAGCAAAATTAGAAAATAAATGTGATGATTCTAAGATATTAATGTCAATATTTGTGCTCGACATACCAAAATATGCATGTCATATCCGTACATTATAATTCTCTACAAATTGTTGGTGATCCATTATGATCTGCATATTGTCCGGCCCATGTCGTTAGACAAATATTTCACTTCCAATGCATACAATAAATGTTGCTAACATTCTTGAAAAATCATGTTGATGACCAACATAGAGTAACCTAGTAATGTCATTAGCGTTAGATGATCTTAGATATCTCTCTGTAAAAATTTCTATTATAGTACGACAAAATCTCTTTAAGTTTTTAATTGTAGTGGACTCGTCAATTTTAACATATTCATCGGTAGTATCTACCGGTAAACCATATGCTAACATTCAAAACACCGCTATTATTTTTTGTAAAATTTATAATCTAACTCTACCCAATTCATCTCTTCGTTGGTGGAAGTAATTATCATGATATGTAATTGTATCATTGATACGTAAGAATAAACTCTGGGACATACGATGTCGTTGAAAAAATACATCTTCATTGTATTGTGGATTATTAGAAAAATAATCATTAAATAAATTACGATATGTGGTTTCATAATCACGATTGATCATAATATGACCTGAAATGGAGCCACTATGAGTACTTTATTTGTCTTATTGACTAAGGTAATACTCTATGATTGTATTATTATTGTGAATTGCACATGTTGCTTCTTTTTCAGCAATAAAATTACTCCTTACTGATATATCTTTATTGTCATCTGAAAATGAAAATAAATTTTTAAACTGCACATTTGATGGACCTCCAATATTGAAGTTTATCTTTAAAGATTATCATTTGAGTAATTTGAAAAATATTAATACAAATATTTGATATCTAAATAATAATCAGTATGGATAAATTTCATGAATAATGGTTTTATTTATAGAAAAAATTTGATAACAATCAAAAAGTTCAAAAATTTAATCAAATGGCTAAGATGATGATGAAATCTATCGAATGATTGACATAAGGATAAAATTCATTCGACGGTTAGATTTATGATAACAAACATGATAAGATTTAGATAAGGATAAAATTAATTCGACGGCTAAGATAATAAAATCCATCAAATAATTGACATGAGGATGAAATCTATTCGACGATTGAATTTATGACAACAAATATGATAAAATTTAGATAACAATAAATTAATCTAACAACTAAAATTATGATGAAATCCATCGAATGGTTGACATGAGGATGAAATCCACTTGATAATTGGATTTATGACAACAATTATGATAATATTTAGATAATGATAAAATTAATCATACGACTAAAATTATTAAGGATGAAATTAATTCGACGACTAAGATTATTATGAAATTCATCCGACATTTAAGATTATGATGAAATCTATTCAACGGCTAACATGAGGATGAAATTCATTCGACGGTTGAGATAATGACATAAATAATGATAAGATGTAGATAAGGATGAAATCCATCCAACGACTAAAATTATTACGAAATTCATTTGATGGATAATAATTATTGACTAGATATTCATTATCTATATTTTATATGTATCTCATGTTATATGTATATATGTGTGTGTGTATTTTATATTATTTGCCTAATTTATATTTTGTATTTCATTACACTACTTCAAACACCAAATTTAAAAATATCAAAATGTCTATTAGGTTTTCTTCTTACAGTATTGATGAAGATGTGTTATTATGTCAAATTTATATGGACATTTCTCAAGATCCTATTACGGGTGTGAACCAGTCTTCAAATCAATTTTAGTCTCATGTGAAAGATGTATATAACAGTGCAAGAACTAGATGTTGGGTGTATCGCAATAAAAGATTTGTGCAATATTGAATTCAAACTGTAAAGAAAGTTGTTCAAAATGTTATTGATGCAAGATGACAGTTATAAAAAGATATTCAAATTTGATCATATGTAGAATATAGTAAAAGATTTTGAAAAATTTAAAGATAATGTCAGCACATCAAGAAAAGTAATTCGAAAATAAAATCTAAATTATGTTTTATTAGAGTCAGATAATTACACTTCTGAGTCTCCAATATTGGCCGAGTTATCATCATTTTTTCTTAATTTAAATGATGATATTGGCGGTTCGTCATCAGAACGATCAATTGGGGTGAAAAATGCCAAATTGAAGAAAAAAATGATAAACAAATGTCATTTGTCATTACCAGTCTCAAAGAAAAAAATCGAAAGTTTTCAGAAATATTGAAAAAGATCAGCTCGGACCGACAACAACTAGAAATACAAATCAGAAATTTGGTACTAAAAGAATTGAGAGAAGAAAATAAAATTTGGTACGAGACTTAAACACTATTAGCGAAAAAAATTGTGTATATATTGAAGTTGAACAAATACTAATTTTAGAAAAATGATCTCAATAGCATTAAGCACAACCACCTTCTACATCTAATAAGTTTGACGATTATTTTAATTATATTGGCGGATCTGGAATCGATATTCCAAATTATTAAATAATTAATTATTGCACTTTTATTGTTTTATATTAGACCTTTTAAATTTTCGTTAATAGTTTAGTATTAATATTTTTTAATATTATTATGTGTTAGTAATAAATGTATTATGCTTTTAAATTCTAATATATGCATTTTATAGTTATATATTGTTTTACATTTTATTTAATTTTTTTGTTCTATTATATTCAATTAAGAATATTAATTAAAATTAGGATGTATTTAATTGTTAGAAATTTAATTTTTGTAGACTTAAAATTACATAATATTAAAAATATTAGAATGCAATTTAATTGGATGATACAATTTAATTAGATTGCAATTTAATTGCAAAAAAGAAGAAAAAAATATCAATTTACTATTAATTAACATCAATTTATTATTACTTAAACTTCAATTTACTAATATTATTTTTATTCAATTATTATTAATTTTATTCAATTAAATATGCTTTAATATTAATTAAACATCAATTTACTAATTAAAAAAATTATTCAAATATATAAATAATAAAAATATTTAACTAAAAAAAATGTGGGAAAAAAATCCCTTAATTTTTTTCATTCTCTTCTTCTTACTCTTCTTTCCCCTTCCTTCCTGCAACTTTTCTCTATCTCCAAATTATTTTTTAAAATGACGTTGCTACAGTACAACACCAAATATGACATGGAATTGTAATTAGCACCAATTTTGACATCAAAACAGTTTTCCGGTTGGAGTTGAAGGAGTTACCACCATTTTTGTCATTTTTCTATTTTTGCATAATTTTGGTGTCGGTTGGAAATGCTCTAAGTGTTTGATAAAATATCTATTTAATAGATCCCTTTGTCTTCAGAGTATCAGCTAATGTCCAATTACCTCCCTTTCTCTAGCCGAATCATATTATGAACAAGATGGACCTCGCTAGTTGCTTCCAACGGATGGTTAGTTACTCCCTTCCAATTCCCTAAATCTATTTAATAAATATCTTCATTAGATGATTGTTTTTCCACTCCACCGAAAAAGCTCCAGGCTTGAGCAATACAAAATGAATTTTTCCCGAAGAAGGAAAAAGGACTTCCATTCGAGAAGCTTACCCTCAATTTGTGTTGCCTTCTTGTGCTAATATATATGTATATCCTTGTCTTTATTTGTTTGTAGGATGGGATAAAATACTTTGAGCAATGAAACTGCATTTCTTATGCCCTTAATTCTCCAAATAACGACAATATCAAAGAGGTACATTTTACTTCTGCTAGTATTTTCATCTTCACATATTGCAAGATGCAACATAGTTTAATTCATGTCTTACCTTTGTTTTGTTTGAAGTTAATTGTGCATATATAGTGGTGGATCCAGAAATTTTAGACAGTGGAGTCCATATACATAGTATAAATTTCAATTATAAAAGTACATAATGCGATAATAAAATAACCAAAAAAATACAACATTTCTTAACGAGTTTTTATATTTTAAAAATAATACATAATTGCATCATTATTAACAGTAACAAATATATTACTTTTAATATATATCACTAAACAATCATTCAACTATTGATCATTTATTTTATTTCACACATCACTCTTTATCAATTTCATTGTAAAAAATATTTGTTTCACTACTGTTATAGCTACATATAAGATTAATGTCAACTTCAACAACTATACCAATTGATAAATATTATGTTTTTTAATTTCTACTACGTTATTTGAAAACTGTCATATTCCATTTAAATTAGTAAATATACCAACTTTTGGAACATCAATAGATAAAGTTTGCTTCTTCTTTTTTAATTTATTATAATATCACAACATTGTTTATTAAAAAATCATATAAATTACTCTATAGCAACGTTAAGAATCGTGAATGATAACTGGTCAGCTTGTATTGATGCATAGATAAGCATATAAGAGAGAGCAAGAAAATATGTAATCGTAAATAGAAAATTTATAGTATAGGAAAATTGTTGCAACTGAGATATCAATTGTTAAAAATTATTTTTGAATTCATTTGATGGAACCATAAAGTGGTTTATGGAGCACTAAGGCAAAAACAGACACTAGTGATTTTGTCCTGGACTACGACTCAGCGGAATAGGATGGGGAAGGGTTTTTTTTATAATAGGAAGAAGGGTTTTTTGTTTAATCATTTTTTTATTCAAAAGTTTTTCTAGTTAGAAAAAAATTAGATTTTTTAAATTTTATTGGGGTTCATTTTATTTTTCAATGGAGTCCATATTTAGAATATTATACCTATTATTATAATATTTAAAAAATTTATGAGTTCATTGGACCCCACTAGTGAACACTTGTATCCGCCCCGGCGCATATGGTTAATGATTGTTCATTTTCTTATCTAAATTTTAACTCCATATGTAGCTTATCAGCCAACATATATGTCTTGCCTTAAATTGGTCATACTCTTAAGCGTTTCTTTTGGTTCTTTGTGATATTTCTTATTCTTCTTTTCATTTACAATTTATAAACTTCCAGTAGTTCCTCAACTTCTTACAAGCCCAAATCAGAAAATTGAACAACATTGATCATTCTAGTTATACCATAACAAAGATGATGGTTGGGATTCCAAATGTTAGCAAGTCAGCCCTATGCAACTCTTTGCATCAGATTGGATGAATTAGTTCTTCATGTAGTTTCTCCTTCTGAAATTTCTCTCTCTCTCTCTCTTTCTTCCTGCTGTAAATTTGATTGCATGAGAATGGTTTTCTTATTGAAATGAAAGTTGAAGCATGCAAAAATGAGTCCACATCCGGGAGACACACAATATATCAGCATCTTCAAGGCATGTCACCATGCTTTAGTTCTGATATTACTTCGTAACCAAGACTAAGGGAAAGAAATCTTATTGGAAACTGTTGGGTGTCGAAACCAACAAAAATAAATTGTTTATTCTTCCAAATATAAAATTGTAGTAGCGATGAGTAAGGTCAAATCCCAAAAAACTGATAGATTTATTTTTTAAAACAAATAATAAAAAGATGAGGATTTTAAAATTGAAATTTAAAATAATTTTCAGAATTAAGTAAATAGCATAAAAATAAAATGAGATTAAACAATATGAGAAAAAACTTTAGTCAAAGGTATAATCAGCATTGGAGAAATTCACTTGACCATTGATATAAATAAAATCAATTCTATTTTGAATATACTGGTTCTAGTCACTAACACGCTCTAGTGACTAATCTTTCTCTTAGATAATTGATAATCAAGATAAACTCTTTAATTATTCTCTTGTTATTAAGCAATCCTAAACAAATTTTTAGGATTTAACTCAACAATAACATTATAAACAAGGAAGATAGTCAATACAAACCAATAAACATATAAGCTCGGTTTATTTAAGTCTGATCATATATTCCCACAACATAAATTGAAAGCTTGTCCATAAGCAACTATATTATTTGTTATAGATATTGGATAAATGAAACAATTACGGATTTGACAATCTAATTAATAAATAATTGTAATAACAAATAAAATAATATGCCTCTTATTCAATTCATCAAACAATTGCATCAAGATCAGATCAGAGAATATATAAATACTTGAAATATTGAAGAGAAAGAAATTAAGCATAGATCTCACAATGAAAATTCTAAGAACTTGATTAACCTTCAACTAGATAAGAGTTTAGTTCTAAATGAATTGAAGATTACAGCCAAAAGGAAAAGATTTAAGTCTGAAAAATATGAAGGTGGGTTCTCCAAAGATAGTTTGCAGCCCCAGAATTATAGCCTCATAAAAAGAATATTTATAACCACTCATTGACCTTAAACAAAGAGTCCTAATTAAATAGTAACTCGGAATAAAAACGCGTTTACTCTTTAACTGTAATCGTTTCTAGTTTCTTTTCAGATTTAAATAGCAAGTCTAACTTAAGACGTGTCTTCGCTTTATCTTCTCTCAGCTTCCAAACAAGAATTTTCATATTTCAGCTTTCCAATTAGACTTGCAAATGCTACAAAATTAAGGTCAAATAAATCACATCTCTCATAATCAATCATAAGATATAAAGTAAGACAAAAATCATCAAATTAAGCAAATCAAACCCAAAGATCCTAGAAAAATAACAAGAATAAAAGTGTAAAATATGTATCTAACAAATTCCCCCACACTTAACTTTTGCTTGTCCTCGAGCAAACACAAAATAAACTCATCATCCCAATAAATCATACTCCATTACCACAAACTTCAATCAATACACATTTTCAAGAAAGCTTAAGTATCTCATAACATGAGTTACATATATCACCTAAGCATCTCATCCTCTTCAATAATATCAACAATATCAAAGCATAATGGAATTCAATACCCTCTCATTGATATCTCTCAATTCACTCAATGTGTTTAGGTAGTATTTCATCAAAGCACTCATTCAAATAAGCAAGCACTTCCATAAGTTTGCATTCTATTCCAATCTCCATTGCCTAAAAATATCATCAAAACACAAATCAGAAGGTCTTTAAATTGGGTTGTAATGGGGCTTGGATAAAAAAGGTAGAAAAAAGGTTCAAATGATGTAATGATCATAAGAGACTAATAAACAAATTAGAGACTTTAGTTCAATTTTTTTACAGCTATTATGGTGAATTAAACAATTAAAATAGCAGCAATATCCTTCGAGAAAAATTCTACACTTGATGCTCCATATGTTCAATGTTTTTTTCTTCTTAATTTTTTTCTTTTCTATTTCTTCTTTCACAATGAAACCATTGAACTAAATTTCATGCTACTGCTCACACTTAGCTTTTCATGATTCACCCTTTTTGGATTATAGACATCAAGTTATAGCAAATATTATATAATAGTCTTTAACTTGTTCATTAGCACTTATGATCAAGGGTAACCAAATGTATAATGAAGAAAAAAAAAGTTTAACATGGGTACTTATGGTGTGGTGAAATCAAGAAAGAAGAGTTAAGACTCAAATTGGTTGACTAAGGGATAAACAAAAGGATAGACTATTTTAAAGAAAGCTAAAATGGGTTAATCCTAATGCCTCTATTACTTAAGTGTCTTGATAATATATACATGCAGTTTCAATCAGCATTTAAATGCAAATTCTAGAGTAATCTTGTAATGCTTGTCTTGTAATGTTTGAATTCACACACATGAAAGAAAAAATTTCAGAGCTTAAAGATGACAAATGCTTTTCAAGAGCTCAAAAGCTTACGAAAGAAAATTAGCAAATGTATTGAATCCAACACACTCATCTATTGAATTAATTATCTAAGAAGATGAGACACTAAGAATGATGCATATAAATCAGCCACTTGACACAAATATCCCTCTCATTATCTCAATTTCATTATATAATTATGCATCAATTAAAACTCATTAAGAGAAAGACAATTATTGAAACAAAAAGCTTGTCGAGTGTTTATGAAAAATATGAAAAATGTTGAAATATCCAAGTTTTGTCAAAAATTATAAGTAAAATTGATATTTTGTGCATTTAAAAGCAAAACTAAGTCCTATAGGTCTCTAACTCCTTTCCTCATGCTTAAAATCACACATTGTCCTTAATTGTGCAAAATTACTGCTCAACAAAAACAAAATTGAAAGAAAAATAAAAGAGAAATTGAAAGGTACTTCCCTAAAGGAGCAATAGCAAGAGGAAAAACTGCAGCCATGATCTATGAAGTGGGAGAATGTGGGGATGTAAACCCAGGAGGATGCGATGGTAATGACCTTAGAGAATACGAAGGTTGGAATCCCACATGCTCAAAATATGCAGCAAGATTGTGCTCTATTATGTTCGTTTGGTCTTGTATTTTTTGGATGGATGCAGCTAACGTGGTAAGAATGGCTGATGTAGGTGCATCGACATCAGAAGAATTAGATGGGGCAACTTTAGGCATGTCGTCATCCTCTTGACCATCATTGGGAGTCACTACCGTAGCCCCTACAACTTGATATCTACCATTTGTCTTGGACACAACTCCCATTCGCAACAAAGTGGGCATGTCCAACAGAGCATTATTGCAAACTACATGTCTTAGTGCTCAATTTTAGAAAAAGTCAGCATGTGAATAATGTCTAAATCTGAAGAGCCGGTAGGTACCACATCTTTATCTTTCCCTATTTTACTTCTTTTTCTTGAATATAAGGCTATTAAAGTTGCAATTAATTTAGAACGGATAAGAAAAGCCACAAAAGAAGGCAAGGAACATAAAAATTCTGAAAGTTTGAAGATATGGGTAAAGAGAAGGCACATAACACTAAAATTGGTTATAAGTTGCTCAAAATCATCAAAAAAGTCAATGGAAAAAAATCATAATAATTTTTAGATCCCAAAATGCAAACAAGCACACACCCAATATCTAAAAAAAATCATAAAACTATAAGAACGGAAAATTATAGGAGAAGGTATGTCATAACCTGAAATTCAATACTTGGGCAATAGCTCCATCAAACTCAATCAGTAGAATGGCTGACGTTGTGAGTGTAAGTGAACAACTTCTTCAATGGCTGGCGAGTTTGCAGTGACTAGCGACAGATCTGGGCAAGGACAAACGACCATTATAAAGACGTCAGGCATAGATGAAACAGAGCAGGAGAAGAAGAGATAGGGACTGATGGAGAGTGAGCAGCTGGCGGAGAGGAATGGAAGGATTTGACGGAGGAGATAAGGCATGATCTACTGCGAACGGATGGAACTGTGATGATGGTGGACGGTTGGTCAGAGTCACGATCTAGTGAAGTGTGTGGGTGCGAGATAACGAGACCTGAGCTACTGGCGACAAATCTAGTGAGGAATGGATGATTGGTGGAGAGGAAGACTGGAGCTGCTTGAAGGAGATGGGTCAGTTGTTTGGTGCTTGGGTGATGATAAGAGAAAATTACCTAGGGTTAAGTAGAGTAAAAAAAATAAAAAAATTAAAATGAAAAAGTTTTAAGAAACAAGAATTAAATGAAAATAATTGTAAAAAGAACTTGTACAAGAATTAAAATAACTAACACTAAAGAACCAACAAAGGAACTTAAAATTTAAACACTAAAATTCTAGAAAAATAAAGAATAACCATATCCGGAAAGAAAAGACTTCTGGAAGAAGATAGTGAATAAGGCGTGCCTATGTCTTATTTTATGAATACTCCTAAAGCTAAAGAAAATTAATTAAAAAAATTAAATTGGGTTGCCTCCCATTAGCACCTTTTTTTAAGTCTTTGGCTAGACATAATTTTTCACTGATCATTCATAGGAATTTGGGGGTTCCAAAATGAATTCTTCAACATTATGAACTTAGAATCCTTCATGGAAAGGTTTGAGATAGTGACCATTAACTTTGAAGATTTTATTTGTGTCTAAACTTTTTATTTCCATTACACTATGAGGAAGAATATCAATAATTACTAAAGGACCTATCCAATGAGAACATAACTTACCTGGGAATAATTTGAGTCTGGAATGGTAAAGAAAAACCTTTTAACCCATAGAAAATGACTTTGTAAACACTATCTTATCATGAAATGTTTTGGTTTTCTCCTTGCAAATTTTTAATCTTCATAGGCTTCATTATGAATTTCTTCTAGCTCTTGTAATTGTAGCTTTCTATTGATTCTAACATCTTCCAAACTCATATTTCATTGCTTAATCACCCAGTATGCCTTGTGCTCCAATTCTTCAGGCAAATGACAATATTTTCCATATATCAATCGATAAGGAGACATACCTATTGGAGTTTTATAGGTTGTATGGTAAGCCCAAAGTGCATCGTCCAGACATAAACTCCAATCCTTACAATTAGGATTCACTATCTTTTCAAGGATTGACCTAATTTCTCTATTTGATATCTTAGCTTGTCCACTTATCTATGGGTGGTATGCAGTGGAGATTACATGAGTAACATGATACTTGAGCAAAGCTTTGAACACTTTGTTACAAAAATGTTTTCCTCTATCACTGATTATCACCCTCAATGTTCCATACCTGGAAAAAATGTAAGTCCTGACAAAATCGACCACATATTTAGCATCATCAGTTCGAGTAGCCTTAGTTTCAACCCACTTTGAAACATAGTCTACTGGAAGTAAAATGTAAATATTACCATATGAAGATGGGAATGGGCCTATAAAAGTGATACCCCAAACATCATATATTTCACATATAAGTATAGGGGTCAATGGAATTTGGTCTCGATGGCTTAAATTACCTATCTTTTAGCAATTACTACAAGTCTTACAAAACTGTAGGAATCACGAAATATATTCGGCCAAAACAATCCATATTTAAGTATCTTTTTAGTAGTTCTTTTGGGACCAAAGTGGCCTCCATATGCATATGAATGACAGAAGGCAAGAATTGAAGGAATTTCAGTTTCAGTTACGCACCTTCTTATGATTTGATCAGAGCAATGTTTCCATAAATATGGTTCATCCCAAACATAATATTTAGCATCATTCTTGATCTTATCCTTTTCAGTCTTAGTTAGTTCAACAGGTATAATATGAGTAACCAAATAGTTAACAATGTCTGCATACTAGAGAGTAATCTTCTGTATTGCAAAGAGTTGTTCATTAGAGAATGATTCTTCCAAAGGCAAAACTTCTTCTTGATTACTCAATCTACTCAAATGGTCAGCAACTAAATTTTCAGCTCATTTTTTATCTCGAATTTCCAAATCAAATTCTTGAAAAAGGAGAATCCATCGAATCAATTGTGGTTTTGCCTCCTCTTTATTGTAAATATTTTAGAGTTACATGGTCAGAAAATACAACCACTTTAGTACCAAACAAATATGATCAAATTTTTTCCAAGGTAAAAACAATAGATAAGAGTTCTTTTTCCGTGGTTGAATATCTGCATTGAGCATTATCCAAAGTTTTTAAGGCATAATAGATGGCATGAGCAGCCTTACCAATCCTTTGTCCAAGTACAGCTTCAACCACATAATTGCTCACATCACACATAATCTCAAATGACAAATTCCAATCCGGAGGTTGAATGACAGGGGCAAAAGTGAGCAGCTCCTTCAACTGATTAAATGCTCTACGACAATCCTCCTCGAAGTCAAAAGTCACATATTTTTGTAGAAGTTTGCATAAAGGTTGAGCTATTTTCGAAAAATCCTTGATAAATCTCATGTAAAACCTTACATGTCTAAGGAAAGAATGCACTTCCTACACGCATATGGGGTAAGGTAGGCATTTTATTATTTCAATCTTTGCTTTATCTACCTCTATGCCTTTGAAAGATACAACATGCTCAAGTACAATACCCTGATCTACCATAAAATGACATTTTTCATAATTTAACACCATATTTTTTTCAATACGTCTTTAAAATACTTTAGTAAGGTTAGTTAAGCAGGAATCATAGAAGTCTCTAGAGATGGTGAAATCATTCATAAAAACTTCTATAATATCCTCTATATAATTAGAAAATATACTAACCATACATCGCTAGAAAGTGGTTAGTGCATTACAAAGTCCAAAGGGCATCCTCCTATAAGAGAAAGTTCCAAAAGGGTAGGTGAACATAGTCTTTTCCTGGTCTTCTAGTGCAACATGAATTTGATTAAAACCTAAACAACCATCAAGAAAATAATAGTGAGATTGAACTGTTAACCTTTCAATCATTTGATCAATAAAAGGCAATGAAAAGTGGTCTTTACGAGTAAAAGCATTTAATTTGCAATAGTCAATACAAACCCTCCACCCATTTTGAACTTGGGTAGGAATCAACTCATTATTTTGATTTTTCACCATTGTAACACATGTTTTCTTCGATACAACCTGAATTGGACTTACCCATTTGCTGTCTAAGATGGATATATCATACCCACGTCTAAAAGTTTCAACACCTCTCTTTTTACTACTTCCATCATTGGTGGGTTCAATCGACACTGAGTTTCCCTTGATGGGTTGACATTGTCTTCCAATAAAATCCTATGCATACAAGTTAAGGGGCTGATACCTTTTATATCTGCTATTGTCCATCCCATGGCCTCCTTGTGCTCTTTTAATACCTGAATCAACTTCTCTTCTTCCATTAAGGTGAGTTTATTAGAGATGATGTCTGGTAATGTTTCATTCTCACCTAAATAGACATATTTCAGATGTTCGGGTAAAACCTTCAACTCTATCTTTGGGGCCTACAAAATAGAAGGTAAGAGTTCTGTATCAGATGTTGGCAGCTCTAAAAATGACACATTATGTTTCACTAAATTAAGAGATTGGAGTTCAAAAACAATATTTTATATTGCTCTTGTTATCACAAATTTCCTTGTTGCGTTTTCTAATTCCTTCTTGTTGAATCCTTGGCTAAGGACAACTTGCAACTCGTCTTCTTTTTCAAGTTCAAAAATTATCTGCACCAAAGTATCAATCACATCTAGAGCAAAAACTGAATTTATGTCATTAGGATATTTCATGACATCATAAATATTAAATTTAATGACCTCACCATCAAATTCCATGGTTAAAGTACCTTCATTTACATCAATTTTAGTTCTAGATATTTTCAAAAATGGTATCCCCAAGAAAATAGGGGCTAAATTAGAAGAGTTATCCTCATCCATATCAAGAACATAGAAATTAGCAGGGAAAACCAAATTGTTTACCTGCATAAGTACATCCTCCAAAACACCCTTAGGATAAATGTTAGATCTATCTATAAGCTGAATAATTACACCCATTTCTTTCAAAGGACCAACATTCAAAGATGAATATATAGAAAGGGGTATGACATTTATGGAAGCACCAAGATCTAACATGGCTCTTTCAAACTTAAAATTTCCTATCTTACAGGGTATAGTGAACATACTTGGATTTTGACATTTAGAAGGGAGTTTCTTTTGAATTACAATAGAGACACTCTCTTCCACACTTACTTTTACATTTCCCTTTTACTTCCTCTTGTTAGTACATAAATCTTTGAGGAATTTTGCATACCTGGGAATCTACCTCACAACATCAAGTAAAGGAATGTTTACCTCTACCTTCCAGAACATCTCCCATATCTCTTTTTCTTGCTCATCCTTAATGGATTTGGAAAAACGGTTAGGGAATGGAGGAGTTATAGCTAGTTGAGGTACTAGATCATATTGTTTGTTGGACTTTGTCTCAGTTTTCACCTTTTCCTTTTCCAATTCTTCCTCCAATTCTTGCTTGTACATCGATTCACTAGATGTTTGCACTTCTTTTCTACTTCTCAAGATCATTGCACTTGCATTCATTTTAGGATTCATAATAGTTTAAGAAGGTAACTTACCTAATCCTTGAGAATCCAAGTTACCTATTGAGGTGGCCAACTGACTTAACTGAATCTCTAAATTTTGTATATTTGCTCTTGTTTCTTATTGAAATTGTTGAGTGTTATTAGTAAGAGCAGTAACAATTTGATCTAAGGACATACCTGATTTAGGATGTGACTGAGGTGCAAAAGGCGACCTTGGTTGATATTTGGGCTGATGGTAATTATTAGGCCTAGACCCATAGCTGAAATTGGGATGATCCCTCCATCTAGGGTTGTAAGTTGTTAAATAAGGATCATATTTACTTTGAGGCTGACCTAGAAATCCACCAATGACATTTGCTTGCTTAGAAGAGTTATCTTGAAGTGTAGGACATATATTAGTGGGATGCCCCTCGATAGAACAAATACCACATGTCTTTACATTTACTGAATAAGAGAAGTTAGTGCATCAACTTTTTTTTCAAGAGAAACAATACTTACCACATTAACCCTTTTTGGAGGTGGTTCTTGCCTATACCCGAACTGTTGTGTGTTGGTAGCCACGGTGGTGATCAACTCCCTAGCAACCGTTGAGGTTTTGTTCACCAAAAAATCTCCACTAGCTGCATCTAATATGTATCTATTCTAAAGACTCAGCATGGTCAAATCCCAAAGAAATGATAGGTTTATTTCCTTAAAACAAGTAATAAAAAATGGGGGATTTTAAAACTGAAATTTAAAATAAATTTTAGAAATAAGTAAATACCATAAAAATCAAATGAGATTAAACAATATGAGAAAAACTCTAGTTAAAGGTATAATCAGCATTGGAGAAATTCAATTGACCATCGATACAAATAAAATCAATACTATTTCGAATACACCGGTTCTAGTCATTATTTCGCTCTAGCGACTAATATTTCCCTTAGATAATTGATAATCAAGACAAGCTCTTTAATTATTCTTATGTTGTTAAGCAGTCCTAAATAGGCTTGTTGCCCAAAAATTGAACCAAGAAGGGGGGTTGAATTGGATATTAAAAATTCTTAACTTTTAAGTGCGAAAAGAGAAGTTAAGTAAAGTAGGGATAGGAAGATGTCACACATGAATTTTTATAAAGGTTCGGGTGTTAACAAACCATACTCCTCTCCCCAATCTCAATTGAAAGTTTCACTAACACACTAAGTGTTACAATAGAGTTTTACAAGCTCAGTCTCAACTATGGTGTTTCTATCAATGGATCACACCTAACCCAAAAATCCCTTGTGTTTTAACGGCTCACACAATAAACCAATTCCTTGTGTTTTAAAGGCTCACACAAATAACCCTTACAAGTGTTCTACTCTTAACCCAATATACCCAAACTCACTTGAATAGTAGATTACAAAGAGAAACACTCACAAATCTATAATGCTCAGAAAATAATGAGCAAAAAGATTTTTTACAGAGAATTAATGTTTGTTTGAAAGTAGTAAATGCACAAATGGCTATAACAAGATTTTGATTCAAAATATTTGTTATTCTCTTGTTCTGGATTCATAAATGACTTGCATTTATACTTCCATGGCAAATTATAGTTGTTTGGTTGCATTTAATGCGAAAATAGTCGTTGCACCAACTCTTAATTTTTCACCTGACATGTTTCTCTTTCCTCTTTCACGGTCGTGAATATGTGCGTCACGGTCGTAATTGTTCTTCCAAGCCGTGACTTGAGTGGTGACTTTGGTCGTGAAGCATTCTGGAAGGATTTGAAGTGTTTGATCACGGGCGTGACATTATTCTTTCACGGGCATGAACATCCTTCCAAGTCGTGGTCCAAGTGGTGACTCTGGCCATGAAGCTCTCTGAAGGAATTTGACATGTTTTCTCACGGGCATGACTTTATTTCACGGGCATGATTGATATGATCATTCACGGTTGTTATGATCCTTCATGGCCGTGAACTTTAAATATTGGGTAGTTGGCGTTAAGCTTTATCACGGGTGTGACATAAAAGGTTACGGGCATGAACATGCTATTTCTTCAATTTTTCTCTTTTTAAGGTTAGTCTTCCATTCTCCATTCTTGCATCATGTTCCATACCCTGTTCAATAAACTTAGAAAACAAGTATGTCAAATACATTATTGTTATTTTATTTGTTAGCATCAAAATGATGAAAATACCCCTCATGGTTCAACAATCTCCCTCTTTTTGATGGTGATACATAATCTAGCAATATGTATTTTTGAGAAGTCTCCTCCTCAAAAGATGCTTAAGATAAAAAAATTACTGAAGTGCAAGAATTGTAAAGAATGATGAAGTATAGCATGGATGCTTGCTTCCTAGTTTAGATATATGCAAGGTATATCAAATTTTTGCTTAAAACTAGTTAAGTATATGCAAAGTATATTTAAGGTATATTCAAAGTATATCAAGCATATTCATTCATGTAACTTGCATCAAGGTATATGCAAAGTATACTTAAGGTAAATTCAAGGTATATCAACTCATTTGCATACTTGCATATTCATTTAATTCAAATAAGTATATCAAATATATTGCATTTAAATTTAAATATAATATATTGCTAGGTTTTCCCCTTTTTGTCATCAACAAAAAGAACAAAAAAAGATAAATCATAAGGAAAAACTAACACGTCACAGTCATGAAGTACAATCTTCACTACTTGTGACCGTGAGACAGAGCGTGACACAAAGCGTGAACGCTTCTGTAAGTTTTTGGTGGAAATGTTCACGGTCCTGAACAAAGAGTTTCACGGGGGTGACAATAAAATGTTATGGACATGAAATATAGTCTTCACTACCTTAAACCGTGAAGCATGTTGTGAAGCAAGATGTGAAACCTACTGGAGCTTTTGGCGATTATATTCACGGCCGTGAATATATGTCTCGAGCGTGAATTGCCTAAAATCCTCATTAAATAAAACTAAGTTTAAAACAAGACCAAAGGATTTCTAGGGTGCTTCTATCCCCTATAACTTATATTTCTATCAATTTAGCTACTTTTTACCTTAAAAGATGAGACAATAACACTAGATTATCAATCAAGGTTCGACAATTTTGGCAATCATAAAGTTAATCCATCAATCATACCAAGCTCTCTTCTTATGAAATTAAATATTTGTTCATTTAGAGACTTAGTAAAGATATCAGCCAATTGATTGTTTGTGCTTATAAATTCCAATACAACATCTCAATATTGAACATGATCTCTAATAAAATGATGTCTTATGTCAATATGCTTACTTCTAGAGTGTTGAATGGGATTCTTAGATAGATTTATAGTACTTGTATTGTCACATCTAATAGGTATATGGTCCATACTATGACCATAATCCTTAAGTTGTTGTCTCATCTAAATGATTTGTGTACAACAACATCCTGTTGCCACATACTCCACTTCAGCAGTAGAAAGAACAACTGAAACTTGTTTCTTACTAAACCAAGAAACTAAGCATTCTCCAATAAAGTGACAAGTACCTGAAGTACTTTTTCTATCTAAAAGACTTCCAGCATAATCAGCATCTGAATATCCTATTATATGAAAGGATGAATTTCTAGGATACCATAAACCTAGATGCAATGAGCCATGTAAGTATTTTAAGATTCTTTTCACAGCTTCAAATGTGATTCTTTAGGACAAGATTGAAAGCGAGCACATAAGCATACTCTATACATTATATCGGGTCTAGAGGCAGTAAGATACAAGAGAGATCCGATCATACTTCTATAGAGATTTTCATTAATGCTCTTACCCTTTTCATCCTTGTCCAATTTTGTTGACGTGCTCTTTGGAGTCTTGGCATTTTTGCATCCTTCCATTCCAAATTTCTTAAGTAAGTCTTTGGCATATTTGGATTGGTTGATGAATATGCCCTCATTGCCTTGTTTTATTTGTAGACCGAGGAAGAATTTTAGCTCACCCATCATGCTCATTTCGAATTCCCTAGTCATACACTTAGCAAATTCTTGGCAAAGCAATTCATTAGTAGACCCAAATATGATGTCATCAACATAAATTTGAACAATTAGAGTATCATGCTTTTGCTTTTTAATAAATAAAGTAGTGTCAACATTCCCTTTTGTAAAATTATTTTCTAAAAGAAAAGAACTTAGTCTTTCATACCAAGCTCTTGGGGCTTGTTTCAAACCATATAAAGCTTTTGAAAGTTTAAATACATGGTTGGGCAAATCATAGCTTTCAAAATCTGGTGGTTGTTCGACATAAACTTTTTCTTCTATAAAGCCATTTAAAAAAGCACTTTTGACATCCATTTGAAAGAGTTTGAAATTCATATGGCATGCACATGCTAAAAGTATTCCTATGTCTTCTAATCTGGCTACAGGAGCATAGGTCTCATCATAATCTATTCCTTCTTCCTAATTATATCATTTTAAAACTAACCTATCCTTATTCCTAGTTATTGAACCTTGTTCATCTAGTTTATTTCTACATACCCATTTGCTTCCAATGATTTGATGCTCCTTGGGTCTAGGTACTAAGGTCCATACCTTACTTTTCTCAAATTGGTTGAGTTCCTCTTGCATAGCAATCACCCAACTTTCATCATTAAGAGCCTCATCAATATTTTTAGGCTCAATTTGAGAAACAAAGACAAGATTAGAAACTAAATGTTTGAGATGAGATCTAGTACTTACTCCCTTTGTAGGATCACTAATGATTTGCTCTTTGGGGTGATCTTTTGTCAATTTGCCTGTTTTCCTCTTGACCTGGAGGTAGAGAGTCATCTTGAAGTGAATTTTCTTGATCATTTTCTTTTCTATGATCAAATCTTTCCATTGTACCTACAACATCATCAAGAACATTACCTTTCACAAGATCAAGCTTACTAGATTTATCAAAAACAACATGCATAGATTCTTCAACGGCTAATGAATTTTTATTAAATACTCTATAAGCTTTGCTAGTGATAAAGTATCCTAAAAATATACCCTCATCAGATTTAGAGGCAAATTTTTGAAGGTTGTCCTTGGTATTCAATATGAAACACTTGCATCTAAATACTCTAAAGTATAATATCATGGGCTTTCTTCCTTTTCATAGCTCAAATGAAGTTTTGTTTAAGAGAAGTCTTTTGAAAACTCGATTTGAAATGTAACATGCAGTATTTGTGGCTTTAGCCCAAAAGTAAGTTGGTAAACCATACTCATTGAGCATTGTTTGAGTCATTTCAATTAAAGTTCAATTTTTCCTTTCGACTACCCCATTTTATTGAGGTGTCCTAGGAGATGAAAAATTATGTGAAATGCCATGTTCTAGACAAAAATTTTCAAGTTTTCATTTTCAAATTCTTTGTCATGATCACTTTTTATTTTTGAAATACAATATCTTTTTTCATTTTGAACTCTTTTAGCAAAGTTTCTGAAAGTTTCAAATGCATCACTTTTTTGAGCTAAGGAAATTACCCAAGTGAATCTAGAGTAGTCATCGACGATGAAAAAGGCATAATGTTTACCTCCTAAGCTTACAATTCTAGTAGGTCCAAAAAGATCTAGATGCAGGAGTTGTAGAGGTTTTGAGGTACTTACAATGTTTTTGGATTTGAAGGATGACTTGTGTTGTTTTCCTCTTTGGCAAGGATCATATGTCTTGTCTTTTTCAAATTTGACTTTTGGCAGTCCCTTTACCAGCTCTTCTTTGCTGAAGCTTTGAATTAAATCCATTCTTGCATGACCAAGCCTTCTTGCCACAGCCAAGATTCATCACTAGTAGTCACAAGACACTTAGAGGAAATGTTAGATATTTTGTGTAAATCTATTATGTAGGTATTGACATCTCTACTTCCTTTAAATATCTCTTGGTCATTAATAGAGGTTACAAGACATTCGTTGGAAGTAAAGATTACTTTGTTTCCTTTATCACATAATTGACTTACACTTAACAAGTTATGTTTCAAACCATCAACAAGTAAGACATCTTTAATGAAAGTAGTACCATTAATACCAATAGAACCAATGCCAATTACCTTATCCTTAGCATTGTTTCCAAAGGTAACTTTACCTCCATCAATACTTTTGATTTTATTGAAAAGTTATTTGTCTCCGGTCATATGCCTTGAGCATCCACTATCTACTGACCAAGCATTTTTGTTTATTGTGGACTTGAGGCATACCTATAGAATCACAATTCAAGTATTATTTTTAGGTACACAAATGAGCTTGGGTCCTTGGGGGTTAGCACATGAAGGTTTCCAATGAGCCTTCCTTATTTAACAATGTTTATTTATGTGAAGAAATTTCATACAATGGTTACATTGTTTAGCTCTAAACATGCTTTTTGAACTTACAATGCTTTTAAATGCCATGTTTATATTAGGTAGAGTGTGAGAACAATGACATGCACAAACATGATGACTTTATGCTTTTCTAGGTGTATGCTTCTTGTACATAAAAGCATGATTAGCCTTTTGAGGTTTCCTTCTTAGGCTTACCAACCCTTGATCATTCCTCTTATGCATAGAAGGTTTAGTGTATGTTGTGCAATTAGCCCTTGGGGCTGTTACAATAAATGTGGAGATGTGGGGTTCACTTGACTTAATAAAAGTAGTCTTATGAGATGAAGATGATGTACCCTTAAATCCTAGACCATGTCTAATTAAGGGTGGTCTTTGAGACGCAATGAGAGTATGTAAACTCTCATTTCCCTTGTGAAATTTTGAAATGGAGTTTCGAAGTTCCTCAACTTCATTTTTCAAAATATTGTTTTCTTTAAGCAAGGATTTAGTTGAGGGTCTTGAAGAGTACTCATCTAATGATTTTTGAAGAGATTCATTAGATGATTTAAGTTCAAAGTTCACCTTTTCTAAAACATCCATTTTTTTTTCAAATTAGAAATGTTTTTTTTTATATAAGTATTGAATTTACTTCTATATTTCTCTAGTTCTAGATTCAATACTTCTATTAGGCTTTGCTCATCATCATCTTCACTATTACTATCATTATCACTACTATCATTATTGAACGAGTATGAGTGAAGTGATCCCACCTTATCTGAGATGTGATCCTCTATAGCCATGAAGCATAAGTTGACCTCTTCACTTTCATTGTCATCTTTTTCACTTGAAGAGCTTTCTTCATCCCATGTAGCTTTGTAGCCTTTCTCCACATTGTCTCTTTGGTATTTGCTCTTGTGCTTTTTGAACCTTGGACATTCCAGTTTAATATGTCATTTCTTCCCACATTCATAGCACTTTACTTCATCTTTACTCCTTTGAGAGTCATTCGAGGCCTGTTTGAAATTTCTTTGCTTGAATTTTCTCAAGTTGCCCATTCACTTCTCAAGAATTTTTTTCAGCCTTCTTGAGAGCATAACAATGTCCTCATTTGCATCATCATTCTTTTCTTCATCATCTTCAAATTCTTCTTGAGATTTTGAAGTTGAGGCTTTTAATGCTAAAGGTTTTCTTTTTTCTGGCTTTGGTTCAAGCTCTCTATCTATTTTCACTGTCATTTCATGTGTAAGAAGTTTTCCAATAAGCACATCGGTATTCATGATGCTCATGTCTTCATTTGCCTCTTCTATACCGGTAACTCTTGAATCGTAATCTTTGAGAGGAAGACTTCTTAGAATTTTGTTATTAACATCTTCCAAGCTCAGGTGTTTTCCAAGCTTTTTCATGCCATTTATTATGGCTAGAAGACGATTCGTCATGTCGGTGATTGACTCATTGGATTTTATCTTGAAAAATTCATACTCTGAAGTAAGAAGTTGAATCTTCTTGGATTTTACTTGCTTTATTCCTTCATGATAGTTTTCCAATATTTTCCACATGCTATATGCAATTGGGCAGTGTTGTATCCTGCCACATTCTTCAATGGATAATGAGCCTAAGAGAATTGCCATTGCCTTCTTGTTTTTGAAATTTGCTCTTCTTTAAGGCTCTGTCCAATCATCTCTTGACATGATTTTTTCTTCACCATCAACTCCTTTTCTAGTTGGTGGTGTCCATTCTTTCCGAACACTATCCCAGACTACAAATCCTTCATTATCCATATATGTCTCCATCCGAAATTTCCAATGAGTATAATTTGCTCCATCGAAGTAAGGCTTGAGACTTTGGAATCCTTCATTGACCATTTCTTGATCTTTGCTAGCGTTGTTTAGGCTTTGAAGCTAGACTAATCTCTGATACCAATTGTTGCCCAAAAATTGAACCAATAAGGGGGGTTGAATTAGATATTAAAAATTCTTAACTTTTAAGTGCGAAAAGAGAAGTTAAGTAAAGTAGGGATAGGAAGATATCACACGAGAATTTTTATAAAGGTACGGGTGTTAACAAACCCTACTCTTCTCCCCAATCTCAATTGGGAATTTCACTAACACACTAAATGTTACAATGGAGTTTTACAAGCTCACTCCCAACTATGGTGTTTCTATTAATGGATCACACCTAATCCAAAAATCTCTTATGTTTTAATGGCTCACACAATAAACCAATTCCTTGTGTTATAAAGGCTCACACAAATAACCCTTACAAGTGTTCTACTTTTAACCCAATATACCCAAACTCACTTGAGTAGTAGATTACAAATAGAAGCACTCATAAATATATAATGCTCAGAAAATAATGAGCAAAAAGATTTTTTACAGAGAATGAATATTTGTTTGAAAGTAGTAAATGCACAAATGGCTATAACAAGATTTTGATTTGAAGTATTTTCTATTCTCTTGTTCTGGATTCATAAATGACTTGCATTTATACTTCCATGGAAAATTATAGCTGTTTGGTTGCATTTAATGCAAAAATAGTCATTGCACCAACTCTTAATTTTTCACCTGACATGTTTCTCTTTCCTCTTTCATGTTCATGAATATGTGCGTCACGGTCGTAACTGTTCTTGAGTGGTGACTTTGGTAGTGAAGCATTCTGAAAGGATTTGAAGTGTTTGATCACTGGTGTGACATTATTTTTCACGGGCGTGAACATCCTTCCAAACCATGGTCCAAGTGGTGACTCTGGCCGTGAAGCTCTCTGGAGGAATTTGACATGTTTTCTCACAGGCCTGACTTTATTTCACGGGCGTGATTGATATGATCATTCACGATTGCTATGATTCTTCATGGTCGTGAACTTTAAATATTGGGTAGTTGGCACTATGCTTTATCACAGGCGTGACATAAAAGGTCACAGGCGTGAACATGCTATTTCTTCAATTTTTGTCTTTTTAAGGTTAGTCTTTCATTCTCTATTCTTGCATCATGTTCCATATCCTGTTCAATAAACTTAGAAAACAAGTATGTTAAATATATTATTGCTATTTTATTTGTTAGCATCAAAATGATAGAAATACCCCTCAAGGTTCAACAAAGCTTTTAAGATTTAACTCAACAACATCATTATAAACAAAGAAGATAGGCAATGCAAACCAATAAACACATAAGCTCGGTTTATTTAAGTCTAATTATATATTCTCACAACATAAATTGAAAGCTTGTCCACAATCAACTATATTTCTTGCTACTGATATTAGATAAATCAAACAATTATGGATTTGACAATCTAATTAACAAGTAATTGCAATAATAATTCAAATAATAGGCCTTTTATTTAATTTATCAAATAATTATATCAAGATTAGATCAGAGAATATATAAATACTTGAAATATGGAAGAGAAAGAAATTAAGCATAGATCTCATGATGAAAATTCCAAGAACTTGATTAACCTTCAACTAGATAAGAGTTTAGTTCTTCATGAATTGGAGATTACAACCAAAAGAAAAAAATTTGAATTTGAAAAATATGAAGGTGGCTTCCCCAAAGATAGTTTACAGCCCTAGAAAAAGAATATTCATAACCACTCATTAACCCTAAATAAAGAGTCCTAATTAAATAATAACTCGAAATAAAAATGCGTCCATGCTTTAACTGAAATTACTCTAGTTTTCTTTTAGATTTAAATAACGGGTTTCACTTAAGACGTGCCTTCGTTTTATCTTCTCTTAGCTTTTAAATATGAATTTTCACATTCCAGCTCTTCCAATTAAACTTGCAAATGCTGTAAAATTAAGTTCAATTTAGTCACATCTCTTATAATCAATCATAAGATATAAAGTAAGGCAAAAATCACCAAATTAAGCAAATCAAACCCAAAGATCCCTGAAAAATAACAAGAATAAAAATGCAAAATATGTATCTAACAGAAACCAACTTGATTTTGGATCAATATGACTCAATTTCATTGTTGTGGTTCTCATATTTTATATATCTCAACATACCAAATGTGCATTAATTGAGAAGGTAGCATTGGATTTGTTCTTTTCTTTTTTCAGAGAAAAATTCGTTTTAAAAGGAAAAGAAATATTCTACAAAACAAAAACCATATTGCCATTATAAAGAAATATGACTATATGTATATAATTAATTTTTTTCCTTAAATTATGATTGTAATTCACATTTTTATTTTCCAGGTTGGTAGCCCACACAATATTTATATATTAGATGTCCCAGGCATTTTAGCATTTTGCCTTCTCAAAATCTTGATGCTGAGGTTGGCTCCAACCTTGCGATAATAGGTGAAATTATAACAACACTTTGCCCCTTAATTTTTAGTCCTTTCTGTATTCTCAGAATGAGTTTGATGGTTAGACTCAACCATGTGTTTTCCCTCATTTTCAAGCAGGATCAGTTAGAGATTGTTTGGTTGGAGAAAGAGAACTTGTTCGACATTTTCTGGTTATCCTCAATCTAAGTGATAAATATAAGAAAGCAAAGTTGTCCATCCATGAAAGTGATAGAAAACTTATAGGCCACAAAGAGTGTTCAAGTGAAGGACACTTAGATATGAAAGGAAAAAGGCTCACAAATCACATTCAAGTTTGAGCTCAAACACACACACACATATATATGAATCCCATGTGTGTTATGTCATTTTATTTTTGGTCAAATTTGGATTTATATGTTGATTGACTCTTATTCGATCCATTCACACCAGCTTTCTGGTAAATTCGAATTGGGTCAAAAAAGTGTCTACTTTAACTAGATGACTTGATTTAATAAAAAATAAATATGATATTCAGTAACTTTTTTACACTAATTTCTTTCCCTAAGCTGTAAAAAAATATATATATCTTGCACATGAGATTTTATTTGTTTCTAAGAATATAACTAAAAGTTAAAATTATTGGGAGCTACAACAATGTAAAGATCGTCTTTCCCAATTTTACTTATTTGTATTAATCCACCAACATCCAACTATCTATATACACTATGAACTCTGCTATATGAGAATATTTGATTCAATAGAAGTATTGCATTCAATTCAATTTTACCAAACATGTTGGATCAATGGAATGTAGTAATTCTGCTATATTTTCATGTTGTCATTCTCATACTAAATGAGCCTTCATAATTATATATCCTAGTGTTTATCTTGCAATTTTTTACTATTGTCGCCTGACTTTTTTTGAGTGCAACTTGATTTATCTTTTGGCATATTGAAAGAAAATTAGAAAATAAGATGGAAGAAGGAAGAAAATAATTAATCTTTCCAATAGAATAAATACTCATATAACCTTTGTTTTCTCTTAATATCTGAGAATGGAATTCATTGTTTTTAATGTAGGACATCATAATGCATGATGTTCATCATATGCTTTTTAAGACAATTTCACGTTTTGATGGTGACATGCAAAATGATGTGGATATGGAAAAGCTTATTGAGATGCAGTTCAATGTTGAGAAAAATTAGAATTAAAGAGAGCAAAGTCACAACTAATAATTTGAAAAAATTAAAGATAAAATGGAACATATATTTTACATGGTAAATCTTCAAACAAATTAGAGTAAAAACTATGAACAATGATAGAAGAATTTCATTATAAAAAAATAAAAAATTACGCATTCTTTAATACTTAAAGAGAGCACAAATACACTCTCTCATAAAAATTATGAGAATAACAAATAATAAATAGATTTGGAAGCTCTTACTTGCTCCTCAAACTTTGTTGTGATTAATATGTTGCATGAATGTGCCTTTTATAGGCAAACATTCATGAACAAAAGTCATAAATTTTAGCCACAATTTGATGACAAGAATCAAATAATTCGGTGGCCCATTTTCCTTTTGTTTATTCATTCTTTTCGGTGGCACAACAATTTTGACTCTTCTTTCTCTTTTTTTGTATCCATATTTTCAACAAATCCCTCACTTGAAAATTTAATTGCGTCAACCATTCTTTCTTTCTTATCATTTCATGTTGTTTATGTTTCTATTAAGTTGCTAGATGATTGACACTAAATAAATTTGTCAACATTGACTACTTTAGTAAAAAATCTACAAGATTGTCTTGTGTATGAATTTTCTGCATATTTACTATTTGTTTCTCTACTTTTTTTACAAACGAAGTGGTATTACACTCGAATGTATTTTTTTCATTGAATGAAAAGTTGAATTCTTTGTAAGATTCAAATCACTTTAACTGTCACAGAATAAAATAATTTCTCTTATTTGTGCCCAAATTCCTCCAATGTCATTTTCAATTAAATTGTTTCTTTACTAGCTTATATAGCTGCTACATATTCTACTTTTATTGTTTATGTAGCCACAACTTACTGTAGTTTTGAAACCCAACTTACAACTTTGCTAGCAAGTACAAATACATATCCAGTGGTGGATTTGCTTTTGTCAAGATCACCTGCATAATTTGAATCAATATATCCTTCAATAATAAAGTATGATCTCCCATAACACTAGAACATTTGTGGCCCCTTAATGTATCTCATAACTATTTTTACTCCATTCCAATGTTTTTGACTAGAATACACTATATATAGACTAATAACTCCCACTACTTATGTAGTGTCTAGTTTTGTACAAATCATATCGAACATTGAACTTCCCACTGTTGATGCATGTGGTACTTGAGACATCTCTATCCTCTTTGGTTCTGTGCTAGGACTCATATGGAGGATTGGAATTAATAGGAAGTGGGGTAGAAATTGGTTTACAATCTTGCATATTGAAGCATCACAATATTTTTTTTAAATAATTCTTTTGAGAAAGTCAAATCTTCTTATTATTTCTATCTCAGTGAATTTGCATCCCTAAAATCTTATTTACTAGCCTCATGGCCTTCATTTCAAACTCCCTAACTAACTGTGGCTTCAGTTCTTCAATACGATCTTTATTGGGGCCTGCTACCAACATGTCATCTACATACAACAACAGAATGATGAAATCATTTCCATCAAACCTCTTGAAATAAGTATAAGGATTTGCATTAATTTTGTTGTATCTAAGGCACATGATAAAGGAATTAAATCTCTTGTACCATCATCTCAATGCCTGTTTGATATTGTACAAAGATTTGTTCAACCTACAAATTAATTTTTTTTTTCCTTTTTCTTCAAATCCTTCTAATTGAAGCATATAAATTTCTTCTTTGAGATCTATATAAAGAAAAATAGTTTTCATATCTAATTGCTCCAGAAGTAAATCAAATGTATAACATATTGTTAGAACTACTCTAATTGTTATTAATCATGCCACTTGAGAAAATATTTAATTGAAGTCAATGCCTTCTTTCTAAGCATATCCCTTCATAACCAATCTTGTATGATATCGTTTCATTTGAAATTCACCATTACGCTTAATCTTATGCACCCATTTGTTACCAATAAGCTTTTTTCTTGTGATAACGGAACAAGTTTCAAAGTTTTATTCTTATAAAGAGCTTCTATTTTCTCCTGCATTGTTGTCATCCATTGAGATGTATCTGAATTGTTCAGTGTTTCTTGGAGAGTTGATGGCTCTTCATCCTCTGTTAGAAGACAATATGCAAATATTGCTCTCCAAAATATACTCTGAGTGTCAACCAGTTGTTTTCTAAAGTGATTTGACCATCGAAATTCTGGTGTCTTTGAAACAACTAATCCTTGTTCCTTGTGCACTAGTGTTGTTCTAAAAAAATATTTTGCTCAACTTTCTTTTCCATGTGTACTGTCGTAGTCTTTGAATTTTCTTTCACTGTGTTATCATTTCTTTCTTCTTTTTCTAGTTTATCTTCAAAAAAGATAACATCCCTACTAACTACAACCTTGTGGGCAAAGGGATCCCATAGGTAATATCCTTTTACTCCATCAGCATACCCCAAAAATAGACTTTTTTGGATTTTGGATCTGACTTTGTTGTTTCTTAGGTGTTGTATATCACATACACAAGACTTCTAAATATATGAAGATTTTAATAATCAATCTTTTTCCTAATTCATATTTTCATCGGCGTCTTCAACCCAATTACTATTGATGGGGTTCGATTTATCACATAACATGCAGTATTTATTGCTTTTGCTCATAAATATTTTTTCAAGCCTACAACTCCTAACATTACTTTTGTTCTTTTTAATAAGATTATGTTCATCCACTCTACCACTCTACTTTGTTTAGTGCATGTTGTAGTTAACTATTTTTTAATGTATTTTTTATTGTAAAATTTAGCAAACTCATGGCTAGTATATTCTCCTTCATTATTTGTTCTCAAACACTTGATCTTTCCAAAATCAAGTTCTACCCCTTCTTTGAATACTTTGAAGACGGGAAATATATATGTCTCTTTTTTTATAGGATACACCTAACATCTTCTAAAATAATCATCTATAAAAAAATGCAAAATACTTTGTTCCTTCCAAAGATGTAACTGGTGCTTGCCCTACATTAAAGTGAAATAATTCTAAAATTTCTTCACTTCTAGAATTTGATGTGTGAAACTTCAATTTATATTACTTACTTATAACACAATACTCACAATTAGTATAAGCACATCTCGAATCACTTTTATAATTCTTTTTTTGGCTTCAATTTTACAGCTAAAGTCTATTAGTTGAACTAATGGAAACAAGTTATTTTTAGGACTTTCGCATGTCACACTTGTTGAATAGTGCATATTGTGTAATCATAGAACTTCAACTTGATGGTTCCAATATCAATATTCTTTAAGGCATGATCATTGCAACTATACACAGATCCCTCAAAGACATATTCATATTGGTGGAACTGTTATCTTTGAGAGGTCATGTAAAATATGACTTCTGAATCAATGAACCACACATTATCAAATGTCTTTCTACCTTTACTACTTGTTGTTGTTTCACAACACAAAGCATCACCCTCATTGGATGTGCTTGCAACATTTTTTTGAGGATTGAAGTTTTTATTTATTTAAACTCCAACAATCATTCATCAAATGACCTTTTTGCCACAGTGGTAGCATTTAAGGTTTTTCTTACTTCTATATTTTGATCTACCTTGATTTTGACTCTCACTTGAGCCACATTCCATTAATTTCCCTCTTATCACCATTAGGGTATTCGCTTGTTAAGAACTTGCCAACCTTTCCTCTTTGTTTTTGTGTCAATTTTTCTCTTCAAGGATAACAATTGCAATATCATCAAAGTTGAGATTGTCTATGTAACACCCCCTTACTCTACTAATAATAGCAAAGCAAGGAATGCCATCGTACTTTTGATTTCCTGTCTAATTTGCTTAATACAATTATGTTGTATATTCTCACTTTAAAATATAGTCTCCCATTTTATATATATATATATATATATATATAAATGTTTTATACCAATCAATGTAATTCATCCATTATAAAAAATTTCATTTTCTAAAAGATTATATACAAAATTCTATTAATTAATATTTTATTTACAGACCTCAAAATATAAGTATTACACAACATAAGAATAAAATTTGCTAATATATTTTACATAAGTTAATACACTAAAACAAAAAGATTTTAATACACTGAAACAAAAAGATTTTTAAATGTTGTTATCCATTAATTGACATTCTTTTCTTTTTTGTTGTTACAATCTTTATTTACTGACAACTTTAGTACTTGCGCGTGAGAAAAACCACACGTGCTAAGCTACTAGCTTAATGGTGCTTTATTTGACAAAAAATTAACATGCAATTAATAATATCTCACACATTCATACATTTAATATCAAATAAAAAAATTTCACAAATTTACCAGTAATAAATTGAACCAAAAATGCATTCTTTTGACTTCCTATATATAAATTTAATTTATATATTGTTGAACATTGAAGGGTATTTCTGTCAATTTGATTCTAACAAATAAAATAGCAATAATGTATTTAACATACTTGTTTTCTAAGCTTATTGAACAGGGTATGGAACATGATAGCAAGAATGGAGAATGGAAGACTAACCTTAAAAAGACAAAAAAAAAAAGAAGAAATAGCATGTTCACACTTGTGACCTTTTATGTCACGCCTGTGATGAAGCTTAGCGCTAACTATCCAACATTTAAAGTTCATAGCCATGAAGAATGATAGCAACCGTGAATGATCATATCAGTCACGCTCGTGAAAGAAATTGACGCCCATGAGAAAACATGTCAAATTCCTCCAGAGAGCTTCACGGCCAAAGTCACTTTTTGGACCACGGCTTGGAAGGATGTTCATGCCCGTGAAATAATATTGTCATGCCCATGATCAAACACTTCAAATCCTTCTAGAATGCTTCACCGCCAAAGTCACCACTCAAGTCACGGCTTGGAAGAACAGTCACGACCGTGACACTCATGCTCACGACCGTGAAAGAGGAAAGAGAAACATGTCAGACGCAAAATTAAGAGTTGGTGCAATGGCTATTTATGCATTAAATGCAACCAAACGACTATAATTCTCCATGGAAGTATAAATGCAAGTCATTTATGAATCCATAACAATAGAATAGCTAATACTTCAAATCAAAATCTTGTTGTAAGTCATTTCTGCATTTAATACTTTCAAAACAAACATTAATTCTCTGTAAAAATATTTTTGCTCATTATTCTCTGAGCATTATAGATTTGTGAGTGTTTCTCTTTGTAATCTACTACTCAAGTGATTTTGGGTATTTTGGGTTAAAAGTAGAACACTTGTAAGAGTTATTTGTGTGAGCCTTTAAAACACAAGGAATTGATTTATTGTGTGAGCCATTAAAACACAAGGGATTTCTGGGTTAGGTGTGATCCATTGTTAGAAACACCATAGTTGGGAGTGAGCTTATAAAACTCCATTGTAACATTTAGTGTGTAAGTGAAACTCCAATTGAGATTGAGGAGAAGAGTAGGGTTTGTTAACACCCGAACCTCTATAAAAATTCATGTGTGATATCTTCCTATCCCTACTCAACTTAACTTTTCTTGCCGCACTTAAAAGTTAAAATTTTAATATCCAATTCAACCCCCCTTCTTCGTTCAATATCTGGGCAACAATTGGTATCAGAGCCTAGTCTAGCATCAAATCCTAAACAGCGCTAACAAAGATCAAGATATGGCCAATGAAGGATTCCAAAGTCTCAAGCCTTACTTTATTGGAGTAAATTATGCTCATTGGAAGTTTCGGATGGAGACATATCTAGATAGTGAAGGAATTGAAGTCTGGGATAGTGTTCGAAAAGAATGGACACCACCAACTAGAAGAGGAGTTGATGGTGAAGAAGAAATTTTGTCAATAGATGATTGGATAGAGTCTCAGAGAAGAGCAAACGTAAAAAAAAAAAGATAACGACAATTCTCTCAAGCTCATTATCCATTGAAGAATATGGCAGAATACAAAACTGCCCAACTGCTTACAGCATGTGGAAAATATTGGAAAACTATCATGAAGAAACAAAGCAAGTTAAATCCAAGAAGATTCAACTTCTTACTTCAGAATATGAACTCTTCAAGATAAAATCCAATGAGTCAATTACTGACATGACCAACCATCTTCTAGCCATCATAAATGGCATGAGAAAGCTTGGAAAACACCTGAGCTTGGAAGATGTAAATAACAAAATTCTGAAAAGTCTTCATCTTAAAGATTACGGTTCAATAGTTGTCGGTATAGAAGTGGCAAATGAAGACATGAGCATCATGAATACCGATGTGCTAATTGGCAAACTTCTTACACATGAAATGGTAGTGAAAAGAGATAGAGAGCTTGAAGCAAAGCCAGAAAAAAGAAAGCCTCTAGCACTAAAAGCCTCTACTTCAAAATCTCAAGAGGAAGTTGAAGATGATGAAGAAAAGAGTGATGATGCAAATGAGGACATTGCTATGCTCTCAAGAATGCTGAAAAGAATTATTGAGAAGAGAATGAGCAACTCTAGAAAATTCAGGCAAATAAACCTCAAACAGACTTCTAATGACTCTCAAAGAAGTAAATAGGAGGTAAAATGCTATGAATGTGGAAAGAAAGGGCATATTAAACAGGAATATCCAAGACTCAAGAAGCACAAGAACAAATACCAAATAGACAATAGGGAGAAAGGGCATAAAACCAATGGGATGACGAAAGCTCTTCAAGTGAAAAAGATGACATTGAAAGTGAAGAGGTCAACCTATGCTTCATGGCTATGGAGGATCACATCTCGGATAAGGTAGGATCACTTCACTCATACTCTTTCAATAATAATAGTAGTGATAATGATAGTAATAGTGAAGATGATGATGATGAGCAAAGCCTAATAGAAGTATTGAATCTAGAACTAGAGAAATATAAAAGTAAATTCAATACTTATAAGAATAACATTTCTAATTTGAAAATCAAAATGGATGCTTTAGAAAAGGAAAACTTTAACCTTAAATCATCTAATGAATCTCTTTAAAACTCATTAGATGAGTACTCTTCAAGACCCTCAACTAAATCCTTGCTTAAAGAAAACAATATTTTGAAAAATGAATTTGAGGAACTTAGAAACTCCATTTCAAAATTTCACAAGGGAAATGAGAGTTTAGATACTCTCATTGTGTCTCAAAGGCCACTCTTAATTAGACATGGTTTAGAATTTAAGGGTATTTCATCATCTTCTCACAAGACTACTTTTGTTAAGTCAAGTGAACCTCACATCTCCACATTTGTTGTAACAGCCCCAAGGGCTAAGTGCACAAAATACACTAAATCTTCTATACATAAGAGGGATGATCAAGGATTGGTAAGCTTAAGAAGGAAACCTCAAAAGGCTAATCATGCCTTTATTTATAAGAAGCATGCATCTAGAAAAGCACCAATTCATCATGCTTGTGCATGCCATTGCTCTCAAACTCAACCTAATAGAAAAATGACATTCAAAAGAATTGTAAGACCAAAAGGCATATTTAGAGCTAAACAATGTGATTATTGTATGAAATTTGGTCACATAAATAAACATTACTGGATAAGGAAGGCTAATTGGAAAACTTCATGTGTTAACCCCCAATGACCCAAGCTCATTTGGGTAACTAAAAATAATACTTGATTTGTGATTCTATAGGTTTGCCTCTAGTCCACAATAAACATAAATGCTTGGCTAGTAGACAGTGGATGCTCAAGGCATATGACAGGAGACAAATAACTTTTCAATGAAATCAAAAGTATTGATGGAGGTAAATTTACCTTTGGAAACAATGCTAAGGGTAAGGTAATTGGCATTGGATCTATTGGTATCAATGATACTACTTTCATCAATGATGTCTTACTTATTGATGGCTTAAAACATAACTTGTTAAGTGTAAGTCAATTATGTGATAAAGGAAACAAAGTAATCTTTACTTCCAATGAATGTCTTGTAGCCTCTATTAATGGCCAATAGATATTTAAAGGAAATAAAGATGTCAATACCTACATAATAGACTTACACAAAATATTTAACCATTCCTCTAAGTGTCTTGTGACTACTAGTGATGAATCTTGGCTGTGGCATATAAGGCTTGGTCATGAAAGCATGGATTTAATTCAAAGCCTCAGTATAGGAGAGCTGGTAAAGGGAATGCCAAAAATCAAATTTGAAAAAGACAAGACATGTGAACCTTGCCAAAGAGGAAAACAACACAAGTCATCCTTCAAATCCAAAAACATTGTAAGTACCTCAAAACCTCTACAACTCCTACATCTAGATCTATTTGGACCTACTAGAATTGCTAGCTTAGGAGGTAAACACTATGCCTTTGTCATCGTCGATGATTACTCTAGATTTACTTGGATAATTTTCTTAGCTCAAAAGATTGAAACTATGCTAAAAGGGTTCGAAATGAAAAAGGATATTGTATTTCAAAAATAAGAAGTGATCATGGCAAAGA
Organism: Triadica sebifera; assembly: GCA_023653625.1. Lineage (NCBI taxonomy): Eukaryota > Viridiplantae > Streptophyta > Magnoliopsida > Malpighiales > Euphorbiaceae > Triadica > Triadica sebifera. Next base: position 7,710,558 of record CM042892.1, read on the forward strand.
ATTTGAAAATGAAAACTTTGAGAATTTTTTTCTTGAACATGGCATTTCGTAGAATTTTTCATCTCCTAGGACACCTCAACCAAATGGGGTAGTCGAAAGAAAAAATCGAACTTTAATTGAAATGGCTCGAAAAATACTCAATGAGTATGGTTTACCAACTTACTTTTGGGCCGAAGCCACAAATACTGCATGTTATATTTCAAATTGAGTTTTCAAAAGACCTCTCTTAAACAAAATTTCATTTGAGATATGGAATGGAAGAAAGCCTTTGATATCATACTTTATAGTATTTGGATGCAAGTGTTTCATATTGAATACCAAAGACAACCTTGGAAAATTTGCCTCTAAATTTGATGAGGATATCTTTTTAGGATACTCTACAACTAGCAAAACATATAGAGTATTTAATAAAAAGTCATTAATTGTTGAAGAATCTATGCATGTTGTTTTTGATGAATCTAGTAAGCTTGATCTTGTGAAAGGTAGTGTTCTTGATGATGTTGTAGGTACCATGGAAAGAGTTGATCTTGAAAATGAAAGAGAAGAAAATGATCAAGAAGATTCACATCAAGATGATACTCTACCTCCAGCTCAAGAGGAAAACAGGCAAGAGCTCCCAAAGGAATGGAGATTGACAAAAGATCGCCCCAAAGAGCAAATCATTGGTGATCCTACAAGGGGAGTAAGTACTAGATCTCATCTCAAACATTTAGTTTCTGATCTTGCTTTTGTTTCTCAAATTGAGCCTAAAAATATTGATGAGGCTCTTAATGATGAAAGTTGGGTGATTGCTATGCAAGAGGAACTCAACCAATTTGAGAGAAGTAAGGTATGGACCTTAGTACCTAGACCCAAAGAGCATCAAATCATTGGAAGCAAATGGGTATTTAGAAATAAACTAGATGAACAAGGTTCAATAACTAGGAATAAGGCTAGGTTGGTTGCAAAAGGATATAATCAGGAAGAAGGAATAGATTATGATAAGACCTATGCTCCTGTAGCTAGATTAGAAGCGATAAGAATACTTTTGTCATATGCATGCCATATGAATTTTAAACTCTTTCAAATGGATGTAAAAAGTGCCTTTTTAAATGGCTTTATAGATGAAGAAGTTTATGTAGAACAACCATCAGATTTTGAAAGCTATGATTTTCCTAACCGTGTATTTAAACTTTCAAAAGCTTTATATGGTTTGAAACAAGCCCCAAGAGCTTGGTATGAAAGACTAAATTCTTTTCTCTTAGAAAATAACTTTACAAAGGGAAATGTTGACACTACATTATTCATTAAAAAGCATAAGCATGATACTCTAATTGTTCAAATTTATGTTGATGATATTATATTTGGGTCTACTAATGAATTGCTTTGCCAAGAATTTGCTAAGTGTATGACTAGGGAATTCGAAATGAGCATGATGGGTGAGCTAAAATTCTTCCTCGATCTACAAATAAAACAAGGCAATGAGGGCATATTCATCAACCAATCCAAATATGCCAAAGACTTACTTAAGAAATTTGGAATGGAAGGATGCAAAAATGCCAAGACTCCAATGAAAAACTCTATAGAGGTATGATCGGATCACTTTTATATCTTACTGCCTCTAGACCTGATATAATATATAGTGTATGCTTATGTGCTCATTTTCAATTATGTCCTAAAGAGTCTTATTTAATTGCAGTAAAAAGAATTTTAAAATATTTACATGACTCATTGTATCTAGGTTTATGGTATCCTAGAAATTCATCATTTCACATTATAAGATATTCAGATGCTGATTACACTGGAAATCTTTTAGATTGAAAAAGTACTTCAGACACTTGTCACTTTATTGGAGAATGCTTAGTTTCTTGGTTTAGCAAGAAATAAGTTTCAGTTGCTCTTTCTACCGCTATAGCGGAGTATGTGGCAGCAGGATGTTGTTGTACATAAATCCTTTGGATGAAATAACAACTTAAGGATTATGGTCATAGTATGGACCATATACATATTAGATGTGACAATACAAGTGATATAAATCTATCTAAGAATCCCATTCAACACTCTAGAAGTAAACATATTGACATAAGACATCATTTTATTAGATATCATGTTCAATATGGATATGTTGTACTGTAATTTATAAGCACAGATAATCAATTGGCAGATATCTTTACTAAGTCTCTAAATGAAGAAAGATTTAATTTCATAAGAAGAGAGCTTAGTATGATTGATGGATTAACTTTATGATTGCCAAAATTGTCGAACCTTGATTGATAATCTTGTGTTTTTTGTCTCATCTTTTTAGATATGAAGTAGCTAACTTGATAGAAATATATGTTATAGGGGATAGAAGCTCCTTAGAAATGCTTTAGTCTTGTTTTAGACTTAATTTTATTTAATGAGGATTTTAGGCAATTCACGCCCGTGACATATATTCACGGTCGTGATCATAATCACCAAAAGCTCTGGTAGCTTTCACGCCTTACTTTACGACATGTTTCACGGTTGAAGGTAGTGAAGACTATGTTTCAGGCCCATAACCTTCTTTTATCACCCCCGCGAAATCTTTTGTTCACGCCCGTGACTCTTATTCACGACCATGACGTTTATTCACGACCGTGAACATTTTCACTAAAAACTTACTGAAGCGTTCACGCATTGTGTCACACACTATTTCACAGTCAGAAGTAGTGAAGATTGTACTTCAAGACCGTGACTCTTTTGTCACTACCGTGATATTTCATCATTCATGCTCATGACCTTTAATTGTCATTACCGTGAATCATTTCACATCCCTCTTCACGGGTAGAGCATCTCTTCAGCAAACCGTGAACACGACATTTCACTCCCGTGACTTAGCTTTCACGCCCGTGAAGATGTCGGCTATAAAACGTTTCTACCGTTATTTCTCTGATTTCCAACTCTCTAACTTCTCTCATTTATCACCATTGAATACCATTTTGAAGATTCTAACCCCCTAGCAACTCATTCCATCTATAAATACCTTCAAAAACTTTCTCCATCATCAGAAATCAAAACACCATAGGTTCTATTCCAAAATTCCATTAGATTTTCTCTCTTCAAAAATATTTTTCTCAATCAAAAATGGAAACCGGCTCCTCCAAAGGTACAAGAAAGAATTCTCATGCTCCAAGAAGGTACACGGACTACCTTCTAAATATTATTTTGGAGCACTGTTATCCAAGATACTCGGTTCTCAAGCAAAGACCAATCCTTTCCTCTCAATCATTTGAGTGGCAAACTATTAGAACACTTGGTCTTGAGACAAGCATGACGGAACAACTCCAAGCTTTTCATCAGAAAGATTTCATTGATATCCATCAACTGACGCTGAGGGAACCAACTCTAGAGTTCCTAAGCACCTTGCAAGTCTCTCCTACTGGCAAGGTAAAATTCCAACTTTGCAAGCATCCGAACACCCTCACTGCCATAGAGTTTGGTGACATGTTCAACCTTCCATCTGATGGTATCCTGAATGAGAGTGAGGTGGAGTTCTATACTACTCAGGCATGGACTCACTTTGGGTTTGATTGCAGCTGGGACGTCAAGAAGACGAAAAACATCCACCTTCGATTCCCAATGCACAAGTACCTGCATAGGTTTCTAACCTATAACATTTTTGCCAGAGGAGATAGTAACAGATCGATACGGAAGTCCGAGCTCTTTCTCATAGAGATGGCTCGAAGAGGTATAACAGTGGCTTTATCTCAATGGTTTGCAAACCATCTACTGTCAATTGCCACCAAGCCCTCCGAAGACATTATGATTGGTGGGTATGTGACTCACATTGCTATCAAACTTGGGTATTTGAAGCTAGAGGAGCACCACTTCAACCTTATACCAGCACATCCTCGAGACCGACTAGACTTCGAGTCATTTATCAAAATGGGAGCGGCTGTTCGTATAGTTCATGAGAACAACATCTACTACCGCTTCACCAACATTGTTGGTGAGATTATTTGGGAGGACAACAATTCGGACAACTTCAAAGCTGGCCTCCAAGGAATTTAGCAGAGGAAAAGAGTTTGAGTTGAGATAGCAACTCCAGAGGTTGAGCAAGAAATTGGACAATCCTCTGACTCCACACCAAACATGGCTCAGCAAGTGGCTGATCTCTTGGCACACGGTTTGAGCAATTGTAGGCTTCGATGGATGAGAGGTTAGAGAACCTCAAGGATTTCATGGAGTCTCGCATGGAGAGCCTCGAGGCGGAAGTAGCTCGCCTGAGAGACGGGATGTCCGGCTCCAAATCTAGCTAGACTATATTTTAGCTATGTTATTTTCTAGCTTGTTTGATGTAGGACTTTCAATCACTTTTCAAATCCTTGTATTCTTCTTTTAATATTAATATAATTGATTTTGTTTTCCATTATGATTTATCTTTTTTTTATTCTTTCGTTGATGACAAAAGGGGGAGAACCTAACAATATATTATATTTAAAGTTAAATGCAATATATTTGAAATACTTATTTGAATGAAATGAATATGCAAGTATGAAAATGAGTTGATATATCTAGAATATACCTTAAATATACTTTGCATATACCTTGATGCAAGTTACATGAATGAATATACACTTGATATACTTTGAATATACCTTAAATATACTTTGCACATACTTAACTTGTTTTAAGTAAAAATTTGATATACATTGGATATACCTTGCATATAACTTGCATATACCTAAACTAGGAAGCATATTTTGATGCTATACTCCATCATTCTTTACAATTTTTGCACTTCAGTAATTTTTTATCTTAACCATCTTTTGAGGGGAGACTTCTCAAAAGCGCATATTGCTAGATTATTTGTCACCATCAAAAAGGGGGAGATTGTTGAACCTTGAGGGGTATTTTCATCATTTTGATGCTAACAAATAAAATAGCAATAATGTATTTAACATACTTGTTTTCTAAGCTTATTGAACAGGGTATGGAACATAATAGCAAGAATGAAGAATGGAAGACTAACCTTAAAAAGACAAAAAAAAAATAGCATGTTCACTCCCGTGACCTTTTATGTCACCCCTGTGATGAACCTTAGCGCCAACTATCCAACATTTAAAGTTCATGGCCATGAAGAATGATAGCAACCGTGAATGATCATATCAGTCATGCTCGTGAAAGAAAGTGAAGCCCGTGAGAAAACATGTCAAATTCTTTCAGAGAGCTTCACGGCCAGAGTCACTACTTGGACCACAGCTAGGAAGGATGTTCACGCCCGTGAAATAATATTGTCACACCCGTGATCAAACACTTGAAATCCTTCCAGAATGCTTCACGGCAAAAGTCACGACTCAAGTCACGGCTTGGAAGAACAGTCACGACTGTGACACTCATACTCATGACTGTGAAAAAGGAAAAAGCAACATGTCAAGCCCAAAATTAAGAGTTGGTGCAACGGCTATTTTGGCATTAAATGAAACCAAACGGCTATAATTTGTCATGGAAGTATAAATGCAAGTAATTTATGAATATAGAACAATAGAATAGCTAATACTTCGAATCAAAATCTTGTTGTAAGCCATTTGTGCATTTAATACTTTCAAAATACACATTAATTCTCTGTAAAAATCTTTTTGCTCATTATAGATTTGTGAGTGTTTTCTTTGTAATCTACTACTCAAGTGAGTTTGGGTATTTTGGGTTAAGAGTAGAACACTTGTAAGAGTTATTTGAGTGAGCCTTTAAAACACAAGCAATTGGTTTATTGTGTGAGCCATTAAAACACAAGGGATTTCTGGGTTACGTGTGATCCATTATTAGACACACCATAGTTGGGAGTGAGCTTGTAAAACTCTATTGTAACACTTAGTGTGCTAGTAAAACTCTCAATTGAGATTGGAGAGAAGAGTAGGGTTTATTAACACCCGAACGTCTATAAAAATTCTTGTGTGATATCTTCCTATCCCTACTCAACTTAACTTTTCTTTTCGCACTTAAAAGTTAAAATTTTAATATCCAATTCAACCCTCCTTCTTGGTTCAATACATAGACAACATATATAATAATTGTGTTAATTGCTAATATTATTGTAGGATATTATTCTAATCTTAGCTATTGTCATTAATATTAATATCACTATATTCTACTCATTTTATTTATTCCATAATTAATCATAATAAGTAAATTTTTTCATACCTTGTTGATTTAAATTTTTGCCCCTAACACCAATAACTAGAACTATCAGATAAGATATGGGGTATTATCTGCCGGTAAATTTTAACTCGGCATATGGCGTCTACGTAAATCAACTTAGTACAATGTGTTGTTTATATAAATTAACTCGGTACATTTAATGCCTACATATAATCAACTCGGCACATGTAATGCCTACGTAAAATAATCATCTCGGCATTTTAACGCATATGTATTAAAAAACTTTATCTTTCCTACCCCTTATTGGCATACTAATCTATCTTTTACCCTAGTTTCCAGCTATGTATTTTAGGGCTTAATTATTTTATCTCAATTTATTTAAGTAATCTTTTAAAATTTCATTATAGTCATAACATACATCAAATAATTATTAGTTCATAGTTTTATTTTCTCATTAATTTTATGGGATTAATGACTTATTTGACTTAATAATTACTCATATAAAGTCATTCATATTATATCATAGGGCCCAACTTAATTTAAATGCAAAACTTTAGGTTTTTCAACAACTCTATTCCTAGCAGATTTTAGGCTTTATGTTTGATGTCAATTTTGGCCCCGTTATCGACCGAATTTGATTAAGTGGTCTTCTGATAAATTGTAGTCACATATCTTATCTTTAATTTTTAATTTGAATCACCTAATTCTGATATTTGTAGATAAAGTTATAACTATTATACTACTAACTGTTAGGCTAATTCTGCCCAAAAAATTCCAAGACAGATTTCAAGTCTAACATTTATGCCCTATTTAAGCATAGTTAAGATCAAAATCAAGCTTTATGTTCTTCATAAAAATTTTATTCCTAAATAACACAAATTTCGAGTTTCAAAACTTAACTTATGAAATTTTAATACATGCTGATACATGATCAAGTTTTCAACAACACATACAACAACACAACCATCTATTTAATTATGCAATTAACAAAAGATTAAGCAATAAAATCAATATATTAATTTTTTTCCATACAAGAACATACATTATTAGTCTCTTCTCCCTTTACTATGCTTTTTCCTTTTCTTTTTCCTTCCTCAAGCTTGCTTCTACTCATGTCTTTGATTTGCGCTAAAATATTCAAACACATCTCATTTAATTTACACTTAATCTAATCAACTCCTTTTTGTTTCACTCCACCATCACCTAGGTAGCCCCTTATTCATGTTTTTCGTTTATTATCTCTTAAATTTTTTATCATAAGATTTGTACTTTTGCTAACTAGAATATAGTTTCTTATTTTTCCCAATTCTACAAACCCTAACTTCTTCAATTTTTTAATTAACTATAATTTTTCATTTCTAACTTCGTTAATCGCCAATTTAAATCTCAAATAATAAAGAAAATTAAGGGAATTGAACAAGAAAAACTCACCTTGAGGAAGTTTTCCTTTTTTTTTTTTTCTTTCTTCCTTTCTCTTCTTTTCTTATACCCTTTTAAAGTTATTTTTTTTTCACTTTCTTGAGTTATCTCTCTCGGATTATTATTTTTTTCTCTCTTTCCCTAACTTGATTTGGAGCGAAAATGGTGGAGATTTGATGGAGAGAAGGGCTGGCTAAAGGAGATAAGGATGATGAGATATTTTACGTGGATTTTTATGCCTCATTTATGAAGGACATTTTAGATTTTAGATTTTTTTCTTAATTAGCTAGATTTTTGTGGGTCTTATCTCTCGTTAATCTCTTCTCCTATTGGTCATTTTAATTAATTAATCATAATTAATTTTAATATTTGAATAATTAATCTTTTAGCGCACAATTTCTTCTTTTTACAAATATAACCCCAGACAATTCCGTAAATCCTCATTTAGTCCATAGGGCGATTTTATTTTATCTAATTCTATCGCTAAACTTTTTAATTTTTAATTAATAATTTCTTTAATAATTCATCCTTAAATATTATTATTTTTATGTTCTTCCGAATTTAGACTCCGATTGATCTAGCTTGCCTGACTCATTCACGTGCAATCAATGTCTAAATAATCGGCCGTCACAGTTTATGATGACATTATTTGTTAGATTGATGATGATGTGATCATAAGAATCAAGTAAAATTTGATGCAAAAATTCAGCACTTTCAATTGACTTTGTATTATAACATAGTTATGTGAGTTAAGAAAATAGAGTATTCAAAATATTGATGTATTCTGTCACTAAAGTAGATTCTGACATCTACATAGTGTACAATTTTCTTTTAAGAAATTTTTTGTTATGAAGTGACTTGCCATCATATAGATTTGTGAGATGATCCAAAATTTCATTTGCAGTTTTTTTTCTTCTATACTTGACAATACTCCTTTCGTTAATGTAAGATAAAAATTTACAATAACATTTCTATCCATATCAATCTACTTAGTGTTATCTGTGGATTTTACTGGCCTTTCACCTATAGCAATTAGATAATTATGTTTTTTTTTAAGATAGCCTTCATTTTTAATTTTCATAATGAGAAATTACTCATATTGAATTTTTCGATTTCAATTTTTTCCACCATTACTTTTATAATAATTTTTAAAGGTAAATAATAATTTAACTTTTTTTTTCTAATGTTGAGGTCCACTTATTAGTGACAACCATAGAGCATATAATAAAATAGATATTAACACACAAATTAGGTTTTGATACCACAGAATTATAACTAATAATTTGAGAAAAAAATAAAAAGTAAAATGAAATTCATATTTTAGATGAAAAATATCAAATAAATTAGAGTAAAAATAACTTAAAAGATAAAAGAATTTCACTATAAAAAAATAAAAAAATTTCTTAAATAATTAATGAAAAAATAAATATACTCTCTTATAAAAAAATAAAAAAATAAATAATAAATAATTTTATTTTTCTATTTTTCTATTTTTCTTTCAAATTTGCGAGGTCTGACTTCATGAATGTGTCTAGGCAAAAATTCAAGGACAAAAGTCATAAATTTCAGCCACAATTCCGTTACAAGAGAATGAATTCGGTGGCCCATTTTCCTTTCGTTTCTTCATTATTTTCGGTGGCACAACAATTTTGACTCTTCTTTCTCTTTTTTTATTCACATTTTCAACATTCACATCTTTAGCCTATGGAATTCGGAGATGATGCTCATAATAAGGTTGCTACAAATTTACTTGACCTATATCGTACTGGGAGCCTTGGAAATTACACACTAGATGCTCTTGCATTTACTTCTGATTATTTATATCCAATTAATTAATTCATTTTTTTTAAAGACAATTAATTCATTCAACCTCAAATATTTATATTTTAAAATTAATTTCAAATTTTTAAAATAATAATTACTAATATTAGAAAACAAAGTCAAGGTGCCCACTGCCGATTGAAAATTTATAATAATTATATTATTTGATTTTAAATTTTATTTATATTATGATAATTTATGTTATTTAAGTTTAATTTATGATAATTGATAAACTTATAGTAATTGATTATCTATCTATTAATATATTAAAATTGGACCGCTGATACTGTCGTTACTGCAGTTAGTACAATGTCATGCCGATCTTACACCTCTGCAAGCTGCCAAAGTCCCTATTCAGAGACGTCGTTCTGCATCCATGAGAACGACACCATCCCGCGCCAACTAGTTAAACGATGTTGTGATGCCAGAAGTCCCCATACAAATGAATGAAGTCATTCCGTGGACACGAGTGCCCGCCCAGCTAAACGACGCCACGGTGCCAGAAGTCCCCACATAGATGTTCCCACCCAGCTAAACGACACCGTCTCGCGTTACAAGTCACTCGTCCCCAACTAGATAAACGACGTCGTGCCACTGTCAAAAGTCCTATCCACATAAACAACGTATGACGCCATTTTATAATGCTGCAACAAAAAAAAACCACACGAAAAAACGACGCCATTTTCTTATGTCCACATCCCATTGAACGACTTCGCCTGCTTCTTTGATTTAGCTATACCTTCCAACTGCCTTCTTTTTGCCTTTCTCTTTGCCTCACTGCACATTGCCTCGTGGCTTCAACCCTGCAAGAGCAACGACTTCTGTCATAGAGGCGACTACAATTTCGGTAGCAGCGACAAGTGCTCTGGCAGAACCCTTATCAATTCGCTTAGCGACATCGTCTTCGAGGTTAAAGAAGGAGAAATTATGGGAGGAGCAAGAAGGGCTGAGAAAGGAAGAAGGAGAGTGAGGGTAAGAGCAGGGGACGCCGGAAAGGCGGGAAAATAATGTAGGAGAGTTGTTGGGAGGAGTTGAGTAGGAGTAATTGCAATTCAAAGAAGATGTGGCTGAGCAGGAGTGCTTACAGTTAAAAGATGATGGACTGATGGTCAAACCCAAAAGTATTGATTTTATTCAAATAATAATAAGGAGTTTCACATGTGTTTGCATGTACAAGAGAAATGAAACGTGGAAAGAAAAAAGAAAAAAAAATGGACAAGCCTGACAATCTTTAATTTCTACTTTGTTAAATTGAAACTTTCAAATTTTTATCTTATTAAAATTATTTTTTTAATTTTATTTATTTTACGAGTTTGTCATTAATAATGCTAAAGATAAAAAGAAAATACAATTAATTCTATATTCATAAATTAAGTAAAAATTAATTTTTATATATAATATTTTATTATTGATTTAGTATATTAATAAAATAATAAATTACATCTAAAATCATATTTTTTTGTCTTACACAGAATATGTCTGATGATTTAAGTAATAAATATGGTTTATTAATTAATTTATTTTTTTAACATAATATTAATGTAGTTTAGTTATGCTATTTTATCATGATAGACATAATTTATCATACGTTAATTATTTGTAGAAAGTAGGCTTTTCCAATCCTCGATGTAGTCATAAATTTATGAATATAAATATAATTGTACTCCTAGAGATTTGCTGCTTGCTACTTAGCAAATCTAATCAAATATTGATTTATTTGTGTTTTTTTAATTATATATTTTTATAAACTGTATTATTTATATTTCGGTTATAAATTTATGTTATTTACTGTCTTTATTATCTAAGATTTTGTTTTCCAACACAAGGCGAAAACTACATGCTAATAATATATATATATAAATTCATAAAATTATAATAATTAATTTTAATTTATAGCAATAATAAAGTTATATTGTTGACTTTACTTTATGTTCTTGGTTAGTGAGAGTTGTGAGTTAAATGGAATTTTGGAAGTTTAAGAGTTCCTGAAATCTGTTGTTTCATGCTTATGATAGTGGGTGTCATAGTTGTGAATATCGGATTTTAGTTACAACTGTGACGAGATGTTTTCACGACTCTGAAGGAGAAGTTCACGCCTGTGAGAGAAGAATCAAAGCCGTGAAGCCTGAGTAGGTATAACAGATGAGACAGTCACATTTTTCTTCCTGTCATTCCTTTAAATCCGTTTTCCACTCCTTATTAACCAACCAAACACGTCATTTGCATCTTTTTCTTCCTATAGACTCCATCTTCTTACATTGTGGAAGCTTGGAAAATCAAATTTCTTGAGGGTTAGTGAGAGAGGGAATTTGTGAGTTTTGAGAGAAAAACCCAATTTTCATATTTCTGGATTTTGGTTCGAATTCCAGAGGCTAAGAGAACATTTTTCATCTTGCTAGGATTTGGTAGAGGAGCTAAAAGTTCATCTCAAGAGAAAGGACAAGCTTGAAGAGTTCAAGCTTTAGCTAATATCCATCATAGGTGTAAGGTTTGTACATAACAACACTTAAGGAAATTAATAGATGTTTCTATATTATTTTCTTTAAATATATGATGTAAATGATTAGTGAGTAGTTAAATAATAAAATGTGGAGTTGATATGCATGATGGAAATTTGTATGAATATGGTTAGATTGAGATGTTTGATGAGTTATTTTGGTTAATATTGATGATTGGGAAGTAGATGGCTATGATAAGTGGCTTAAATGCATGCAGGAATGTCGTTATGGTGGCTAACATTGATCAACCATGGAGAGTATTGCATGTGAGAATAACATAAAGTTGTGATGCTCTATTTTTTAGAAAAATTTCTAGATTAATGGTCATGAACACATGCCACAAGCATGAAGGTCGTGAAAATATATTTTGTTGCTGAAGCAGACCTATTCACATTTTGATTCATGCCAGTGAAGGGGGTGATCACGACCGTGAATGTGTGTTAATATTCACGGGTTGAATCACGACTTCGTTCATAGGGAGACTACCCGTGAAGTAGTGTTTCACGACCGTGAAGGGTTATTCATGGACGTAAAGCTGTTTATGTTGAAAAACTTATATGTTTGCATGTGAATCAAGATTGATTCGTTGTGATACGGTAGGCCTCAATTGTATGCTTATAGCATGATATGAAAATATATATTGTGTAAATGATTGTGGTAATCATGGTATATTTGTAAAATATGGATAATGGATAATGTGGAAACATATGTGGTACTCACTGTGAAATGTTAAGCCTAATATTCTAACTAGGACTAAAGCTAAGATAGATGACATGCCATTAAGAAGGGAGATCGGTACCGAGTGACATATATTGATCACAATTGAGATATTTTGAAAACTAATGAAATGTTTATAAGGTTCAAGGTCTAGCTATGTAGGCTTCCCTTATAACTATTTCTTGCTCTCATTTTTCTTCGATTGATTTATGTTGTTATATTTGAAGGCAGAGGTAAGTAATGAGAGCTTTCTCAGTGGGTTATATTTGAAGGCTTAGAGATAAGTAATGAGAGCTTTCTCGGTGGGTTATACTTGAAGGCTCATAGGTAAGTAATGAGAGCTTTCTCGGTGGGTTATTTTTAGTTCTAGCGAGAGCTGTAAAGTACATGTATCCATTTTAGTCTAGTTATGAGTAAGGTAGGCAAGAATAAGATAATTAATTAATTATATCATGTGTGGTATGTACTTATATGATACTGAGTGATTATTTGATATACTACATTCATGGTGTGCATTATATATATGAGATCCTTTTGGTATGTCATGTAGTATACGAGCTAATGCATGTGCGAACTTCGAGGTAAGTTTTTTTAGAGCTCAGTGAGTATATCATACATATTATATATATGTCATGTGGTGTACTTTCGTATTGTTATGTACCACTAGGCACGAGTTGCTTAGCGTATGGAATTTCTATGCGCAGGTTTGTAGCTTAGGAGATGATCGATAAAGGAGGTCGTTCGGTGATCAGAGACTTGGATATACACTTGGGGTAGATGATACACAATTGTACTTTTTGATTGTTTTGTGGGTTGGAGTAGTTATAGTTTTATATGCTGTATTTCATAGATATATAGTTTTATAACTACTCATTTTGTATAAACTTTGGGCTAGTGATACCTATTTCATTTATGCATTTAACTTTAATTTTATTCAAGCTTTTAATGATGTTTTATTTTATTTAAGTCATAATGGCTATGATGCATGAAAGTTTTAAAATTTGTAACGTTTTAACTCATATGCATCGTAACATCTTTTGATACAATTATGATTATTCTTAATTATATTAAAGAGCATTTCATTTAGTGGTATCAAAGCTTAGGTTTAGGCAATTCTAAACCTAGGTGGGATGGGTGTATGATGTGTGCAAGTGTTATTCTGTATGGCTCTAATGTGGGCTATTATTTGTCAGCGAGTATGGATATCGAACCAAATGACACAGCTGAGAGTAACAATCCACCAAATATAGAGGCTCAGAATCAGCTCGGCCAAGCTAGAGTGTAAGGGCCAGCTGGTGCACCTCCTTTACAACAGTTAATGGTTGGTCAGACAGATTAGACACAAGATCCTCTAATGTAGAATCTTGCTGCTTTGCTACACTGGCTGGTACAGGCTATGCTGTCGCCACCCCCACCACCACCTCAATCGCCACTGAGACATAGGGTTCAGATTTTGAAGCTGAGGAAGTATGGAGTTATGGACTTCACAGGAAATATTGAGGATGATCCAACAACTATTGAGTTTTGGTTAGAGATGTCCAAGAAGGTCTTCAAAGAGTTGGATTGTGCTAAGAAGCACAAGGCTAGGTATGTTGGTTCACTTCTTTAAGAGAATGCCTATGATTAGTGAAAGTCAGTTCTGCAGAAGTCGTAGATTCCAAAGCCGATTATTTGAGACTTTTTTACCGTTATGTTCAAGAAAACAGTATATGCCGAGGGTGTATACAAATGAGAAGAAACATGAGTTCCTGAACTTGAGATAGGGAAACCTGTCAGTGACCATTTATGAGATAAAGTTTACCCCGTTGAGCAGATATGCTACTGGTATCATTAGGGATGAAACAGATAAGTGTCACCAATTTGAGGACATTTTGGGAGACGAGATCGGGTTCCATATGATCTCACAGCAATATAAGGACTTGCAAGGTTGGTATCTTCTTTTATTATGATAGAGAAGAGGGTAACGCTAAAGAGAGCAGAGGAGTTGTCCATGAGAGACTTCGGAGGGCCAACTTACAGGGCCAGATAGACATCGAGCAAGAAGGCTCACACTAGTTATGGACCTTTCCAGTCTAGAGGATAGGGATAGAGTCAGGGTCATTCGGGGTACATCATACATACACCATCATCAGGAACAGTTCCTACTGCTACTAGTAATCAGCCCCAGACGCAGAGAGAGGTAGTACCCCAGTTTATAATGTGTGGAAGGATCCATAGAAGAGAGTGTTGGGGATGCATAGGGTCTTGCTATAGGTGTGGGTCTTGGGACTATTGTAGAGGAGATTGTCCTTTACAGATGATTGAGGCTCCCATGCAGACACGAAGTTCAGTGCCGACACAAACCAGGGGATGGGGATATGTCAGTTCAGACAGAGGTGGATTTAGATTGGTTGTATCAGAGACAATGAATAGGCCAGGATCTAGTAGATCACCAACGAAGGTCTATACTATGAAAGCCAGAGAGGATCTGAGTGCATCAGACATGGTTATTGGTACATTTCTTCTTTTTGACTCAATTTTAATTGATTTGATAGATCCAAGTTCCATGCATTCATATATATGTACCCATATAGCTTAGCAGTATAACATGTTAGTAAAGAAATTAGATAACGAGATAAAGGTTACTAGCCCTTTTAGGCATAGCATAGTGGTGGACTGGATGTATAGGAATTGTCCGATTACGGTTTAAGGGAAGAAGTTCATGACATATGTGATTGACTTGCCCTTTCATAAGTGTGATGTCATCCTGGGTATGGATTGGCTTTCTCGACAAGGTGCATTAGTGGACTGCATAATGAAGACAGTTGAGTTGAGAACATCAGAAGATGAGGTAGTGGTTAGTCAAGAGGAGAAATTCTCATAGCAAACGAGGATCATCTCTATGATAAAAGCACATAGAATGATCAGAAAAGGGTGTAAGGCCTATTTGGCTTACGTGATTGACAACATGAGGGAGAGCCCAGATCTTAAAGATATTTCGACATTGGAAGAGTTCCAATATGTGTTTCTAGATGAGTTACTAGGGTTACCTCCAGAAAGATAGATAGATAGATCTTACTCTGGGTATAACTCCTATATCAGCGATACCATATCGTATAGCTCCATCAGAGATGAAAAAGTTAAAGGCACAGTTACAAAAACTGTTAGATGAGGGCTTCATCAGACCGAATGTATCTCCATAGAGTGCACTAGTGTTGTTCATCAAGAAGAAAGACGGGTATATGATGTTATACATAGACTATAGGCAATTGAACAGGGTGACCATTAAGAATAGGTATTGGTTACCACGGATCGAAAATATCTTCGATTAGTTGAGAGGTGCATGGGTATTGTCTAAGATTGATTTGAGATTGGGATATCATCAGTTGAGAATCAAGGCGAGTGATGTAGAAAAGACCACTTTTCGAACTAGATATGGTCACTACGAGTTTCTGGTTATGCCTTTGGGTTGACCAATGCCTTAGTGGCCTTCATAGATCTAATTGACAAGATCATTAGACCATTTCTAGATCAGTGTTTTGTGGTGTTCATAAATGACATCTTAGTGTATTCGAGAAGCAAGAATGAACATGAGCAACATTTAAGAACAGTTTTGTAGACTCTTAGGGAGCAGAAGCTATATACTAAGCTCTCAAAGTGTGAGTTTTGGCTAGATGAGGTTGTCTTTCTCAGGCATATGATATCGGCCGATGGGATTAGAATGGATCTAGGCAAGGTCGAAGCAATCTTGAATTGGAAACCCTCGTGGAATGTGACCAAAATCAAAAATTTTCTCAGCTTAGTAGGATACTATAAAAGGTTCATCAAGGGATTTTCTATGATTGTTTCTCCATTGACTAGGTTATTGCTGAAGATACTGGTCAAACAAGTGCCAAAACAATTTTGATTAGTTTAAAGGTGTTCTGACAGAAGCTTTAATGTTGACGCAACCAATTCTAGATAAGAAATATGTTGTTTACAGTGACGTATCACACAACGGATTGGGTTGCATGTTAATGCAATAAGGGAAATTTGTCACCTATACCTTTAGACAGTTAAAGCCTTATAAGAAGAACTATCCGGTGCATGATATATAATTGATGGCCATAGTCTTTGTATTGAAGATATGATGTCATTATTTATATGGAGAGAAGTGTTACATCTATACTGATCACAAGAGTTTGAAGTATCTTTCTACATAATGAGATTTGAATTTGAGGCAAATAAGATGGTTAGAGTTGATAAATGATTATGATTGTGTGATTGTGTGATTGATTATCATCTTGGGAAGGCTAATATGGTGGCTGATGCACTCAATAGGAAGACTTTGGCAGAGTTGCACACCCAACCAACCTTGAGTCTAGAGATTAGAGATTCATAAAAACTTAATGGCAAGCTAGTGGAGTTAGTCGTTTTGGTCTCTAAGAGGGAGAGACCGGATTTTTCAGTCGAGCCAGATGGTAGTTTACACTATCAAGGTAGGTTATGTGTGCCAGATGTCTCAGAATTGAGACAAAAGATTATGAGAGAGGCCCATGAGATGAGATTTACAATGCACTTAGGAAGTAACAAGATGTATCAGAGCTTGAAAAGGGTGTATAGGTGGTTAAGAATGAAGAAAGACATCACAAAGTTCTTCAGGTTGTTATAGCCAATCATGATTCCATAATGGAAAGGCGAGAGAATCACTATGAATTTTATGATTGAATTGTCGACGTTGAGGAAGTACAATGCTTTATGGGTGATCGTGGATAAGTTAATGAAGTCGACTCATTTCTTACCTATTCGAAGAGACTATCATTTGAATTGGTTGGAAAAATTGTATGTAAATGAGATGGTGCGTCTTTATGGAGTTCCAATCTCCATCATTTGGATAGAGATACGCGGTTCACATCTCAGTTTTAGGGTAGTCTGCAGCGAGCTTTGGGTACCAGACTCAACTTCAGCATGACTTTTCCATTCCCAGAAAGATGGTCAGTCAGAGAGAATTATCCAGATCTTGTAAGACATGATGATGTGTTGTGTGATCGAGTTTGAGAGAAGTTGGGATAGATATCTGTTAGAGAAGTACTCTAAATGCAATCACCTTTAATATTTATTATACAAATTTATTTGATTAATAAAAAGGCTTTTTCATTAATTTGATATTCATTTGATAAGTAAATTGATAGTGATCTTAAATCAATTAATGAAGTCCTTAAAACATAACATAGCATGAAAAAAAATCATAATGAGATCATGAGATTGAGATTCTTATTATGTGTAATTATGTTAGTATCTAAATTATCTCTAGTCAAAGGATTAATGAGACAGGATATTGTTAATTTGGATAAACTAACACTTTACTCCTTGATTGGAGCAAAAAATAGATCTCATAATCTGTAAACATGAGATATTTAGAGTTAACATGTGGATGTTTGCTAAGTGTAGCTAAGTACATTAGATGATTTGCTATGAGGCAATCATATGGATAATCTATTCATATGTCAATGATAGTCTCATTATAGTAATGATACAAGTATCCTTAGACTCAAGGTACTCAAGAATATCTTGGATACTGATTTTGTATTTTGATACTATTTCTTGTTACCTTAAAGAGGTTGCTTATAGGGTGGTGATTAGGTGCAACTTGAGGTATTCAAAAGTAATTGGATAACCAATAAAGGATTCACCACTCTTGATAAAAGGAGAATATATCCATTACCTCTTGTTGGGATCATTACTCGAGAATCTATGGCCGAAGTGAAAATGTCATGAAAATAGTCTTTAATGACATGTCTAATAGAGTAATGAGCCTCAATGATAGAAACTATCATTACTTGAGCTAGTTGTGACGTAGTCAGTCTACTGGGAGTTGACACATGTTTATACTCTAAACCAAGTGGGGTATAAAATGGTGAAATGAATGATTGCACGAAAATTGTCTATGGAATGGTTCGTAGTCAAACCACTAATTTTCTTATCAATTGGAAGTCATGATGTGTTACTAGATATTGCTCATTACTTACTTAAATTAATTGTTAATTTAAATAACCAATATAACCAGGTACCTATTGGGTCACAAGTATTAAAGATGTGGAGAATGAGTAAAATGGTTTTGGATGAAATTCAAAAATACGAGAGAATTATTTTTTATCAGATCGTAGGAAAAAATCACTTGAGAGATGTCACAGGCCCGCTGGCCTATTGGCAAGCTAGTAGGGCCTACTCGAAGGTAGGCCTATGTGGGCTGCACTGTTCGCAGATGAGCGCAATGCTGTTAGGCAGTCATTGGCCTTAATTAGGCCAATTATGACCATTACTATTCATTCAATTGGTTTTTCTCCATTTTTAATTTTTTTTATCTTTGTTTTGAATATGATTTAAATTAAAAATAAATCAAATGACAAAAAAATACATAAAAATTATTTATGTAAAAAATAACTTTTAAGATAATAATTCTCTCAATAACATATTCAAAGCTAACACTTTGAATATTATTCAAACCATCTCTTTTGATAGTTTTTTCTTCATATCTTCATGTAGGTTATCATTAGAAACATTTTAATATGGATTGTTGTGGTTTACTACAACTCAATAAAATAAAATTTTGAATAAAAATCAAGAAATTATAAGGTATAATTTCTAACATTTATGTTTGATAAATTAATTTTAATGGTATAAGATAATATTTTATTTTGGATTTTAAAATTTTTTTCTACTGCATTTATGAATGTGATTCCCCTTCAAAATTATATAGTACTATTAGAGTCTCTTGTATCAATTAAAATTAATTTTAATTGAAAGTGTAATGAGATTGGATGATTTTGATGTTTTTGCATCAATAGAATTGAAAAATTGAAATTAATTTGAAAATTTTGTTTTACATATTTTTCTTTTTGATCTAATCATGAGATAATTAAGGAAAATTATTTTGATTGAAAAATAGTCTGAATGTGATTCAAATAATTAATTTCAAATTTATTTCAAAAATATTAAAAATTACATTGTTTATAAATATGTGTTGTTATTTTGGTTAATTGATAGGATTGTTTATATTTTTATTATAATTTGATTATAGAAAAGTTATTTATATATACTGAGAATATGTTTAAACTTTTGGAATTGTCTAATAATTAATTAAAATTATTTTAATTAATTTTTTAAACAAACACAAAAATGATTGTTTTGATAAATTGGATGAGATTGTTTTGTTTGATTTTTTGTATGTGATTATTTCATTTTAACACATTGAAATAATTTTTATATAATAAAAAATATGTTATTTTGATATTAGATACATGCTAAAATTATTTTGTTCGAATTTAAAATATAAAGAATTCTAGATGTTGAATGAGTCTTTTTGAGCATTTAGGTATGTTAGTTCATTTGTCTTAATAATTTTGACTTGTGCCAAAAATATTTTGATAAACTTGAGCTGACCTAAAAATGCTTAGAATGATTATTTGAGATTCTGGAAATTTTTAAAAATTAATTTTGAATTAATTTAAGTTGAGAAATGGTAATTATAATATGAATAGAATTTGATATGCATATTAAAATTAAATTATTTAATTTTGATATCATAATATTTTGATTTTAAGGTGAATTAATTTTGAATTAATTATGAAAATATGAAATTTAATTTAATTTGATTAAATATGAAATTTTACATTGAAATGACATACAAAATTAATTAACCGAAATAATATAATTAGACAATTTCGGTTCAAGTTTTCAATGGATTTTTATATTGAAATCCAAAATTGTCAATTTTATTTTATTTTATACGTTAGAGAATGTATGTTAGAAATATATGAAAAGTCATGATGGATGACTATAGACTTAGAGTGTGACACATCACTTATATATTAGGGATAATCCCACATATATAAGAAGGATGCCACGAGTATAACTCAATGATTCTTTTCGAATTAAAACTTTTACATTTTAAAAAAAACTTAACCTGTTTATTTATATTAGTTTAAGCAAATTGTTCTAATTAACCATATTTATTTATCATTATATTGTATACACATAGACCCCCGACTATATTACGAAATTATTTACATATACAATTCAATATATAAGACATGTCTACTATAAACCATATACATAGTCAAATTAAAAAAAATAATAATAAATAATCAACCCTCTAATTATGTCTATTGTGTCTTTGCTGATATGAGTTTTGATTTCTTCTTGATCAACTCTACTATTTACTATCTACAATTTCAATTCATGCATGAGAAGAACCCACGCTAAGCTATCCCTAGCTTAGTGATACATATAAGTATTAAAGTTTTCCCAGACAGTCACACAAATGCATGTATTAAATAAATTCATGGCACATCAGATTTTGTTACATATTTATCATATAAAATAAATAAATATATAACACAAAAGAATAAATATAAAAACCTTATTCAATAATTAAATTTGTACTAATTTATGTAAACATTTTACACTTTGTTACTTGCATCGATTAATAAAATTTCATATTTTATTCTATGAATTATTAGCCCAAAATCTCGTTCCCGGACTATCCGGATACGGGGTGTAAAATAGGGGCGCTCGCGGAGTTTTAGCCACCTTGACCTATTATAATTATTTATCTGTGTGTAATTAGGATCAGAGGTGCTCTTGGAGCTATAGCCACCCTGTTCTTAAATCATATCAATATCGGTACCGAAATTCCCCCTAATTGTGCACCATCTATCCTATGTCAATACTCAGGTAGATAAATGGGTAATTAACACCACTAATTACTTGTTTATATAACCAATACTCATTTCCAGATTCGGTCTCTAAAGTTCTCAAATATTGGAGGATATATAACTGGTTTAACATAAAGTATCAACCCAACCAGTTCAATTGTTCAGCTCATAACTCACAAAATACATGACATTTTAAGATGGGACTTTCACATAAATTTAAATAAGAAATAAAATTAAAACTTTCATGTTTTAAACTTTGGCTAATTCGATCTAAAAATAGGTCAAATATAAGGACGAATTTACTGGAGCTGCACAGGTACCAGAACACAACTCAATCAAGGAACAACTATAATTCATTTCACTATAACTCAACATGCACAAGAGATATTTATCCGAAATTTGGCAGAGATCTAAATAACACATATACCTACAACTTTCATGTTTTACAAAATCTTAAATTCAGCCATTAAGATGATCAATTTAAATCAAAACCATAGGTTATTAAGTTGATATGTCTATCTGAACCAGTTTCACCCCAATGATCATTTCTCTTCATATACTCAAAATTATTCAATAAAATTTGACAGAGAAATATACAAGACATATATGAACAATTTTTATGTTTTACACCTCAAATTTGATTCATAGGATACTCAAAAAAATGAACGAAGTACACTGCACAACATAACCTTAAAAGCTCTAATAACAAAATAAAAGGGAAATATATTACTTACCAAGATCAGATTTGTTTGGACTGATTTTGATGCAAATCTTGAAGGAAAGGATGAAGAATTTGGGCTGTGATATTGAGGAAGGAAAGAGGTGAAGAAGAGGAAGAAAAAGAGAGGTGAAGTTGGATGGAATGGGGTAAAGTCTTAATTGACTTCCCCTCCCCTCCCACATTCCCGATTTTAGTCTTCCTTTTTTTTTTGTCGTCCCTTGTACTATTCACTTTTCCTTTATTATTTATTTATTTTTATCTTATTTATTTATTTTCATATATTTACTTATCTCTAGTCTCTTTAATTTGTACCAAAAATACAATTTAATTATGTGGTCTAATTTAATCAAATTTATCATGTTTATCAATTTAATTAATTTTAATTTCTAATTTAATCATTTATTCCATTATTTTAATCTCTATTATCTATCATGTTTTTTCTATTTATACCATATACTTATTCTAATGAAACTCTAATTAGTGGACGTTACATAGGGCCAATGTGATTAAACACGCATGAATTTGTTTTGTTTTATGGTAAATAGGGTCTGCGTGTCCCTACTTCTCTATCTTTTTCATATATTTCTCTTCTCATCTTACTCCCCTTAAACATAAATTGAGGTTTTCTATATTTTAAAATATATAATTAGATTACATAGGATTAGGATAAAATGGTGATACAAAGGAGCAAGAAGCGAATGAGATGATACCATAAACAAGAAAATTTAGAAATATGAATTTGATTTTTATTTTAGGTTTGTAAATTCATGCATATACTTAGGTAAGACCTAGTCAATCTCTTTTTGGGTCAAGAGATTGACTTTAATATGTTTATAATCATGTTATATAGTTAATGTAACTATCTTTATATATTCATGTGATGAATGTACGATATTTAAAAACATGCAATAATAACATGATGAGATTTGACAAAGAAGTTTCTCGCTAATTAAACAATTAATTCTTATACCTTCCATTAATATCGGGAGAACTGGAGTTCTTCTAGAGTTAGAGTTGTTGAATTGCCTCACGCTCTCTCTATAAGAATATGGTTTGACATTAGATTTCATGATTAATGGGTTTGACTTAATCGATATCATTAGCTTGTTGGATTTGCACCAAGATTAATATGTATTGGAGGCAAAGTTGGGTCAGTGTACATGAGATGTACACATATCAAGAGTTGATAGTTTAATGTATATGCGCACATCAATTAGTTGATAACACAAGATTCGATAGTTACATGAATAATACAATTGGCATGGATTAGATACCTATCAACCAAACTAAGGATGACTTGTTAAAAGGTTATTCTTAACTAGTTGGATATCAACCTACTAGGAGAACTTATATATAGATTCTCTCGGATTTATAGTGAAGGCTATGGATTTGCAATAAAATAGTGGGAGTCATAATACGATTTATTAAAGACTTAATAAATATGCATTTTCATGTATATTCTAACATGCATTATTTTACATCTAGGTTGCTAGAATCATTATCATGTAAACGAGTGTGAATTTGCGATCACTAATGGAGTCAAATGAGATGACTGAACCTAATTTTTTAGATTGACTAAGGAATTTGAGAATAGTTCTCAAATCCGAAAGGATTGACTATGTCTTAGATGAGACACTCCCTAATCCCTCTACTGTTAATGCTTCTAAAGATGTTCCGAAGGCATATAAAAAACATCTCGATGATAGTGAGATAGCAAGTTGCACTATGTCAACTGAGTTGCGAAAGCAACATGAGGATATGGATGCTAATTCCATAGTCTACCATGTAAATCACCTTTTTGATGAGCAAACACATTCTGAGAGGTTTGAAACTTCAAGACTGCTCTTTTTCACTAAGATGGTTAAGTAAACATATCCAGTTCAATATGCACTGAAGATGAATGACTATATTAAAAGGTTGACCACATTGGGATTTGTGATAGACCATGAATTAAGTATTGATTTAATTCTAACTAGTTTGTTCAATAATTTTTCACATTTTGTGCTTAATTATAGGATGAACCAAATCTTCACCACTATTCCTGAGCTGATCACCATGCTTAAGACAACTGAACCATCTATCAAGAAGGACGGTAAGAGGGTGTTTGTGATTGTTGTTGGGTGTCCAAAAAGCAGGTTTATAATTTTTTGATTTAATTTATTGATTTTCTTAATTTTTTTATAAACTGATTTTCTAAAACCTACTTCCGGAAAAAAAAAATTTATTTATCTGCTTCTCTCCAAAAATAGTTTTTAAAGCTCAAAAAAATTAAAAATAATTTTTTTTCAAAAACGCTTTTTCCAAACACGATGCCAAACGAACCCTAAGGCTATGATGCTGGTGGATTCTTCTGGTTCTAAGAAGAAGAACCTTAAGAAGAAGAAGTCTAAGAAGCCTAAGGGAGGTGTGACCAAGAAAAAGGCCAAATAGACTACTCCAAAGGGGACATACTTCCATTGTGGCAAGGATAACCATTGGAAAAGAAACTGCAAGGCCTACTTAGAGTCCTTAAAGAAGAAGGCATCTGATGCCCCATCTACTTCAGGTATTTTTGCCATTGAAATTAATATTGTTTTTGATAATAATATATGAGTATTAGATATCAGTTGTAGCTCACACATATGCACTGATATACAGGGCCTAAGGAATAATAGACAACTCAATAAGGGAGAGTCAGACCTGTGTGTTGGAAATGGAGCAAAAGTTGTTGCATTAGCTGTAAGAACTTATATATTGACTCTCCTTAGTAGGCTTATGTTAAATTTGGATAATTGTTATTATGTACCTGCTTTAACTAAAAATATTATTTCTGTTCCTAGTTTAAATAAAGATGATTTTCATTTAACTTTTAGTAACGATTGTTATTCTATTATGTTGAATGATATTTTTTATGCTAGTGGTACATTATGCAATGAAATATATATATTAGATATGTCAAATCCAATTTTAAACATCAATGATTATAAAAGGCAAAAACAAGATATGTTGAAATCATCTTACTTATGACATTGTCACCTTGGTCATATAAGTGAGAAATGCATGGCTAAGCTACACAAGAGTGGTAATTTGGGGTTATTTGATTATGAATCATATGACACATGTGAATCCTGCTTATTAGGTAAAATGACTAAATTACCCTTTTAAGGGAAAGGGTGAACGTGCTAATGGGCTTTTCGACTTAATACATTCGGATGTATGTGGTCCAATGTCCACACACACTAGCGATGGTTTCATCTACTTTATTATTTTTATTGAGGACTACTCATGATATGGGTACATGTATCTTATGAGATATAAATCTGAAGCTTTTGAAAAGTTCAAAGAATTCAGAAATGAAGTAAAGAAGTAACTTGGCAAAAGTATTAAAACAATTCGATCAAATTGATGAGATGAATACTTAAGCCATGAGTTTCTAGGTTATCTTAGGGATAATGAGATATTATCTCAATGGACTCCACCTTACATGCCACAATACAATGGTGTAGTTGAAAGAAGAAATTGAACTCTGTTAGACATGGTAAGGTCTATAATGAGCTTTTCGGAACTCCCTAAATCCTTTTGGGGTTATACATTGGAGATTGTCATTTATATATTAAATGGAATCCCTTCGAAGTCAGTTGATGTTACTCCATATGAGAAGTGGAACAACAAGAAGCCCACACTTTTTTACATGAGAGTTTGGGGTCGTCTTACTTATGTGAATCGAATAATGTCAGATAAGATGGAAGCTAAATCTGACTGATGTCTGTTTGTGGGATATCCTGAAGCATCATATGGATATCAATTCTACCACCTATTGGAACAAAAGGTGTTTATTTCAATACATGCTATCTTTTTAGAAAGAGAATTTCTTTTAAAAGAAGATAGTGGGAGCAAAATTGAACTTGAAGAAGTTCAAGATGCTCAAGAAGATGCTAATGAACTACCTAAACCCAAGCATGTTATTCATACAGATGATATAGTAGCTCAACCTTCTAAAGTACAAGAGCTTTGCAGGTCAAATAGGATATGTATTGTTCCAGAAATATATGAATTTCTCATTAATGAATAGAATGATGTATTGTTCATAGAAAATGATGAGTCTATAACCTATGAACAAGTTTTGAATAGTTTAGAATCTGACAAATGGCTTCAAGTCATGAAGTCAAAAATGGATTCCATGTATAAAAACCAAGTATGGACTTTTGTTGAACCACCCGAAGGGAAAAAGCCTATAAGGTGCAAATGGGTTTCAAAAAAGAAAATTGACATGGATGGTAATGTGGTTACCTATAAAGCTAAACTTGTAGCTAAAGGTTATCGTCAAAGATGAAGAATTGACTATGATGAAACTTTTAGCCCAGTAGATATGCTTAAATCCATAAGGATATTCCTAGCCATTGCTGCTCATTATGATTATGAGATATGAAAAATGAATGTGAAGACAACTTTCCTTAATAGAAATCTAATTGAGGATGTGTACATGACACAACTAGAAGGCTTCATATCCAAAGTTGGCAAAAAGGTATGCAAACTTCAAAGATCAATTTATGGATTAAAACAAGCATCTAGGAGTTGGAATATTCGGTTTGATGAGACAATCAAACAATTTGGTTTCTTACAAAATCAAAATGAATCTTATGTATACAAAAAGGTTAGTGGGAGTGCAATCGTATTCTTTGTGTTGTCTGTAGATGACATACTGTTAATGGAAAATGATGTCTCAACCTTACAATCAATCAAAATTTGGTTATCCAAGAATTTCTCTATGAAAGGCCTTGGAGAAATAGCCTGTATTTTGGGGATAAGGATTTATAGAGATCGATCTAAAAGATTGTTTGGTCTTTTACAGTCTACATATATAGACAAAATGCTAAAGAATTTTAGCATGCAACAATCCAATATAGGATATATTCCCATGACCCATGCGATTACTCTCTTAAAATCTATGTGTCCAAAGACATAAGATGAGAGGACACATATGAGTTTGATTCCATATGCTTTAACTATAAGATCAATCATGTACATTATGTTATGTATAAGACCTGATGTATCATATGCTCTGAGTGTCATGAGCAAATACCAATCGGGCCATGGTGAAAGTCATTGGGTGGTTGTTAAGAATATCTTTA
Source organism: Triadica sebifera (assembly GCA_023653625.1). Taxonomy (NCBI): domain Eukaryota; kingdom Viridiplantae; phylum Streptophyta; class Magnoliopsida; order Malpighiales; family Euphorbiaceae; genus Triadica; species Triadica sebifera. Next base: position 7,737,619 of record CM042892.1, read on the forward strand.
AGTACCTAAGAAGAACTAAGGATGTATTCTTGGTATATGGAGATAGAAATCTTCTTGTGAGCGGGTATACTAATGCCAGCTTCGAATATAGAAAGGATGATTCAAAATCCCAGTCAGGTTATATATTCATACTAAATAGTGGAGCAGTCAGTTGGAAAAGTTCCAAACAGAAAACGATGGTTGATTTCACAATCAAAGCATAGTACATTGTAGCTTTTGAAGCAGCAAAGGAAGCAATTTGGATAAAAAAAATTCATCATGGAACTTGGAGTGATTCCTAGCATTGTTGATCTAATACAATTGTATTGTGACAATAATAGAGCCATTGCACAAGCAAATGAGCCATGGTCTCATCAGAGATCCAAACATGTACTCAGAAGATACCATTTGATTAGAGAAATTATTGATAGGAATGATGTAAAGATAAAAAATAGTGTCCACTGATCAGAATATTGTTGATCCTTTAACTAAGCCATTTCCCAAAAGAAATATGATTATTATGTACTCGCTTATGGAAGTAAATACAAAAGCAATTGACTTTAATTCAAATGAGAGCTTGTTAGAGAAGTGCTCTAAAGGCAATCACCTTTAGCACTTATTGTACAAATTTATTTAATTAATAAAAAGGTTTTTTCATTAATTTGATGTTTATTTGATAAGTGAATTGATAGTGATCTTAAATCAATTAACGAAATCATTGATAAATAATATAATATGAAGAAAATTATGATGAAAACATAATATTGAGATTCTTATCATGTATAATTATGTTAATATCTAAATTATCCTTAGTCATAGGATTAATGAGATATAATATTGTTAATCCAGATAGACTAGCACATATTATACTTCTTGATTAGATCAAACAATAGATCTGATAATCTGTGAACATGAGATGTTTAGAGTTAATATGTGGATGTTTGCTAAGTGTAGCTAAGTACATTGGATGACATGCTATGAGATAATCATATGTATAATCTATTCATATGTCAATGATAGTCTCATCATAGCAATGGTGCAAGTATCCTTAGACTTGAGCTACTCAATGATATCTTAGATATTGATTCTGTATTTTGACACTATTTGTTGTTGCCTTAGGGAGGTTGCTAATAGGGTGGTGATTAGGTGCAACTTGAGGTATTCAAAGGTAATTGGATAACCAACAAAAGATTTACCACTCGTGATAGAAAGTGTATACCCATGGCCTCTTATTGGGGTCATTACTCGGGAATCTCTGGCCGGAGTGTAAATGTCAAGAAGATAGTCTTCAATAACATGTCTAATAGAGAAATGAGTTTCAAGGACAAAAACTAACATTACTTGGGCAAGATGTGATGTAGTCAGTCTAGTGGAAGTTGACATATGTCTATACTCTAAACCAAGTAGGGTATAAAATAATGAAAGAAATAGTTGCACAAAAATTGTCTATGGAAAGGTTCGTAGTTGAATCACTTATTTTCTAGTCAATTGGAAGTCATAACGTGTTGCTAAATACCGCTCACGACTTACTTAAATTAATTGTTAATTTAAATGATCAATATAACCGGAAACCTAATGGACCACACACATTGGAGATGTGGAGAATGAGTAAAATGGTACTGGATAGGATCCAAAAATATGAGATAATTATTTCATATTAGATCACAGAAACAAATTGCTCAGGAGATGTCACAGGCCTGTCAGCCTATTGGCAGGCCAACTAGGCAAACCCATCCAGGCTGCACTGCACGTAGTGCCGTTTGGCCATAATTGGCCTTAATTAGGCCAATTATAGCTATTACTATTCATTTAATTGGTTTTTCTTAATCTTCTTTTTGAATATGATTCAAATTAAAAAGACATCAAATAACAAAAAAGAGATATAAAAATTATTTTTAGTAAAAAATAATTTTAGAGACACAATAATTCTCATAAAAACATATTCAAAGCTAGCATTTTGAATATTATTCAAACCATCTCTTTTGATAGTTTTTTCTTCATATCTTTGCGTGAATTATTGTTGGAGACATCATAGTGTGGATTATTGTGGTTTACTACAACCCAACAAAGTGAATATTTGAATAAAAATAAGAAATTACAATGTATAATTTCTAACCTCTATATTTGATAAATTAGTTTTAATGACATAAGATGATCTTTTGTTTCAGGTTTTGAAAAAAATTTTCCCACTGCTTTTATGAATGTGATTCGCCTTCAAAACCTTACAATATCTATCGTTAATAAAGTTCACCTACAACAACAATTATGAGTCTAGTATTCAGATGGCTTCGTATGAGACACTTTACGGTAGGAAGTGTCGGACACCATTGTATTGGTTCGAGCTTAGTGAGCGAAAGTTGGTGGGGCTAAAATTGGTAAAAAAAGACAAAAGAAAGAGTGAAGATCATTAGAGATCGACTAAAAATAGCTTTCAACAGATAGAAATCCTATGCAGACCTCAAGAGGAAGGATGTGGAGTACGTAATGGGAAACAAGGTGTTTCTTAATGTATCTTTGTGGAAGAAGGCTCTCAAATTTGAAAAAAAAAGGACAAGTTGAACCCTAGATTCATTGGACCTTATAAAATTCTAGAGAGGATTGGAATAGTTGCATACATAATCATTTTGCCGCTAGAGTTGAGTAGGATACACAATGTCTTCTATGTATCCATATTGAAAAGGTATCCATTAGATCCTTCTCACATCATCACAGTGGAGAGCATAAAGTTGAGACTGGATTTGACTTACGAAAAGAAACCAGTTGAGATCTTAACGCAAAAGGTTAAGGAGCTCAAGAACAAAAAAGTACTATTAGTCAAAGTTTTATGGAAAAGTCATACCATTGAAGAAGCAACCCAGAAAAGTGAGGAAGTGATGAAAGCACAATATCAATAATTGTTTCGAGACATCATGACAGGTAATTTCAGGGATAAACTATCCTAAAGGGGAGAGAAATGTAACGTCCATAATTAGGGCCTATAAGTTATGTTCTTAGTTAGTGAGAGTTGAGAGTTAAATAGAGTTTTGAAAGTTTGAGAGTTGTTGAAATATGATGTTTAACGCCTATGACAATGGTTCTTCATGACCGTGAAGGAAAGGTTCATGACCATGAAGGAGAAGTCACAACTGTGAAGCCTGGGCAAGCAGAGCAGATAAGGCAATCACGTTTTCTTTCCTGTCATTTCTTTAAATACGCTTCCCACTCTCTATTAACCCACCAAACACGTCATTTGCATCTTCTTCTTCCTCGAAACTCCATATTCTTCCATTATAGAAGCTTAAAAAATCAAGTTTCTTGAGGGTTAAGTGAGAGAAAAAAGTGAGAAAGTTCCCAGAAAAAAGCCCGATTTTCATATTTTTGGATTTTGGTTTGAGTTCCAAAGGCTAAGAGAACGTTTTTCATCATGCTAGGATTTGGTAGAGGAGCTAGAAGTTCATATCAAGGGAAAATACAATCTTAAAGAGCTCAAGATTTAGCTAATCTCTATCCTAGATATAAGGTTTGTACATAACAACACTTAAGGCAATTAATGAATGTTTCTGTGCTATTTGCTTTAAATACATAATGTAAATGATCAGGGAGTAGTTAAATGATAAAATATGGGGTTGATATGCATGATAGAAATTTGTATGAATATGGTTAGATTGAGATGTTTGATGATTTATTTTAGTTAATATTGATGGTTAGGAAGTAGATGGTTGTGGTAGATGGATTAAATGCATGCTGGAATGTTGATAGGGTACCTGACATTAGTCAACCATAGAGAGTATTGCATGTGAGAATGATAGGAAATTGTGATGCTCTATTTTCTGGAAAAATTTCCAGATTCACGGCCGTGAAGGGTGGTTCACTGGCGTTAAGGTCGTGAAAATGTATTTTACTACTAAAGCAGACCCATTCACAAGCATTTTCATGGTTGGATTCATAGTTTGATTCTCGCCTATTAAGGGGGTGATTATGGTCATGAACGTGTACTAATTCACGGGTTGAATCATGGCTTGGTTCACGGGGAGACTATCTGTAAAGTAGTGCTTCAAGGCCATGAAGGGTTATTCACAAGCGTGAAGCTATTTATGTTAAAAAAACTTGTATATTTGCATGTGAATTAAGATTGATTCGTTGTGAGGAAATAGACCTCGTTTGTATGCTTATAGCATGATATGCAAATACATATTGTAGAAATGATTGTGGAAATTATGGTATTTTGTAAAACATAGAAAATGGATAATGTGGAAACATACATGGTACGTGTTGTGAAATATTAAGCCTAATACTTTGACTATGACTAGATCTATGATAGATGACATGCCATTAAAGGGGAGATCAATACCGGGTAACATATATTGGTCACGATTGATATATTTTAAAGATTAATGAGATATTTAGAAGGTTTGGGGTCTAGCCAGGTGGGCTTCCCTCATAGTTGTTTCGTGCTCTTGTTTTTCTTCAGTTAATTTAAGTTGTTATATTTGAAAGTTCGAAGGTAAACAATGAGAGTTTTCTCGGTGGGTTATATTTGAAGACCCAAAGGTAAGCAATGAGAGATTCCTCAATAGATTATTTTTGCCTCTAGCAAGATTTATAGAGTACCCGTATTTATTTTTAATATAATTATGAGTAAGATAAGCAAATGTAAGATAATTAATTATATCATATGTGGTATGTACTTGTATGATACTGAGTGATCGTTTGATATACCACGTTCGCGGTGTGCATTATATATATGAGATTCTTGTCGTATGTCATGTACTATGCGAAATAGTACATGTGCGAATTTTGATGTAAGTCGTTTTAGTAGTTCGGTAAGTATATAATGCATATTATATATATGTCATGTGATGTACTTCCGTGTTGTTATATATCATTAGACACGAGTTGCTTAACATATAGATTTTCCATACTCATGTTTGAAACTTAGAAGATGATCGACAAAGGAGACGCCTAGTGATTAGAGTCTTGGATATACACTTGGAGTGAGTTATACACGGTTATACTTTTTGATTATTTTGTGGATTGGAGTATTTATAGTTTTACATGCTATATTTCAGAGATATATAATTTTATAATTACTTGTTTTGTATAAACTTTGGATTAGTACTATTCGTTTGATTTATATATTTAACTTTAATTTTATTCAAGCTTTTAATGATGTTTTATTTTATTTAAATTATCATGATTATAGTACATGAAAATTTAAAAATTTATAACATTTTAATTTAGATGCATCGTAAAATTTTTTGGTAAAATTGAGATTATTTTTAATTATATCAAAATGTGTTACAACTATATTATAATTGATAAAATTACGGTAATAATTATAATTTATAAAAATTAATTAATTAATTCATAAAACTGATTAGTTTCATTATACTAAGCTCAATTTTAGATAATCTCCAGTTCAATTGTCTAAAAAAAACTTTACTTTAATTCAGGTCATAGAACTTCGATTCGGTTCTAAACTGTACCAATCAAATAAATACCCCTAATAGATGGAAAAAGAGGGAGGTATAGATATGCAAAAATTAATCTAAAAAATATTAATATTATAATATGTAAAAAAATTTAATATTTTTACTTATATTTATATTTATTTTTTATTAATTATTTTACATTTTATTTTAAATTATAATATTTACTTTAAAATTAATAAATCAATTTTTTTACCCGCAGTGAAAGAGCGGAAACACGCGAAGTTTATTAAAAAAACAAAAAAAGCATAAAGCAAAATGACTATTTTTTTTGCATTAAACTTATTATTTTTATAAAACATTTTAAATTATCATCTTTAAATTATGAAAATGACGAGAATATAAAATATAAAGACTATTATACATAATATTTTAGTAGAATTGAACTTCTAATCTGATTGCTAACGTAAAGAATTATTTTTGTTTCAAAATTCCGCAAAATTTACATTTCCAAATTCTGATTGATTTGAATTCTTGAGGAATTAGGTCAAGTTTAAAGAAGATGAGCTGAAGTTTGCAAGACATTCCCTTTTCAAAGAATACCAAACAGTTATATCAAGAAACAGCTCACGGACCAAATATTGCAACCTTACAACTATATATCACATCCCATACTAAAAGAAAACAAATTGTAATTTGACTAGAAGAGATAACCAGTGATGAAAAATTTAAAGTCACCTCAACATATGGAGCAAATTCTTACTTAAGCTACCTATTCAAAATGCCAGAACTCTAACCAGCACTAAAAAGAACAAGGGGAAAAAGTACATCAAAAACATTCCCAAGCAACAAGCACCAACCTCAACAGCTACTTTCACATGGTAATGGTGGATAGAGAAACAGGATTATGTCCAATTACGATACAGGTTGCCAATTCCTTACCCAATCTGTCAAATTAGCAACATTTCTACTGATGTCTTCAATAGAATCACTCCTTAAAGTCACAACAATATCTTCAGAGTAACTTTCTTTTGCCTCCTCTAAGAGAACTTGGAAAATTTCACACTCAATATTGTTTGAAATCTTCTTCTGTGAATACTCCCTATAAAAAACATTGAAATTTTTTCATTTTGTTTTCAGCCAACAAAGCAAATAAGAAACTAATTTGATGGCCTTTTTATATAAAATTTTAAATAGAATGATAAATTAAGAAATTTTGTTCCATCACCACGATTCCAGGCATATGCATTTAGAAAGTGAACTACAAGATCAGTTACCTTTTACTCAGGCGATCATACAAGATAGAATTATCAGTTTGAAGCACCACAACACGATCAAACCATCTCTCAGGGAAGAAATCACAGCCATGGTAGTCAACTATGTTTCCCCCTTCTTCCATAATATCTTCAAGCTCGTCACATACCTTGCAAAGTCACAAACTTTTAGGGTTTTGCTTAATGTCACTCAATATAAATTATCTAATATCTACAAAATTAAAAAATAATAATAATAATAATAATTTAGCTATCTATATATGAACCGAAACGGGAAACAGCTCAAAATTTTTGGGTTCATGTTAAATTTAAGGGAACTTTAAAGAAAAAACAATTTTAGGGTAATGCGGGGTACCAGGTCTTCGTTGATAACGTGACACTGGAACTGCTCGTCCCAACCGTCGTGCAAGTTCTTCTCTTTGACCAAATCTCCTATTTTAATATGGCGGAGCTGGGTTGCCTCCGCTAGAGCCGACGACGTCGTAGTTTTTCCGGTTCCTGGTGTTCCCGTTATCAGAATATTTGGTTTCTTCCTCTTGTTGCTATCTCGCGCCATGGCCACCGCTGTGAACTTACAGAACCCCAAACTTCTAGCTTTTAGTTAATTACTTCACTTGCTCTGCTAGGGTTTTAGATTGGGAAATTTGGAATAGTGTGTGGGAGAACTAATTTCCTGCGTTAAGATGTAGGGTTTGCAATCCGTCAATTCGGCTCGGACTAAACCATTTTTTGAATAAAAAACCGAACAAAATTTATTAAAAAACTAAACTACCGAATTACATTATATATATATATATATATATATATATATATATATATATATATATATATATATTAGTACAATGATACCAACTTTTTTTTAATACTTTCTCACTTATTTTATAATTTATATATACTATTAAAATTTTAATATACAGAATTTATTATTTATTTTATTTAATAAATTTGATGATATAAATCAATTATTGAATAAAATTTATTATTTTATTTAATAAATTAAATTTAATGATATTTATTTATTATAAAGTGAGTATCCAAAATTTTTGTTAGTTAGCATTTCTCCATATATTAAACTAAATCATATTAAAATAAAATCGAAAAAATATGATTAAGTGGGGCAAAATTTGAACCCGCACAACCAACAACTGGTTGTCATCTATTCTCTTTCTCCTTCAATTTCGTCTTAGATTGCCTTTAATGAAGTGTTTTATACATCTCATTTCCAGTCTTTTGAACCCATTTGAAGGCTCAAAAATTTTGAACTGGCAGCCCTATGCGAGAAATTAGCAAATAATTGCAATTATGGTGAGAGTTTAACAAACAAATCCACTGATGAAGAAGAGAGATGGAAATAAGGGTAGAGATGGCAATTTGGAATCGTTTCAAATGAAGTAGAATTTTTTTTGTAATTTTCTTTCCATTTTGATTCTAAATTTTTTGTAACAAAAATGAAGCAGAAATGATATACATATTTTCCACTTTGCCCCCTATTATATATAATAATTATTTATATTTTAATATAATTAATATTTTAAAAAAGTAAAAATATAATACTCATTTAAAGTAAAAAAGATTTTTTTTATTTAAACAATTATATATTTAACTAATTAATTAAAATAAAAATATTTTTAACATTAAAATAAAATAAAAATTTTAATAAAAATAGGGAACGGAGCAGGGTCAGGGATTCTATTCCTGTATAGTGCGGGGATGGATGTCTAAAATTTTTTGTTGGTGGGAACGAGATGAGGATGGACAATGGAGCAGTGTATCAGGATTGCAAAATTTCGCTTCAAACTGATATTCCTAAATAAGAGGACCGATTTCACCTTAAAAATATATGATAATAACCAGAATGAGGATAGTGGCGGAAGACGACCCTTGCCACAAACCAATTGAATCAACAAAATCAAATCAATCTAATCAAAACCAATGAGATCCAATTCAATTTGTGAGTTCAATTAAATTTTCCTTTGTTTTTTTCTTTCTTTTTTTTTTCCTGATTTTGCACAACCCCAACCTGTAATATGTGACACACCAAATACTTAAATTTATTGGTAGCATTATAGAATTTAGGTATTTATAAAGGTTCAAATGAGTATGCTTTTAAAAATAATGAGATATTTTTGAAATGAAATTAAATTCATAAAGGTTCAAGTTCAAATCCTACCTTGTCTACTATAGATATATACATAATAAAAAACTAAAATTAAAATTTTGGAAATGAAATTTTCATGCTTAAACTAAAAAGAAAGCTCAAAATACGGTTCAATCTGGAGATCCAGCTAAAAGCAAAACCAAATAAAGATGAAGATTACTATAAAGATAATTTATTTTATTAAATAAATTGTGTCGTTAAAAAGGATTTCCATTTTACAATAAATGATTGAATACCTCAATTTTTTTTCACAACAATAAATAATAAGAGCTTACAACAATACTCTGGCATCAATAATATATAATTCACTAATAAGCTATTTAACTTGTTAGCTGATACTGGTATTGTGCTAAGGCTGGGAACTCTGAGCTCAAATAATAATCTAGCTTGCATGCCAAAGTCTCAACAATTACTGAGGAGGCTGAATGAAATAACCTGAAAGGTTGGAGTCAGAATTTTCTTTTAGCTTGGACTAATGATCAGGGCTGTAGTACAGGGCTTGATCTACGGGAGGAATTTATAGTGCTCTTTACGGGGTTTGATGCACCAGAGATGACGGGATTCGCAGGGCATACTGATGAAAATTGACAATTCCGGCATTTCCAACGCTCTTCCTCTGGAGTGAAACTGGCTTCTCTTTCACCCAGCCAGAGCTCAAGAGAACGTTGCATTTGACTCTTGAGCCAATCAGGGTCATATGCAAATTGATCTTCACCAAGCACAGAGTTGTCTTTTTGTGATTCATATCTGCTCAAAAGCATCCAATTAAATTTCTTTATACCAATTATAATGCTCATACCTTTTTTATCTTTATTCCATTATGTCAAGGCAATATAAAAGTTTGGCCATCAATAAAGTTCAGGGTAAAGAAAAAAGGAAAATGAAGATGCAGGTATAACTTTCACCTCAATAACATCTGGTTGTCAGCTGGACGCAACGTACTACATGTATATCTGAAGTATTTCACAATGTCATCAAGAGTCTGCACAGCAAGGTGAAGTATGAAAGAATAAGAAAAAAAAAAAAAGAACAGCAAGGTTTATGAATCAACACTCATCAAGGGTCTGCACAGCAAGGTGAAGTATGAAAGAACAAGAAAAAAAATAGAACAACAAGGTTTATGAATCAACACTATCTGAAAGAACTTCCACTTAAATTGTTAACCCCTCAATGATCTCTGTTAGTTTATTGTCAGTTAGGTCACAAACAGCTCCTCAAACAAATTGATTAACATTGGAACAACAGAGTCAATGATATTTGTAGTTTTCAATACAAAATGCCTAATTAATGATAAGAACTATCTTTCATTAATATATTACTTGGAAACACAGAATTTTGAGGGGCAACACATAATATAAAATTCTGAATTTTCAGATAGTTGCAAGTATGCAATTATTTCTGTAAAAAAGTTTTACCTGTGCTGGGATACCTGCACTAATAGTGCTCTCTCTGATTTCTTTAGACAAGATGTAATACGGATTCAATGAAAAGAAATCAAAGAACTCTTTGGAGGGGAATTTATCAGCAACTAAATTGTCCCACAACAGCTTATAGCACATTAACTGTAGCCTGCCAAATTAAATATGCACATCATTAAAGCCAAATAGATGATTCTTTCAATTCATACAACCACAACATATGTACCAAATGAATATTGAAGCTCAGTACTACTCGAAGCATCCATTGATGAAAGAAAACAAACAATAATAAGCATACCTTCCATTCCTTCTTTGCGGTTCAGAAGGAAGGGTGTCTTTCTCACGAGTTTTTGTGTCCACTATTATTGGATCTCTGTTTTCTCCCTCAAGCATTCTGATTTCATCAACTATTCCCACCATCCATACACCATGTGCAAAACCAACTCTGAATTTACAAGCAACTTTAAGTAGCAAGCACAACAGCAATAACCAACTCTCCAAGTAGTAGTAATGAATGAAAGAGCAAAGAAATGACCCGCAGGGCCAAGTAAGGAACATATCAGAATTCTTTTAGCTAGTATACACACTAAATTTCAATATCCCAGGCTGCACCGAATTGAATGTCACTAATGCTGCAGTTGCAATTTTATCATGTCCATGTTCAAGCATATTTTATATGCTTAACATCCAATCAAAATGTGGTAATAAAATCATATGTATTGGTCTGAAATCTAAAAATCAGAACTGACTACTCAAAAGCAACTCATTTTGAATCATGTATCGAAGTCTCAAAGATAATATAGAAAATCAAAAACTACACCATAAGCTACTTCATTTAACCAACAAATATTGTATATAACAAAACCACTAGTCACTGAAAATCAAACTTACAATGGGAGCTCACGTGTTAGTCCTTCAAACAATAATTGATTTGCACTATATATGAAATTTAAGAACTTGAGAGCCCATGTATCTTCAACTGACTCAAGGATAACTTTAACTCTTTTACCAACCTGCACACAAATAAAACCACGATTAGAATTCAGAACAATATAAAAGGCCCTGCATAGTGTTTGCCCTTATATGCTCAAGGTGCTAGGTTGGTTGGAGTGCTTAAATTATGACTGTTTCCATTTTCTATACCATTCTTAATTAAGAAAAAAATGATACCACAAAATTAAAACAATAGAATGAAAAACAATAAGGGAATATAATGGAATTTCCATTTTCCGTACCATGTGTAATTATGGAAAAATAATTTCACAAAAATGAAAAGCTATCATGAAAAAGCTATATAATTGAACAGGAAGATAGATAAGACAACAAAAAAATAATCCATTTTTGAATATCCAAAGGAAAAATCACATAAGGATGGGATGAGAAATTGATAAGAGTTTAAAATCGTACCTCTTCTTCCAGTTGTACATGGCGATCACGGCCTGCTTTCATAGCTTTAGTGACTTTTCTTTTGGCTAATTCGAGAGAAAACTGCAACTGTTTTTCGCACCATTCCTGTAGTTACCATCATGCAATAGAACTATAGAATGAAGAAACAAGACATAATTTTAACTTGAAGCATAATGGAAAGAAAAATTCAATCCAAACGACAAATAAATTTCAAAATCTAGCAAAACCAAAACAAACCCAATTCCAGAATCATACCGCGGAAGTGAAATCAGTAACAAACAAGCCAGTTCTCTTTCTATACCTATGAAATAAAGATTCAGCTACTCCATTCTTCTTCTGGGCACACCTCAAATCACCCAAATCCTCAATCTCTGATTCACTACTACCACCTGGAAATTTCCTCTTGGAAAGAGAAGTAATTGACCGGATTGACCTGGCATTACTTAGAAACAGAGAGGAACGAGAAGGGGAACAAACTGCAGGAACAGCAGAGGAGGAGAGACTGGATCGAGTAGCTGCAAAGGCAGCTTCAATAAAAGCCATTTCTTCTTCGCTTACGATCTCAATTGGGATATTGGGGATGATGTTGTTGCTAGAAGTAGTTATAGCAACATCTTTGGCGCCATGAGAGAGTGAGTTGGAGGTTGACTCCCTAATTTTGAGGTGATTCATGGTGATTTTGGAGGAGAAGTGACCGTTAAGATCGTAGGGGTTGAAGGGCGAGAAATCTCCGTGCTTACTGCTTTTTAAACCAGCTCTTGAACTGGTGATTTGTTTTGGGTATACTTACTCAGACCCGAATGCACGTCTCAATTTGAAAGGGTATTTGATTTATTTTACATTATTCATTTTATTTTTTTTAATGTTTTATGAATACAGTGTTGTTTTAACAAATTAAACTTAATGATTTCAACCAATTATTTGCAAATAAAGTGTTATTAGCATTTTATTTAGGTATTTTGCTATTTTTAATTATTTTTATTACTTTTTCTTACAATTAATATTTAGAATTTCTGTTTTGCTATTGATGAGCTTTCTTATGATCCATTCAATTAGCTATTGTCCATAATTATATAATTGCAAAGTCAATTAAAAATATGGGAATCATATCAATTATCCGAACATATATACATCCACTTCATTGGTCCTTAATTTCTAACATTTTTTACTTTGTTTACAGTTATTTGCATATTAATAAATTGGTCCTTAATTTCTGACATTTTGACTTTGTTTACAGTTATTTGCATATTAATTTCCAACATTTCGACTTTGTTTATGGTTATTTGCATATTAATTAGGTATCCTAAGTTGTATATTTTGTCACAATGCTAAACTATATTCTCAAACAATTTTAACTAATTGCTCCAACGTTGCCATTTTTTTGTCTTTTGCTAACAGAAAAAAATTAATTCAGATGCACAAATTATTTTATTTATATTGATTGATATGAATATAATAATTAATAAATCTGCATATATATTACCGTATAATTATATTAGTTTACAGATAACGTAATATACTGAATCTATTCAAAATTTAAAAAAAAATATTGGTCTACTTCAAAACTAAGTAAACTAAGATAAAAAATTTCTCAAAAAAAACATGCTGGTCTACTTCAAAACTAAGTAAACTAAGATAAAGTGTGAATACAAAAAAATTTCTCAAAAAAAATGCTGGTCTACATGCTAGTGTGGCTTTGTCTTTGCCCCTTATCTCTGGATTAAAGCTTTACATTAAAAAAAAAAAGAAATCAGAACAAAAATAGGCAGTATACATAATTTGATTTCCAAACCTATCCTCTTTATTCTGCTATCATCTTTAAATAAATATTTTTACATAAATAAACAATAAAATTAACAAAATTAAGAGATGAGAAAAAATATTCATGTTTTCATTTGTTTTTTTATGTGCAATAAAATAAATATTTATGAATCTAATAGAATAATAATTTCTAAGAATTCAGTGGAACAAAAGAAAAGAAAAAACTTAATACAACAAACGTGATTTACAAATTATTCCATTAGCTTTTTTTTTTCAAAAAAAAAGTAATAAAGAAGAAAAGTAATAAAGATTAAAAGCAAAAAGTGGAAAGCACCCACCTCCAAGAAAATGGCAAATGTCACATTAGATAAAAGGCCACGAAGAAAAAGAGATGTGGACATTCCAATAGATTTCGTAACTGTAAGTATATGACATGTTTAAACTGGTCACTGTTGTAGTACGCTTCTAAGAGAAATGTAAAAATTGGTTTAGCTCTCAACTATAGAATTTCAGCTCGATATTTATGTGTGTAAATCGTGCATCTATATATTGGTTCTGATTCGGTCTATAGATTTACAACTTCCTGCGCTTGTACGCAAAAAAAAAAAAACATTTCACTTTATTCACTTAATTTTGTAAGAATGAGTTTTTCTATATAAACTATTTCTTCAACTTTCTATTTTCCTACGTGAGATTCCCCACAATAGAATTCATTTATCCTTAGCAAATGCTCTACTTTGAGTATCAATTTTTTATTCATCCATTCACCATTTTAAGTATATAAACATCATAATTCATATTTCTCATGTCAAAGAATACATATTTGAGTTATCCTCCCAAAATTGAGTTATGAGACACATCTGAATATCACTCTCTAAATGATTCATTAATTACAATTTTCCAACAATCCCCACATGAATAAAATTGGACGAAAATTAAAACAAACAAAACCTTACTATGTGATAGAGCTTTAATGATCGAAATCTGCATATGATAGGTAGATGTTATCGTTTGAACCTTCATTTATGAAAATATATTTATTTACTCATTAATTAGTTGCATGATGTTATTGAATTTTTTTAGCTATATGAGTAAATAATAAAATATTTCACATAAAAATCTCTCTTGACACAATTCAGTTCTCATTATTATGTTCATTTTAGCCCTGAACATCTACCTGGTTCTGTAAAAATTTTACAGAATTAAACTTCACACAATTCCCATTTGAAATGGCTACACTTCTCTTTCACATGTGTGATATCTTACTCATAAGTATTATTAAAAGTATAGCTTAACATTTCCTACAATAATATCATTGGTTTACCTTTATAATGATCTCACCATATCTTTACAATTAGGTTGTCCAACCTAGAACTTGGGATCTCTAGTCAACTACGTTGGGTTTTGCTTTGTATTGACTTTACTATCTTACTGGTATAAATCTCATTCCTTTTAATGATTTATCAACTAACTCTCTATTTAACCATTTGGTTAGCGGATCCATAATGTTATCCTTTGATTTTACATAATCAACAGCGATAATCTCAGTTGAGAGTAGTTGCCTTATAGTATTTTGTCTATGGAGGATGTGTCTAGACTTACCATTATACATGTTACTTTATGTCTTTCCAATTGCAGATTGACTATCACAATGTACGCAAATTAATGGCATAAGACTTTCCCATTTTGGTACATATTCTAAGAAATGGCATAGTCATTCAACTTCTTCAGCATATTTATCTAATGTTATAAACTCATATTCCATTATGAATTATGATATGACAGTTTGTTTAGAAGATTTCCAAGCCACAGTTGCACTAGCTAGTGTGAACAAATAGTCGCTAGTAGATTTTGAATCTTTTATATAAAAAATTCACTTTACATCACTATATCCTTCTAGGACAACTAGATCTCTGGTATAACACAGTCTATAATCACAAATCTAGAACAAAAAAGAGTTATACGTGTCTGTTATTTTGTATTTTATGCGTTTGTTAAATAGTAGACATATATATAGAAGACGCATATGATATGAATTTTATGTATATGTCGTTGTAACATACGTGTATAACTTGATTATACGCGTCTGTCGTTCAATAATAGCAGACACATATAATCAGGTTATACGCGTATATAATTTAATAATAGCAAATACATATAATCAGGTTATACGCATTTGGTATTTTTAACGACAGACACGTATAATCAAGTTATACGCGTCTGTTATTTTTAACAACAAACACATATAATCAAGTTATATATATCTGTTATTTTTAACGACAGACACATATAATCAAGTTATACACATTTGTCACAATGAATTAACAGACATATATTGTCTTTTTTAAAAAAAAAATTAAAACTCATATCATATTGCTACAATTCATATATAATTTGCTTTAAAATTCATAATAAATCTACTTCAATATTGCAAGTCACAATAGACATCCAACATTCAAGTCACAAATACTTAATAATCAAGAATTCACAAAAAATTTACAAGATAACACAAACTACAAAAATTAAATAAATCAAAGCAACACAACATGCCTAAAACAATTCACATGAAAATAATTAATCCACAAGTTCTTCATAATTCATTATGCATTTCTCATTAATATAAAATATTTTACAAAAGTAAATAAAAAGATTACATACACTCTTTTATAAAATAATTTGACCACATATGTCGAATTTCATCTATTTGATATTGACTACATGATCCATTTTCAAAAGCCTACAAGACAAATCAAACAAAGAATAGAAAATATGTTACAAATTAATAAATTAATAGCTAGTTATATATCATACTTGTAATATAAATTGACTAGTATTTGAAAGAACATATCTTAAGTAATGTTGTATCACTGTTATGATATATGACAATTTCGTACATATACATCATGACGTAATATCTACATTCAACACCTCCTTGTTGTTGAGGGCACTTAAAATAAAATAAAATAAAAAAGACAAAGAAAAAGTTAAATAAAGAATTATAAAATCATACAAACTTCAATATAACTAGTAATTAGGAATATAAAATTCTCACAAAATGTCATTCCATTTTAACCTTGCACCTTTATTTTTTTCACCTTTTATAGCATAAGTTCTATAGGCTCTGAAAAATAAGTGTATATCAAAATCGGTATTAATATTGAAAATGCTACAAACACTGTAGAAACTATTAGATAGTAATATTATAATTTACAGGTTAATATGAGGCTTTAGACTTAAATCGCAGCTACCACAGGCTAGATGATCCATGAAAAATGTCTCACTTCATTCATAGCAAAATACAATCAATAGCCAATGGTTACTAGAGATATACAAATATATTGAAGTTAGTAAAAATGTTGAGAATAAAAATTATACAAACATGAATGTAAATGTTTCTTACTTCTGGAAGTATGGTAGTAGAATGAAATATTTATCTCTTTGTTCCTTCAAAGCTTCTATAATATATCTTTCTATAGTGTTGGTCTCTGTGAACATCAAACAAAGCATTGCTGGATAAAGAATTTCGATCGACGATATAAAAAATGTATTGCACAAGTTATGAAGGTACCTACATGCATGAATCACAATACATACATAAGTAATTATTTTCATATTTTTTAAATTGATCTTATAATATTAGTAATAAATAGTATAATCTTACATCATAAATATACAAATGATAAAGACATCAAGCCATTCCATGGAGAAGAGTTGAGCGATGTCTTCCATACCGACATGAATCATTAGATTATCTATTGGGTACTTAAATATTGTAATGTCTCCATGAACTTCAAAAATGTACCTAGTAGACAATTTAGCAACCATCTCATGCATCAACCTCATGTCACCACTCAAAATTGCCAAAATTTTCTCATTAACTAAAGGCCTATATTGTTTTGTAGGTGATTCTTTTGATAAACCGCTACCTTGTTTATTCTTTGAAGCCTTATTTAATGGGTTGGATTTAAGTTACTATCAATTAATAATAAATTATGACATATTATGATATATGAAATACGATAATCTAAATTTTATTGTTTTATAAGTTTAGAAATTATTACCTCTCCAAAAACCACAAGATGTTGTGGCCATTGAACAAAGCTACCTTCTACTTTCCCAACTGTAGTTAAGGATTCAGTAGGCATAAGAAGTTGGGCTTCATAACAGCCAAATAATACTTTATCTACAGATATCATGACGTGATTGGGCATGATAAGTTGATTGTGCACTATAACATCAATAAGGGTTGGATAATCCATCCCCTTTGCCACACTCACCTGCTTACTTTCATTATTAATAGCAAGTCTGCATGATGTAGGTGTCTGCAAAAATACAAAAAATCAATATTAGCTAGATTAAAATGGAAGTGGAAGTAATGAAATTCAAATTTTTACCTGTAATTCTGATATTGGAAATGGTGGGTCCATAAAGTGACAACTATTATAAGTTGGGTGAGCGAATGAAGGACCCACCTCCACCTCCATATAAGGGCCAAATTGAGATGAATTATTAGTCCTATGCTCTATCATACTCTTAAGATGTTCAATATGTGCTGAGAATTTAACAAATAATTTACCCTCTATTTTAGTCTCAAGCTTTTTTATAACTTCAGGTGAGATGGATGTTGATAGTTTTCTTTTTCCAAGATTACCATAAAATTTATTAATGGTCACAACGTTTCCAACACCTCTCACATAGCCCGAATGTTCGGGCTTTTCAAATGCATGTGACAATATGTCATCATGCCTCTCTAGTACCTAGCTACCTTGGGCGACTTCTTCCCGTAATATCTCTTATTCACCAATTAAACAATATGTTATAAGAAATCACAGATAAAAAAAGATAATTGCAATTAATGTTTGTTTAACAAGTTATACTTACGATTTTTGTTGCCGTCTCTTTTGTCTTTTCTACTAGGATTATATAATGTCATTCTTCTGTCTTTTTTGTTCTAGCTCTTACCCAATCAAGACTTCGATCATATGATGATGTAACATCAGAGCTCATTGATGGTGATGATAAAAAAGAAGAGATGGGATCTTCAATAATCCACTGAGCCCTTTTCCTGGCATAGCCTACACAACCCAAGAAATGTGGATGCACATTCTTTGCTTGTTTTGCCTTCACCTTGACATTGATTTGCTATTAACAAAAAAAAATTAATGAAGAAGTTATTATCATGTCTTGCATAAATGTAAATGTAAATTGCATTAATCTACTTCATAATTAGTACCTCATATTCTTTAGATTCATGTGCTTGTTTAAACTCCTCCCAATCTTTATCAGTGATGAAGTTATATAATTCAAATTGTGACTTTTGCATGGATTTATTCTTTATGTACTTAACCACCAATCGATACCTAAAATCCTTCCACCGCATTCCAACAGTTTTTAGTATAATATTTTTCTTATCATCTAGAATGTTGAACTCTTTTTGCAAAATAATATTTTAGATTAATTAGTTTTAATTCTTTTTATCATATTTGTTAATAATTTTGAAGGAAAGTTACCTTGATATCTTCCCAAATTGTATTTTTAAGACCCTTATCGACCATATCTCAGCTTTTTATCGTGATGTTCACATGGGAACGTGCTACAAGGCCAATGTAAGAACTAAAACTGTTGGCGTATGTTCCTATTGGGCGATCAAACTCATCGAAATCTATTGTCTTTTGTTCATCCCCTTTCTTCTCATTTTTTTGCACGTGGTAGCTCCCCTAGTTTTCCTTTTTATCATGCTACTTGATGGCTCAGAATCAAATTATTCATTCGACATGATTTCCTATAACATAAGCATAACAAAGAAACATGTTAGTATAATCCACAATAATAACGCCGTATTTCAATGGGAAAAAACAATAGATTTATTTGATAAACAATAACAAAAGCTGGTAATTATGAGTATAAACTACATTAATCATATTACATATTTCTAAATAAACTTACCATAAACATATATGCATCAATTATTGGTGATTTTCAATCCATAAGCCTTCAGTATGATCATCACACATGTAATTTGAATTTAAAATATCTTCCCCAATTGGCATAGGTAACCCGATAGAAAACAAGGGAGTCTCATCAAACTAATCATATTCTTTCTCATATACCACATCATCGATACCAATAATACGCCTTTTACCTTCAAGAACAATAAACCACTTACTATCGTTAGGGTCAACAATGTAAAATACTTTTTTGGCCTGGGAAGCAAGAATGAATGGATCATTTTGATAACCTAATCGGCTAAAATCGACCAAAGTGATTCCTAAATCATCCACTCAAACACCACATCGGTTTTCAATCCATTTACATAGGAAGACAGGAATCCTAAATTCCCAGTAATCAAGCTTTCAAATGTCTTCAACTACACCATAATATGACATTGTAGCATCTATTGGCATGGTGTCTTTAGCATCATAAAATTCTCGTGATGAAGCTATCAAAGTAACTCCACTATTTTGCATTGTGCTTTTGTCATCCTGACATTTAGTGTAAAAGATATATTCGTTGATGTCATATCCTTCATAAGACCGTATATTCAACCCAGGGCCATAAGCTAACCATTTTATGGTATCAATTACATCTTCTGGCACTTCTGATAACTGATGCATCATTCAATCTTTAAACCATCCAATAAAGGAATGATTATGTTCATTTGTCAACCATATTTCACCTTTGGATGGATTCAGATGCTTTAAAATGGACATGTGCTCTTCTAAATATGGATGAACCTGTGTAAGGCAGTGCAACACAAGGATATGTGTTTTCTCATGCATTTGAGCACCGAGTAATACCATTTTAAATCAAATTGTTCCTTTACCCCCAAGTCTTCCCTCGTGATGAGGCTTAGGAATGCCAATAGGTTCAACACCTGATAAGTAATATGTGAAAAATTCAATACTTTCTTCAACCGAGTAACTTTCAATAATACTACCTTTAGGTCGATATCGGTTCCTCACATACCCTTTTAAGATACCCATGAATCTCTTAAAAGGATACATATACTCAAATACACCAGACCACACAATTTAATCTCTTTCACAAGATGAACAATCAAATGCACCATTATGTCAAAAAAGGAAGGTGGAAAGTATATTTCAATTTGACATAGAGTAACAACAATATTGGCTTGCAACTTATCCAAATTCTCTGGATCAACAACCTTACAAAAAATTGTGTTGAAGAAAAAACAAAGTCTCGTAATAACATTCCCCACATGATTTGGTAGTATGCCTCGAATTGCTATCGGTAAAAATTGTTGCATAAAAACATGACAATCATAAGACTTCATACCTATCAACTTCAATTCTTTCATTGGCACAAGACTTTTTATATTTGATGAAAATCCATTTGGAACTTTAACACCATAAAGACAATCACAAAAGCTTATTTTCTCTTTTTGAGACAACGTATAACAAGCTGAGAGAAGATATGTTCATTTCCCTGTATCTTGATTTGCTAACTCCATCCGTATGCCCATTTCTAACATGTCATTTCTTACTTTGATACCATCTTTTGTTCTTCTCGATATATTCAACAATGTCCTTACTATAGCATCACAAACATTTTTCTCCATGTGCATAACATCAATACAATGACGAACCAATAAGTATTCCCAATATGGAAGATCCTAGAATATAAATCTCTTCTTCCAAGAACCCTTTTGAGCAGGCTTAAAAGGTTTACCAAATGCATTATTAATATCTCTAACTCTTCAAAAACCTCATTTCTTGTTAATGGCAAACGAGTTACTCGTATTTCAATATGTCCATTGAAAGACTTTTTCTTCTTATGATAAGAGTGATTAGGAGGAAGAAATGTCTGATAACTCATATAAACATTTTTCTGGCTATGATTTAAATGTTGATCCATTGTGTTGTCCTCACAAATTGGACACGCTTTTGCTCCTTTCACGGTGTACCCAGATAAGTTACCATAAGTCAGAAAATTATTTATAGTGCAAAATATTATAACATGTAAGGTAAACATGCTTTCACTGTATGCATGATACACCGACACACCTTCATCCCACAACATTTTCAAATCATTAATAAGTGGTGCAAGGTAAGTATCAATATCATTTCGTGGTTGTTTAGGCCCTGATATCAACAATGACAACATAATATACTTACGCTTCATAGTTAGCCAATGAGGCAGATTGTAAACCGTAAGAAGAACTGGCCACGTGCTATGTTTACTACTGAGTGTGCCATGGGGGTTAATTCCATTGTACAAAGTCCAAGCTTCAGATTCTTAACTTCACCACCAAATTCAGGGAACGTTCTATCAATTGTTCTCTATTGAGGAGAATTTGTAAGATGTCTCAGTTTTTCATCATGTTTTCTGCCTTCTGCATGCCACCTTAAGTTTTTTGCATCTTTTTCATTTGCAAACAAGTGTTTGAATCTTGGTATTATAGGTAAATATCATAATACTTTAGCTGGAAGCTCTTTTTTATCCTCAGAAGAAACTTTTCCACATTTGTAACGTGACGCTCCACACCTTGGACACTCATGCAAGTCCTTATATTCATTTTGGTATAATACACAATCATTTGGACATGCATTTATCTTCTTATATTCCATACCCATGGGACACAATATTTTCTTAGCCTCAAATGTAGATGTGGGAAGCTAGTTTCCCTCTAGAGGCATGTCTTACAATAGTTCTAATAGTGTCATGAAACTCTTATCACTCTATCCATTTCTTGCTTTCATGTTACAGAGTTTAAAAACGGTGGACACTTTTGTGAAATTATTGCAACCAGGATACAAAGGTTTATCAGCATCGTTTAACAATTTCTGAAGGTATTCCATCCTTTCCATAAAATGTTTTGTATTATCTATCATCTTGTCTAAACGATCATTCTCTTCATTATCAATGTTATTTTCTCCTTGACTTTCAAATTCATTATTATTAGAACGTGTCCCAGTTAAAACACTCTCACCATGTCATATCCATCGTGTGTAACCTTCCTTAAAACCATATCTTATTATATGAGATTTCACTATATGAACATCTTGAAATTTTTTCATGTTTTACAATCAACACAAGGACATACAATCATTTCTTCTTTTTCCCTTATTTGCTTTTCCTCCTCAATTCTAACAAATTCTGCACCCCTATTCAAATATTCAAATGTAGTGCCTCTATCATACATCCAATTTCAATCCATATCTAACCACACAAAAAAAGGTTCAATATATATAAGCCTCATTGCTTTTAATCACGAGAAACATTATATATAATATCCTTATCGCTCCAACTTAACCCATTCTTAAACATCTAATGAGTAAATTTTGAATGGGTATCTAGGCTAATTAAAATTTTCATATTTTTTTTATGTTCTCAATGTAAAGGATTTAATTGAATTTAAGTTGAAAGCAAATACTATATCAAAAAATCAATGATTTCTAATTATTGATTTTATAATTTAATTAATTTAATTAATATGATATAATGCTATAATATGATAAGGTGGAGGATGACTCTACCTTGTATGATATGGCTTTCAAGGGGAGAGGAATAGTTGATCATTTGATAGGATAGGACTTGCTCTGAGATGAAATTGGCAATTATGAGGAGATTTTTACTTGTGGTTTTATGGCTCTTTCTCATTCTTCAGGCACTTTTTTCTTTTCTACTTTGTTAATGCAAGTCGTCTTTGGCTTTATTTTTATCTTTTCTGTTACAAGTCTTTTGTTTTGCTTCCCTTGTTTTATTTTTAACATTCTTTTTGTTTGTCCTATGGTGCTGGTTAGTTTAAGTGTTATTTGTTACTTATTAACAAAGGAAAATGGAGGAAATTTTGATAAACGGAAGGCCTATTTTGATACCTACAATTTTCATCTTGCTGTTTTCACCATACATCTTTGTTTAACTATAAAAACACAAGTGCCTCTTTGGTTTTATAATTTCTAGCAAATTCTCTACCATTTGAAAGACTGTATGAATAGCCATATGAGCATTGGTATGATGGTATCGTTTTCTTTTTGCTTCACGACAGTCATTCTTTTACTTGCATTTTGTCCACCAGTACTCATCCATAAATTTAAGTATTAATTAAGAAGCAGAAGATGTTTATGCATTTATCTCCTAACACAATGTTTAGATTTTGAAAGCTCATCCATTAACCTATTATAGGTAGCAATATCAGGTATAAATTCCTTGTCCAACATCTCATCTACCAAAACTTCTCATTCCTTTCTTTTGCCCTCTTTTGTGTATCCATATACCAAAGTATAATATGTCATCTCATCAAGTTCCAAACCCTTGCTAAATGGCAGTGATCTCAACTTGTCAGCATCAAGAGTTCTTCCCACATCACAAAGATCTTGAAGGAGACAATTAAAGGTCACTATATTTGGAACCATTCTCTCTTTCAACATCCTCTGCATTAACCCAAATACCTCTTCTATTTTCCTCAATTTCATCAAACCTTCTATCAAAGTGGTACAAGAAATCAATGTTGGAATATTTCCATTCCTTCATAACTCATCCAACAACTCCAAAGCTGCACCTGCATTTCTTTTCTCACAAAGCTTATCCACAAGTCTGTAGAAATCAAAATTCCTTGGCAAAACCCCTTTTCTTGAAAAATCAATCAATAATTCATAAGTCTCTAAGTTTATTTCTTCTTCATAAAGCCCATCAACCAAAATCTCACAAGTCACAATTGAAAACTCACAACCTAAATCAATCATCTCATATGCCATCTTAACCCCTTCCTCAAACTTCCTTTCTCTAAAGAACCCTTTAATCAAAGTATTAAAACTAACCATATTAGGACTGCATCCTTTCTCCTTCATCTTCCTAAACAATTCCAATGCCAACTCAAACATCTTATTCTTGCAATAGCTACAAATCAAGATATTGAAATTAAACATATTAGGCTTAACTCTATCCTTCAACATCATATCATAAATTCCCACAACGCTATCATGCTGGCCATATTTCCTGTACCCATGAATTAAAACATTATAAACAGATGCATTAGGCCTTTCGTCTATAAATTTCCTCATTCAAATTTAAATTCAATGATTTGTGCAATAGAGATCATGTCTAGGTATATTCTTTTAATATTTTGGAACAGGTAGATAGCAATTTATTGGAGTGGACATATAAAAACATGACTCTATCACTTTGCACATATTTGCTATCCTTGAAAGTAGATGCTCCTTTACTATATATCTCAAGTTTTTTCTAGATTACCAATTGCCTGGATAATTTCAAGTTATGGTTATAAATTTTTAGGGAGATTTATAAACAAAACGAATCAAATTTTTAAGGAGATTATACTAGTAATCCCCTCTAAAACTAAGATTATACCAAACTGAAAATTTTGCTAACTGACCAAAGGAACAACATATGTAAAACAAGCACTTCATCACATAAGCATTTCGTCAAAAACTTTGCATACCAAAACAAAAATTACCTAAAAATGGCTCAACACTCTCTTCTTTTTAGTAGAAACAAAACACCCAATCTCTTCACCCAAATACCATTGGCGAGCATATCTCTGGTGTGGGAGAAATGGTGGTCGAACTTGATTTGTTAAGACAAAATGTATGAGAGAGTTTCAGAGTAGTCTGATTTGTTGCAGACGAAATGCATGTATATGTAGTACTGTTAAAGATGACAAATAAAAACGCACGTTTTTTGTTTTAAAAAAACTTATAGGCGTCTATCTTAAATAATAGTAGACGCCTATTATATAGTATATGCATCTGTTATTTAATAAAGACAAATGTCTAAAACTTTATATGTCTGTCATTTATATTAACAAATGCATATAACTAACATATAACTTGACATATTTATAAAAATGTCACTGCCTATTATATAACATATGCGTCTGTCATTAAATAAAGACAGACGCCTATAACTTTTTTATGTATCGGGCATTAGATAAAGTCATACGTCTATTATATCTTTATTTAATATTTAATATATCATATAAAATTAAACTTAATTATCCGCATAATAATAATAATTATTATTATTACAAATACAAACCTATAAAATGGCATCCTTTAATATTTGTTATATATATATATATTAGCTAACCAAACCCAACATATATTTAATTAATTAATTTAAATGTTATTTGGTTAAATATTAATTTGTCTTATATTAATTCAATTTTTTAATTAACACTCATACTTTCCAAATTAATTTATTGCAGACAAAATGCATGTATATATAGTACTGTTACAAACAACAAATGAAAACGCCCATATTTTGGTTTTAAAAATACTTATAGGCGTCTATCTTAAAGTATAACATACATCTATTGTATAGTATGTGCATCTATTATTAAATAAAGATAGACGCCTAAAACTTTATATGTCTGTCATTTATATTAACAGATGCATATAACTAACATATAACTTGACATATTTACAAAAATATCACCGCATATATTTTAAGCATCTGTCATTTCCACAATAGATATATAACCTTTAATTTAAAGTTGTTATTGTACTAGTGCAAGTATACCTTAAGTACCTCAGTACTTTTACGATTCCTTTCCAGTGATCAGTTCTTGGATTACTCGTATATCAACTCAATTTGCTTACTGCATAAGCAATATCTGTTCTTGTACAACTCATTAAGTACATAAGACTGCTAATTACACATGCATATTCTACTTGAAAAATACTTTCTTCTTTATAGATAGATGAAGACTCAAATCCAATGGGGTTCTAGCAATACATGCATCGTTCTTATTGAATTTATCAGGTATTTTATCCACAAATTGTGTTTGACTTTATGTAAGTCCATCTGATCTTCTTGATATTTTTTATTCCCAGAATCACATTTGCTAGTCCTATATCTTTCATATTAAACTTTGAGTTTAACATATCCTTCATAAACTTGACCATTTTGTCATTACTACCAATAATGAGTATGTCATCAACATACAGACACAATATGACATAACTACCACCAGTGTCTTTGACATAAACACATTTATCACACTCATTGATTTTAAAACCATTGGACAACATTGCATTATCAAACTTTTCATGTCATTGTTTTTACGCTTGTTTCAAACCATATAGAAATTTAACTAATTTAAAAACCTTTTTTTCTTGTCCTGGAATAATAAAACCTTCAAGTTGTATCATGTAGATTTCTACATCTAAATCTCCATTTAGAAAAGTTGTCTTTACATCAATTTGATATATTTCAAGATTGCGTAATGCAACAATTGCAATAATCATTCTTATAGAATTTATCTTGATTATAAGAGAATACATATTAAAATAATTTAGGCATTCTCTCTGTCTATAACCTTTAATCATAAGTCTAGCTTTATATTTATCAATTGAATCATCTGCCTTTATCTTCCTTTTGAAAATCTATTTGGATTCTAGGTGTTTATATCCTATAGGTAAATCCACTAGTTCCTAAGTATGATTTTGCATTATAGAGTCTACCTCACTCTTAGTGGCCTCTTTTCAAAGAAGACCATTTGAAGAGTTTACAGCCTCTATGTAAGTTTGAGGTTCTGCCTCTAATATTTAAGTCAAAAAATCAGGTCCAAAAGATTTTTCTAACCTTGCTCTTTTACTATGCCGAAGCTTTATTTCAGTTGGCTCAACTTCAAAACTAAGTTCTCCTCCTTGAACTTAATCTTGACTTTGACTATCTTTAGTAATAGCCTCAAGAGTTCGTTTGGATATTTTTTTCTTCTAAAGTTCTTTAAGGAAATATATTTTAAAGAAAACACATTCCTTGATTCCATTATTGTGTTCTCGTGTATGTCAAGAATTTTTTATTTATGCACAAGAAATCAATAAGCACTACTATTATGTGCATAGCTAATGAAAATGCAATCAACTGTTTTTGGGCCTATTCTTACTTTCTTTGGTAACGGAATAACCACTTTAACAAGACACCCTCACACTTGTAAATATTTATAGGAAGACTTTATCCCTTTCCATAATTCATAAGGTTATCTTGTTTACTATGAGGCACCTTATTTAAAAGGTAATTAGCCGACAAAATGACTTTCCCCCACATGTTCTAAGGCATTCCATAACTTATTAGCATTGTGTTCATCAGTTCTTTCAAGGTACAATTTTTTCTTTCAGCCACATCGTTTGACTGAGGAGAATAAGGTATTATGGTTTCGTGTATAATTTCATATTATGCACAAAATTCTCTAAATGGTGATTCATATTTACCACCATGATCACTTCTCAATACCTTAATTTTTCTATTGAGTTGATTTTCAACTTCAATTTTATAGAGTTTAAATTTCTCTATAGCCTTATCCTTGCTTTTAAGCAAATACACATAACAATATTTTGTGCAATCATTAACAAATGTGATAAAATATTTGTTTCCTCCTCTTGTTTGAACAAATTTTAAATCACATACATCACTGTGTATTATATTAGCGGTTCAGTTTTTCTTTCAACTATTTGAAAAGATGACCGTATCAATTTTTCCTCAATGCAAATTTCACATTTATGTTTTGAATCAATATGGGAATTAGGTATGTGGTCTATGTTAATTAACCTTCTTAAGGCATTGTAATTAACATGTCTTAGTCTACCATGCCATGAATTAGAAGACTCAAGAAAATAAGTAGAAGAGGTATTTTCATTCATATGTTTCATAATAATTACATTAAGCTTAAAGAGTCCATCAAGAGTATACCCTCTTCCTACATACATTCCACCCTTAGACAAAACAACTTTGTCTGACTTAAAAACCATACGAAAATTTATGCTTGTTTAGTAGTGAGACTGACACCAAATTCTTGCGCATATTAGACACAAATAAGACATTGGTCAGAGTTAGCTCTTTTCCAAATGTCATGTTAAGCACCACTTGTCCTTCACCAAAAACTTCAGAAGTGGTAGAATTGCCCATATATAGCTTTTCTTCACTATTTAGTTTGAAGGTAGAGAACATCTTATGTTCAGAGTAAATGTGTCTTGTTGCACTAGTATCAATCCACCATTCATTTGGGTTAGATCCAATCAGGTTCACCTCTGATATGACAATAACAAGTTTAATATCAGAGACCTCTTGAGTAATATTCTGCAAGAGATTAGCTTCATTTTTCTTCTTTTTCTTTGGGAGCCTATAATCAGAAGCCATATGACCATTTCTTCTTATGAACTTCACTTTTGGGTCCCATCTTGGACTTCTTAGTTTTCTTCCTCTTATCCATGTTAGATAACATTCGCTTTTGCCTCAGAAGAATTCAACCCCCTTCTATCTTTTTCAAAGCTTCTGTTGTCTTCTTCAATTCAAAGTTTAAGAATTAGCTCTTCAATATTCATTTCCTTTCGCTTATACTTAAGATAGTTTTTGAAATCCTTCCAGCTAAAGGGTAATTTTTCAATAATAGCAACCATTTGAAAGGTTTCACTCAAGTTCATCCCTTCCACATGAATATCATGAAGGATAACTTGAAGCTCTTGCACTTGACTCACCACAATTTTGGAATCCACCATTTTATAGTCAAGGAAATGTCCCACTATAAAAATTTTGACACCGACATCCTTAGATTTATATTTTCGATCCAAAGACTCCCATAACTATTTTACAGTCTTAATTCCACTATACACATTGTATAGCAAATCATGTAGCCCATTCATGACATAATTTTGACACAAAAAATCAAAGTGATGCCAACTATTATAGGCCATCGTCACTTAGACATCTTGCTCATCCTCCTTCAGAGTAGGAGCATCATCAGTCAAGTACCGTGCAAGGTTCAAAGTAGTCAAATAAAATAGCATCTATTGCTACCACCTTATAAAATTTACGCCATTGATTTTTTTTGGTTTCTCTCCGTGATTTATAGGCATTGTGATGGGTATAACAAGAGAGACAACCTGTGCAACAGTAGTTGATGGCCTGTGGGAACCATCTCGAATATTGGTAGCAATTATCGTGTTTTCTGTTTCAGAAATAGAACAAATGAAATATTAAATTTCAACAAAAATAAATATGGAGATTTACAATTAGTTATATTTTGTCTTAAGATTGATAGAAAAATAATATTAAGATTGTTAATCCAGTATAACGAATTGGATAAGCAAAAAGAAAAAATCTAAGGCTTGTGTTCCACACAGTGTCTTTAAGACAAATTTGCCCCATTACCATTAGTGTTTAGGACAACTAGCGTTTGTCTCCCAAGATACAACAACTTGAAGAGCAAAAATTGAACATACAACAAATGCCCAAAACAAACTGAAAGTAAAGTCTCTCTATCACAACAAGGAAAGAATAAGAAGACAAGAATAATTTTTCCAAAGGCAAAAAAGTGTATGCAATATAAATAGATACATCTATTTATATTAGAAAAGAGGAAAGAATAGTTAATTGTAATTTAATCTCCATTAAGGCTGCAATTTGATCAATATTAAATCTAACTATTCAATTTTGTAACTTAAGAAACTGAAAAAGCTCAAAAGTTGAAATCTGAAAAGTTGTCTGTCTTACTATCGCAGATGTGATAGGTTTCAACTGGTCATTATCGTGGTCCGCTTCAAAAAAAATGTAAAAGTTGGTTTGGGCCTGGACTACAAAATTTTGGCTCGACATTCGTATACACAGGTCGCACACCTATGCATTGGTCTTAGTTTAGTCCATAGATTTGCACCCCCCTGCATTCGTGCGCACGAGAGAGAGCTTTCCATTTTACTCACTTAACCTTATAAGGATGAGTCTTTTTATATAAACCCTTCTTCTAACTTTCCATTTTTCCTAAGTGAGATTCTCCTTAATATAATTCATTTCTCCTTAGCAATGAACTTACTTTGAGCTTTCATTTCTTATTCATACATTTATCATTTTGAGTACATGAACATCATAATTCATAGTTCTCATGTTAAAAAATGCATATCCGGATTATTCTTCCAAAATCGAGTTATGTAACCTACCCGAATATCACTATTAAAATTGTCCATTAACCACAATTTCCAACAATAACAGTTGAATTTATTGTCACAAAACCTACAATTAAAGACAACAATTATTGTCACAATTTATCCCCATATAATTATTGTCAGTGACATCTTATTGTCACATCCACTATGTGTGGAGACAATATTACCTCGTCACATTATTAAATCAACATTTTAAATATATTGTCACCAATTTAGATAAGCCTATCTTTATATATAATTAAAAAAAAATCTAAATCTAAAATTGTTCTCTCTAAAATGAAAAGTAAAAAAGAGAGAAATTAAAGTTTGAATCAAAGCCTATTGACAGGTGCTAGCGTTGTGTATTTGAATTTTTTTTTTTCAACTTATATTTTTATGGATGTATTATTTTTTTTAATTTATAGAGATTAAGTATTGAATCAATATACTTTCACCTTTATCAATATTTATAATACATGAATTGAATTAGTCTCAATATATATAGTTATTTGATGTTGAGTGAATAGATAATTTTTTTCTTCTCTTTTAATATTTTTTTTATTACTTTTTTACTTTGTAAAGAATGCACAGTAATTATAAGTGCGTATTGATTTAGTTAAAACTAATTGCATAACTAAATCTGTAGTATAGTTTTATTAACCAATGATTTTTCATATGAGATTTCGGTGTAGTAAATAGTAAACAAAGTTAAGGGTTTTTGTCTTTCGTTAATTCAGTTACTTTTTACAGTTGGCTGAAAATTTACCAAATTAACTAATTTACTTGAAATTGTTAATTTTTTTCGAGTTTAATTGTGTTTTGTATTTTAAATTTTTGTATTGTAATTTTTAAGTTATTTATATTGAATTGTGTTAATTTTTAAAATTTTAAACTTTAATATGGATATGAAGTGAAAATAAATCTAAAATAAGTTGTTAAATTATAGATAAAATATTATCTAATTGAACTTCAATCAATCGATAAAATAATCAAACAAACCGAATTTTTTTTTATTAATTCAATTGGTTAACGAAATGTTTTTGATAAGATAAACGGTTAAAATTTTTATATATTTTTCGGTATAGTTAACTGAACTTTAGTGCAATTAGCTAACCAATTTAATTGATACTCAATCCTACTTTTTTTTTTTATTCCCATAAAATATAAATTGATTTTGTAAATACAAAAGTGTTTGTGTGTTTCTCATATAGTTAGTGAAAAAGATTAAAAACCAAAAAAGGTATTTTTATTTTCTTGGTGGAGGAAGGTGGGCAAAACCTACAAAAAACAAGCAATATCTACAGTAAGAAACTCATAGAACATCATATGAAAGCAAAGAGTGAATTCCAAAAGGAGGGGACTGAAGCATATGAAAACTGTCGGAAATCATATGCTAGATAAGATTAAAAAAATTAACTGAAAAGTTAGCTTCGCAATGCACATGTATGATAGAGATAGAGCTGAAGAAAGTCATTAGAATCCGTCTAAAGTAGACAAGAGAGTGGCAGCTCACATTAACACTGAAATCTTCCAACACCATATTCACTGCAACACTGCTGTCACTTTTTACCAGAAGCTTGGTAGAGCCTTGATTTTCAGCAAGCTCAATACCTTGAAAAATAGCCCATAGCTCCACTATAAGGATAGGAAAAAAACCAAGTTAGAAAAAAAAAACCCACAACCCAACCTTTATGGCTATTTCTGATTAAACCACCGGTAAAAGAAATTCCCCCAACACCAGCAAAAAAAGCATTAGCGTTTAATTTCATGAACCTTTCTGGAGGGCAACTCCAATGAGCATCTATCATCATTCTAGGAATAAAACTCACCACCTCCAGCTTCTTCAATGCTTCTACAATTGAGCTGGCCTCATAGTTTTTCTCAAAAGTTGAGTGGCCATGATATAATTCCCACCAAAAATTGATGCATTACATTTCTTTCAGAGATTCCAACAGCCTAAGCCAAAAATGAGCCTCCAACATACATTCTCCACTTTAGTCCAAAAAGTTCTTAAATTAATAAGAATCCAATAATGTAGAGATAACGAAGCATAAAAAAATTGGGAATAAAATTACACGGATTCAAAAGCCTCCAAAACTGGGAAGCAAAATCACAATCACAAAGCACATAAATACTGGACTCCGAAGTACCACAACAGAGAAAAACAGGAATTGGAAGGAGAGAAATGTTTTCAACCTCGCCCTAGATTAGTCATGAGGTCGTTATTAAAGAGGAGCCTCAAAAACATTCTCACCCTCCATTGACCAGGCCACTTCTAAATGAGATCCCAAGGAAATGATCTATTGACCAAAACATCCTTGACTAGAGAAAGAGAAAACGATTTAACAGTGAAATCCTCAGAAAACAAAAGCCCCCAAAAAGCCACATTAACTCTCATAGTAGAGCGAGGAATCGTAATAACAATTTTCAATAACACTGATTGTGGGAGAAGAAAAGAAAAGTTATTCCAGCACTTGATTGAACACAATTAGAGACATTACCTGAAAGAATATTTGAAGAAAAGCTCCCGACCCAACTTTATAAAAATAGCCATATTTAAATATTCAAGGCTACTTAATTATATTACCCACCAATATAATCAGGATAATCCTAACTATATAGGAAAATGCTACAGACAAGTTATTGAAAATCTGGTTAAATTAAAAAAAATCATTTTAAGATATTTTTGTCATATTTAAAATCATTATCATCAAAATCGTGTTTAAACATAAATATCCACTTGACAAGCATGCATCATAAATTTGATCCACAAGATTAAGGTCATATAATAAAAATCATGTTGGGCTTACACTAGGCCGATGTTTATAAAATATATCCATAAATATCAAATACATGTTCTTGAAGTAAAAAGATGTACATAAACTATATCCCAATATCCCATGGCATATCAGCAAAAAGAACAAAAGAATGCCATGTACATTTATATATACATCAATATAATACCAAATAATGTGTTCTTATTTAGTATAGTTTTTATTCATATTTTTAGTGTTTAATTATTAGTTTTGACATATTTTAGATACTTAATGGTTTTGTTTTCATGATTGTAGGAGTTGAAGAAAAAGTGCAGTGTGAAGCAAGGTGTTATGTGCATGACACCATATCATATGCATGAAGGGTCTCTTTCTTCCTATCCATGTCATGGGTTTGAGGCTATGTCATATACATGAGGGGTTCCTTCCATGCAATCTAGTACAAAACTTTGATATGGGCATGAAGATCTTGAAGCCTATCCTCAGTCGCCTGTCATGACCATATTACTATTTTCTATCACGTGCATGAAGAATTAGTGCAAGCATGATGAGTGTTATATTGAACCAAATTGTTGCATGCATGAAGACTTTTTGCGCACATGATGATCCTTTTGTCATAGACTTTAGTCTTGTTCAAACTCTTATTCTAATCAAGTGGGGCCTAAACTTTTATTGATAAATGCTGATATGAAGAACTATTTTATGGGAGATTATATTTTATTTAGAAAATTTTATATTTTTAGAGTTAGATTTCAACTAGGATTTTTAAGATTATAACTTCAAGCTTCTTTTATGTTTTGAGTAGGCTCTTCACATGCATAGTACAAAGAAACTCCTTTTAGTTAGTAAACTTCATTTGAATTTTAGAGAGCTTTTTCTATCTTCTTTATTTTCTCTTATATTTAACTTAGTTATCAAAATAGACATGGTCATTGTTATTATGATGCTAGGCTAAATTGTTTTTATGGGTTCTTAGTGAGCAACCTTAGTTTGTATGAACCTTGTTTATCTTTTTAATGAATGAATGATTTCCTTCAATTTTAATTGCGCCTAATAAGTTTTTAGCTTGATAGTTGCTTGATTACCAATTATTGAACTTTAAATGGAAATCTTAAGGCTAAGCTATTAGATAAACCATATGTAAAAATTGGGTTGAACACTAGTTAAGTTATTAGCTTGATTAATTAGTGCTTAAAGGTGAAATTCATAAAATCTACATTTATCAATTCTACTTGTTAAGGAGAATGAAAGCTAAGAGTTGTAATCTAAGTTCATGTTTTTTTTATTGGTTACTTTTATTAATTTCTACTGCAAATCTAATTACTATTAGTTCACCTTTCTTAGTTTAATCAATTCATCAAACTTGGTTATAATGCTTAGAATTTTATTTTACCATTCATTGGTAGTTTAAAGTTAATTAATAGTTTAAGTCAATATTTTGAGAGATCGACCTTGGAAGTAAGCTTACCAGTATTATAATTGACCCGTGCACTTGTGAGTGTACTTTAAGTTACATCACCAAGCCATATTCTTTTTTAGTTTACTCGCTCAAAACTCATCATAAATAAAAATTCATAAATTTCCTTTTTATTTTGCCGAAGACTCTAAACTAAACTATCTAGATGTGGGTTGTGAAACGAAAGCGCTCACAACTCGAGCTTATGCCACCTTATTCATTAACTGTATATGTTCATCTGACCCCCTCAAGTCAAGAGCGTTCATAACCCGAGCTTAAGCAATATTGATTGAGTAATAAGTACAATCATTACTAGCATCTAGGATCAAAGATGCTCATAACCCGAGCTTAATCCACCTTATCCTTATATATATATATATATATATATATATATATATATATATATATCCATATCATCATATCCTATGGTATTGCAAACCTCTCAATGACATGTCATATATCTTATATCTAGTCCTAAATTAGAGACATAGGCATTAAGAATTGTATCTCTTTTCCTTTTTAATTTTTTTATCATATATATGCTCATAGCATTTAACATAGGCATATTACCTTATATTAAATCATCACAATCATAAACACATAAGTGATATATTACATCATCCACAAGTGACTATTCATGTATACATACAGCTCATAACAATTAATCATACCCATCATATCACATCATTAACAAATTCAACATATAATAAATTTATTATGCTTCATAGGCATGAATACTCAATCATGGCTATAAAGGTGTCTTTCATGTGTGGTTTACCTGTGAAACAAGGCATGAACATTATTGCACTAGAAGGGCACCACTCACGGGCATGAAACATCCCTCACAGATATGAAGCATGTCGTAAGCCAAATTGTGAACCAAACCATAATTGTTACTGCTTGATCTAGGCATGTCGTACTCATAACATAGGGTCTAAATGTTATTATGGTTATGTGGTTATTAATTAACAAGAAAGTGATCTTAGGGGTTGATACATTAGGGAGATAGAATAAGAAAACAAAAGAGAAATAGACAACAAGTGATTCACGCCCGTAAAAATTGATTCACAACCTTGAATCACATGTTAGATGAGAAGGAGATATGCAGCACGTGATTTATGCCTGTGAATCATAAGTCACAAACATGAATCATGAGGTATTTAAGGAAAATGCCCTTCGTCTTCCTTATTTTTTGATACAACAAATGTAACACCACATCTTATGCATTTAAGTATAACCTATCTCTGTATCAAATAATCACACATAGCATGTTGGAAAAACAAAATATCCTGTTAATAGTGATAGTAAATTTTTTTTATATCCTGTAATATCATTCAATGACTTTGCAAGTCTCATATCCTATAATTTCATTCAATGACTTGCAAGTCTCATATCATGTAATATTATTCAATGACTTTGCAAAGTTAACACTGAGATTTTCACCACAATATAATATATCACATATATTAAAATATAAAATTTACAGATAAGTATTTACGAGTTGCTTTCATTTATACATTTTAAAACTCATTCCAAAATGACTATACATATTCAAACACGTAAATACAAAACACATATGACATATTTTCATGCTTGTGTGGAATGCAAGGAGAGAGAGTGATGAGACTCGGCCAATGACCTGTGCTCCATGTCTTCTATACACTACTCAAAATGAGCTATCACTTTTCTTTACCTGAAAAATGATGCAAATTAATGAGTTGCGGCTCAGTGAGAATAACCATCCAATGAGCTCTAAAGTACCAAAAAACTCATAGTAATAATTCACAAATCCAATATATACCATGTATTCCATTCCATTCATCAGTATCATATAAGTATCAATAAAGTTGAAACATACAATCATTACTCTTTATGTATGCAAATGCTTTGCTTATTTCATTTTGTTGTGACCAAGTTAAACAGACATTGCCCCGGGTTTCCATGTGAACATTTGCATTTGCTAGCTAGTTTGATCATTTGTTTCATTTGCACATTTGTTGGGCCATAGGCCTCTTCTTTTGCTTTACAATATTGATTAACTAGTCACAACACCTTTTTAGTCCATATGCATATGCACTTGTACTTAATCATTCATCAACCGTTGCATCTTATCATATATAATATACATATACCGCATATATGCCTCATATGCCACACAATACCTCGCATATACTATACATATACCCTGTATATATATCACATATGTCAAACATATACCTCAAATATATCACAAGTATACCACTTATGTGTACCAGAATGTCACAAATTATCCATTATCATATTATTAGGGGCAAATCATGACAATCATATGAATCACATAGCAAGCAATAATCATTTGCACTAAAGAATTCAATCGATAATTAGACTCACCTTTCTCCTTTGATTCCGATCCCTAATTTATTGTCTATCCATTCCTTGTGGGTCTCCAATAAGTTGCGAGCCTAATATGAAACTATAATCAATTAACTTATGATTAAGGAGACTTAATGTAGCTTAAACAAATTAATATGCATTGTTCATGTCAATAGTTAAGATATTTCCTATGAGGCAGTGTGACCTTATGGGACTGTTTAGCCTATAACGTTTGCTATACGTGACCAATTAATCTGATTCTTATTCCTATTAAAAATAACATATAATTATATAGCATATTAAAATTTCAGACCAATTGGATTATTATACAATATTTGGTGGAATTTCTAAGAGTGTTCTGTATTCTGCCTTGTTTTCTGCCTTTAGGCAGTTTCAGGGTACTCACCTTGGTTATTATAACTTATAATCTATAAGTCCTATTTTAATGAAACTTTACATAACCTTATATGGGTTCATATGGAACATTTGTCATGTTTACAACTTGCATCTATTATGTCTCTAAGGTCTTCAAATTATAACCAACATTTTACTGGTCCAGAATAGAATTGGCTTCCGGACTAGTATGACTTCCAAAGGCCATAACTTAGTCTATACATAACCAGTTAAGCTGAAATTAGTACCCATATTTGTCTAAGACATATACATATAACGTTCGTGTTTTGCAAATGTACAGAATCTAGCTCTAACAAGCTCAAATGGGCCAAACAAGTTGCCAGATCTTCCCAGGGCACTCAGTTAGCAGTTCAAGTCATGGAACAGTCATGGTTCCATTCACAATAACTCCAAATTTACAAGTCCTATTAATCTCAGTTTGGTATAAAAATAAATAACACATATATGTACAACTTTTATGTTTTGAGATACTTCAAATAATTGCTTTAACATATTCAAAACTAAAGAACACAGTAGATATCTTGGCTAGGGTTCACACCCTGACCAGTTTCAGTACAAAGAGGATATCTCATTCTATACACAACTTCTTGCAAAACGGTTTACATTTACATAAATATAAGACATAAAGGAACACCTTTTGTGTTTTCAACTTTTCTAGAATCAAGTTCTATTAATATCAAAATCGGGGTGCAAATCAGTGTCTATTAATGAACCTTAGCAACTCAAATCAACCTTATAGCAATAAGAATTGATTACTTACTAAGGAAAAAATTGCAAGGGATCAATTTTCCTCAAAAACCAAGTGAAACAAAGAAGAATTGAGTTCTGGAATGGAGGAAGATGAAGAAGAAAATGGGGTTGAAGTGAGGAGACAGAAATGGGGGAGGAAGATAAAGCCAACCTTTTGTTTTTTTGTCTTTTTATCCTTTTTCTCTTCATCTCTTCTCTTTCTCCTTTATTTTCTCTTCTCTTTTCTCTTCTCTTTTCTTTTATTTTACTTTTGTTTCATTTTCATTTTATTTTATCTATATTATTATTATTATTATTATTATTATTATTATTATTATTATTTTCATACATTTATAATTTCACTAATTCACACAATAATACAACTTAATCATTTGGCTCGATTTAACTTAATTAACAATGTAAATATTTACTAATCTTAATCTAGTAATTTTTCTTAATCTAGTAATTTTTCTTACTTAATTTAGTCACTTTATTCAATTTATTTCTAATGATTTGTTATCATCATTTAGGTTATAAGGATACACGTGTGACTCGATACAATTGCCAAATACTAGGACACGTAGCTAGTGCGTGCCATGAACTTGTTTCTAAGAAAATATGTATGAAATGCACGTGTTCAATTGGGTTATATGGAAGATGCATATGTTCAAATAAAATGCATATGGATATGCATGTGGGAAAGGTCAAGGATGTTACAATTCTCCCATTCCTTTAAAAATTTCTTTCTCGAAATTAATACTTGGAAATAGGTGTGGATATTGCTTTTCATATTTTCTTTTGTTTCCCATGTTGCCTCTTCTAGTAAATGGTTACACCATAATACCTTAACTAAAGGTATTTCTCGGTTTCTTAGCTGTTTAGTCTTGTATCCGATGATTTGCACTGGTTCCTCAACATAACTCATGTCCTCTGCAATCTCAGTGGCTTGATCTTTAAGTACATGTGTAGGATCTGACCTATATCTTCTAAGCATGCTCACATGAAACACATTATGAATCTGAGCCATCTCTGGTGGTAACGCCAATCTGTATGTCAGTGGACCAACCTTCTTAAGAATTTCATAAGGTCCTATATACCTGGGGCTCAATTTACCCTTCTTGCCAAATCGAATTATCCCTTTCCATAGAGACACACGAAGAAATGCCTTTTCACCTAAATCGTATTCCATTTCCCTTCTATATTGATCAGCATAACTTTTGTCTGTCTTGTGCTGCCTTTAGCTTGTTCTTGAAAACCTTGATTTTATCCACTGTATCTTGTACTATCTCTTGCCTTTCTAATGCACATGCACATTCTTCATCCCATATGATAGGGCTTCGACACTTTCTGCCATACAATGCCTTAGATGGTGCCATCTGGATACTACTATGATACTGGTTATTATAAGCAAATTCAATCAATGCTATATATTCATCCCAAGCACCTCTGAATTCCATAGAACATGCCTTAAGCATTTCTTCCAATGTTTGTACAGTCCTTTCTGATTGTCCATCAGTCTGTGGGTGGAATGCAGTGCTGTAATTCAATTTTGTTCCCAATGCATCTTGTAAACTCACCCAAAAATGTGAAGTAAACTGTGGATCTCTATCAGACACAATGGACACTGGAATGCCATGCAATCTGACGATCTCATTCACATATAATTTTGCCAAACTCTCGAGTGTACAACCCCATCTGATAGGTAGAAAATGTGATGACTTGGTTAGTCTATCAACAATTACCCATACTGCATCATTTTTCCGTGGGGTTCTTGGAAATCCATAAACAAAATCCATCGTTATTTTCTCCCATTTCCATTCTGGCACTGGCAATGGATGTAACTTACCCATTGGTGTTTGGTGTTCAATCTTAATATGCTGACATGTTAAGCATTTAGAAACATATTCTGCTATGTCTTTCTTCATTCTTGGCCACCAATAATGAGGCCTTAAACTGTGATACATCTTTGTCATCCCTGGGTGCATTGCATACGGTGCATTGTGTGCCTCTTCCATTATTTCCAGACGCAAGTTTTCAGTGTCTGGAACACATATGCGTGATTTTAACATCAGTGTATCATTATGCAAATGAAACTCTGTACTATTTCCCTGCCTTATCATATCAACTTTCTCACATAATTGAGGATCTTTGTTTTGTGCTTCTTTGATCCTCTCCTTTAGTATAAGTCTGACTTTAAGAGTAGCAATCAGTGATCCTCCATCATGTATATTTAATTCAACATTCATAGATCGTAATTGAATCAAATATGGAAAAGAGGATACTTGCAAGTGAGCTACACGACTACTAGTCTTCCTACTCAATGCATTTGCTACCACATTGGCTTTCCCTGGATGGTGTTCAATTGTACAGTCATAATCTTTTAATAGCTCTAACCACCATCTCTGCCTCATGTTTAATTATTTCTGTGTCAGCAAATAACCCAAGCTTTTATGGTCTATGAAGATTTGGAATGTCTCACCATACAGATAATGCCTCCAAATCTTCAATGCAAATACGACTGCAGCCAGTTCTAAATCATGCACTAGATATGAGATCTCATGTGGTCTCAACTGTCTAGATGCATAAGCTATCACCTTACCATATTGCATTAATACACACCCCAAGCCTTGGTGAGAAGCATCACTATATACCGTAAATCCACCTGTACCCGTAGGAATAGCTAGCACTGGTGCTGAGGTTAGCCTGTGTTTTAGTTCATCGAAACTCTTCTAACATTCTGGAGTCCACTTGAAAGTTACGTTCTTTCTCAACAATTTAGTCAAAGGGCTAGCAATTAAGGAGAATCCATCAACAAATTTGCAATAGTATCCGGCTAAACCTAGAAAACTATGCAATTTCTAAATTATTTTTAGAAGCTTCCCAATTTACCATAGCCTCAATTTTCTTTGGGTCAACCTCTATGCCCTTACACGACACCACATGTCCAAGAAATACCAAATGATCTAACCAGAATTCGCATTTACTCAATTTGGCATATAATTGTTTCTCCCTCAAAGTTTGCAACACAATTTTTAAATGTTGTTCATGCTCTCCCCTATTCTTTGAGTACACCAAAATGTCATTAATAAATACTATCACAAACCTATCCAGATATGGTTGAAACACCTTATTCATTAATGCCATAAATGTAGCTGGAGAATTAGTCAACCCAAATGGCATTGCTAAAAATTCATAATGTCCATACCTAGTTCGAAAGGCAGTTTTTGGAACATCCGCTTCTGCTACCTTCAGCTGGTAATAGCTTGATTTCAAATCAATCTTGGAGAATATTTGGGCTCCTTGCAACTGGTCAAACAAATTATCTATTCTGGGCAACGGATATTTGTTCTTCACTGTCATTTTATTCAGTTGCCTATAATCGATGCACAATCTCATTGTTCCATCTTTATTTTTAACAAATAATATTGGAGCTCCCCATGGTGATACACTAGGTCTAATATACCCTTTGTCAAGTAACTCATGCAATTGGGCCTTCAGTTCTTTCAACACAACTGGGGCCATTCTGTAGGGTGACCTTGATATTGGTGTTGTTCCTGGTACTAGTTCAATAGTGAATTCTATATCTCTATCTGGTGGTAAACCAGGTAGATCATCTAGGAATACATCAGAAAATGCCCTTACCACTGGTATATTTTCAAGCAAGCTATCAGTGGTTCTAGTATCATTCACATATGCCAAATATGCTTCACATCACCCTTTGATCATTTGAAATGCCTTTACAACTGAGACTAGACATGTAAGCACAAGTTTTCTTTCACCTAGAAATGCTACCCTTGGCTGGTTTGGTGATTCCAAAATTACTTCCTTAGTAAAGAAATTCATTATTGCATGATGTCTAGTTAACCAGTGCATTCCCAATATCACATCAAATTCATATATTGGCAATAAAATCATATCAGCTATTAACTCAGCTCTATCAATGCATATCAGGCAATCACGACAAACATTATTCACAACAACTACTGTTCCCAATGGAGTACTCACATTTATGTCAATCCTCAAAGGCTCGTGATTTTGATGCAGTTTAGATGCCATATGCAATGATATAAATGAATGAGTGGAGCCTGAGTCAATCAATGCATATGCTAAAATATCATAAATATAAATATTACCATAACTACTTCGGGAGCATCCACCGCCTCTTGTCTAGTCAT
Organism: Triadica sebifera; assembly: GCA_023653625.1. Classification (NCBI taxonomy): domain Eukaryota; kingdom Viridiplantae; phylum Streptophyta; class Magnoliopsida; order Malpighiales; family Euphorbiaceae; genus Triadica; species Triadica sebifera. The sequence continues at coordinate 7,779,822 of CM042892.1, forward strand.
AGCAAACACCCTGGCCTGAGTAAGGGGTCTAGAACTCTGACCTTCAGATCTGGTCACTCCTCTGCCCATTGTACCAGTCCTGCCCTTGCCTCTTCCTCTGCGCTGTGTCCCACTAGTAGGGTAGACCCTCGATGCCTCAACTGTAGTCTCAGATACTTCTCTGCCTCTACTAGTCTCTGCTAGTTTGGCTCTATTTGGATAGTCTCTATACATGTGGTCCATCGATCCATAGAAATAATATGCTCCTGTGAGCCTTCTACATTCGCCCGTATGTTGTCTACCATAATGACTACATGTGGGCCTCTGTTCAACATATTGGCTCTACCCTCTGCCTGGGTAAGATAAAGTCGTGGATCGACCTCTAGAACTGTAGTACCCACTTCTGTTGCCAGACTATGCAGGCATATATCTACCTCTTTTTCCCGACCTTCTGCTAGACTCACCAAAGAACTCACGTGGTGCCCTTTTAATTTGTTGTTCCCCAGCTTCTTTCATTAACCGTTCAGCTCTGATTGCAACAGCTCTGAGTCTGGCATAATTATCAAGATCAGTAGTCATGATTTTGTTTCTGATCTCATATTTGAAGCCCTCCTCAAACTTCCTGCATTTGTCTCTTTCAGTAGAGACCATGAAGGTGGCATAGTGGGAAAGTTTATTAAATTGTACTTCATACTCCTCAACAAACATGTTCCCTTGTTTTACATTCAGGAATTCCTTTCTCCTCATCTTTATCTGCCTCAGGCATGTAGTTGTTCTGAAATTCCAGAAGGAAATCAATCCATGTCAACACCGGTGGTTGTGCATCACTGTCGGGGACTGTCTCCCACCATTCATAAGCATTTCCTTGCAGTAAGGATACTGTATAATCAAATTTCTCATCCGGGGTACATCTCATCATATTCAGTACCCTCTGTGTCCTTTTCAGCCATGTCTCAGCTTCTGTTGGGTCTGTTGTGCCATTGAAATCAGTTGCACCATGTTTCCTCAACTTGTCATAATGTGTTTCCTTGTACATTTTAGGACCATATACTTTCTGTAATAGGTTTTCATGGGGTACTTCTGCATGAGATGACTGTGATGCATGTGCTGGAGCTCTAGCTCCTAGTGCTGGTTGATCTATATGTAAATGAGGTGATGCCTCATGAGAATGCATTTCAACCAGCCCCTCTCTCCTTGCTGAATCATGTCTTATAATGACCCTAAAATAAATGAAATTATGTCACTACATAATGTTCAACACATATTATGCATATGTTATCATGCTCTTATGCATATGCATATTCCCATGGAACCTATCCCTACTTTGATACCAAAAATGTAACACCACATCTTATGCATTTAAGTATAATCTATCTCTGTATCAAATAATCACACATAGCATGCTGGAAAAACAAAATATCCTGTTAATAGTGATAGTAATTTTTTTTTATATCCTGTAATATCATTCAATGACTTTGCAAGTCTCATATCCTATAATTTCATTCAATGACTTGCAAGTCTCATATCCTATAATATTATTCAATGACTTTGCAAAGTTAACACTGAGCTTTTCAGCACAATATAATATATCACATATATTAAAACATAAACTTTACACACAAGTATTTACGAGTTGCTTTCATTTATACATTTTTAAACTCATTCCAAAATGACTATACATATTCAAGCACATAAATACAAAACACATATGACATATTTTCATGCTTGTGTGGAATGCAAGGAGAGAGAGTGACGAGGCTTGGCCAATGACCTGTGCTCCATGTCTTCTATACACTACTCAAAATGAGCTATCACTTTTCTTTACCTGAAAAATGATGCAAATTGATGAGTTGCAGCTCAGTGAGAATAACCATCCAATGAGCTCTAAAGTACCAAACAACTCATAGTAATAAATCACAAATCCAATATATACCATGTATCCCATTCCATTCATCAGTATCATATAAGTATCAATAAAGGTGAAACATATAATCATTACTCTTTTATGTATGCAAATGCTTTGGTTATTTCATTTTGTTGTGACCAAGTTAAACAGACATTGCCCCAGGTTTCCATGTGAACATTTGTCATGTGAACATTTGCATATGCTAGCTACCTTGATCATTTGTTTCATTTGCACATTTGTTGGGCAATAGGCCTCTTCTTTTGCTTTACAATATCGATTAACTAGTCACAACACCTTTTTAGTCCATATGCATATGCACTTGTACTTAATCATTCATCAACCGTTGCATCTTATACCGCATACATATACCACATATATGCCTCATATGCCACACAATACCTCGCATATACTATACATATACCGTGTATACATATCACATATGTCAAACATATACCTCAAATATAGCACAAGTATACCACTTATGTGTACCACAATGTCACAAATTATCCATCATCATATTATTAGGGGCAAATCATGACAATCATATGAATCACATAGCAAGCAACAATCATTTGCACTAAAGAATTCAATCGATAATTAGACTCACCTTTCTCTTTTGATTCCGACTCCTAATTTATTGTTTATCTGCTCCTTGTGGGTTTCCAATATGTTGCGAGCCTAATATGAAAATATAATCAATTAACTTATGATTAGGGAGACTTAATGTAGCTTAAACAAATTAATATGCATTGTTCATGTCAATAGTTAAGATTTTTCCTATGAGGCAGTATGACCTTATGGGACTGTTTAGCCTATAACTTTTGCTATACTTGACCAATTAATTTGATTATTATTCCGAATTAAAAATAACATATAATTATATAACATATTAAAATTTCGGACTAATTGGATCATTGTACGATATTTGGTGGAATTTCTATGAGTGTTCTGTTTTCTGCCTTTAGGCAGTTTCAGGGTACTCACTTTGGTTCATCATAACTTATAATCTATAAGTCCTATTTTAATGAAACTTTACATAACTTTATATGGGTTAATATGGAACATGTTTAAGTTTTACAACTTGCATCTATTATGTCTCTAAGATCTTCAAATTATAACCAACATTTTACTGGTCCATAATAGAATTGGCTTTCGGACCAGTATGACTTCCAAAGGCCATAACTTAGTCTATACATAACCAATTAAGCTGAAATTAGTACCCAAATTTATCTAAGACATATACCGATAACTTTTTCTTTTTTGACAATGTACTGAATCTAGCTCTAACAAGCTCAAATGGGCCAAACAAATTGCTAGATCTGCCTAGGGCACTCAGTTGGCAGTTCAAGTCATGGAATAGTCATGGTTCCATTCACCATAACTCCAACTTTACAAGTCCTATTAATCTCAAATTTGATATACAGATACATAACACATATATATACAACTTTTAGGTTTTGATATACTTCAAATATTGTCTTTGTCATATTCAATACCAAAGAACACAGTAGCTATCTTGGCAAGGGTTCACACCCTAACCAGTTTTCGTACGAAGAGGATATCTCATTCTATACACAACATCTTGAAAAATGGTTTACATATACATAAATATAAGACATAAAAGAACAACGTTTGTATTTTAAACTTTTCCAGAATCAATTTCTATTAATATCAAAATTGGGGTGCAAATCAGTGCCTATTAATGAACCTTAGCAACTCAAATTAACCCTATAGCAATAAGAATTGATTACTTACCAAAAACAAACTTGCAAGGGATCAATGTGCCTCAAAAACCCAGTGAAACAAGGAAGAATTGATATCTAGAATTGAGGAAGATGAAGAAGAAAACGGGGCTGAAGTGAGGAGGCAGAAATGGGGGAGGAAGATAAAGCCAACCTTTTGTTTTTTTTCCTTTTTGTCTTTATCTCTTCTCTTTTCTCCTTTCTTTTCTCTTCTCTTTTCTTTTATTTTCCTTTTGTTTCATTTTCATTTTATTTTTTCTATATTGTTATTATTATTTACATATATTTATAATTCCACTAATTCACACAATAATACAACTTAATCATTTGGCCCGATTTAACTTAATTAACAATGTAAATGTTTAATAATCTTAATCTAGTCATTTTTCTTACTTAATTTAGTCACCTTATTCAATTTATTTCTAATACTTTGTTATCATCATTTAGGTTATAAGGATACACGTGTGACTCGATACAATTGCCAAATACTAGAACACGTAGCTAGTGCGTGCCATGAACTTGTTTCTAAGAAAATATGTATGAAATGCACATGTTCAATTGGGTTATATGGAAGATGCATATGTTCAAATGAAATGCATATGGATATGCATGTGGGAAAGGTCAAGGATGTTACAACAAACCCTAATGTTTTTTTCCCTTAAGAGATCAAACCTTTTTTCTATCCATTCCTTCATTCAAACCCACCAAAAACTAAATGTAAAAAACTAATCTTGTGAGAAAATCAAAGAAAATAGAGGATTATCTAAAATAATAACATTGAGAAAAAGTAGAATGGAGTTTGTAGCTGGAATTTCGAGACCGAGGCCACCACAACTTGTGGGTTCAAGTAAGTAGATCATGTCCTCCCTCTTAATCTTCAATTTACGGTTTTTTTTGTGGGTTTGAGGTTGGGTAAGATTAATCTAGGGTTTAGATTAGAAAAATCACTCTTTTGATGAATATTGAATAGGGAAATGTGAAACCATTAAGAAATCCTTTTTTAATTTTTTTTGGTTATTATGTGATAGGAATCATTATTGGTGAGGAAGCTCCCCCTCAAAAGAAGGGAAGAGCTTGATAGAGGCTTAAAAGGTGTCTTGGAAGCTCCTTGTTTTTTTATTGAGGTTTGTACATAACCATATATATGGTATAATTGATGCATTTGTGTGCTATAATTCCTAAATGAATGGTTGTTGAGATGATTTAATGCATAATGTTATGAAAAGAGGTATGTGTTAGGTAATAAATGAGGCTTTAATGGGTTTAAGTATGTCATAAACATAAATTGTGTGTTATATGCTACTTTGGTACATGTTCAACAAATATTGGGGTATGGTAAAGTAAAGATATTGGACAATGATATGCATGAAATGGTAAGATGCAATGAATTTTGAAATGGGGAAAACCATGAATGATCATATATATGAATGATGAGAATGAAATAAAAGATGGTTATGGCATGTTTAATGTTGTTAAATATACTTTTAAAACAAGAAATTTGATAACTAATGCTAAACGGTAGAAGATATGTTTCAATGAGTGTTGGTTGTGTGATTTACATTAGTAAACCTTAGGATTTGCCTATGGAATGGTGCATGATCTATTTCAAGCTTGTTTCTGTTGTGTTTCCAAAGATTCATAGTAGTGAAACATGATTCACGAGTGTGAATCATATGTGGTTTCTAGACAAATTCATTAACAACATGGTTCATGGACAAACAAGCAGTGAATGAGGAATTCATTGGTGTGAAGAGGTCTTTCATTGTCGTGAATCATCTATATGTTGATTGTAGCACCCTCTCACCTAACCAGGATTAGCCTGGCTAAATGAGCGAGTGCCACACAACCTATATGCAAAAATTGTGAAAATTTAAAACTTTTTCTTTGCACCATGGCCATAATGACTTGTATAAAAAAAATAAATTATAAGATAATATTTGGCTTAAAATTTAAAAATCACAATTTCACAAAAATATGGCTAACCCTTTTCCAGAGGTTTACAAAAATACATGTCTTTTACATAGATTACATAATTCTTACATTTACAAACATATGTATAAGTAAACAACCCCTTACATTGATATGTACAAAAATGCAAAAGTGTGACATGAGATATCACCGATCCTCATAGGGTTTGATATGTTGTCTCTGATGTTAGGCTAGCTTCTCTTGATCAACTTCTATCTTTATCTATTGGGCACTGACCTGTGTGGAAAAAACATTCGCATGCTAAGCTACTGAAAGCTTTGTGGTACATATAAGCATAGAAATTCAACGTACAACCAAAAATTATACATAATCATAACATCATATAAAATATAATAGCGTGGCAGTGAATATGTCAAATCATATGAATTACCTTACCTTATGAGTTTGGATAACATCATTAGACATAATTCTATAACCATAGAGTATAAATCTTAATGAATGTAATCATGTACATTTATGTCTTTGAACCTCTTTCTTTCCATTTCATGTTATTCCTTAATCACTTTAAAATCATTGCCCAACAACTCTCAATATGGACTATTCAGATACGGGTCGTGAACAAGGGTGCACATTCGAGTTAAACCACTCTACCACTGTTTATAATCATATGCCAATCTAAGCTCCTCTAGTCAATGGCGTTCTTCAAGTTTAATCCACATTGATTGAGTAAATATATAACTTTCACATGCAATATTATCGATCATCATATGTGTCAGTCCAGGCTCATTAAGTGAATGGCGCTCTTTTAGTTTAAACCATATTGATTGAGTAAACATATAACTACGGTATCGTAAACCCCCTTAATGGCATGCCACCTATCCTACTTCTAGTTATCATACTTCTAATACTAGTATCGAGTATAGGCTTTACTTGTTCATGTGTATTATTTATATACTTCAATATAATATCCATATCATATAGCGTATATACTTTGTTCATGTGGAAATTCATCATGTAACATTCTTATGTTGAAAATCATAAAAGTATACTTTAAACATCTCATAATAAAGGCATGTGCATAGCCATTGCATTAAAACCATTTTAAAAAAATAATATATAACATTTAAAACAGGCTTCATGAGCGTAAACTATATGTTCATGGTCGTGAATGCCTCAGTTATGGGTAACCTTACTCGTGAACCAAACCATGAACTAAGTTATAAAAGCTTATGTCTGTTTTGTTCACTTAGTTCATGGGCATGAAGAAAGAGTCGCAGGCGTGACCTTGTTCTTACGATGAGATTCACGGTCGTGAACACCTAGTCACGAGTGTTAATCTGGATTTTTCAGTAGTTAACAGTACTAAAACGTGCATTTACTACAAGTCACATGTAAAACTCTAAGGGTTGTCCTATGATAACCTTCTCCTATCAACATACTCATCATATTATGCATTAAATATGTTAAAGCATCAATAAACATATAATCACTCCATTTACCCTTTTTCATGCTCACAAGCCATGCTATCAAACATTTATATTCATATACATTTAATCATTTCTTACTTACCTCCTTCACCCATTAGGGCATCATCATTCATTACTCTATTTAATACATCATAATCATATTTATTGCATATACACAACAAACATCATTAATGCTCATTCAAGGCATACTTGCATTTGTGGCACTTCATATTCAATATCATATCTCATGGCATAAATTACATCATTTGAACTTTGCACTTAGCATATAAAGTGTACAATTCAATTATCACCTAATTAACACATTTCATGTCATATTTTGGGAATTTGAATGCATATATGTACATACCTCTAATGGAACCTCAAAAACTAAGTTTCTCTCAAGCTTGCTTATCCATTTGGCAGGTTTCACTACCTCATCTTTCAACTTCTATCATATATAACATATTCATATCAAAATCTATAACCTTTAAACTTAGCTTTTAAAGCCATAAAAATGGAAACCCTAACTTTTAACCCTTCTTACAACCTTAGTCTCATATAACTTCTTACTAACACATACTATAACCTTTAACAACTTGAAGATGGGTCTTAAGCCATGAAAACTTATTGATCAGCCGAAACCCTAACTCATTTGGAAATAGGTCCCTACCATAAACGAACTAGACATGATTAAAGTTATGAAAGCTTGTAAAAATGAATGGAAAACGTGATTCCTTACCTCAATAGAAGGAAACACAGTTGAAATGGAAGATTCGACTCCTCTCTTCCTTCTTAGATTTGGACTCCTCGATAACACCACTTCTTTAAGCTCTTTTTTTCCCAAGTTTGTTCAAACCTTGATCTTTTACTTTGGCTTAGGTGTTTAGGGCTGGGAATCAAAGGAAAACATAAGGCATTGGCCTTTAGTGTGAGAAAACTTTGAATTCTAGGGTTCCTTTTTATTTTTAGGTTATGAGAGAAAGAAAGAACAACTGATGGAATTTTATACCTGACAATGTTCACGGGCGTGACAACTATTGTCACAGTCGTGAATCTACTTAAACTCATAATTTCATATTGTGATGGTTTATGGTCATGAAAGTATTATCACGAGCATGAACTTTGTGGCATTTCATATTTTTATCTCTTTTCAACTCTTTTTCCATAACCATTAATCACATTTTTATATTTTTAATCTGTATTAATTACTAAGCTCTAATTGTAGGTGTCACATTGATTTTTGATATTTTTGGTTGAATGAATCATGGTTGATTTTAATATATGTGGAACATATTTGAGGTTTAATTGTAAATAGAATAAATTGTGATTATAAACATATATGATGGGTGAATGATTTGATAATCATGATGTTCGAAATGAGAATATGAGATTAATTATGCCTAACACTCTAACTAGGACTAGAGTTAGGATAAATGACATGTCATTAAGGGAATTTGGTACCAAAAGGCATAGATTAGCCAATACAGAGATGAAATTTACATTTAGAGGTTAATGCTCATGGGAGCTCCTCTGGAGACAATATGTGTGCATACTCTTATTTTCTCAGGTAGGTGTTCTGAAAGGGCTCGGGTGAGAGCCTGAGATCTTTTATATCTGTATCCATTTTATTCCATTTTTGAGTTATTGGGCTAGGCTATTTTAATGGTTTTAACTTTTGATGAACCTTGTATGTCCTTATATGATGTCAATGTTATTTTTTTGATGAGCAAGAGATTGAAATTAAAGATATTTTATATTTGGGGCATGATCTATTTAATATGGTAAGTTAAAAAGTATAAGATAAGACTCACGTATTCATGCATACATATTTTGGCAAGTGTTTAATTAGACATGTATACACATTGTACTATACTTGTTATGACCACTAAGCAAGATATGCTTAGTGTGTGGGTATTTTGTCTGTCACATGCAGTTTAAAGTAAAGTTGTGTATCGAATAAAGAATACACCTAAGGGAAGAGCAGAGGCTAAAACTATTGGGGGGTTGGTGATACACCACTTTTGATTCTTTTTACTTTTGGGATGGGATTAGTTACATGTGTACATACTTTTAAATTTTTGTTTTGTAAGGACATGTAATGAGGCTCAAAATCAACCAAGCTAGGCTAGTGTTCAGGGGCCATATGTTTCTCCTCCACCACCATCACCCATGGCAAGGTTGGCGGGTTAGTTTTTAGATATGGTGATACAACAATTGGTTGCACTTTTACTGAAGATAGATTAGGCTGTACCATAAGCCCCACCACCAACTCTTCCACTTTCTCCTCTACAACAGCCTAGAGTGCAGATATGTAAAGTGAGGAAATTTGGAGCTACAAAGTTCTTGGGCAATAGTGAAGATAATCCCACTGTTGTGAAATATTGGCTGGAGAAGACAGAGAGAGTATTTGAGGAACTCTAGTGTCCATAGGAGCTTAAGGCTAGATGTGTAGTATCTATTATCACGACCTCGATTTAGACACTGACTGTATACATATATTGAGGTAATCTATACTGCAGTATGGAGACGTATCAACTAGAGTCTAAATACAAATAAATAAATATATAAAATTTATTCTAATATGAATATTTAATTAATTTGATAAAATATTACAATTTCGTACTATGCATACAAATCGTGGTAACAAATCATGCTAATTTTTGGGATTTTTCTATCGATGGTGAAAATATAATTTTAGAAAACCATATCATAGAGAATATTATTATAAGGTCATATGTCGAGTTATGAGGCAGGATTTTAACATTAAAGGCTTCGATTTGTCCAAAATCAATCACTAGTATGGATTTACGGTCCAATTTTCTTATTGAAAATTAGAGATATGAGTTCACAATTGCAATGGTACTAATATGATTGTAATTGAATTCTAAAATTTTAAAAACTGATAATTTAAAAATTAGACAGTGAATGAATTTTTACAGGACAAATCTAGAAATTTGATTAAACCATAAAAATGTGATTTTCACACCGATGGCTGTTTTGCAAAATCGAAAAGACCGTTTTGAAGAGAAAAATATTTTATAATTTTATGAATATTTAATTTGATGGAATTAAATTGTTTGGAGGTTAGATTTTGAAGAATTAAATTTAATTATGAATTAATTAGAAGAAAATTTTGTAGTTGGTAGAAAATTTGATTAAGTCAAAATTAATTAAGCTTTGATTTGGTCATGTATCAATATTAGAGGTTAAGTAATTTTGCTAATAGCCAATAGGGTGTGAGATTAAGAGTTAATTATGATTAATTAATTTTAATTGGAGTATAAATATGAAATTTCTATAATTGTCTAGATTTATCTACCAAAATTAAGAAAAAAATTCTCCTTTCTTCTTCCTCTTGTAGCCGTCCACCATGAGAGCTTGCTTAAACTTTTCTTCCACTCCAAATTTACAAAAATAAAATTAATTAAGTATTTGGAGCAAGAAAAAAATTTATTTTTGGGAAGCAAAGGAAATAATTTTGGGAAAACAATATTCATTTGGCCAAAAATTTTAAGAAAAATTGAAGGTGAGTTTTTTTTACTCACTGTTTCTTCACATTTCTATGGATTTATGTTGGATTTGATTATTTTTTAAAGTAGAAATTTAAGTTGCATTGTGATAGGAATTAATTTGGTGAAAATGTTGAGTTATGGTTTTTTGGAAATTATGGAAAAATTAGATAAAAATGGAAAATGGGTAGAATGATTCTTGAAGATAGTAGAAATGGTGGAAATTTGATAGAAATAATTTTTAGGAATTTTTGTGTAAATTTTTGGGAATTTCTATAGTTATTGCCAAATTTTTGAGAAATTATTTTAGGAGGATTTATGCTCTAAAATGGTGAAAATTGAGTTAAATTGAGTAATTAGAGATGAAATAAAATTTTAATAGGAATGTTTAGTAAATTTTTAGATTTCTAGCCTAATTATAAAAAAATTTATTGGGAATGATTGAGTATGATTTTAGCAAAATTGATGATGAAAAATGAGTTAAAATGATTATAGGAATTTATTTGAAAATTTTAGAGCATTAATTTAATTTATGAGAAATTTTGGTTAGAAAATGGAAATTAAGAAAAAAATAAAAATAATTGATAAAAATAGTTTTGGAGGAGAAAAAATAAGAAAAATAATATATCATAAAGAAAAATAATATATGAAATTTTTTGTAGCTTTGGAAAACGTGTCGATGACCGAATCTCGAACTACACATTAAACACGCGTAATAAGAAAATTTTCCATAATAAGACTTGATATATGTGAGAGCGAGAGTTAGTCGAAAGACTTCAATTTTACTGGATTTTATATTGTGAGTGATTCAGTAATTAAATAAAATTATCTTTTTATCGGGCGCAATATCGCGATAGATGTCATCTCGAGATAAAGGGAAAAAGTCGGTAAATACCGGCAAAGCAATAAAAAGTTAATGTTATTGCTTATAATATTAACCATATATATATACATTTATAAACATTTAAAGTGAAATATTAATCATGTTTATGATATAAGTAAATTCAATTTAATTTTAATATTAGAAGAATTTTATTAGTAAATAAGAAACAAAATTTGAAAGTTATATTTATTTATTTATGTGAAGTAGCATAAAATATATTTTACATTATGAAAAGATAATTTATGAATTATGAAAGTATTTGGAGTAGGGTGAATATTTTTAAAAAAAATATTAAAAATATTTTGAAAATTTTAATTATAAAATTTATGGATTTAGCCCACATATTAGCTTATACTTTGAATTAGAATATTATTGGCAAGCTAATAGGGTAATTATATGTGGATCATATGAAATTATTTTTGGCCCTATGAATTTCTATGGGTTATAATATTATCAGTCTTGTACATATTTGTGGTCTACATGATTTATGTGCCTGAATCTTATGCATATTTGTGAATAAGGTGATTAGCGCTATATTATATGAGACTTCTTGATTCCTTAGAGGTAAGTCTATGGTGTTGTAATATGTGAGCAGAATATAAAAGTTTGGTTTGCTATATGGATAAAATGTTATGCAAATTTTCTTAAGGAAACAAAAATGTTATTTATGACTTTTTTAAAAATAAATTATCTATAGAAAAAATTTTATGAGATTAAAAAAATATTTTATTTTTATTATGACTGTTATTATAAGTTTTAGCACCATTGAGTTTAAGACTTAGAGTGAGAGTTTACTTTCTTTCGCGTAAGTATCAAAAGAGTAGGTAAAAGTGACAAGTGTGTAAATGAAGGCATTGCTAATCAGTGGACCCTACCAAATGGAGCCGAGCAATAGTAGTGATAGCCGCCCCGAGTAGATTTATTTTCTTATTTTGATATGTATAAAGATATTTAAATTTCATTATGGTAAGTAAGAATGAGTTGTAACTAGAGAGTGTATGCATAGTAATTATTTTATATATTTCAATTTTCTTATATATTATATGTATAAAAGGAATATTTTAAAAATATTATTTTTTATAATACTTCTTATTTGTTTAGTATGCAGAAGGGTAAGGAGTATTACATCTATACTTGATGAGGATGCATTTAATTGGTGGAAGTCGATATTGGTGAACCTATAGACACTACAACCACCCACTTAGGACTTCTTTATGGTAGAGTTTAAGAAAACTTATATGATATGTGTATATATCGATGGGAAAAGCAAGAATTCTCAACTTGAGGCAAAAGGGCAGAACAATGATCGAGTATGAGAGGGAATTTAGTAAGCTAAATAGGTATGTGGCTGTATTGATTGTTAATGAGGCAGATAAATGTCATTGATTCAAGGATGAGCTTGATTTAGACATCGGATTTCATAAGGTATCCCACCGGTATCAAGACTTCTCCAAGTTGGTGTCTTTGGCAACTTATGTTGAGAAAATGAAAAGCATGGAGAACCCCTGTGAGCCATTAGAGAGGGACTACAAGAAGTCATTTTTAGTGCCACGCATACTTTGAGCAAAGAATACTTGCACAAGTTTTGGTCAATTTCATCCCAGAAGAACAAATCAGGGTCAAATTCAATTAGCACCCACTAAACATACACCACCTTTTTAGAGCCATCTCTACTGTCTCCAGCAACTAGACTCAGACTTAGGGAGAGCCAACATCAGAATATTTATCATGTCGTAGGAAGCACCGAGGAGAGTGTGAGGGAACTTTTGGGGCTTATTATATATGCGGTTTCAAAGATCACCACAGGAGAGATTGCCCTCTCTATTTTATAGAGGCCCTTACACAAACACAGACACAACACCGACTTAGGGTAGGGGCTAGGGACAAGCTAGGGGTAGTAAAGATGGGCATAGGCTAGCAGCTTCTAAGACAGTGAATAGGCTAAGATCTAGTTAAACACAAGTAAAGGCTTATGTATAAGAGCCCAAGAGGATTAGGATGTTACTAATGTGGTTGTTAGTACTTTTCTGCTTTCTAGATTTGTTTTCTTTGATAGATTCGGGTTTCACCCGCTTTATATTTGTATCAATTTAGTCAAACAGTATGATATGTCAGTAGAGAAACTAGGCTTTAAGATAAGAGTCACTAATCTTTTAGGGCATAATGACCTCTGGGGCATAGCGTAATGGTAAATCGAGTACACATGAATTGTCCTATTATAGTCCAAGGAAAAGAGTTTTCAGCATACTTGATTGAACCACCTTTCCATAAGTATGATATCATCCTAGGTATGGATTGTATTTCTCAATATAATGCAATGGTTGACTGCAATAAGAAGATGGCTTGTTTGAAAACCTCGATATAGAAGATAGTGGTAGTTCAAATGAGAGGTTCTCACAACAATCTAGAATGATCTCCACTATGAAGTCATGAAGGATGATTCATAAAGGATGTGAAGTTTATCTAGCTCATGTGATAGATATGAGGAAGGAGAGTTCAGACTTAGAAAGCATTTTAATAGTGAATGAATACCCAAATGTATTTTTGTAGGATTTACCAAGGTTGCCACTGGAAAGAAAGGTAAAGTTCCTCAGGTATTGCTCTCATTTCAACAACACATATAGGAATGGGAGAGGGCAAAGATGTAACTTTTCATATGCTTGTGATTGATCGACTTTCACTATCGTGATAGGATCTTCATGGGCATGAACCTGTGCTATGCAATTCATAATTATGACATATCATTCACAGGCATGAACTGGAGATCTCTAAATTGTCTAGATATTTTATTTAATCTTTCTCTTATGATTAAGTATTTTTAACTTCCTTTTTAATGTCTCAAAATATTATGTAGATCCAAATTAGTGGGCGTTACAATTGTCTCTCCTTTAAGAAATTTCATCTTCGAAATTTATCTGGTTAATAAGCATGTATCATTTAAGTACCAAATGCTTATTACCTTTATGAACTTACTCATACAATTATTATTTATAACATCAGAAATCACGTGCATGTTTTTAATATAGTTTTACTAAGTGTTTTAAGTGTTTAATTATAGGTTTTTGGCATGTATTAGATACTTAGTTGTTCACTTTCATGTTTATAGGCCTTTGGTTGAGTTTGGAGGAATTAAGAAGTGTTTTGAGCATTTAAGAGTAGATTTTGTGAAGTTCAATATGTCACATCCGTGAAGCTATGGAGTTTACTATCAGCCATCACGTGAGCGAGGATTTAGTGCGAGTGTGACATTTTTAGAGCCTTACTTTATGTCGCAACCATGATGAATCCACATAGGCTTAACACATACCCAATAGCCAATGTGGGTGCGCAATAGTAACAACCCTTAACCATTGTCATAAGAGTGCTACAATAACACAGGAATGACATATGCAAAACCACCATCATTAGTGTGAAGACATACCACGAGCATGAGGAATGTCGACTCTACAGACTCTAACATGTATGAAAGAGTTATTTCATACAAATAGGCCCAGACTTCGACTTTATAGACTCCAACAACTATTTTTCATGACATTTTTAATTTGAGGAAATATTGTATTTAAAGTTAGATTGCAATTAGGACTCTTAGTTAGGTATAAATTCAGACTTAAGTAGAATTAAGGTATCATCATCAAATTTAGCCAATGTTTTCTATTTTTTCCCTGGGCGTTCCAATTGACTTTTCATTATTGGATGAGCTATTTTGATATCAGAAGATTGGCTAGTCTAAAAGTTAGATTCTTTGTCATGTTCAGGGAAGCACTTAGTTTTCTTATTTTTGTTATCTGTTGTAATGTTTAGTATAGTATTTGACATAAACATGGTCATTGTAATATTAATGTTAGGCTAATTTTTTTATTGAATGTTTAGGGAGCTAATCCAATTTGTATGAACTTTTTCATTATTATTAATGAAATATGATTTCTTCTCCAATTTCAATTGTTCTTATTTAGTTTCAAATTGAGTGATCAATTGACTACCTTTTATTTAATTTGGAATAAACATATTAAAGTCAAGTTATTAGAAATATCATATTTGATTTAACCTAAAAATTGGATTAGACACTAGTTAAGACATTAGCTTTGTTTAGTTAGTGAATTTAGGTGTGAGCTTTAAGAATTATCATTCATTGGTCTTATTTGTTAAAAAAGGGGAATACATAATTGGGGAAACAAAACTAAATTCATGTCTCATCTCATCGCTTAATTCATTAGTTTAATTGCATTCTAATTTTTCTAGCTTTAGTTTAATTAATTCAATCTTAGATAATTAAATGGGTTTAGAGTGTTTAGATCAATTTTCTTATTTATTGGCAATCTAAAATTAATTAAAAATTTAAGCCGAACAATTCTTTAAAAGATCTATCTCGAGAGTGTCTTGCCATATTACGATTGGCTCGTGCACTTGTCTAATTTGAGTAAAAATCAATAACCTTTCTGTTATGGACCAGCAAGAAAGCCATGGGCTAGAAATGAGTGAACAACTATAAGTGATAGAAGGGAAACAAGTCTAGTTTGATCATGCTAAAAAAATGAATGAGTTAGTTGCTGATGATGAATATATTTTGGCCCAACTTGAAGAGCTCAAGATGGAGAATGTGGCCCAGCTTGAAGAAAATGTGACAGAGGCATTAAAGCAACTGACATAATAGCTGGCTTATGTTAAGTTAGTTATTAGTTATATAAGTCAAAGTATGATGTGGAGAAATAAAGCAATATAATTGGTTGAATGAGTTGTAATGAGGAGGATTGATCTTGCTGTAAATTCCCTTTCATTTCATTCTATTTTCATTTACATTTCAGTAGTAAATACATAGTCTAAATAGGGAAAATGTAACTAAATTTTTCATATTATCAATGAAATGCAACTAATTTTTCCTCTCTTTTCTTTTCCCTCATTCTTCTTTTTCTTCTTTTTCTTCTTCTGTATTCTCTCTTTCTCCTTCCTTCTATTTTCTCTCTCTTTTCTTTTTTGATTTAGTCTTTTGTATCCCATATCTTCCCACCATTACATTCCTTTTAAGCTAAATAGCTTGAGGAATTTTTAAAGGAAAGGCAACACATGGCCTTTTTATTGTAAGATTAACTTCTGTAGGCCTAAAATCGAATAAAGCTGCAAACTAACAAACATTGAATAAAAAAGATCTTTAAGGTGGGAGATTCCATGTATCTTAAATTGCAACCATACAAGAAAAATTCATAGAAAAGGTCTTTGAGGTGGGAGATTTTATGTATCTTAAACTTCAACCATACAAGAAAGATTCCCTTACCATCAGAAAATACTTAAAGCTCTTCTGCAAAGTATTATGGCCCTTTCTTTTTTATTGAATAAATCAGTCTAGTAAATTACAAGTTGCAGCCTCTTCTAAGATAACAATTCATAATGTTTTTCATGTATCCTTACTCAAAAAAGCAATTGGGAATCACACACTAATGGCTACCTGAGTGCACTATTAAAGGAATTCTTAAGATTGAGCCTTTGGCAGTTCTAGACACCAGTAAGTGATTCAAGTGCTAGTCTAATGGATTAACTTGCACCCTGATGAAGCCACTTGGGAGGACATTATTTTCCTTATATCTCAATTTCCTAAATTACGCCTTGAGGACAAGGTGTCACTTAAATGGATGAGTATTGTTATGGACCAACAAGGAAACCATGGGCCATAAATGAGTGAATAATAATAAGTGATAGAAGGGAATCAAACCCAGTTTAATCACAGTGAAGAATGAATGAGTTAGTTGTTCATGAGGAATATATTTTGGCCTACTCGAAAAGTTCAAGATGGAGAATGTCACCTAACTTGAAGAAAATGTGATAGAGGCAGTAAAGTAGCTGGCATAACAGCTGTCTTATGTTAAGTTAGTTATTAGTTATATGAGTCAGAGTATGATGTGGAGAAATAAAGCAATGTAATTGGTTTATAATTGGTTTAGTGAGCTATAATGAGGTGGATTGGCATTGCTTTAAATTCCATTTCATTTCATTTACATTTAGATTTGAGTAGTAAATATAAAGTATAAATAGGAAAACTGTAATTAAATTGTTCATGCTATCAATGAAATACAACTAATTTTCCCACTCCTTTCTTTTCTCTCAAGCTACTCTTTTTCTTTTTCTTTTTCTTATTTTTCTTATTCTTCTTATTCTTCTTCTTCTTCTTCTTCTTCTTCTTCTTCTTCTTCTTCTTCTTCTTCTTCTTCTCATTTATTCTCTTTCTCTCTTTCCTTCTATTTTTTTTCTTCTCTTTTTTTTTCCAGTTTTATGTATCCCATATCTTCCCACCATAAATGTCTTTTGATCTAATTAGCTTGAGGGACATTACAATTTCCTCTATTCCCATTTATGTGGTTAAACTTTACAATCATAATTAATTTGGAAGTTCAGGGTTTGTTGTTGTCTTCTACATGACTTTGATGTTCTTATGGATCTTGGCTTGGATGCTTTTCGAAAGATCAAACTACTCATACTCGCATACATTTTGTTAACTTTTTTCGTTATCGATCCTTTTAACTAGTAAAGGTTATATAGACTTTACAAGTATGCTCTCAAACATCCATACTGTATCTTGTTTCTA
Organism: Triadica sebifera; assembly: GCA_023653625.1. Classification (NCBI taxonomy): domain Eukaryota; kingdom Viridiplantae; phylum Streptophyta; class Magnoliopsida; order Malpighiales; family Euphorbiaceae; genus Triadica; species Triadica sebifera. Next base: position 7,797,810 of record CM042892.1, read on the forward strand.
GACCTTATTGGTGGGTTTAAAATGCAACCTCTGATTTCCCTTTCTGCCTTCATTTTAGGAACAAAGTAGGTTGTAACAAGTATATTAAAATTTAATATGCTCATTTTTTTTCTTCATTCATTTCTTGTCCTATGTTCCTAGACTTTGATGCTTGGTACACATTTTCTAAATTATTCTCTTTTCAATCTCTTGAACATTCGATATATACTATTTGTCTTGTACTATGGGCTTTCTTTTACTTTAATGATGTACTCAAATTTCTCCTCTTTAAGGGATATATTTTGCAACTTCACTATCCAACTTTAATCATGTACTTTTTTAATCTTTCTAAGTTTATACAAATATGACATGTAGCCCTGTTAGGTTTTCCATCTACTTACTGTTTGTATGCATCCTTCTTGCCTTATTATCTAGTAGTTAACAATTCAATTATAGTCTTAGATCGATCATTGTTGAAACGTAGATTCCTCTATCCTCAAACTTGCTTCACAAGCATACTTGATAGAAAACATCCCAAAGGAAGAAAATGCCCAACCAAGAGAATTGTCACCCAAGCTAGCAACCAGAGGTAGTGTAGCTATAATAAAGACTAAAATCTCATAAGGCAAAAAAGAAGAAAACAAATCCCAATGCCAATAGCTTTTTTCATCAATAAAAAAACCAACATAGCTATTAATTAACTTAGAACGAACCTCCTTATGAGCTAAATTGAGCAAGATATTATCAATATTTGACACCCACATATCCTTCCAAAACTTAGCCTTTAACCCATTCCCTAAGGCCCAAAAAACCTTAAAACCACCATAAAGAAGAACAACTAGAAGGAGGCACCAACCTATCAGGAAACTCATAAACCATTTTATACTTCGATCTCAAAATACACACCAAAAAACAGTATTGCCCAGTGCAGAGTCCTTAGCATAACTTCATAGAATATGCCTCATTTAACTTTTGTAAGAATTTAAAACTTAATCCTCAAGTCTCTTTGTTAAGTTGGACCTTATTTCAAGCAACTAAGGGGACTCACACTCTTCTAAGCCTCCTCAAATGAAATGCCCAATAACGTTTTCCATATTTTGACAAACAGTTGGAATTCTAGTTGATTGCATAACATATCTCGACATAGAGAGAAGCATTGACTGGGCAAGAGTCATCCTACCAGTCGTGGAAAGCTTACCAATATTCCAATTTGCAATTTGAGCTTTAATTTTTTCTAAAAGGTAGGCATAAGTATTCTTGGTGACTAGACTAGAGAAGAGGCATACCTAAATACTTGCCAAGGTTCACTGCTTCTTTAAAACCCAAAACAAAACAAATCAGTCTTTAAACTCTCCAATCAACATTCTTAGAAAAATATATCTCTGTCTTTAAAGCATTAACTTTATAACCAAAATAGCAGCAAAACTCCTTTAAGATAGTCTTAATAACCTGAGCTTGAGAAGACTCTGCCTTTGCAAAGAGAACTAGATCATTAATAAAAAGAGTTACAAAATAGAGATAAACTTCTCTATAGTATTCACAAAATCAAGAGAGCTAATCCAATGATTATGCATGAAACTCTTAAAATCAAACTGGGTTAATCAGGCTTGAAGAAAATGAAAAGGATGATTATTACCTTTCACCAAAAAACTACAAAAATCCAAGAGCAAAGGCATGTGATCTACTTGGCATATGTAAAATTCAGGCCTCTATAAAAGCAATATGCAAAGAAAAATTACAAAATCTCAAGTCAAGTTGGTCATGCAAAGTGCCCCTCTTCTAGGTGAAATTAGAACCCACATAGCCTATGTCAATTAAGCCAAAATTTAAAAACCAACTAGAGAAATTAGAACAGAACCCAGTTTTAGTTGAACTTTCAACCCTATCCTTTTTATTCAATATGGAATTCCAATCCCCCATCATAAACCACAGGTCTGAAATGGCCAAGTTCAAGCTTTGCATGGAATACCGAAGAGCTTTAGCTTAGAGTGAGCTGGGTGCCTATAAATCACAATGAAAAAAGAACTAAAATTATTATAACTCTAGATTTTCAAGTGCACAAACTGAAAATGACTTTTCAGAATTTGAACATCTCAACAATGATCCCAAATGATCCAAAGCCCACTGAAGCTTCCACCTTATGTGAGAATTGGTACCCAATTTTACAAATACAATTGTCTACTTCAATTATGCTAATTCTTGGCTCAAAAAGAACTACCATATGAGGATGATATTACTAGATCAAAAGCTTTAGAGTACATAAAAAATGACCACTACCTACCCCTTGAGCATTCCAAGAAATGATTGACATCATAAAAATTAAAAAATAACAAAACATGATAGAAGCCTAATGCTCCACAAGATTCTTATCTCTAGAGGAGAAACACATAACTTACTCATCTTCATTCTGACTTCCAGACTCATCAACATTGGATTGCTTGCTTACGAGGAAAACATCATCTTCATACATAAGATCCAGGGGCTGACCTAAAAGATACTCATTATTAGGGTTTATTTTAGGTATTACCTCCATTACATCTTTTGTAACACCCTTCAATATAATTAAGAATAATTTCAATTATACCAAAAGATGCTACGATGCACATGAGTTAAAAATGTCATAATTTAAAACTTTCATGCACCATGGCCATGATGACTTAAATAAAATAAAACATCATTAAAAAGCTTGATAGAACAATATTTATACATAAATCAAACGGGCAGCGCTAGACAACATTTATACAAAATGAATAGTTATAAAACTACATATCTCTGAAATACAACATGTAAAATTATAACCACCCAACGCACAAAATAATCAAAAAGTATAACCGTGTATCATTCACCCCAAATGTATATCCAAGACTCCGATCATCAAGTGTCTTCTATCGATCCTTCTTTAAGCTCCAAACCTACACATAGGAAGCCTTTGGGTTTTAAAGAATGGATCAGATTCATAAACGCAACAGAAAAATAAAATTTTCAAAACCCGAAACAAAAGATCATACTTATGCCATTAAAACTAATTTATATAAATATAGAGATTAGAAATTATACCTTGTAATTTCTTCTTTGTTCTTCAAATTTTCACTTTGTTGGGTTGTAGCAAACCACAACAATCCACACTAGAATGTCTCTAATGATAATCTACGCGAAGAATGAAGAAGAAACTATCAAAAGAAAATGGTTTGAACAAATTCAAAGTGTTAGCTTTGAAAGTGTTCTTGAGAGAATTTTGTTGTGTTCATGTCTATTTTCTTCCATTTGATGTCTTTTCTTGAATCAAGTTCAAAGAAAAGATGAAAAGTCAAAAATGGAGAAAAGGGAAATGAATGAATAGTAATTGGTCATAATTGGCCTAAGGCCAAAATCTACCATTGGCCAACGGGAGGGAAGCAACAGCGTGCTGGGCCTGCTGCGGGCTGCCGTTAGGCAGGCCAGCAACCTGCCTAGCCAGCACGGGCCTATACAAGCCCATGACCCTCTCAAACAATTTTTCCGTGCGATCTCATCGCGATCCATCCCAAAATAATTCTCTCATATTTTGGATCCTATCCAAGACCATTTACTCATTTTCCATATCTTCAATGCGTGTGACCCATTAGGTTCCCAATTATGTTGGCCACTTAAATTAATAATTAATTTAAGCAAGTCATGAGCGGTATTTAGCAATACATCATGACTCCTAATTGACCGAAAAGTCAGTGGTTTGACTACGAACCTTTCCATAGACAATTTCCATGCAATTATTCCTTTCACCATTCTATACCCCACTTGGTTCAGAGTATGGACATGTGTCAACTCCCACTAGATTGACTATGTCACGTCTAGTTCAAGTAATATTAATTCTTGTCTCTGAGGCTCATTACTCTATTAAATATGTCATTAAAGACTATTTTTATGATATTTCCACTCCAGCCAGAGATTTCCGAATAATGACCACGATAAGAGGTCATGGGTATACACTCCTTCTATTAGGAGTGGTGAATCCTTTGTTGGTTACCCAATTACCTTCGAATACCTCAAGCTGGATCCAATCACCACCCTATGAGCAACCTCCCTAAGGCAATAAGGAATAGTGTCAAAATACAAAATCAATATTCAAGATATCCTTAAGCACCTCAAGTCTAAGGATACTTGCATCATTGCTATGATGAGACTATCATTGACATTTGAATAGATTATCCATATGATTTCCTTATAGCTGGTCATCTAATGTACTTAGCTACACTTAACAAGCATCCACATGTTAACTCTAAATATCTCATGTTTATAGATTATGAGATCTACTACTCGATCCAATCAAGGAGTGTAACATGTCCTAGTCTCTCTGGATTAATAATGTCCTGTCTCATTAATCTTATGACTAGAGATAATTTTGATACTACCATAATTACACATGATAAGAATCTCAATATCATGATCTCATCATGATTTCCTTCATGCTATGTTATGTATCAAGGACTTCATTAATTGATTTAAGATCACTTATCAATTCATATATCAAATGAACATCAAATTAATGAAAAAAATCTTTTATTAATCAAATAAATTTGTACAATAAGTGTTAAGGTGATTATCTTTAGAGCACTCCTCTAGCACTAAGCAACTTGTGCCTAATGGTACATAACAATATACAAGCACACACACATATGACATATATATAATATGCATGATATACTCATCAAGCTACTATAACATCTTACCTCGAAGTCCACATATGAACTAGCTTGCATGCTACATAACATACTATAAATATCTCATATATATAGATATAACACACATCGAACATGGTATATCAAATAAGCAACCAGAATCATACAAGTGTACACCACACTTAGAAGTATTTACTTACCATTACTTTCCATTTTGTTGCCCACTATACTTATAACTAGACTAAAATAGATACATGTACTTCTACAGCTTTCGCTAGAGCCTTCAGGTAGGGCTATAAATGAACTGAACCGAGCTTAATATTGGTGAGTTTAAGCTCGATTAATTTAAGTTTATTACGAGTTTGAGCTTAATTTAAATTTTTATACTTGAGCTAGAGCTCTGCTCGTTTAAAATTATCAAGTTCGCGAGCGGCTGAGCTCGGCTCGAAAAATACTCATTTATTATGCTTAATGAGCTCTGCTCGATTTTGACTCATTAACTAATAATGACAAAAGTTTGAGTTCAACTCATTAATTAATAATGAAAAAAGCTCAAGTTCAGCTCGTTAATTAATAATGACAAAAGTTCGGTTTAACTCGTTAATTAATAATGATAAAAACTCGAGTTTAGCTCATTAACTAATAATGATAAAATTTCGACCTCGATAACAAAATATAATATAAACGAGACCTAAATGAGCATGTTTGCAAGCTTTTAAATGAACACATTCGTGAACTTTTAAACGAACATGTTTGTGAGCTTTTAAATGAACACATTCATAAGCTTTTAAACGAACATATTCACAAGCTCATAAACGAATACGTTCGTGAGCTTTTTAAACGAACATGTTCGCAAATTTGTTTGTGAGCTTGTAAATAAACATATTCACGAGCTGACAAACCAAATAGTATTAAGCTCGAGCTCGAGCTTAATAAGGTGTTCGAGCTTGGATTTGAGCTTGAGCTCAGCTAGTTAACAGTAATGAATGATTTTAGATGAGCTTTTTTTCAACTAAAACTTGAATAGCTCGTGAGCAGTTTGGTTCATTTATAGCCCTACCTTAAGGACACTTGCCTGAGCTTTCCAGAACACATGTTTGAGGAAAACGAGAACATAGAACAACTACGAGGGAAGCCCACTTGGGTAGGCCCTAAGCCTTCAAATATTTTGTATATATATAACCCAACCAAGGAAGCTTTCATTGCTTACCCCTAGGCCTTCAATATAATCCAACCGATGAAGCTCTCATTGTTTACCTCTGGGCCTTCAATATAATCCAACCGAGAAAGCTCTCATTGGTTACCCTTGGGCCTTCAAAGTGTCTCAATTGTGACCAATATATGTCACACGGTACTGATCTCCCCTCTTAATGGCATGTTATCTATTATAGCTCTAGTCCTAGTCAAATTATTGGACTTACAATTTCACAACACATACCACATATATTTCATATTGTTCATCAACCATGATTCCTTATAAATCACAACTGCAACATGTATTATCATACCATATTATAACATACAACAGAGGTACTCCACCTCAAAACAAATTAACTTTGATTCACAACCATACATAATATATTTTCAAATTAAACAACTTCACGCTCGTGAATAACCTTTCACAACTGTGAAGCACTGCTTCATTAGTAGTTCCCCCATGAACTATGCCATGATTCAATCCGTGAATCAACACATGTTTATGGTCGGGATCATCCTTTAACGGGCGTAAATCCAACCATTAATCTACTCGTGAATGGATCTACTTCAGCATCAAAACTCATTTTCATGACCTTCATGCCTATGAACCTTTCGTTTATGGTCGTGACTCTAGAAATTTAGAAAATTTCATAACAAAATAGAGTACAACCAATTTAATACAATTCTCACTTATAATATTCTCTACAGTTGACCAATGTCAGCCACCCTATCAACACACCACCATACATTTTAACCATTTACCACAACCATATACTTTCTAATCGTTTATATTAACCAAAATGATTACTCGAACATCTCAAGGCATTCATTTCACATAAAACTCCCATCATGCATTTCAACCCCAAAATTCATAGATTTCATTAATCAAAAATCATACTAAACATGCATTCAAGTCCCACCAATATACAAATGCAAGATTAAAACTTAAGAGATTATTATGTGTAAACCTATGGAGATTGGCTAAAGCTTGAGCTCTTCAAGCTTGTCCTCTCCTTTGAGATGGACTCCCATCTCCTCTACCCAATTCTAGCAAGATAAAAAATGTCCTCTTAGCCTCTAGAACTTGAACCAAACCTAGAAATATAAAAATTGGGCTATTCCCTTAAAGCTCACAAACTACCTAACTGACTATTCTCTTTCATTCTAACCTCACAAGACTTGACCTTCCAAGCCTCCACAATAGAGGAACTTGGAGTCTGGAGGAAGAAAAAGATGCAAATGGTGTGTTAAGTTAGTTAACAAAAAGTGGGGAACAGATTTAAAAGGATAATGCAAAAAGGAAAACATAGCTGCCTCACCTGCCCATACTATCCAGGCTTCACAATTGTGACTCATCTTTTCATGCGCATGAATCGCTCCTTCACTATCATGAATAAACTCTTCATGGTCATGAAAAATCTCATCACAACTACTAACTAAAACCTGATATTTACAGCCATGACACCCATTATCATGGGTGTGAAATAACATATTTCAATAACCAAACTTCCAAAACTTCACTTAACTCCCAACTCTCACTAATCAAGAACATAACTTATAAGCTTTAATTATAGGCGTTACATCTTCAGATATGCGAAAATAACAATAGTAATCTACTGGGCCTATAGCCCGACCCACAATTGAATGAAATTTTTTTTCCAATGAGGAGGGAATGAGCTCAATTTTATCCATATATGGGCCTTTAGAGTAAACTCAAAGAATTCCCCCAGAGTAGGCTTCCCAGATTGATCTTTCATATTATAATTTGGCTCAGACTTATCCAATCCACATGCACTTAGAGGCTTTTTACCTCCTTGACATCCACGTAAGGATCTAAAAGACGACTTAGGTGGCTTCTCAACAACCTCAATAGATTTCTCTATATTGAAATGAATGTTCTCTAAAAATAGATTTTCTTAAAAATTCACTGACTCATGCTCCTCACATTCTTCATCCATAAGAATTTTGAATCGTGAGCCTTTATTGGGACCATAATCTCCTTTCCTAAATTAACCTTACCTCTCCAATCATTGCATCGTTGCATATCCACCGCTATCTATGGTCCAAACTTCCCCTTAAAATCATCATCCACAAGTCTTTGTTCCTCATTAATTACCCTATCATCAATATTTTCTAAGCTTTATAAGGACAACGATTATCAAAATGACCATATCGGCCATAAGAGAATCAAATCTCGTAGATATTCTTATATTCAACTAATTGGATCTCTCTTTCAATTGCAAATTTGGAAACTAATGGCTTTCTTAGATCAACAGACACTGTAATTCTGACATACTTAGCTTTTTGAAAATTTGTTGTATTATAATTAACCTTCACCATTGAACCTACCACCTATGCAATATCACTCAACATAAATTCTGGGTAGCAGTGAAATGGGAGCTTAATAAGACAAATCCAAACAGTAGTATGGTCAATACTCTCATTCTAAACTCTAAAACTCGAAAACCAATGTTGAACCAAAAGATATCTCCCCATGATTAGTCATGGTTTTTTCTACAATGCCCTATCTCTATTAAACAGTTTTTTAAACTGAACCAGGAAAAAAACATCTTCTAGTATCTAACACTTGAGCTTCACTCATACTTTAAAAGCTGGAGAAATGATTACAAATAGCTTTATAGCCTACCTCTCTACCCAAGACATTCATGATCACTTTCTTTTCTAAATTATTAACTCAAGCGTATTGCAATGATAGTAGTCACTTTAGGAATGTTGCTAGAATGATCAATACAAACATCCCCTTTAGATACTATTACATTCTTCATATTCAAAGTCTCTTCCCTATCATAAGTCATATCCTCACTAGCTAACAGAGTATTATGATAGTTCATGGTTAATTCTAGTTGATCCCTCTTCTTGACTTTTTTAGTTGCATGATCATCCCTTCAACAGAACAAAAGATCTCATTCTTAGGCGTGGATGTCATAAAAAAAGCTTCATAGGGTATTTTTACCTTTTTAATCAAAAACAAATTAACCATTAATAAAATTTATTCTTTTCAATATATGCAATAGACAAGAATCTCTCAAATTCATCTAAATGTAAAATCTCAATTGTAATGCTCATAAATTAGCCTATAAGATATGCAAAAATGGAAAAGTAAATATACAATAAGGGTAGTGATATATGGAGAAAGATTGTGAAGGAATAATTAGGATTAGGTGTGTATCTAGGGTTCACACCCGTGAAGGATTAATCAGGTTGTGAATTATTATATCATTTTTCACTTTGTTGAACTCTTAGATCATGACCGTGAAATGACATGGCAAGGAGATTCATGTCCATGAAATTGAGTCATGATTGTAAATGAGGTCAATAATGGGTAGACAAAAGAATCATGTTTTTCTAACTTTCACACCTACGTTTTACCATAAAACCTACTCCCCATCGTCCTCTTATCCCTTCTGTCATGCCATATCTCCCTCATTCATCTTCTTCTACCCTTCTTCTTCCATTTTCATAAGATCTTCAAGGGCTAAACATGGTGAAAGCTTGAAATCAAAAAGTAAGAAAAGTGTTCTTGAGAGGTTAAAAGAGAGTTCAATTTTAGAATAGATTTGTATTCATTATTATGTTACAAAGTATCTAAGAAAGATGTTTTTCATATGATAGGTACTAAAGGAAGTGGTGAAGATCACTAAAGGGTTAGAGAAGCTTGAAGAAGCTTTAAAGTTGTCAATGCTCTATTGATATATGTAAGTACATATGGGCATTTAAATTCCCAAATATGTCTATTTTGCATGTCTATGTTATGAATGTGTTAAGAGTCTGATTAACAATGTAAATGTATGATATTATGAGAATGTTTTTATTGTTATAAGGCTTTAAATGTGAAAGATGTCATAAATGCTAAAAAATGAACTTGATGAGTTTAAAATGGACAACGGACACTGCATGACTAGATCTGAGTCTACCTGTCTGAATTAAAAAATTTCTAACTTTTCTCTATACCAAGATAATCTTAATATACTATGCGATTTTAAACATACATCTAACATAATCTGTAATAACAAATACCAAATCTGATTCAATCTTAAAACTGTCTCGGGATTTAACATCCCTTATTATATAATCCATAATACTTGTGCTTATGAAAATCTATTACATGTCTTTATTTAAACATTGAAATAACTATACGTCTCTATCCCATGTCATACAGAATAATCAATTACAAAATGTATCAGATAAAGTAACAGACCCAACCCGCGTCAACTCTGACTCATCTGACTGGTTGGATCTTCTCTTTTTGTCAACTCAATAGTCTACTGGCTCCAAATTTGGTACATATAATCATTTAAATTCTAACATGGATTCATATAGTAACATAACATTCATAATCAGAATATACTTGTGTGTTTGTCCATATCATCATTTACATATCACATATTGACTTACTTTATTCACGCTGACTTGTCTATATTGTTCATTAATTATATTCAAAACATGTAATACCACGATACTCAGTCATGCCATATGTACATCGAAGTAAAACATACATATATAAATATCATGATCTAATTACATTCGTGGCATAATTATCATAAATGCAACCATATTATATAATTATATTGTATATCAATCATAGTCATACTGAATTTCATCATATTCTGAAATAACAAGCTTTTAACATCATACATATGATTACTGGTTTCCATAATCTTTTTCCAGGATGTGATTGTATTCCGATTCACAAAATTCTCATTTTTCCATATTACTGTATTACCCAAATTCTAGTTTTCTTAGCCAAATACTTTAGACCTGGACCACTCAAATGTGAGTTATGAAATAAGAGCACTCTAACACGAGCTTAAGCCACTATGATCACTACTATATATTTCTGATTTGCTACCACTGAGCTTCTCAAATAAGGAGTGCTCTAACACAAGCTTAAGCCACCCTGATGAGCAATGATTACATGCATATAAGTACAAAAATGCTCTGACATGAGCTTAATGTCACGACCCTAGAGTTCAACTAGCAATTGCGCGGCACTTAGCATGGTCCGTTGCACTAAGCCTGCCTTCTAAACCCGATAAAACACTCTAAAGAGAATAGAAAGGAACTTAGAGATGTAGGAGATTCAATAGCAAAACAAGAACACAAGAGTTTGTGATGAATGTTTTGTATTACTTGAAATCCTTAATTGCTTGAATTAATTGAATGATTACAAATGAATTTACATAAGATATATATAGGCCTCCACCTCTTCAATGGATGACCGAGATCAATTCCCACCTAACAGATGAATGGTAAGGATTAACTCCCACCTACCAAATGAATGGCTAGGATTGATTCCCACCTACCAAATGGATGGTCAAGATCAATTCCCACCTACCAAAATAGATGGTTAGGATTGATTCCCACCTACCGAATGGAGGGCTATGATTAATTCCTACCTACCGAAATGGACGGTCACGATCCATTTAATCTAACAGTTTACAATGGCCTTGTAGAATATTACATATGTGTGCGAAAATGTAAATGTGCGGGAAATCCCATATGAACCTTTGCGGGGCGTGACATTCTCCCCCACTCAAGTTCGCGACGCCCTCGTCGCGCCTTCAAGCTTGAACCTTTCTATGTCATCTTTGAACTACCACAAAGTGTCTTCAGGTTCCCAGCTTGCCTCTATGTCCGGGGCATTCTTCCATTTGACCATGTATTCCCGATAACTTGGTACACCTCTTCGCCGAATTAGGCGGTCTGCCAAAATGGAATCCACTCCTCTATCAAAGGAGGTTACTACCACAGTGGGTGCCTTTTTCGACTCTCCTCGACTTGCATCTTCTTCGTCTCTATGATAAGGCTTCAACATACTTACATGAAAGACTGGATAGATTTTAAGCTTGGGAGGTAGTTGTAGTTTGTAAGACACCTTACCAACCTGTTTAAGGACTGGAAATGACCCTTCGTATTTTCGTACCAACCCCTTGTGAACCTTTCGCAGGGACTTGAACTGTTGTGGTAGTAATTTGACAAGGACCAAATCTCCTTCCCGAAATTTGACCATCCTCCTTTTCTTGTCAGCCCACTTCTTCATCTTTTTGGATGCCTTGTTCAAATAGGCTCGGGCCAAATCGGCTTGCTCATGCCATGCTTTAGCAAATTTGAAAGCTGCAGGACTCTTCCCTTCATAGCTTGTGGCCAAAGCATGAGGAGTCATAGGTTGTTGTCCCGTAATGATCTCGAAGGGACTATTGCCAGTGGATTCACTTTGCTGCAAGTTATAAGAGAATTGGGCTACATCCAGCAACTTAGCCCAATCATGTTGGTTGGCACTAACAAAGTGCCTCAGATATAGCTCCAGAAGTGCATTGGCACGTTCTGTCTGCCCATCGCTTTGCGGATGAAAACTGGTGGAGAAGTTTAAGTATGATCCCAGCAGCTTGAACAACTCTATCCAGAAATTCCCAGTAAATCGTGGGTCTCGATCACTCACGATATTAGATGGGATTCCCCAATGCTTCACAATATGCTTGAGGAACAACCGTGCAGTCTCATCTGCAGTGCAATCCGCCGAGGCAGGTATGAAGGTTGCATATTTGCTGAAGCGATCAATGACCACTATTATGCTGCCAAAGCCTTCTGATTTTGGCAAGCAAGTGATGAAGTCCATTGAGACACTCTCCCATGGTCTCTTCGGAATAGGCAGCGGTTCTAGCAAGCCACTGGGTGCGCGCTGCTCTATTTTGTCTTGTTGGCAAACAAGACAAGTTCTTACATAGGCTTCAACATCATCCCGCATTTGAGGCCAATAGTAAATAGACTTGATCAAGGAAAGTGTGCGTCTCATGCCTGGGTGTCCAGCCCATAGTGAATCATGGCATTCCTTGATCAGCTCTTTCCTCAAGTTCCCCCACTTAGGAACGTATATGCAGTTTTTCTTGGCATAGAGTAGTCCGTCACTCTGCCAAAATCGTCTTGTCTTTCCTTCTTTGATAAGGACTAGGAGGTTTTGAGCCAGGGCATCATGCTCCAACCCTTCTTTGATCTTTTCCAGCAAGGGACTGCTTGGTCTACTCAAAGCTGCCAACTCCGCTTTTTGACTTAGTGCATCAGCCACCACATTGGCCTTACCGGGCTTGTATTCAAGCTTGTAGTCAAATTCTACCAAAAAGTCTTGCCACCGAGCTTGTTTGGGACTCAACTTCTTTTGAGTTTGGAAGTAGCTAGTTGTTATATTGTCTGTCATGATCACAAAGTGAGAACCCAACAAGTAGTGTCGCCACACCCTTAGACACTGGATGATAGCTGTCATCTCCTTTTCCTGCACCGTGTAGCGGCATTCAGTTTCATTGAGCTTGCGGCTCTCATATGCTATCAGATGCCCTTCTTGCATCAACACTCCACCAATGGCAAAGTCTGAGGCATCTGTATGCAACTCGTACATCTTACAGGGGTCTGGCAAGTAAAGCATTGGTTCTTCGGTAATGGCCCTTTTTAAGTCATCAAACGAGGCTTGACACTTGTTTGTCCACTCCCAAGTATTGTTTTTCTTGAGTAGGTCGGTTAGTGGAGCTGCTCTTGCTGAATATGACTTGATGAATCTCCGGTAGTAGTTCACAAGTCCAAGGAAAGACCTTAACTCGGGGACCTTAGTAGGAGGTACCCATTCTTGGATGGCTTTCACCTTGTCTCCATCCATCATAAGCTTCCCATCTTTTATCCCATGACCCAAGAACATCACCTCATCTTGGGCAAAGGAACATTTTTCCCTCTTAACATATAGCTCATTTTCTCTGAGGACCTCAAACACCTTCTTCAAATTCTCAAGATGTTCTTCCATAGTCCGACTATATATTACAATATCATCAAGATATACTACCATGAACTGATCGAGGTAGGGATGGAAGAGTTTATTCATGAGAGTGCAAAAGGTAGCAGGTGCATTAGTGAGACCAAATGGCATAACAAGGAACTCATAAGTACCGTACCTTGTTACACATGTAGTCTTCGGCTCATCCCATTTTGCTATGCGCACCTGATAGTATCCCAATCGTAAGTCCAACTTGGAGAAGTATCTAGCATTCCCCAATTGATCAAACAAATCAGCAATGAGTGGGATAGGATACTTGTTCTTTACCGTGATCTTATTTATAGCGTGGTAGTCAATGCACATTCTCAGTGAACCATCCTTCTTTTTCTGAAAAAACACTTGGGCACCAAATGGGGCTTTGGATGGTCTAATGAAACCAGCATCCAACAGCTCATTGAGTTGCTTTCGTAGTTCTGCCAACTCCGAGTTTTCCATCCGGTAAAGACTCATTGCTGGTGGTCTTGTGCCAGGCTCCAGCTCAAATTCATGGTCCGCCTCCCTCCTTGGGGGTAACTGTTTTGGCAACGCCTCCGGCATCATATCCTGGAACTCATCCAAGACAACTTGCACCTCTGTCGGCAAGCTTAGTTATGGTGATGCTTCATCATCATCATACTCCTTTAGAATGGCCAAGTAACTCTCTTCTTCACTCTTCAATCCCTTCTTGAATTGAAGTGCTGAGAGAGCTTGGGTAGTAGGCTTAGTGGTCCTCTCCGTCGGTACTAGACAAGCCTTTGTTCCATCTATAATGCACATAGAGTTTGAACATGGAACAAGAAAAACTCTAACCTGATCCAAGAACTCCATACCGAATACCACCGAGAAATCATCCATGGGTGCCACAGATAAATCCACTTGGCCAGTCCATGCACCGAGACTGACCTTCACTCCGTGGGCAATTCCTTGGAGAGGTTGTGCCACCGAGTTAACTGCTTTGAAAGAGCCACCTCCATTGGCAACCTTGAGACCGAGTCTCTTGGCTTCCTCTAGTGAAACAAAGTTGTGAGATGCACTTGTGTCGACCAGGGCTTTGGCGACTTTCCCATTGATGGTTGCATCTACAAACATGAGTCTCTTGGGGGACGTCGGGGCACTTTGCAATGCACTAAGCAGCCACAAAGATCCCATCTTCGCACCTTCATCTACCTCACTTCTGTCTTGATCATGAGTGGAGGCAACTAAAGCATTCAATGTCTTTCTTTTGGGACATTCTCATGCCCAATGCAGTCCGTCGCATATGAAGCACGTCACACGGGGCTTTGAGGCACCACGTTCTTCCCTTTCCTTCCCTTTGTCTCGTGGCTTGAATAAGGGGCTTTCTCTATGATTTTTGTAGCTTTGACTCTTAGCATGGCCTCCCCCATTCCTTGCTCCAACAAACTTTCTATCAGTTGGCCTCTGGCCTTCTTTGTTTGAGGAGAAATCAATAAAACTTTCAGCAACGGCAATGGCCGAAGATAAGTCTTGGACACCACATCGTTTGAGCTCAAGGTTAGCCCATGATTGGAGACCATCCATGAACAAGAATAATGCATATTTGTCGGATGTGTCAGGGACTTCTAGCAGCAAGGTTGTGAACTCCTTCACATATTCCCTTATGCTACCCATCTACTTTAGTCGTCGAAGCCGGCCCCTCGCCTCTTCTTCATCATTTACGGGGAAGAATTGGCTTTTGAACTCCCTTTTGAAGTCCTCAAAGGTATCAATTGTGCACACCCCACATTGCACATCTCCATGCCTTCGTCTCCACCACAGCATAACAGTGTTGGTCAAGTACATGGCAGTAGTTCGGATTTTGCTGGCATGGTCCGTTATGCCAGTAGCCTTAAAGTATTGATCCAGCCCCCATAGGAAGTTCTCAACTTCCCTAGCATTCCGAGCACCATTGAAAGTCTTTGGCTTGGGAACTTCCACTTTCTTGGCCTCAATGATGGTGGTTGTATTGGTTCCCGAGGCCATAGCCCGTTTGTATAGGGCTAGATCACCACCCATATCCTCAACTCTAAAAAACACATTGGAAATTTCTCTTTGGAAGAGATCACGTACCTTGGCAAGTTTGGATTTCAGCCCATCAATCTCTTGCCTTAACCCATCGTCTAGCTCGTTGAGGGACATCTTGACCGCTGCATGGATCTCCGCATCCTCGACCTCCAAGCCACTGCAATGTTCCTCCAAGTTGTCCACTCGGTCGAACAACTCTCCCAAGTTGTCCTGAGCACTCACAACACGTGCTTCCAAGCTAGAAATCATGTCTTTTGACTTGGCTCGAGATTCTTTAGATGGTTTCCAAACTTCCTCACGACCACGTTCCATTGATGGAACTTCCACGTTAGGTGTAGCTAGGGCAGTAGCCTTCATTATGCCAAAGGAAGTAAAGCTTCGAACCTTGGCTCTGATACCAACTGTCACGATCCTAGAGTTCAACTAGCAATCGCGCGGCACTTAGCACGATCTGTTGCACTAAGCCTGCCTTCCAAACCCGATAAAATACTCCAAAGAGAATATAAAGGAAATTAGTGATGTAAGAGATTCAATAGCAAAACAAGAATACAAGAGTTTGTGAGGAATGTTTTGTATTACTTGAAATGCTTAATTGCTTGAATTGATTGAATGATTACAAATGAATTTACATAAGGTATATATAGGCCTCCACCTCCTCAATGGATGACCGAGATCAATTCCCACCTAACAGATGAATGGTAAGGATTAACTCCCACCTACCAAATGAATGGCTAGGATTGATTCCCACCTACCAAATGGATGGTCAAGATCAATTCCCACCTACCAAAATAGATGGTTAGAATTGATTCCCACCTACCGAATGGAGGGCTAGGATTAATTCCTACCTACCGAAATGGATGGCCACGATCCATTTAATCTAATGGTTTACAATGGCCTTCTAGAATATTACATATGTGTGCCAAAATGTAAATGTGCGGGAAATCCCATATGAACCTTTGCGGGGTGTGACATTAAGCTACCTTGTCCCTAATCCGGATATGCTACCACTGAGCTTCTCAAATCAAGAGTGATCTGACACGAGCTTAAGCTACCCTGATGAGTAATATAATAATCGCATGCATATATATTCTAAAGTACCGTAATCTCCTCAATGGTATGTCACATATTCTAGCTAGTCCTCGAATAGAGAATGGACATATTTATTCACTTTCTAGTTATTAACATCATTTATGTTACATTCCATAGTTACACAATATCATCACGTATCATTATGATATTGTAGCACCTAGTGCATTCATATATTTCATAATCATGACATCATATTGCAATTAATCTCATTCAATCATGTCAAATGTGTGTATATATCATACTCATGTTGTTTCATCACTTAAATCAATTTATAAGTTTCTAGATACAGGGCATTCATAGGTGTGAAGCCTTTTATCACAGGTGGTCTACTCGTGACTAGCTCATGATCATTCACAGGCATGAATATTTGTTTGCAGAAGTGAAATTCATACTTTTACGGGAATGAAGCTTAGCTTCACTGGTGTGAAATACCTTTATGAGCATGAAGCTTAGCTTCATAGGCGTGATACGACACACAAAAACAATATTCCAACATTGTTTTCAACCAATTTCACACACACCAAAATCTAACGTCGACCATAAATATGCATATGATCACGTTTAATCATTCAAACTAGGCTTCATGCCTTATTTATCAAACATCCTAACATCAGTCATTAACATATCAGTATTATTGTGCATCACAATGTATTACAGACCTTTTAACTCAATTCCAGCATATACCATAATCACTAACCATATCAGAATTCATAATTCACATCATAAGAACATTAAAATCGAATAAAAATGAGTATATGTACAAACCTTACTATTGGAGCTCTAAAACTCAACACTCTTGTGTCTACTGCCTCTGTTGGGTGTCTCCACCTTCAACTTTAGTCCTTAATACGGAATCAAAGACTATAGTAACATTCTAGAACTGTAGTTAACCTACATATGCCATAAGCTAAAAAAACATTCCACTTTTTATTGATTTTGGCCTATAAATCCCTCAATCTATACAAATCCGAATTAAACTAGATCAAAAGACTCGAGGGAACATGATTTCTTACCTCTGTTTCATGTAGCCAGATTGATACACAAGTTAAAAATTGTGTTTTTACACTCTTTGTTGCTGACTTCAATACTTTGGCAAATCTCTTAGTTTTAATCACTTTTAATTTCTTTTTAAGGGTTGGTTACATATAAATAAAAGCCAAAACTCAATTTATCACATCTCTCGTTTGGACCCTAACCAACACATGCATTTTCACAATTGGATGTATCAGATCAACTGGAAACTAAGTGCATTAGTAGATGAAACAAAAGTGATACAATCAGAGTTTAAACTTGAAACATATTTAAGTGAGAAAACTAGTTATGAACTTATGACGCTGAATTGTTGTACGAGAACTAAAGAAAATGACTAACTTCAAAATTTTGCAATTTTCATTATGCTAATGAGTCGCGAATTAAGAGTATCGGGATGTAGGGTATAGAAAGATGTCAGTATATTTATAGGTTAAAATTCCCATGTTTAGTAGCCGAAATCAAAGAAATGTAATTTAGGGTTCAGTTTCGTAGGAATAATAGAAAATGTGATTTTATCACTCTGGTGAGTAATTTGCAAAAATGAAGAACGTTAGTACGTAAAATAAATTATAACGAGAATTTTAGTGTATTTAATTGTAGAAAATTAATTAATTTAGAACTTGAAATTGAAAAAAAATTAAAATTAGGATGTAGATTAATTTGATAAGCGAATTTCATTTTGGTATAAAATTAGTATAATTAAATTCAGAAGCAGATAGAATAATTAATGGAAAAATTAATGAGATATGTTATTGGTGAAAAATATTTAATTTGAAGCTCAAATTGGGAAAAAGAATATTATTTTATGGACTAAATTGGAGGAAATGGAAGTTTAAGGATCAAGTGAGAATTCGGCAAAAAAAAAAAATGAATGAATTAACTTAATTAAACTTTATTAGTGCAATTGTGGGTGCATGGCAGCCGTGTGTCCCCACCACAATATAATTCTCCATCTGATTGATATAAAATAAAAAATAATTAATAAAAATACAAATGTTGGTCATTACGTTCATCTCCACCGAAAAAGAAAGAAAGCACTGGTTTACCTCAGTCACACCCGCATCCACCATGGGAGCGTCGGCCAAGTATGATTGAATAATAAAAATTCTCATTTGCATGCGAAAAGATGATTAAGGAGGGATCAAAACAAAAATTTAAGGCCAAAGGGAGGAGAAAATTTCAAGTGAAGGGAAGTTGAGGAACAAATCACTTCCAGTCTTGAAGAATTTTGGGAGGTGAGTAAAATTTTCTTCTTTTGTGGATATTGTGCAGCTGTGAAAAAGAATAATTTTTCCCCTATCCTTAATGTTTAAAACTTGTACTCAATTGTACCAAAAGTGAAGTTAGGACTGGATGGTTATGGAGAAAATTCATGGATTGTATAAAAGAGATAACTGATGATGAAATTGATTAACAATCTAATTAATTAATTAAAAAGAAAATTTAGACAGCTTGGTCTCCCACAAGCCCGTGCCCCAATTTTTCCTTCTTCTCTATTAAACTTTTGAAAGGGCCGAGTTAAAATGATGAACAGACATGGAACAAACTTTTTAATAGTAGAGCAAAGGTTTAAAAAAATGTTGAAGGGGGCTGTGGAGTTAAAGAACATAATAATAATAATAATAATAATAATAATAACAAAAGAAATTTGAACAACTTACTTAGGCATGTGGACCCGTGGGATATTGGTGTTAATTTCTTAATTTTACTCCATGCAAAATAAATAAAGTTGAATTAATGATTAAACTTAAGGTGGAGGAAATTGGGGGGGAAATTATGTTGGTAAAACTTTGAAATAGGTATGGAGAATGTGAAATGGATGGAGTTTTGATGAAAGTAGATTAAAAAAAAAGTTTGGACAACCCATCTAATGATATAATCTGAAACTATTGTAAAGAAAATTATAGTTAAATCATAAAAAATCAATGACAACAATGCACGACCAAATAAAGGACAAAATGCCTTGAAGAATCATAGTAAGTTTTTATGACAAATTATCTAAAAACATACATAAAAAGAATAAGATTATATTAGTTAGAATTTAATTTAGAATGATATTCCATAAGTAAATAAAAAGAATGTTTTAATAGTTAGAATTTAATTTAGAATGATATTCCGAAAGTAATAATCTAAAATGAGATAATGAATTGCTAGGTGTATCCTCAGTTAGGGAGGCAAGGCAAAAGCCTTAAGACTAAATGGTAGAATGAGAAAGCAATGATTGAGACTGTTTTCATTGTTAGGTATGTATAAATTCATATAGTAATGGTCAAATACGTATTTAATTTGATTATAATATTAAATATATTCTATGTTCTAATATGAAATGAGTTTAGATAAATTTTATGAAATGACTTTGCATGTACTTATTTTAATTTCAAAGTTTACATATATTTGTATTATAAAATAAAATGTGTTATGAAATGCTTTTTTGCATGGAGAAATTATTATATGAATTGAAATAACTATTGAAATTTTGTTATTTTATATTTGATTGAGATGAAATAAACAAATTTTTGAGATTTTTTTTTTATTTTAGCCTATATATTAGCTTAGACGTGAACTAGAGTTTTGTTAGCATATCAATAGGGTGATTATTCTTTGGCCATGTGAAATTATCTTTAGTTTTGTGATGGTCTTACATCATGTGAAATAGACTTTGATAATGTGAATATTTGTGACCATGTGATTGACGTATTTATTATTTGATATTCTGTGATTCCCTAAAATTAAGTATATCGTGTCTTAATATATGAGTATGATGAAAAATTTGCTAAGTGAATTGATGTAATTTTCTTTGGCAAACTTTTTATAACTTGTGAAGTCATTGACAAATGAACTTTTAAGTTCAAATTATTATATGTTATATATATGTAAGATGAGCTTTTATGTTTAAACAATAATGTGATGCATTCATTCACTATTAGTTAATTATGTATTTTAAAAATGAATATTTACTTATAATTGTTTTTTGCATGCGCAATTTTATTGAAATAAATCATAGTTTAAAAGTTATGTTATAAATGACTGTTACTATAAAGTTTGCTTCACTGAGTTTAAAACTTAGCGTGAGAGTTATTTTTCTCTCATGCAGGTTTAGTTTCCACAATGAAAGCGAATACGGATAGGCAAAAGGGTTTATAGATCCAGTGATTCTTTCAGAGAAACACAGTAGTGGTAGTAACAAAGACAGTAATAGTATGTCATGCTCATAAACATTTTTTTATGCACTATTTATTTTTTAAAAACATGTAATAGTTTATAATTAATAAAAGTACATTTTAAATATGTATATAAGGCATATTTATTCTTATTATGAGTTTAAAATCAGTTTATGTATCTTGCATGTTTATAAGTCCTACACAGACACAACAATTATAGTCAATCAGAGATACCATTTTACCTGACTGATATACAAAAGGGTAAAGGTGTTACTCAATTGGGATTGAAGGAGATTTGTTTCTGGGGTTTCAGAGAATTGACAATTGGGGTTTCAGGTTGTGTTTTCGTGAGTTTTCTTCCAAAACAAGAAATTACCATATATAAACTACAGGTCTTCACGGGCATGAACTATAGTGTCACAGCCGTGAAGCTCCTCAGTTTCATAATCTGAATTCCATAGTATTCACGACTATGATTAACTCTATCATGGGTGTGAAAACTAGGAACTTCATTTTTTCATATATTTTCACTGTTTTATAGTTTCTAATACCCATAGTTACGCATATACTTCTGTATACTTTTATTTAACTTATAAATTCCAAGACCTAACTTGAGGGTCTTACATTTAAATTCTCAAATCTGTCTATTTTGCATGTTTATGTTATGAATGTCTTAAAAGTCTTATTAACAATGTAAATGTATGATATTATGAGAATGTCTTTGTTGTTATAAAGCTTTAAGTCTGAAAGATGTCATAAATGCTAAAAAAGGAACTTGATGAGTTTAAGATGGATTCTTAGCATGATTAATGTCCAAATGTATTTTATGAATGAAAGTACATGTTGTTGGTATGGGAAATGAACCGAAATATTGATAGAAGTGATTAACATTGGTCAATCTTAGAGCTTTTGTGTGTATTTTGTGATATGACTTTATTTTGGCATTGAAATATGCTAGAAAATCTAGATTCATGCCCGTGATTGGGGTTCCACTGTCGTGAATCATGCCAAAAAATGAAGTTCAAGTAGAATAGACCTTTTCACCGCTAGAGTCACACTTGATTCACACCCATGACATATATTCATGCCTATGACACTCACTTTACGCATGTATATGAAAAGGGAAATAAAAAGGAAAAAGGAATATGTTTTAATGTCCATTTCTCTAATCAGTGACACAGGATAGATGACATGTCATTGAAAGGATTACGATACCGTAGTATATGTTTATGAACTCAATCAAGGTGACTAAAGTTGGGATGCGAGCGCTCCTGATTTGAAAAGCTTAATTGAGCAAAACCAAATAAAGGACAAGGTGGTTGAAGCTTGGAGAGCGCCCGTGATCCTATTTTTCATGCGATTATTATATACTCAATCAAGGTGGCTAAAGTTCAGAGAGCACTATTAACTTGAAAAGCTCGAATGATCATTCTTACAGTTAATGAATAAGGTGGTTGAAGCTCAGAGAACACTCATATTTCACAACTTGTATCTGGATAGTCTGGTTTAGAGGTTTAGGTAAAACAAAATAAAAAGGATATGGTAAACCAGAAATACAAAAATAGTTGAAATACGGATATTATTGATTATGATAAGTTGACTATTGATGACACTGTGGATCATGATACAGTTATTGAAATGTTATGATGTGTTACATGGATTTTTACTGGTGATGTTTTATATGTGGAATAAATAATCAGGATAAGGAATCCGTTAAATAGGAATATGATTTGGTTGTCATGATGAGGTATGTGTATGTTTAAATGGATGTGAATATATGTTGTTATCATTTCAACATTTAATATTCAAAGTGTACAAACTAACATGGTTAAAAGGTATGTAACTTATATGAACATATATTCTTATGCATGGTATGTCATTACATGAATGTATGTAGAATTTTTATACACATATATATTACTAAACATTAGTTTGTTTAGCGTGTAAGAGTTTTTTCATATGCATGTTTAGAGCCTAGTTGATAGTAGTGATTGACGAGAAAAGTAGCAAACTCATACAGAGATCAGTCAAAGCAACCCATTTTGAGTTGGTGTTGCATTCATGATATCTTTTGATTTTCTTTATATATGTCATGAGATATGGGTATAATTATGGTTTCAAATGTTTCACATAATTTATTGTTTTAAAGTTATGTATTTGATATTATGGAGGTATTGATGTAATATCGGCTAGTACAAGTCTAAACTTATATTTAGTTATGGATACTGTTTAATAATCCTGTAATATCCGCTAATTTAGGCCCCGAGTCGCACGTGTCGAGAAGTTGACGCGTTTGACCGATCGGAGTCTAAATTCGGTTTTTTACAAAAATTGATCAAAGTAATGACTAAATTAAATGATAAATGCCTAATTAAGTGATTATAGAGTTTAAAGAAGTTGATTTACGGTAAAGGACTAAATTGCAAAATTTGATAAGTTTTGGGGTCAAAATGCAAATTACCAAAAATTTGAGGATTAATAAGATTAATTGTTAATCAACATATTAATTTTTGGGCATATTTTGATAGTTTTGGCCGGCCACTCAAGGAGGAAGAATGAGATAAATGGGTTCATTAAGCCTAATGTCAAGAAATGGTCAAAATGATGGGTCCCACATGAAGACTTTTTTTTGGGTACCCTATTTAAGACTTCTTTTCTTCTTCTTCTTTTCTTCATTTTCTGCCTCCTTCTCTCTTTTCTCTACCAGTCACGCCAGCTACATTTTTTCCTCCATAGCCAATCTTGACTTCTAGAGAGAGAAAAGAAGAGAAGAGAAGGGAAAAGCAAGACAAGGTGATCTTCATGGCCCATAACTCCTAAGGAAACTGGAAAGAACAAGAAAGAGGAAGATAAATCAAGTTTGGTAGAGAGAGAAAATCTCCAAAGTTGTGATCAAGTGAAGAAAAGTGTAAGGTAAGAAGTGTCTCTTCTTCTTCTTCATCTTTTCTAAAGGAAGTTTGAATTTTGAGCTCATTTAAAACTTATGTGGAAGGAGAGAGAAACTAGGGTTTTAAGAGAGAAAAAGAGAGTTTAGGGTCTTGAGGAAATCAGATGATAATAATGATTTATGATGTTGTAGGAGTTCCAAGTGACAAGGAACAAGCTCTAAGGAGCAAAGGAAAAGAGAAAGTTACCTAGAAGAGTGAAGGAGAAAGATTAAGGTTTGTGCATAACTTAAGGCAATAGCCTATTTTTGTTTGAAATAATGCATGTTGAACATGATTTTAGATAAATACATTTCAAGAATGATGATGATTATGGCATGAAACCATAGGATTAGACATGTATGAATGAGATCCTTGTGTGACATTGAATTAATGATGCATGTTAGAGAATCTTGTATGATCAAGACATTTACATGTATTAGAGAGTAATAAGTTGAGTAAAGAACCTTAGAAATGCATGAAATAGAATTTGGTATGATTTGGATGATGTTAGAATGAATGAAATGTGAATATGCAGATTTCCTGCTGAAAGTCACGGGTGTGACTATTGAGTCACGGGCGTGAACTTGAGGGTTCACGGTTGTGACTGATTGTATCACGGTTGTGACTTCTATGTGGAAATGGCACTATTCATTCCAGAAGCGTTCACAGGTTGGAATCACAGAAGTGAACTTATTCACGGGCGTGAATGAGTAATCACGACCGTGAATGCTTTTGGGCGATTCATTCCAGTAGCGTTCACGGCTTGGGATTACAGACATGATGTAACGACTGGATCTACTGGAATCCGGGTCTCAGCCCATTGCCACAGTAGTCCACCCGCCGTCTCACTGAGACTAACGGGCTGCCGGGGTCCATGGCCCAATACCTCCAACCCTTCACTGGAATCGCACTCAAGGTGTTTGCCACAGTAGGTTGTTGGAGCTGGGATTCGAAACCCCAACCTCCCTTTAGCCTCAGTAAGAGACTACCAATTGTACCATGGTACAATTGGTAGTCTCTTACTGAGGCTAAAGGGAGGTTGGGGTTTCGAATCCCAGCTCCAACAACCTACTGTGGCAAACACCTTGAGTGCGATTCCAGTGAAGGGTTGGAGGTATTGGGCCATGGACCCCGGCAGCCCGTTAGTCTCAGTGAGACGGCGGGTGGACTACTGTGGCAATGGGCTGAGACCCGGATTCCAGTAGATCCAGTCGTTACACATGAATTGAATCGCGGGCGTGAAAATTGTGATCACGGCCGTGAATACTCTGTATTTGTGATTATGAATGTGGTTATCAAATGAGGAATTCAGGTAAGTAAATGAAAGTCATTGTCTATCTAGTGAAATAAGAATGATTATATATATATATATATATATATATATATATATATACATATTGATGAGAGAATGTGTTATGTTGTGATATAGAAAATTGAATTGTCATGGATGATATATGAAATCTGATGCGGATGATAAGTATGAGAATATTGATGTACCTAGTTAAATAAATGAAAATATGTTATCTAGTATTTATGCGTACGACTATATGTTTGCAAAACAAGAAAATTGAGATGTTGATAAATATGAGAATATTGATGTGTTGAAATTTGAGAATTATGATTGATGTGAAAATATAAAGAAGCCCATTACTCTACCTGCGGACTAAAATCAAGATAGATGACATGTCATTAAGGGGGCGAACAGTACCGTACTATACCTCAACCAATGTGGCTTAAGCTTGGGAGAGCACCATTGGTCTGAGATGCTCAGTCAGTGTGGCTTAAGCTCTGGGAGCGCTACTGACTTGAGAAAGCTCCGATGAGCACATATAAATGAGGACAAGGTGGCTTAAGCTCGGAGAGCTCTCTTGATCCAGTTATTCATCTATGATGAAATTATACTCAATCAATGCGGCTTAAGCTTGGAGAGCGCCATTGATTTGAGAAGCTCTTTTGAGCCAGATAGTGGACAGGGTGGCTTAAGCTCGGATAGCGCTCCTAATTCATAACCCGTATCCAGTCAATCCAAAATTTAGAGTGATGTGGGCAAGATAATGAGGATATGTTGGAAAATAAGAAAAGAAAATAATGATGATATGAGATTGAGATGTAATGATAAAGAGATTAACAGAGTAATTTACCATTAAAGATAAATGAAAATAACATTGTCTATATGAGCATGACATTTATACTTGTATGAAATAGGAATATGTTGATAGTCATGCATGCAAACATTTTAATGCACAAAATGATACTTGTTAATGTTTGTTGCATGATATAATATATTGTCTTATTTATATGCACCACTAAGTTTAGAGCTTCGCGTGGAGTTTAATTTCCACGCAGATATAGAAAGGTAGTTGAAGGCATTAAATAAAGCAAGCGGTGATCCCATTCAAGTAAAGTAGCTGAACCTTGAGAAAGTGAGTTACAAGTTTTAAAATTTTTGTATTTGGCTTTTATATTAAAGAAATATTAGAGTTTGTAAAACTTACTTTTAAAGTTTGTTAAGAATTACTTTGATATTAAAATTACTATCTTATGTAAATAAATTGTACTATGGTTTTTGTTTATATCCATATATACATGAGTGTTGAAAAAAAATAAAGGTAATATAATAATAATAATAGCAATTTGAAGAAGTAAAGAAGACGGACATTAGCGTTCCCTCATCCGGGCACGTGCGGTTCGGGTGAGGAGGTGTCACAAATCCAATATGTGATATATGATTATGAAACAGAGAATGCATGCTTGATTTTATAAAGATAGAAAAAGTTTTAACTGAATTGGATTTTATAATAACAGGTATGTGACATTTTCTTATATAGTTGGAATTTTTCTGTATATATGAAAAGGTATTACATCAACAAATGGCTAAAACCATTATAATTTGATCTATCAGGTGGATGAACTTGAAGAAAAGATAAACCATGTACAAAAATAAGAAATTAGAACTAAACAACTTGGATTATGTATTTAAAACAAACTGCCAAAAACTCTATTAAATTAAGGAAAAAGCAGAGGAGTTAATCCATGGACAAACTTAAGAAATTAAAACCAAACAACTTCGATTATGTACTTGTAAAACAAATTAAAAACTCCATCAAATTAAGTAAAAGGCGGAAGAGTTAATCCCATGGACAAAAATAAGAAAATAAAATCAAACAACTTCGATGCTGTACTTGTATAACAGACTGCCCAAAACTCTTCAAATTAAGAAAAACGCAGAAGAGAAAAACGAATTGAGAATTTCTAAGGATAATATAGTTATAGACTTTGTCTCCACAATGACTTTTATATTTCTCTTAACTGTGTCTTACTCAAAATATGCCACCAAAAAACTTCTGCATGATGTACACATGTCTCTCTAATTCTCTCCTTCTCCTCTTCATAAATCTAACCCCTCTCTTTCTCACTAGCCAAACAAGGTAAAGCAAAGTAACACGACTACAATGGGAAACAAAAGAGTAGCCCTTCTGTTATCAGTGCTTGTGCTATGCTATGGAGTTAGTATGGCAATTGGGTTTTATAATGAAGAAAGAGAGGAGAGAGAATGGGAAGAGAGAAGAGAAAGAGAAGAAGAAGATTGGTTCTTGTTGCAGGATTCAAAGCATGTGGTGAAAACTGATGCTAGAGATGTGAGGGTAGTGAGAAGTTTTAGTCGAAGGTTAATGGATAGGATTATGCATATTGGATTCATTACTATAGAGCCTAAGACTCTTTTTATCCCTCGGTATCTTGACTCCAGCTTGATCATCTTCGTTTGTAGAGGTATCCTTTCTTTTTCTGTTTCAAAATTGCATTTGTAGAAAATGGTGTTAAAAATTTAGAAAATTGATTGATTGGGTTACGGGGGAAGCAAATATTGGATTAATCTACAAAATTGAGTTAGTAGAAAGAAGATTGAAGATAAAGGATATCTATAGAATCCTAGCTGGTTCAACTTTTTATCTAGTGAACACAAGGGATGGGCAGAGACTTGATGTTATTTGCAGCATTGACCCATCTGAAGGTTTGGGATTGGGTGCTTTTTAGGTACCTTAATTTACTCAACTAAAAATTCAATGCTAGAATTCTAAAAAATAATCAAGAATGTTTTTGAATTTTATGAATTCTTTATTCTTGTAGTCTTTCTTCATTTGTGGAGGAACATATCCAACATCAATTCTTACTATATTTGAACCAGAAATACTATCAACTGCTTTTAATGTAAGCAAAAAAAACTAAAATTTTTAGTCTATCTTGCTGTAAAAACTTGGCTAGTTTTAGTTGTGTATCAATTCCAGGTCATAATGAAGGAAGTGAGGGAGATTATTACCAGGCAGAGAGATGGGCCTGTAATATATGTAGGCGATTTGCGAGCGCCCAGCATATGGCAAACATTTCTTAAAATGAATGAGCGAGACAAATTGAATCAATTGAAGAGAATGATGGCCATCCAAGAAGAAGAAAAGCAAGAAAGCATATCATGGCCATGGAGGAAACTGTTGAATTCTATACTACAACAAGAAGAAAACACGAGAAATATATATATATATATATATATATATATATATATATATATATATATAATGGTGACTAACAATTAAAAAAAAGTATCTTTGTTTTACCCATAGCTCAATAAATGAAAACAAAAATGTGATCAAGGCCCTATATATTTTTCCATTAGAGATCAAGGGCTTTCATATGCAATATTTTCTCTGATGTAAAATGTTAATTTATAATATATGAGAAATGAAAGACTTAGCAAAGGGACCAATCTTCAAAATACACATGCACTGTTAGTATAGTGATTAAACCAATAGTTGAAGCATCTACACATTTCTCTTCAATGACAAAAGACTCAAAACAGAAATAGAATGACAGGAGATTATCTAGCAAGAAGTGGATAAAATGTATCATAGCATAGGAAAAAGGAAATTCTATTATCATAGTACATGAAAATATTTGAAGGAAGACCACATGCCACTCAAAAATATTAATACTTAAAAAACCATTTGTAATGCAGTATCATCTTCTCATTGTTCTTTATGTTAAAACAAGGTGTGCTTTTTCTTTTAAAAAAAAAAGAAAAAAAAAAGAGCTACAATATCACCTACTCAGGATATCTATTTGATTCAACAATTGATCATGTTGAAATTCATATTAATTTTCTGTGTTTTATTTTCAAATATTAACTATTTTCAGCACTTCATATTAGCCAACGTTTTATATTGAAATCTCGAACAAAATTACAAAAGAAGACGGCTTTTCACGTGCATTGCGCGTGTTAGATAAACCAGCCAAGTCTATAAACCGGTTTTAGATCTGAAAGAAAATTAAAAGCTTTGCGTTTTCGTCCCGTTTCAACCGGAAGAAAAGAATCAGAAGTAGCTGTAAATCGGTAGCACAACAAATGAAGAAGCTCCATCTCTCTCTTGCTTTCCTTCTGCTTCTCCTCCTTGTTTTCAGTTCCATTATAGCATATACAGAGGCCGAAGTCATAACCCTAACACCTGAGACCTTCTCTGACAAGGTAATGGTGTAAATAATGTAAGGAAAAAAAAGAAAAAGAAACCTCAATTTTTTTTTCTTTTTTAATATTTGTAGTTCTTTCTGTTTCTTATTCAGAAAATTTGGTGCAGTTACCTGAATTTCTCTTGTAATTTAATTTTTAATCAATTTCGTGCGCATATACCCTTTTTCCCCTTCAATTTAGAAGCCTGTCTGTTTGGTTGGACATTGTGAACTTTGAGCTATTAAATGTACACATAATATGTTAGAATTTGTTTTGGATTTATGCTATTTCATAATTTTTTTTACTTGATTGTTAATTGGCAAATCATCTTAGTTTTCCATATCAAACTGCGATCCTCCTGATTTGTCAAGGTTTTTCTTGAAAAAAATATAGATCTTGCTGATTTTTTCTGTGTTTATGTATTGATTTTTAAGGTCAAGGAAAAGGACACTGCATGGTTTGTGAAATTTTGTGTTCCTTGGTGCAAGCATTGGTAAGTAATCTCGACTTAATGTGTGGAGAATCTACTTAGACGTTACAGAAGAAGTGCAAGTTCATTCTTGTTTTCTACTCATTAGTCTTTGATGGGTTCCAGCAAGAATTTGGGCACACTGTGGGAAGACCTAGGGAAAGCAATGGAAGGGGAGGATGAAATCGAGGTCGGAGAAGTTGACTGTGGTACAAGCAAACCCTTATGCTCGAAAGTTGATATTCACTCATATCCTACATTTAAGCTCTTCTATGATGGGGAAGAAGTTGCTAAATATCAAGGTAAAATCTAAATTTTATTGTTCATAATTTGCCTGTTCCATATTGTACTTCACAATTTGATGGTGAATGTAGCCTTTAGTTTTAAAGGAATGATATATCCCTTTCATGATATGTTCAGGTTCTTGTCAATATCTATTACTGCCAATTTTTGCATCAATTATTCTCGTTTAACTGTAAAATTTGTAACCTTAAAATTTGTTCTACTTTCAGAGTTTCATGATCAAATTATAGAGCATCAATGTTGATTTGCACCATTTAATAGAATAAAAACCTTAGCCTGCCCTAGCAGAAATTACTTTGACGACATGGCTTCGAAGACTGATGGTTAGCATTTGCTTGTGCTCTTGTTAATTGCATTACGTTGGCAGGCTTCTGTGAAATTCATCAACTAGACCTTTATAGGGTATTACAAGAGCTTGTATTTTCACAATCCCCTGATAAACTATGGAGCTTCAAAGCTGACTTGCAGCAACTTAATAGAATAAAAGCTGTAGCCTGCCCTAGTTGAATTAACTTTGATGTCATGGCTCTGGAGGCTTACAGCTAGCATTTATTTATGCTCTAGCACATTGCTTGTTCTAAGGCATGTAGCAATAATAGGGCAGGTTATTTTGTTTAAAGACTCTGAAATCATTAGTCATGCGATCAATCAGCAATTATAATTAAGGCATGTGATGGTACTACTGTTTTCATTGCAACAATGAACATTACTTTAATGCAATTTTATCTAGATTAGGAGTTCGAGTATCCATGTCAATATCACTTGGACCTTTTCTTAGATATAAGATGCATATTATTAGTTTATTGCCAGCATAGGCTTAGTCAACTTGTATAAAAAGTTTTTTTTTTAAGATACCAACATGAGAAGAATGTTCTAGACTTCCTGCGTACTAAGGCTATCATCTCTTCAATAATGATTGTAAATCGATTTTTACCATCTGATTTGGGGGAAATTTCCAATTTTCCTTCTTTATTCTTTGTTTCCGTTTCTTTTTCAATTCATGAGATAATGAACATATTCTTAACTAATGAAGTAAATTAGTTCCAAATTGTTACTTCTATTTTTGAGGATCATAATTTGATAAACGTACTTTCTTTTGCATTTTTACACTACTTTTAATGTGATAAATGATTATTTTCATCAATGTTTAATAGCAAGCTTACAACTGAAATTTTTATGTTCGTTTTTTACATGCTATCTAAATCATTAGGGCCAAGGGACGTAGAATCTCTTAAATCATTTGTTTTGGAGGAAGCAGAAAAGGCAGCAGCAAAAGCACAGCTCGACAATGATCAAGAGTTGTAGACTGTCAGTAAGGTAGCGTCAAGGACATTGTAACCAAACACTCTACTAACGAGAGCTTGAAGTTTCTTCTCTGTTATTTTTTTTCTTGAAAAAAAAAGGAAAACAGACAATGTTTGTTCTTGTGCTAGAATCATCCAGAAATTATATAGGCTCCCCTATCCCCCTCCCGCTCCTTTTCTCTAATTGCATTCTATTGTATGTTGCAGTTAAGGGTCTTCCAGTGGAAGCAGAAGAGCTGGTGAAAGACTCACATTGCAATTAATATGCTTCGACAAATATTCCTGCTCAGATAATTTTGTTGGTCAAGCAGAATTTAATGACACTGGTTTTTTCTGCTATATCCTTCAATTACAGTTTCTTTAATACCTGCTTGGAAAGAGCACTAATTTTGTACGCATGGACAATGGATTAGTTACAAACTTGCATGGGCCTATAGAAGAAATTCAAAAGTTTTGCAGTGCATAGTCAAAAGATTCAGTTTTGAGAATCTATATCCAATATGATTTCAGTTATGATGTGCGATATTTTGTTTGCCAATACACAATTATGTGTCGTCAAATTTGTGGTTCAGATGCAAAAGAAAAGCCTTTGTCGGGACTTTTAATCTGATTCAACAATCTCCTCTTACTCAAACTTATCAACTGAGTTTTCAGGAATGAGGATTTCATCTGAATCTTAATGGCATTAGGGAATAAGGTCCATAGTGGATATGATGACATGATACCTTACTTTAAGCTTTTGCGGACAAAAACAAAGTAATTAGCCGGGTTATGAATAAAGATTAAATTCTTGGAAAAACAAAAGAAAAAAAAAGGTTCGAGATTATCATAGTGGTGTATATCCACAACTGTATTCTAAGATTTGCAGTGGCATGAGCAGCAAGTTCACAGGATCACTTTCAAGGAACAAATGTTCCCTGGAGATCAAAGAATTTACACTAGTCTAATAATAGGAATCCATCAAGTGCAATCTGATCCAGTACTTCCTGGTTTAAGGGAGCAAGTTACTAAAAGCAATACTTTGTTACTTCAGAGGACCCAAGACCGACATGCAATGTGCCAAGTTAACTACTGCAAAGTGTAAAAACGTAAATTATAACACAAATTGAACATCTCATCAACCATATGCAATTCATGTGAATGTCATGAGATCCTAAATTAGCTACCGCAAACCAGGAATTATATACCAACTGAATATCTCAGCAACCATCTAATATACAATTCATGCGAGTGTTACAAGATCCAAAACTCAGAAAGCAGAGCTTTCGCCTACCCTGTTCAATGCCCACAAAAATCTGAACATTTAATCTCCACCACTGAAAGCCGGAGTACTATGTTGAAAGACTAAGACGCACCCATAATTGCGAGGTTATCCAAACAAAATCAATGAGTATATAATGGCATGAAGGCAACTTTTCGGGTACCACAGTCAAAAGCAATCTGCTTTGCACCCCTCTTTGCTGCAATCTCAGTGACCTTGGCACCAGTGGATCCTCCATCTCAGCAATTGTGACAGCCAGTCCGGTGCATGTCCCTCACAAACAAGCAAAGTGACTAAGTCTCCAAACTCCTGGCTCAGTCGCAATCATCTCCAGGAACCCAGCACTGTCAATTTTCAAGAACAAAAGCTCCTCCATTTCATAGGCTCCTACTAATATTAGAACATATCGGCAAATCTTACAGCAGTGCAGGAACAATAGCCATCAGGCACTGGAGCATATCCTCTTCAATTTGAAGATTGGATAAGGTAGCACCCACCAAGCAACCTATATCAAGAATACAAGTATATAAACAGAATTTGCACAAAAAAATTCAACAAAAGAAGAATCAGACAAATGATCCCAAGAAGTAAAAGGAGAAATCACTAGAGGAGACAGCGCAGATTATGAAATTTGAAATCTCTTTGATTTGTGATTACCCGATGATGAAAACCAAAGATTTGGGGAAGGTTTCTTGTCTTAAAAATGAACACGGAAAGCAAGAGAGTCATTCTGGGGTCCAAAAATGAGGGAATCGAACTAAAATGAGGTTGAAAATCCATAAGAGCTGGCTGGCTCTCATGGTAGACCGGACAGCTATGGTTGAAAAAGGGGTAAACCAGCTGGAAAGTGATATCTGTGGGATGGCCGGCTTTGGCTGTTTTCAATTAAAGCCGGTCGGTCGTCAGCTCTCATTGAGGACTAGCCAGCATTGGAGGTTACTGCCTCATGGCCGGCGGAACAAAAGGGGCAATTTGCTCCAATTGAGGAATTTTTCTATTTTTGGCCTTCAATTCTATTTAGGCATGTTTCTGATGGTTCTGGAAGTGTTTTTCATGATCAAGAAGCTTTATTAAAGCTTTTTAACAAATAGCAATCAACTCAACAAGAATTTATACATTTCTTGATCAAGAAGCTTTATTAGAGCCTTCTAACCAAGTAAAAATGCATTAGTGTTACAGTATTTGAGAACCACAAGGCCACAATCAAGATAAAACAACCATGAACCATGGGTAGCAACCTTAACTATAATCCTTTGTATACCCTTTTTTTTTTTCCAAAAAGGTTCAAAATCAGCCTCTTGCATCCTTTGGTTTATAAAATGGAAAGAGTTGCAAGAATTTAGCATAATTGACAAGCTCCAGGCCTCATTAATTCTTTCAACCATAAACACTTGGATAATATAATATAAATAGATGAAATGACAGCTTCAATTCAGGATTTTTTTCAAGTTTTCACTGCAGAGCTATCTATTAAAACCAAGACATTTTAAATGCTGAACGAAAAGAATAACACAGAAAATACATTGGATGAATACCCATAAAGACTCATCAATTCTTTCAATCATCTCACCTGCATAAAATAATATGAAATAGCAGAAATGACAGCTTCAATTCAGGATTTTTCTCCAGTTTTCACTGCACAGCCATCAACTACAGCCAAAACAAATTCAAAGCTGGATGAATATCTAATGCGAACCTAATAGTATAATAATATTAAACAATCATACCTTTCATGTGTTTGAATGTGAAAAAGTACATTTGTTAAGGAACTCTAATACACTATAAGATTACTTGGACATATACTTCAACAAGAGTTTAATTGATTAAAACATCATCTAATCAAGCTACTATCAGTACACTACATCAAATATAAGGCATACAGAGAACTATGCTTAAAATGTGACAGAACTATATCATGTATAACACAGAAAAGAAGGCCAATGCTCAACACCTGAACTGGTTTCTGTCATTTGAATCTCCAAAGTCATCATCAAGCACATTAAGAAGCTTCCTATAAGTAGGCCCATCCAAAAGGTCTTTCTCTTGCCACTCCTTCAATAACCTCATAGCCTCTCTAACCCTTCCTTGCCTGCAAATCTCATCTAGGACTGTCCTGTATGTGATGAAATCAGGTGATTTATGTCTCCCAATCATTTCCCACAAATAATTCACAGCTTCCTCAACTTCTCCATTAAGAGCCAAAGCATTCACAAGTGAATTGTAGGACTTGCTACTTGGGATAAAGCCTTTCTTCTCCATCTCCTCACACAGCTCCCTAGCATTATTTGTACGACCTTGAGAGCATAACCCGTGGATTAGATAATCATAAGAGAATGAATTGGGCAAGCATTTGTAGATCGAACCCATTTGATGGAATATTCTCAGAGCATCATTGACATGAAGTGAAAGAACATACCCTTTTATCATAGAATTCATTGAGTAAATATCAGGCTCAATTCCATCATTCACCATCTGCTTAAACAAACATCTAATGGTGTCCATATATATATAATTTATATAGGAATTCCTTCCCCTACTCAACATTGCCGTGAAAAGAATATTATAGGTTCGAATGGATGGTCTGCAATCAAAGTTTCGACCATTTTTCATATGTTTAAATATATTTACTGCTCTAGTCAACTTTCTAGCTTCAGTGAAATAATAGATAATCGTATTGTACAAAGCCTCATTACCAATATGGGGAACAGCAAGCACTTGATTAACGACATCATCCATTTCTTGGTACATTTTAGCTACACCAAGCTTCTTTATAGTAATATGATAAGTAGATGCATCATGCCTAAATCTAGGCTGTTGTGATGCCCAATTAAATATCTCAAAACAAACCAGTGGATCTTCTTCAAGTGTTAATACAGGGCACAGTTGTTCATTACAGAATCTTGGTGGGAGTTGGGAGATTGCTTCATGAAACTTATGTTCATCAAGAACAGGCTTCCTGCTAGCTTTTAATCTTTTACTTTGTCTCCTTCTAAATGACCTTGATGGTGCTTTAGTTGAGTAATAAGAGCATAAAAAACTCCCAAAACAACCAGGAACTTTTGTATTTGAAGGACCAGAGTAAATTTGGATCTGACCCAAAACATTCAATGAATTGATATTGGGATTCAAAAGACAATAACTCACAGAGTGATAGTTCAGTGAGGTCAATAAAGGGAAAGTAAAATTACAGAAGCTTGTAGGGTGATAAGTGAAACATGGATATTTGATAAAATAAATTTTAGAGTAAAATTGTGTCAAGAAATCTCTGCGCACAGAAAACATTAGAAAACAACTAAACCAGATGGAGAATTTTCTACCAGGTCAATATGCTAGCAAAATTGGATGGTTTCTTTCATTTTCCAGAAGCAGTAAAATTGTTGAGAAGCAAACAAAAATACCAAGAAAGTGAATGAATTTGAGGAGAGGCATAGAAGTGAATGAATTTGAGAATAAGCTTGGAAGTGACTCAACAATGGGATGGCTTGAAGAGCTAACTAGAAAATGCCCAAATTCCGTTTAGATTTGTTACATGAAAATACTATTTTTATGGTTTCGTCACCCAGTTTCTCCTGCAAAAAAATATTAAAAAAAAAGTGTGATTATTCATAATATTTACAATATTTATAAGAACATTAATAATAATACCAATGTTTTACTTTTAGTTTCTTTGAGATATTTTTTAGTGAAAGCCTCTGAATTAGTCACTTATTCACTTCATTATTCTTAAAATTCATTCCACCACTTAAAAATCATAAACTGAGTTTAAATTATACACTATATTAAAGCTAGGTTGGTCAGTGCCACAGTGAAGGAGGTGAAACGACAGTTAAAGCACCTGATGAGTGAACCAGCTGAAGAATACTGCTGGATAACTGTAGCAGGATCATTAGCAAGCGGCACACTGAATAAGAATGAACGTGAGAGCTTCAAAATTGACATGAATAGAAAAGATTATGGGGCAGCTAGTAGGCATTGTTTCACACTAAGAATTTTCTAGAGACAAACAAGAACACAAAAGACGAAAACAGAATCTCACAAATCTCAGCAAGTTCATCCAGTCATTAACCAAAGAAAAAAAAAAAGGAACGCAGTTGACTTAATTCAAATGTATTTATTTACAAAAATATAGAGTGTACAGGTACAGCATTATTTTTTCAAAAAAGGAATTACAACCTAATGACCCATGAAATACATACTTTTGCGAGATAAATAGCATCGTATAGGCAAACTCGAAGAGTGATGAGTTCTACCTTGGCGGTGGCGGTGGCAAGTGGCAAGAATATTCACCGGACTGTCTCAGAAAAGTGTTTCCAGATGAGGAAGAAGCACAATCAGATGAACAAGTCTTTGATGGCGGATTGACAGAGAATGAAATAGGGAACAGGAGAGAGAAGAAAAGAGTCAGAAGACATAAGGTAATGAAACTGCGCCGTTTCAAGGCAGTAAGAGATGCTTAAAAGTAGCCAGTTGCCCAGTTCAAGATTCCATTTCTTACCCTCCAAACTCCACCGTTCTGTTCTTTTGACAATGTCAATGGAGTCCACAAGCAAAGCAGTCAAATTTGAGTAGGCAAATGGCCTGGCAATCGGGTCGGATTCGGTTGTTTTAGATTTATTCTCGAGTTGGATCGGATTTAAATCTTACAATGGAATTGGATGGGTTCAAATTTTGATATTTTTTGAGTTTAGTCAAATGAAATTTTTTCTACTAAACCGACTTATTTTCTAATAATTGGATCTTTCAAATAGTAAAATTGAACCTTTTCGTAATTATTTATTGTATGTTTTTTAATTTTTAAATTATTTAACTAATAATATCTTGTAATTTTGTAAGTTTTTATATTTTAAATAATTGATTGTTTTTAAATCAAATAAACTTCAATTTATTTAATTGAATATATATTTAATTAAATTAGATTCAATTAATCAATTTAACTCTAAGTTAATCAGTTGAATAAAAAATATTAATTAATTAACATAAAAAGTTTTAAATTTTTATTTTTATTTTATTAATATTTCATAAAAGTTATTTTTGAATTAAATTATTAAATTAAAATAATATTAATTAGAGATTAAACAAATAAATTTTAAATATTAAAATTAATTTTGAAATAATTACCATAAAATTAAAAAATATAAGAAATTCAAATTTAAATTTTAAAAGATTCAAAAAAAAATCAGATCAATTTGTTCGGATCACTTTAGATTTGTCTTCGGATTGACCGTAATCCTATGCAAAAAAAATTCAATTCAATCTCGGATGGACCCATTTGAATTATCACATATTTCGATTCGTCAAAAATTGTCCAGATCTAGTGGGCAACATCAACTCCAATTCCAAACTTAAAAGAGGTAAAATAGGTCTAAGAAATACGTAGTGTTATTCATCACAAATATTTTGGACAAAACAAAATACGAATCCATATAAAATGGAGTGTGTGACTTGTCACTTTAAAAGTAGTGATTGATAATATATTAAGTGCTTTTTAAAATAACTATTTACGCTAGTTCATATATTTTATTCGTGTGATTTCATCTTGTTAAACAGCATTATTGCCAGAAAATTTAAGATTACAAAGATTTATTTAAAAAAAAATTAAGTTAGACCTAAAATTGGAAAACAAATTCTGAATTTATTTAGGTAGGTATTTTTTATACATGCTGAGGACAAAATGATAAAAATGAGAGCAAAAAATTGATTCGTAGATAAATTTTTAGGTAAATTTAGACTGTTATATCATTACAAATTAATTCAATCATATTAATTATTATATTTACACCAACTAATATGAATAAAATAATAAAATATATATTACTATATGATTGGATTAGTTTATATATAATATGGTAGACTGAATATATATAAAAATTTCTCTTATTCATATTCAATAAGGAAAACAAAAATAATTATTTAAAAATTCAATAGAATAAAATTTGACTAACTACAACACCTATTATATATGCATTTTTATTTTATATAATAACTATCCATAGTATATATATATATATATGGATAGGTGACCAAAACTCAAAAAAAAAAACAAAAAAAATTATTAAAAATAGGAGATACCAACCAATTAATGTTTTATAGTAAAACATTAATATGCATCAAGTTAGAAAGTGAGAACATACATCCATCTTCATCAACAATGATCATATTTCAATTCCTGAATTGTATTTAGAACTATATTTGTATTGCCTTGTCAAGCCAAAGTAGATGGCATTAAATAAATACTGCAACTGAAACCTCATTTGACAAATTAAAGGTATTTACAGTATAGAATACTGAATGGTTTAAATAAAAATAAATAATAATAAAAAAAAAGAACTCTATTCCATAATTTAAATTTATGAAGATACTATCTTACACAAAACCTCATGAAATTTACGACGAAAAAATAGATCAATAATAATAATAATAATAATAATAATAATAACAATAATAATAATAATAACAATAATAATAATAATATGTTGCATCTTAATTAAAACTGTTGATTTGGTACAGTTGAGACAATTGAAACCTAAGAAAACAAATTGGCAAAGAATATATATGATCCTATCAAACCAATGCAGTCTTTAACATATATAGCCCAACCTAACATAATCTAAATAAATAGCACTAAAATTCCTAACTACAAATTTCATCTTAATATCAAACAACAATTTAATTTTAATTAATAATTTCAAAAAAACTATTAATTAAAGCTTGTAATTAAGCAGCTTTAGCTGAACAAGGCAATGAACAAGACAGATCCTGTAAAACAAGAGCTAGATCTTCATCCATCTCACCTTGTTGAATTTGAGTGATCACTCTTTCCAAGTTTCTTTGAATACCCATTTCTTGATTTCCCCAGAAAACCTCTCTTGCTTGCGATATTTGCTTCTTTATGGCTTCCCTTCTGAGATCATGATCCGCCATCCTACACCCATAGATAAAAAAAATTAATGATACATAAATAGAATGAAAGATCATAAATATATTATATGGGTAAGAGAGAGATGAAGAGTACTCTTTAGAGAGAGAAAGATGATGGGTGAAGCCAGAAACGGAAAGAGGTAAGCCATAGGTTCCATGGAGATTAATCATGGACTGCATATTTTTTGGGAGAAAAAGAAAGAGAAGGGACAGGGAAAAAGGAAATATTGTTGAAGAATATATTTGTAGTAATAACTAATAATTGAGTTTGCAAAAAGAGTATGAATGGGGAGATGGGTTTGGTGTGTGGGCATTTAAGGCAGAAGTAATTGTAGGGCAAAAGTAGAAGATACTTCTGTGCATTTTCTCCTTATCTGTATGGTTATTGCCCTCCACTTTAAAAACAGTAAAACAAATAATTAAAAAAAATGCAGCTTTATTGAGTTCATTAAGACTTTTTTTTTTTAGATAAAATATCCCAACTTCTTGGATGCTTTGTACTTAAACTTCAATGTTTCTTGATTTTTGTCTTTTGTATTTTTTGCCTAGATTAAGTTGATATATTTATTTATACAGGAAGTCAACTATACAACTTTACTCAAAAAAAATTAATTTTTATTTTATAAATCTAAAATTGCATTTTAAAAATTAATGTTTAATAGGATTTATTATTATTATTATTATTATTATTACTATTATGATTATTATTTGAACCGAGGAAAAATTATTCTTTCTCCTTTTTAAGTAAGAGTCTCCCTGTTTTGTGAACTAGGTATGAAGAAAAAATAAAATAAATATTAATAGGGGCTTGTGGGAAAATATCCTTATTGAAAACAGAGTATTAAATTAAAATAGTTTCACTCGTTTAATTCAAAATAGAATTGATGAAATTTAATTATAGCAAATAATTATTTTTTTAGGTTTAAGGGATAAAATTCCACTTAAGATATATGATTAATAGGTAGTCTCACGTTGCGTCGGGAGAAAAAAATTGAGACAATAAATAAAACAAATAATATAAAATAATAAAAGTATAATACAACCTCATAAAAATTATAACTAACAAAAATACAGTCATTATTTCACTTTAAAAGAAAAGAGGAATAAACTAAAATTATAATCTTAAGAAACTAATATTGCCATTTTAAGTGTGTATATATGTGATTAATCTGGCTTCTATTGGTGGAGACAGATACCCATTAATTAAAAGAGAAACTTTCAATAATATGTTGTATAAGAGGTTGCTCAACATTTGACATTGAAAACTAAATAGATGAACTCCTAGAGATCGTAAAAAATGGACTTTTCCATAAATGGTAAAAGATGTTGAATATATGGCTATAGTAATTGGATATTATTAAAGAAGGCCAACCAAAACCTCGTTCCTTTTAAATAAATTGATAACTATTTTTAAAAATTAAAAATAAAAAAGTTATCTCATCATGTTAAAGGATGAACTATACCAAATTTTGACCAATCAAGATAAATAAATTAAACTTTCTATTATATTTAAAATTTTAAATATTTTAAATATGATAATATATGGAAAACAATATAATTAAATTTTTACAATTTAAAAACTAAATAATAGTTAAAGTTGAATATCATATCATGGGGCTATAAACCTAAAATATGTTTAAACATCACATTCTCAACTTTATTTTAGTATTAATTGCTTATTTTGAGAGGATACATTTGTTAATTATGTGAATATGGTTGGAAAAAATATCAAATTATTTATGATTAATTTAGATATGGGTTCAATAAAAATTAAATATTTGATTCATGAATTGAAAAAAAAAATTGAGATATTTTTTCCTCTGAATTTGATAATATTACTTTATTGTAGCCATATCTTCGAAATGAAAGATAACTGTTAAATTTAAATGCATGAATGATATCTAATCTATTCTTCTCACTTTATTATTAATTTATTTTGGTTTGTTATAGTTTTACAACAAAATTTCTAACTGCAAGATATGAACATCAGAACATGAATCTTTTATATAAGAAACTAAAGAGAACTTTCATTTCATTGACGAAATATAATTCGCCATTTTTAGAGTGTACTACATTAGCTTTTGTAATCAATTTAGTAAAAAAATTGGCACACTTAGTAACAGAATTTCGGAAGGTGTCATTTTTCAACTAACTGTTTCTAAATATATTTTTGCATTAATTAGTTTCTCCATTTATCATTTCTACTGTAATATCTTTTTATTCCAGTAATACGTGTCCAGATAAGATAGTATTATTCTGATTTCATCGGTTAAAATATTGTTTCAAATATAAATAAATAAATAAATAAATATATATATATATATATATATATATATATATATAAAGGGTAGTAGCTTATATATATATATATATATATATATATTTATAGTATAAAAAAATCATAATAAAGAAACAAAGTACATTTTATATTATAAATATTGTAAAAAAAACTTCAAAATAAAACTACAAAAAGTTATGTAACTCACGATGTCAGGAGTGAGCTGTTTTACTGGATCGGATCACTGTTAGATTTATCTACTATTTTCGACTTATTTTTTTCTATATCGACACGAAAAAAACTATCACATTAAGTTCTAGGTTTAGTCGTGCATATAAATAAAACAATAAACTATACTCATGCAATATGTCATAATGCATCATCATACATAAATGTTCGATTAAATAATATATTTCTTCTTTATATATATATATATATATATATATATATATATATATATATATATATATATATATATATATATATATTATTTTTGCGTATTCTTTATACATATATAGAATTTTTCATATGCAAGTATTACATAATCATCTTATGTAAATAAATTATTCTTTAAATTTATATTTATGAATAACTAATTCATATATAAAATTCTTTATACTAAGTTAACGTATTTGTGTCTATAACACATAGAAACCAATAATCAGTATCAATATAATGGATTTGTCCATACAGGCATAATAAAGTTGTCACCTGAGTATAGTGGTATACACATACAAGTGTCATCACCAGCACTAATATGAGTATCATTACTAACATTAACATATGTGTTATCACCGGCATTAATATGAGTATCATCACCAGTATTAATAGATCATTGATTGGTATGTCAAACTATTCAAAACTCTAGTTTTAAACTAAGTATTCAAGAGTTTAATTATTGCCATTAAAATTTATAATTTTTAAATTTACAAATTTTATGTATTTAATGGCTCAGTTAACTACGTAATTACTCAATAAAAATATCATTTGCATAATATAAAAAGGTCCACTTTATTTTTCACATCAAATTCTACAATTCATATTATGTCATGTTACTAGCAGATTTTATACTTTATTTTGAACCTTAATTTTGGACCTATTAATAGTAGAATTAAATTATAACTTAAAAATTTTAACTCTGAATTTTAACTTTAATATACAACTTAAATCACTAAATTTAAAGTTTTGTAACAAAAAATGTGATCAAATGAACACTGACTGGTCATTAAAATTGTTGTCCAGAATTTTGTGGAAAGCTTTATAGTCCTATTTTTGTACCAAAATTAAGCATAGTTACATTCAAAATAATGTTTGTATTTTTTATAAAAGTTTTAGCCTTATATCTTAACTTTCAAACCCAATAAATAAAACATAAATTAGAATCTCATAGCTTAAGTTATAGTAAAATATGTACAGATTACTCCATAAAGTCTAACAAAAAACACATTAATGCATAATTCAATTTTTACCAAATATAATCATAAATTTAATAAACATGTATCCCCATAATTTTTATCACCAAATACTACTAATTAACAATCATTTATATATCAAATACTCAAATTATACAACTTTATAATAAAATATAAGCTATTGCCTTAAGTTATGCACTTACCTTTTATTTTACTTTTCTTTCTCTTAACTTCTCTATCTCTTTTTCTTTGCTCCTTTGAGCTAATTCTTTGTCAATTTGAGTTTCCAAAATACATTAAAAAAATATCATTAAAACCTTTCTTTTTACTCCCTCTAGCTTTCTCTTGATCAACTATGCATGAAACCTACTTTTACATGTCTTTCTCACTATCTTTCTCACATTCTCTTCCTAAAATCAAGCTTTGGATATGGAGGGTTGGGAAAAAATGTAGGCTAATTTAAGAGTATGGAAAATTCTAGATAGAAAGAGATAAAGAAGGAAGAATGAGATTTAAGAAGAAAATAACAAAAATTAATTAATGATGATCACCTAAGCTTAAATATCTAGATTTTTATGTTACTTAGCTTCTTAATATTTTTCACTTGGTGTGGCTGGCCCACTTATGCATTTAATGTCCAATTCATGCATTTAATTGATAATTATCCTAATTAATTCTCTAATTTTTGATAAATTACAAATTAATCCAAAAACTTTTTAAATTTTTCAATTAGGTCCTTCACCGTTAACTAACATCTTTAAATACTTTAAACACTTTATTAAGTATTTTTCATAGTTATTTTCTATTATTTTAATTTTTTTCAGTATAAATCCTAATTTAGATTCTGGTTGATCTGACGCATCAATTTAATGACACGTGTGACTCGGGATCTAAATTTATAGATATGACACCTACATTTACTTCACCATTAGCTTCTGA
Organism: Triadica sebifera; assembly: GCA_023653625.1. Lineage (NCBI taxonomy): Eukaryota > Viridiplantae > Streptophyta > Magnoliopsida > Malpighiales > Euphorbiaceae > Triadica > Triadica sebifera. The sequence goes on from CM042892.1 coordinate 7,842,069, forward strand.
CTGACCCACTTCTTGACCAATATCTATGTCAAGCTTTGTTTTTTATGTTCCTCTAAAGTTGGAGTTCTATCTTGGGAATTATTGACAGTTGGAACTATTGGAACCATTGCATCAAAGCCCATTGGAGCAGTCGAGGTTTCATCAGCTCTTCTTCCATCTCTATCAATCTCATTTGTCGGTGTTGCAATCTAGTCAACTCATAAAAATCTAAAATATCAAGGTAAATTAGACCACAAAATTCGTGATCTTATGCTCTCATCACCAAAGGTTAAGTGCAAGAATATTTGCATTTGATGTTTAGGCTATAAATTTGATTTACAAAATGATGCAACCATAAATTCCAGATAAATATTCCTAGGATCCTTCCCAAAACCTAGTATCTCGTTTGCACCATGAAAAGGCCTAAATGAAATATGTTAATGCAAGTACCTAATTCCCTTATGCTTCATTTTATGGGTCAAGACAACCTCCATAGTTGGTGAAAGCTACGAATGGACATCTTACACATAAAACACATTGGAGGAAACATTTTTTAGCTAGCTAATATTAATAAAACAATAGCCATAACAACAACTTAAAAACATAACTCATAAATTGCCTATATTTTTAAACCAAATATGTTACAAAATCTCATTTAAAAGAAAGATACTAACACAAGTAAAACAACATAAATAAAATTCAATCGTAAACTAACATAAATTTTTAAAATAAAATTATAAAAAATTTCAACCTTAAATTAGAACATGTTTTTTATCCTATAATTAGAAAGAGTAAGATAAAAACAAACTCTTAGATATAGACAACGAATATCAACAATTCTTATTCTTATGATTGTTTCTTTAGGATTGTTTATTAATTGAAATAGTATACTAAAAAAGAGAATGAAGTCTACCTTTAGATTATAAGTCAAGAAAGAAGCTAAATGTATGATAATGCAAAATACAATACAGGGAAGGGCTACTATTTTATAAGAAAAGTGACTAAAGTAGGTTTTCTATGAACTGACCTAATAAATATAACTAAACTTCATAAACTGAACTAAAATTAATAACCATAATCCTAAAAAACCATAGCAGTTCCAAAGAAACTAATTAATGAAATCAACTTATGTGTGAAGGTGGGCAAATCAAGGAATCAGATATCAAAAATTCAACAAAACATATTCACGTTCTTAAAACAAATTCTAAAACTAGGTATATAGACAACACATGTCATCCAATCACGCCACAAATGCCACAATTGAGTACACAAACGGTACATATAGAAATTTTAAATAGTGGCATATTAATCTTAATCTATTAATAAACCATGATTATGTTATCCTACTCAACTATTAATGACCCATATCATATTGTAATGATTAAGAGGACTTTCAATAGATTTTGTAAAGGATACCCTTATGGCCAAAATACATTCAATCTGTCACGTCCGTGATCTAAATCTTAACCGTAAACGCATATTTCAGTAATTTGTACCCAGTATAGAGGCGTACCGATCAGCATCTAAATACGGACAAATAAATGTGAGAAAAATTATTTTCATATGATAATAAAAATATATAATTTGAAAGTTTAATTCAACTGATCAATTGTTGCGATTTCATGCTTGATACGCAAATCGAGACACATATCATATTTAAAATACATGATTTTTTTCGACAATAAAAATATGATTTAAGCATATCAAAATGTAGAGAATATTATTTTAAGATAATAGGTAGAGTTATAAGATGATATGTAAAAGTTTATGGTCTGAAAGATAGAAATACGGTATATAGTGCAGATTTATAGTCCGATTTTCTGATTGAGAGTTAGGGAGATGCGTTCATGATCGCGAGGATACCAATGTGATCGCAATTGAATTATAAGATTTTTAAAACTGATAATTTATAAATCGGACTATATATGAATTTTTACGAGCATGATTTAGAAAATGGACTTAATTGCAAAAATGTAATTTTCCTACCGATGATCGTTTTGAAAAATCGAGAAGACCGTTTTGAAGGGGAAATTATTTTAAGGATATTGAAATATTCAATTTGAGGATATAAGATCATTTGAGATATGAAATTTAAGAAAATATATTTATTCAAGGATTAAATTGAAAAATTAGAAAATTTAGTGAAAGAAGTCCAAAGTTAAAGTTTCTTTTGAATTAAATTGCATAAAAGCCAAAATATCTTCTTGATTAATTTTAATTGACCAATTGGAGTAAGTATTAAGCTTAATTAATATTAATTAAACATTAATCAAGTATATAAAGTCAAAAATAGACAAAAAGAATCAATAATTTCACAATATAAAACAACAACAAAAAATCCCTTCTTTTTCTTCTTCTTCCTTTGCACGACCACTATAGTCATTTACCTCTTTTTTTTCTCACAAATTATCATCATCAAGGTATAAGGAAATATAAGGAATTATGTGGGAGAGAAGAAAAATATTTTTGGAGAAAAATCAACTGTTGGCTAAAAATTTCAAGAAAATTTGAGGTGAGATTTTCTTCACTTTTCTTTCAAAATTCCATGAATCTAAGTTGATTTGAATAATTGTTGTAAGTTGATTTTAAGTTTGGTGATGATTTAGAGTTGAATTAGTATTATGGAAAAATTAAGATTTTGTAGGAAAATTATGGAAAAATTAGAAAAAAATAAGAAATGAGTAGAATGAGATTTGAGGATGATGGAAATGATGGAAAAATTGATGAGAAAATTTTTAGGAATTTTTATAGAATTATTGGGAATTTTTCATAATTATGGCCAAATTTTTGAAAAATTATTTTGAAAGATTTTTGCCTTAAAATGATGATAATTGAGTTATATAAAGTGTTTGGAAGTGAAAATTAATTTTTGGAATGGAGAACAATTAAAAAGAATTTTTGGTGAATTTTTGGATTTTTGGCATAATTATTGAAAAATTTATTGGGAATTGTTGAATGTAATTTTGGTTAAATTGGTGATGGAAAATGGAAGATAATGAGTCAAAGTAATTATAAAAATTTAGTTGGAATTTTTAGACCATTTATTGAATTAATAGAAAATTTGAGTTGAAAGTAAATTTTTGGAAGAAAAATAGAAAATAAAGATATGAAGGAAAAATTAAATAAATTGAAGATAAACTAGAAGAGAAGAGAAATATTTAATTAATTTGAAAATTTCGCGTTAGTATTGCATAACATGATATAAGACCGATAAAAAAATATCTGTAAATGTGAGAGTCTAGAAAATTAAATAGATAGTTTAATTTTTATTTTAATTTGGTAATTTTTATTGGCTTAATAATCAATTAGGAATTTAATGATTATTCAGGTGTACCATCAGAACAGACATCATGAGTAAGTAGAAGGAAGGAGCCGGCAGTATCCGGGAAATTACTATAAAGGTCTGTGCATTAACTTATAATATATATCAATTGTGATTTAAATATATTTTTATATATTGTTTGACATGAAATGGAATTACATTTTAGAAAATAATTATATATAACATTTATGAAAATATTAAATATTTGGAAAGTTATTGAAAATATATTTTATGATAGAAATAAAATAAAATATTTTGGTAAAGAAAGTGTATTAGTATGAAATAAATTTATTTTCTTCATGTAGCGAACTTTATTGATATTAAATAATTGTATGAAAAATTGATACTGATTAGTTTATAAAAATTTTGGTAAAATAAATGTTTTAACATTTTATGTATGTCGATAAACCCATATATTAGTCTGGATAGTAAACTAGGGAATTGTTGGCATGTCAATAGGATAGAAACTCCATGACCTGTGGTTATCTTGTTCATGAGAGGTATTGTATGGCTCCTGTGGTTATCTTGGACCATACATTATTTAATTACCGATCATGTGGTTATCTTGGATTAAATCATATTAATTGGGGTTATGTGATTATCTTTAACCCTGGTCTTGTGGTTATCTTGAAACTGAGATTTCCGTCGTTTGACGGTACCCCTTGTTTCCCTAGGGGTAAGTTTATGATCTATTACTATATGAGTTAGATAAAATTTCTATTTTAATAAATGATTAAAATCTTATTGCATTTATTATATACTTGTGATATTACTACCAATAGCTTGATTTCGGTATATTTTGTTGAATTATTTATATCTACTTTTATGTATAAGTAGATAATTTATTAATAGTTTTGATATATAATTTTTTTTTTCAAAATTTTGTTGATTTTAAAGTGTATATTTTCATTCAAAGTAATTTTTATTATAAGTTTTTGCAACACTGAATTTTATACTCAGCGCGGGAGTTTGTTTTCCCTTCTGTAGGTTTTAGTGGAGTTAAACGGCGACAGAAATATAAATAATAATCGTCACATGTGTTAGTGAACTCCACATATGGAGCCAAGCAGCAGGGGCAGTCACCCCCGCTAAGGTGAGTTTTGCTATAAATGTATTTTATCTATTTCACATAATGTATTTCAACATATATATAAGTTATTTGTATAAGCATGTAAAATTATGACCATGGTATGAGAATAATGAGAGAATATAATTTTATCTTATTTTGTTAATGTAATATATTATTTTATTAAGTTTTATTCATGTCAATATATAACTTATATTTATATAAGTTTTAATAATGTATTATTTTAAATAAATATATCTCGTAGCATTTCTTATCTGACTGTATACGACAATGTATACAGGTAGGTAAGAGGTATTACACAATCTATTATCTATTAATTATTAATAACATTAAAAAAAGCAAACCCAAAAAGGAAAAAACGTAAAAATGACTAATCCAATAAAAAACAATGTAAATTAATATCTGCCTTTTGAAGCTTTGGAAGACATAAATATAAGCTCAACTCTAATATTTAAAGAATATATGCACATAAGACCCATTTAATTATCCAACCAACTTTTAAAAAAAAATAAATTCCCAACCCAACACTCAATACATGCATTATGGCCGAAATAATACATTTGCCTACTCAAACAACAAATAACATACATAACACGTGACCCTAAATACCCAAGCCCTTAGCAACAATAACACCCTCAAAATCATATTCAACACAAACAAACAATCAAATATATTAAACCAATGGAGGACTTTCAATATTTCTCTTACCATTAACACATTATTTTTCACACACACATATTTCATAAACGCAGAAATAGAAAAAAGTTTAAACCAAAAAAAAAACATCACAGGGAAAAATTTAAAATAAAAACTAAAAGACCTTTTCAAAAAAAAATAAAAGATACCAATCTACTCCCTAACAATTCCAAAAGATATTTAAAAACAAAATTCCATACATGACCAAACGAATCTAGTAGACATTTTTAAAAAATCACATACATTAAAAACCATTTGGCAAAAATCATCAATTTTAAAAGTATAACCACATGCACACAAAAAATCAACACAGGTAAAATATAGAGTGAAATCACAATCAAAGAAAAACAAACATACCATCTAACACAAAACACATATAAAACTAGAAATACATATGATTGAAGAGAAAATTTGTACTCAATACATGAATGTAGAACATTGCATAAAGAAAACTGCAACTATCAGTGAGAATGTATGCTAGATCTCTAAGTGTTGACTACCACAAAAAGCATGCAACAAATCTGGGATATTGTGTGTAAAAACCCAGCTGATCCAAGGGAAAACCATAATGAACCGGCAAGGTAAGAAGTTCTATGAAGCCGAAAGGTGTTTTCTTTTAAAAAAAAGATGTCATTTTCTTCAAGAAATGTAGGTGGTGGAAAAAGGTAAACGACATTTGGACTAAGGACGAAGCTTGTCGTGAGCCATATGGATGGAAATAGGAGCGGATGACAGCATAATGGCATGAAAATTAGCTTATTATTGGCAGTGAAGCATGGAGATGATCGACTGGGAGTTAGGAAGTGGGGCTATACAAGTGAGATATGCCTAGAAAATGAAATGGATAGTAGCAAAATGCTATAAGAATGAGGTTGTCGCTGACGATCAAGAGTGGAAATGATCATGAGGGGGTAAAAACTTAGAGAGAAAAATGAGTGGTAGGGAGGGAAATAGGGAGACGTGATGAGCTTAGGTTAGGCAAGAAATGATGCTTGTGAAGAATGAGGTTAGGGTTAGGGGTGGTAAGGGGAGGGTTGAGAGTAGAAAACATAAGTGTGTCACAAGCTCCAATTGTCGCACTTATTTTACGTTATTAAGATCCTAAACCATTTAGGATTTTAGCAACCAATTTTTCAATGCTTATAGGATATCCAACATTTGCCAGTTCATCAACAATTGAGTGAACTTCACAAATGTACTTAGAGATAGTTTTAGAGTCACGTGATACTTTATCAAGTGAGTCATGAAAGGTTATAGATACAAGTCTGCGATTTGTTGGTATATGTTGTGTGAAAATGATCCCAAGCTTGTTTCGAGGCTATGGTAGCAACTATAGATGAGGCAATGACGGAATCAATAAAAGCTATTAAGACATTTCTTTTGAGGTTATCTTAACAAAACTAGATATAAGCAGGATTTTGGACTTCCTAATTTGATTAAATGATATTTTTTTGTGGAGACAATGATGTGTCATCTAGGTAAGAGAGTAAGTCATATCAACATATGAGTATAAATACTTCAGCCATCTAGGTTGCAAAGTTGGTGCTACCATTAAGTTTAATTGGGAGTTGTGATGAGGGATTGAAGGTGATAATTTGAGTAGTTTCTTGTAAGGTAGGATAAGATGTAAGATTAATTAATTTTGGTGAAGAAGCATGTTTTGATATAGATATTTCTTCGTTGGCTATATATCATATTACAGGGAAAAAATTTACGTGCTAAGTGAGGGAAATTTAACTTTTTTGAGTTTCTTAAATGACACTATTACCATAAGAGTGTTTCAAATTAATTAAAAAAGTTTTATTCTATTATTGAGATTGAAAACCTTTTATGCAAGAGTATGAGTGAGAGATCTTATTCTAAGAGATAAATAAGGTAATTGTTTACAATTAATTACAATATTTACAAAGATGGTATGCTGAAACTATGTTTCTTGATTATTGATTAATGTTGATATTGTGCCATGACCTACATTTTCAGTTGTTGCTTATATTGCTCTATTAGATATTAATATCAAATCTTTTTAATAGAATTACTAGGTCATGACTAATAAAGTTGATTTCATTAATAAAATGTGCAATGTCAATTCATATTAGACATCATTAATATACGTAAAACACTACAAAAGAACACCGTTTTAGTGACGATATGTCGCTAAAACATGCATTTCCATTGCTAAAAATACTTAGCAATGGATTAGAGATAGAATGAATCTGTCTCTATATAGGTGGTAATTATTTTCTTAGTAACGGAATATTAGTCTGCAGGTAAAGTTAACAATGAAAAATTTCATCGTTAAAATAATCATTTCGTCGCTAATTTTTTAATTTTTTTTACGATCGATGAAACAAATAACAACGGATTAGAGACGGAATTGTTGTCACTATTTTAGTAATGGAATACATTCTATCACTAGCTCAAATATTTTTTTACTGTTTTTAATGACAAAATACAATATGTCGCTAAATTTTATAAATATATAATTTTTAATCTTCTATGCATCATCCATGAATGTGGTGGCAGTGGAACTAAAGCCTACATCGTTTACCATAAATGGTGATGTCTTAGAGCCAATATTGTACAATCTTTGCTTTTTCTGGCCTCCTATCTCCTCCATAAATATCTGAGACATGTTAACTTGTGGAGCCTCTATAGTACCCCAACAGGCTGATAAGCAATAGCTACACATGCCTCTACATGGTTCTGAGATGTATGATTGTGTTAGGGTACTAAACAATAAATAAAATAGTAAAAAATATATATATAACTTGATTATGAATTGTTTTCAACATTAAAAATAAAAAATTTGACTAGTTACATAATAAAAGTGATACAAACAGCGATCTTTTTGGACTTGCTATCAATGAACTGAACATCTGTTTTCCTTGTGTGAGTCTTCTTGAAGATCTCAAATGCACTAGGTTATCATCCCAATTCTTTAGCCTAAAGGAAAAAAAAACTTATTTATGGACAAAATAAAAACTCATACATAAGTGCTTCAAGATTGCAATATTATAAAGCCAAATTACAAATTAGATTAAAGATTTGAAGAGTTAAAAGTATTACCAAGTCGAGTGAGTGATCTACAGTCGATTTTAAGCTGCCGATGTGTCTAGATGGACCTGTACCCTGTCCACCAACCTCGCTGCTTCGATTATTGCTTGCAATTTCAAACTTTGCTTTCACTTTTGGAATGCTCTAATAATTTTTCTAATAATGTCATATATCATCCGCTACTGGCAATGGTTTCACCCCCTTCGCTTTCATCTACAGATCATGTCAAAATATCGATCAGTTGCCTGACACTCCCACACTTTTTCAAGGCGATCATTAAATTAAGGACTCCAGGAAAAATATTTCTAAAGAACCAAAAGCAAAGCCATCATCATCATCATCATTATTGTTAGTATTATTTGTACCTAAACTCATTAAAATATATCTATTTAATTGTAGGGGTCATTTTTTTCCATGTATAGCCCTCTTTCTCAATCATCTTAATGAAAGTCTTTGTGATCATACTAGAGTATAGGTTAGACATAATCAATCTGTACATAAAATATAACAATAAGAACAATGAAACATACAAACATATAAAACATCAAATTAATTAATACCTTTCATTCATTATTTCTATCTTAGGCTTATGATTGCCCAAAATGGATTCTACAACAGATGATGAGGTCAATGGTGTAGAAGAGAGAGAAGTAGGTGATGGTGTCGATGTTGACATAGATGTCGATGACAGATACAAAGAGGTAGGAGCAGGAATAATGGGTGGCAGGCTCAATGATGGTGTAGGTGCTGCAAGTGACTGAATAGAATGAGTAGGGCTCGAGGTGGCTGAATGGTAGGAGCAGATGATGATGGTGATGGTGATGGCACTGGAGATGTTTGAGTAGGAGTAACTGATGATGATGGATGAGTAATAAGTCTATCACTCCCCTTTTGTCCACATCTATGTTGTCTGTGTGTATCACTAGTGTGTGACATTTGCACTAACATTTATATAATACAAAAAATGAATAGTGTGATCATATAAGTGCATAGTATATGTTAGCTTCTATTTGATAATCTACATATAACAATTCATATTATGACTAATAGAAATATAATTCATATCAAACAACAAATATAAACAATACATATTGTAATTGTTATACAATTGAAAAAATATTTACTAAGTCTCATTATCATTAGCACTTTCATATGAGTCTACATTTGAGTCGTTTGATTATGATTGAAGTTCTAACTCCTCTTTTATGTCACTCTGATCATCCTCAATTTCTATTAACTCACCATTCAAATCACTCAAGATTTCTAGATTTTCATCTATCTGTATAGGAGTGTGAGCATTGATTTCATCCGCCTAAAATGGTGGAGCATTAGCTATTTTGAAACTGATTTTTGATGATGGTAGTACTTCTACATTAAATCAAGTTGCAAACAACCCACCAGTCAATCTTATTACACCATAAACTTGGATAAGTGCAGTAATAAACTTGAGTGGATTGAACAGATAGAATAAAAGGTTCATATCGATTAAATCTGTGTTTATGGTTGATATCTACAAGCTTATATTTGAAAAGCAAATTCAACCCCACGTTTGGTGTAGGATCAAACCACTCACATTTGAATAACACAGTCTTATTGATTGAAATGCCAGGATACTCCAATTAAAGAATTTCTACCAGTTGTCCATAATAATCATTTTCATCAACATTATAATTTGATCCTTTTACACACACACCATAATTCATGGTTGCTCTAGCAGAACCATATATGATTGTATGAAATTTATATCCATTCATAAAATACCCAAGGTATGTAGTGACAGTTCTGAATGGACCTATGCTGAGATCCTTTATGAATTGGTTAGATAAGTTGTTCATAGGATTAGTGGCATGTATCATATGTTGGTCAAATTACTTTTGAAAATATAATAGTTCCAAAATAAGAGTATATATTAATTACAAATATTTTAAATCCTTACATAATTCTTGAACTAATCTATGATATGATTTTCAAGTTTAGCATCGATCTCATAACTCAAAATGTTTGGTTGAGTTTGTTTTAACTGTTCAGTGTAAACACTTGAAATATAGAAAATATGCAAGTATCAGGTATGTCACCAATATGCACTTACAACAAACAACAAATATTGATTCAGATACTTATCAAAATATGAAACTTACTCAATATATGGTTCAACTTTCGAGCAATATAGTAAAATGTAGATGCGTGCTGCCTTGTATTCGTCATCTGTCAGAAATCTTGTTTTAGCCCTTCTGAATGAACGTCCAAGTTGTTTGAATATAGGCAGATTGTCTTCAAATTCATATGATACATCCCAATGACCATCATCATGCCGGGAGACATTTCTATGTTTCATTGTGCCATAGTCTTCAAAATAATAAGAACAAAAGAACGATGCTTCTTCAACTAAATATGCATTGCATATTGAACCTTCAGCTTTTTATTTATTTATGACATCATTTTTTAATTTGCGAAGATACCTATATAATTATAATTTATCATTTATATATTTGTAATTATATGGTGTCCTAATAACAAAAAAAAATAATTACCTTTGAAAAGGATACATCCACCTATATTGCATTAGACCAACAATCCTTGTTTCATAAGCCAAGTGGACTAGCAGATGTTCCATTGAGTCAAAAAAACTTGGAGGAAATATATGTTCCAACTTACATAATATGATAGGAATGTCTTGCTCTAGTTGAAGCATGTCATTTATTCTAATGACGGTTGCAGTTAGTTCTTTGAAGAACAAACTCAATTTTGTAAGAGCCTTACAAACATTTAGGGGGAGTAGTTCACGATATGCAATTGGAATTAATCTTTACATAAATATGTAACAATCATAACTCTTCATTCTAAATAATTTCAGCTTTATGTCAATATATCTACCCATATTAGACACATATCCATCAGGAAATTTAAGTGATTTTACCCATTCAAACAATGCTTGTTTTGCATTATTCTCTAATGTGTAACAAGCTTTTGGGTATTTCCATGTAGCATCTATCCGCTTCAATTTAGGATGACGACAATAATCATTCAGCTCTTCTCTAGACTTACAAGTGTCTTTTGTTTTTCCATCAACATTCATCACAGTATTGAACACATTATCAAACAAAATTTTCTATATATGCATTACATCCAAGTTGTGTCGAATTATATTAGAGCTTCAATATGGAAAATCCCAAAAAATACTATGTTTTTTCCAACCGTATGTTTTGTAAATGGGTCCATTGATCGCATCAGAATTTGGTTTAGTGACTTTTTTCAAACCCAACATATCTATCTCCTGCAAAATCTCATATCCTGATGGAACTGGTGGTGGTTCTTTTGCAACTGTTTTATTCTTCAAAAAAAGTAGTTTTGTTTCTACGCCATATATGATCTACATGCAAAAACTTCTGATGATTGTCAAACCACGACTGTTTACCACTCAACCTTAAAGTGAAAGCATCAGATTTTTCCATACAATGTGGACAAACTATTCTTCCAGTAGTGCTCCAACCAAATCACATAAAATAAGCAGAAAAATCACTTATTGTTCATATTAGGGCTGCTCACATATGAAAATTATGCTTCAATGAAATCTCATATGTATTTACACCAATTTCCAATAATTGAGTCAACTCAGCTATAAGTGGTTGTAATAAAATATCTAGCTTGTTTTTCGGATTTCGAGCCCTCAGAATCAATACGAATGAGAGCATATATTGCTCCTTCATACAAAACCATAGAGGTAGGTTATATGGAGTTACTATAATTGGCCATGAAGAATATTGTTGTCCTGATTGACCAAATGGTTGAAAACCATCAGTGTAGAGACCCAATCTAACATTTTGGCTTTCAGATGCAAAATCTGGATGCGTCTAATTAAAATGCTTCCAAGCAATTGAGTCTGAAGGGTGATTCATCACCTCATCTTCAACCTTATGCTCTGTGTGCCACCTTATATCCTTTTCTATTGCATTAGAAGCATACAATCTCTACAATTTAGGAGTTAAAGGAAAATAGTACATCTTCTTACATGCAACTTTAGTTTTTTTTTTATCATTTTTCAGTACCTCGACATGGTTTTTTTATATAGAACATAGTTGCAAAACTTACAACTAATTGATTAAGCATCTACACCCCAATAGATCATACAACCGTTCAAACAACAGTCAATCTTTTCCATGGGCAAACCCATACCCCGCAGTAATTTTTTTGTGTTATTAAAGTTATCAGTGACCACATTATTATCTAGAACAATCTCTTTCATCAGTTGGGTAATCTGATCAAATAATTTTTCTGACATATGGTTCTCTGATTTCATGCTCATTAGTTAAGACACAAGAGATAATTGTGAATGCCTTTTACACTCAGGCCATAACTCCTGATCAGCAGCCTTCAACATGTCATAAAATTTTTGAGCTTATGGATTAGGAAGTTCCTCATTGTCATCCTCATTAAATTCAGGTCCAGTAGCATCTATAACTATAGTGCGATATGCATTGGCTGCTTCTTCACTACTTAGATGACTTGCCCCTCTAATATCATAATTATTGTGTGCTATTGTAGATATTTTCCCATGATATATCCAAATGAAATAATATGGGATAAATCCATTTTTTGCTATATGGTATCTTATTGTGTTTGTGTCAAGAAATATAGAATTCTGACACTTGCGCTGATTACATGAACACCTAATCTTATCCCCATCCATCCATCTTGGTTGACTACAAGAAAATTCAATAAAACTTTCTAAACCTTCTAAGTATTCTTGGTTCAAACCACCTTTCGTAAACCTTTCATACATCCATTCTCGATTTGAACTCAATATCCTGTTTTAATTTGAAGACAATATTTATTAGGAAAGTAGCTATTCAATTTTTTAATTAATATTACTTAAACCTATTTCTTATTATCTCATCAAAATTTTATATACTTGTTATCCTTATAACTCCATTACTTAAAGGTAGGAACCTATCCCATTTAGAAATGATGTGGCTATAAAGAACACGAGTTTCAACATTATAACCATACATTTACAGAAATTTTGGCAGAATCTCCCCCTTGGCCTCTAAGATTGTACATTTAGTAATTTATTTTATACAGTTTATTTAAGAATCTAGTCAAATTTTGGCAAAATAATACTTATAAAATGCATTTTTCACTGACTATAAAATCACAATTAAAGTTTTATAAAAATAATGAAGTTCTCTTCGGGCCACGAAATGTCTGTCATTTCATTCAGTTAAAACATGTATAATAAAGTAAACCAATAATAAATTGTCAATACAAATAAAATGTTCTTTTAAGCATTTTTTCAATATATTTTCATTTATGGAAATTAAGAAAATATTAGTTCATATTGAGCACATGTTTCAATTAATTACTTAACATAACAAATTAATTCATATCATATAGTTACATAATATTAACTAAGCCAAAATATGTCACAAGGTCCAAAACTATGCTAATGTACTAAAATACTACTATTCATTTAATAGAATAATATATTAATGCAAAAGATAAACTTATCATGTGCATGTTTATTGCCTAATCATTTAATTCTATATTCAAGACTAACATTTTAAATTAGATGTTCAACTTAACTCTCAATTTCAAAGAAAAACCACAACTCTAAATTAGTTACAGGTCTACACCCCTACAACAAAGAAATGAAAGTCGTTAAAATTTTGCTAATTTAAGTGTGAAAAAATAAAATCATAAAAAAAAATGATGTTCCAAAAATTTCCAACAAAAGTTAAATTTCATGACCAACAAACATATATATATATATACTTTTTTAATAAGATTAATTTTCTAATTAGATTAATGTATTAATACTACCAAATTTTCAATAAGATTTATTTTTGAATTAAATTAATACCTAATAAAATTACTTTTTTTCCTAATAAGATTAGTTTAGTAATAAGATGAATTTCCTAACAATATTAATTTCTTGGTAATATTAGTTTACCAAGAAGGTTAATTTTCTAATAAAATTAATTTTCTAACAAGATTAGTTTATTAATATAAGATTCATTTCTTAATGATTTAAATTTCCTATTAAGACTAATTTTCTAATAAAATTGATTTTCGAATAAGATTAAAAATTTTAATAAAATTAATTTTCTAATAATGTAATTTCTTCCTAATGAAATCAATTTCTTCCCTAATATAACTTATTTCCTATTTCCTTTGCTAATAGGATTGATTTTCATCAAATGATTGATATTATGAATTAAAAAATTTTATTCAAAAATTAATTTTAAATCAAATCAAATTAGATGTTCCAGTCAAATTAAAGCAATGTAATTTGGGTTTATTCCCAATTATAGCTTTCAATAAAAATCCATAATTTATTGATGTCAATTTTTTAATATTCTGAATATTTATAGCTTAATTTATATTTAAAAATAAAATTATTTATTTCTCTCATCACAAATAATAATTATTTTGTATATATCATAGATTGTGATTTGAATCATCTATACATTTCATAAATTTGATATAATTAACCAATTATTTTTTGTTTCTTGGATTCAAATTTTACTTATAATTTATGGTTAAAAAAAGAAAATTTAAGCATCAAAATTGTAACTGATAGATTGACCACTAGTTCTTTTACAAATCAAATTAAATAAAAAATAAAAAATTAACTTTTAATTATATTTAAGAAATGAAATTATATAAAATCACCTTTTGAACTAAATTAATATTTAAATTTCAAATTATGGATATTTCATTGCATCTTAAAAAAAATACTCTAATACTCAATTTTTTTTCCTTTTTGTTTACTCATTATAACTTATAAGACTATAATAAGAATTTATGACTTATAGAATTTTGCAAAAAATAAAAGATAAAAAAGTATTTTTAAAAATGATATAAAATGAATATAAACTAAAATTAAATATTAGCTTAATTCAAAAATGAACTTTACAATCTAGCTAATATTTGATTTTTTTAAGTGAAAATTAAATATAAATATTAACCTTTTATTATCAACAATATATGCAGAAAAAAAATTAAGGAGCTAGGAATGGAAAAAAATATGAACAAAAAAAACAGCATTGAATGGAAAAAAATAGTTTCAGGCTTACCTTTTCACAGTGTTGTAAATGGCATGGAGAGAGGGCGGTAAACAGCTAACCGGCGATGACCAGAGGGTTGCTAACAGAGAGGAGGTTGGGCACGGGGTGGAGCAAAGAAAGGAGGAGGAGGGGGTGACAAGGTAAGATTCTGCAATTTTAGAAAAGAAGAATGAAGGTTGTTGCATAAATAATTAAGAAACAAAACGACGTCATTTTATTCTAAACAAAACAATGTCGTTTCATTAAGTTAATATTAGCGACGAAATAAGTATGTTGCTAAACCATCGCTATCTTTACTGACGAATCTATTTCCATCGCAAAATTTTTATTGAAAAATAAAAAATATAGCGACACTATTTAATTTCTTCAATTACATCGCTAATCTGTCTCTAAACTAGGCACCATTTTTTACCGCCATATTTAGCTAGTGTCATTAGCTACAAAATATATATGTCATAATATTTAATCACTAATATGTCGCTAATCTGTCGCTAGATATTTTAAGAATTTTTTATTAAAAGTGTCACTTTTTTCCGTTACTAATTTTTCTCGCTATTTTCTAATTTTCTTGTAGTGAAAGGAAAAAAAATAGATATTTACATTCATTTGTCTTCGTTTGGGTGGCTTATTGTCTAGAAAAAAATTCTAATTAAGTTGAAGATTAATTTCTATGTATATGAGTAAGAAACATAGGGCTATTATCTCCATAATTAAAAGTCATTTTAAAGAAATTCTTATTTTGCTAAAGAAATTATAATGCTTTAGTCCCACCTGTTACTTGGGGTGGACATAGACCAGTTAATTAGTCCATGACCACTTCCTCATATCTAAGTCTACTAACAAAAAATTTATAAACAAGGTCGACTTAATAATTTGTGTAGACCTATATGATAGTTAATTAGGGGCCCTAGCACATGAAACTATATTTGTCATGCATCTCGGAAGTAATAAGATGTATCATGATCTGAAAGGAAAGTTCAGATGGGCAGGTATAAAAAAGGACATCAGAGTTCACAATAGGATGTCTAACATGTCAGCAGGTCAAGGTAGAATATCAGAGACCTTTAGGGTTGTTGTAGCCAATCATAATACCATAGCAGAAATGGAAACAAATCATGATAGATTTTATGATTGGGTTTCCTCTGACACCGAGAAAGTTTGATGTCGTTTGGGTTATCATGGATAGGTTAAATAAGGCAGTACATTTCTTACCTATTAAAAGAGACTACCCTTTGAATAGGTTAGCAGAGTTATATATGAACAAAATAGTACGACTATATGAAGTTTCAAGCTCCAATATATTAGATAAAGATCTATGGTTCACATCTCAATTTTGAGAAAGACTACAGAGAGCTTTAGGTACCAAACTTAACTTTAACACGACTTTTCACCCAAAGACAAATGGCCAATCGGAAAAGGGGATATAGATGTTGGAAAACATGATAAGAAGTTATGTTTGATTGAGTTTAAACTTAGATGGAAAAGGTATATACCCTTGATGGAGTTTTCCTATAGCAATTATTAGTCTAGCTTTCAGATAGCTCCTTGTGAGGTACTATATGGAAGGAAGTATCAAACACTGTTATGTTGGATAAAGCTCAGTAAGCAGAAAGCTAATAGGGCTAAAGTTGGAGTAAGAGACAGAAAAAATAAAGATCATAAAGGAAACATTAAAAGCAACTTCAGAAAGATAGAAATCATATGCAAATCTTAAGATAATGGATATAAAGTATGAAATGGGAGACAAAGTGTTTCTTAAAATTTTTCCATAGAAGAAAGACCTCAAGTTTGGTAAGAATGGCAAGTTAAGCCCAAGGTTTATTAGACCGTATAAAATCTTATAGTGGATTGGACTAGTCACCTATAGGTTTGCTTTACCACTAAAGTTGAACAACATTCATAATGTCTTTCATGTCTCCATATTGGGAAGGTATAGGTCATATCTTTTGCACATCATCACAGCCGAAAATATAGAGGTGAGACTAGACCTTACATATAAGGAATAATCGATTGTGATATTGGCACGGAAAGTTAAGGAACTTAAGAACAAGCTAGTATCATTAGTCAAAATCCTATAGAGGAATCATGCAATAGAAGAAGCTACATGGGAAAGCAAAGAGGTAATGATGACACAACACCCCCAGTTGTTATGACACAACACATCAGGTAATTTTGAGGACGAAATTCCTTTATGGAGGAAAGAAATGTAATTTCTATTAAGTAAGACCTAGTTAATAAGATGGTTTAGATGAGATATAAAAGTGTTTAAGGGTTTTTTTAGGGGGAAGAATTACAAAGAGATGAAAAAGTAAAATGTTATGCATTCACGCCCGTGAAGTTTATGTCATGGTCATGAATGTTGATGTTCATGCCCGTTGAGGGGTATTTCTGTCATTTTAATGCTAACAAATAAAATAGCAATAATGTATTTAACATACTTGTTTTCTAAGTTTATTGAACAGGGTATGGAACATGATAGCAAAAATGGAGAATGGAAGACTAACCTTAAAAAGACAAAAAATGAAGAAATAACATGTTCACGCCCGTGACCTTTTATGTCACGCCCATGATGAAGCTTAGCGCCAACTATCCAACATTTAAAGTTCACGACCATGAAGAATGATATAAACTATGAATGATCATATCAGTCACACCTGTGAAAGAAAGTTACGCCCGTGAGAAAACATGTCAAATTCCTCTAGAGAGTTTCATGGCCAGAGTCTACTTGGACCACGACTAGGAAGGATGTTCACGCCTGTGAAATAACATTGTCACGTCTATGATCAAACACTTCAAATCCTTCTAGAATGCTTCATGGCCAAAGTCACCACTCAAGTCATGACTTGGAAGAACAGTTACGACCGTGACACTCATACTCACGACCGTGAAAGAGGAAAGAGAAACATGTCAGACGCAAAATTAAGAGTTGGTGCAACAACTATTTTCGCATTAAATGCAACCAAACAACTATAATTCACCATGGAAGTATAAATGCAAGTCTTTTATGAATCCAGAACAAGAGAATAGCTAATACTTTGAATCAAAGTCTTATTGTAAGCCATTTGTGCATTTAATACTTTCAAAACAAACATTTATTCTCTATAAAAATATTTTTGCTCATTATTCTCTGAGCATTATAGATTTGTAAGTGTTTCTCTTTGTAATCTACTACTCAAGTGAGTTTGGGTATTTTGGGTTAAGAGTAGAACACTTGTAAGGGTTATTTGTATGAGCCTTTAAAACACAAGGAATTGGTTTATTATGTGAGCCATTAAAACATAAGAGATTTCTGGGTTAAGTGTGATCCCTTGTTAGAAACACCATAGTTGGGAGTGAGCTTATAAAACTCCATTGTAACACTTAATGTGTTAGTGAAACTCCCAATTGAGATTGGGGAGAGGAGTCGGCGGCACTAACAAACTTCCCTCGATTGGATGCTAGTCAGCCTCTCCCACGAATGCTAGATAAAGCTAGCAAGTAAGCAAATATGCTAAGAACACAAAGAAAAGAAGAGAGATTGGAGAATGCTTAATAATTGCTTGTATTACTTCAAATGCTTGGATTGCTTGGATTGATACAAATGAACTCAACTAGCCTATTTATAGGCCTCCACCTCCTCAATGGATGACCAAGATCAATTTGATCTAACGGTCTACATTAACCTTGTTAACACCCGAACCTCTATAAAAATTCCTGTGTGATATCTTCCTATCCTTACTCAATTTAACTTTTTCTTTCCGCACTTAAAAGTTAAAAATTTTAATATCCAATTCAACCCACCTTCTTGGTTTAATATCTGGACAACAATTGATATCAGAGCTTAGTCTAGCATCAAAGCCTAAACAGCGCTAGCAAAGATCAAGATATGGCCAATGAAAGATTCCAAAGTCTCCAGCCTTACTTTGATGGAGAAAATTATGCTCATTGGAAGTTTCAGATGGAGACATATCTGGATAGTGAAGGAATTGAAGTTTGGGATAGTGTTCGGAAAGTATGGACAACACCAACTATAAGAGAAGTTGATGGTGAAGAAGAAATTCTGTCAAGAGATGATTGGACAGAGCCTCAAAGAAGAGCAAACTTCAAAAACAAAAAGACAATGACAATTCTCTCAAGCTCATTATCAATTGAAGAATGTGGCAGAATACAACACTGTTTTACTGCTTACAGCATGTGGAAAACATTGGAAAACTATCATGAAGGAACAAAGCAAGTTAAATCCAAGAAGATTCAACTTCTTAGTTTAGAGTATGAGCTCTTCAAGATGAAATTCAATGAGTCAATTACTGACATGATCAACCATCTTATAGCCATCATAAATAGCATGAGAAAACTTGGGAAACACCTAAGCTTGGAAGATGTAAATAACAAAATTTTGAGAAGTCTTCCTCTCAAAGATTACGGTTAAAGAGTTGCCGGTATAGAAGAGACAAATGAATACATAAGCATCATGAATACTATTATACTTATTGGCAAACTTCTGACACACGAAATGGCATTGAAAAGAGATAGAGAGCTTGAAGCAGAGCCAGAAAAAAGAAAGTCTCTAGCACTAAAAGCTTATACTTCAAAATCTCAAGAGGAAGTTGAAGATGATGAAGAAAAGAGTGGTGATGCAAATGAGGACATTGTTATGCTCTCGAGAAGGCTGAAAAGAATTATTGAGAAAAGAATGAGCAATTCTATAAAATTCAAGCAAAGAAACCTCAAACAGATTTTTAATGACTCACTAAGAAATAAAAAGGAGGTAAAGTGTTATGAATGTGGGAAGAAAGAGCATATTAAATTGGAATGTCCAAGGCTCAAGAAGCACAAGAGCAAATACCAAAGAGATAATGGGGAGAAAGGTCACAAAGCCACATGGGATTACGAAAGCTCTTCAAGTGAAAAAGATGACAATGAAAGTGAAGAGGTCAATATATGCTTCATGGCTATAGAGGATCACGTCTCGGATAAAGTAGGATCACTTCACTCATACTCTTTCAATAATGATAGTAGTGATAATGATAGTAATAGTGAAAATGATGATGATGAACAAAGCCTAATATAAGTATTGAATATAGAACTAGAGAAATATAGAAGTAAATTCAATACTCATAAGAATAACATTTCTAATTTGAAAATCAAAATGGATGCTTTAGAAAATGAGAACTTTAAGCTTAAATCATCTAATGAATCTCTTTAAAATTCATTAGATGAATACTCTTCAAGACCCCCAACAATCCTTGCTTAAAGAACAATACTTTGAAAAATGAAGTTGAGGAACTTAGAAACTCTATTTCAAAATTTCACAAGGGAAATGAGAGTTTAGATACTCTCATTGTGTCTCAAAGACCACTCTTAATCAGACATGGTCTAGGATTTAAGGGTACATCATCATCTTCTCACAAGACTACTTTTGTTAAGTCAAGTGAACCTCACATCTCCACATTTGTTGTAACAGCCCCAGGGGCCAAGTGCACAAAATACACTAAATCTTCTATACATAAGAAGGATGATCAAGGATTGGTAATCCTAAGAAAGAAACCTCAAAAGGCTAATCATGTCTTTATGTATAAGAAGAATGCATCTAGAAAAGCACCAATTCATCATGATTGTGCATGCCATTGCTCTCAAACTCAATCTAATAGAAATATGGCATTCAAAAGCATTGTAAGACCAAAATGCATTTTTAGACCTAAACAATGTAATTATTGTATGAAATTTGGTCACATAAATAAACATTGTTGGATAAGGAAGGCTCATTGGGAACCTTCATATGCTAAACCCCAAGGACCCAAGCTCATTTGGGTACCTAAAAATCATAATTGAATTGTGATTCTATAGGTATGCCTCAAGTCCACAACAAACAAAAATACTTGGCTAGTAGACAGTGGATGCTCAAGGCATATGACAGGAGACAAAGAACTTTTCAATGAAATCAAAAGTATTGATGGAGGTAAATTTACCTTTGGAAACAATGCTAAGGGTAAGGTAATTGGCATTGACTCTATTGGTATTAATGGTACAAATTTTATTAAAGATGTCTTGCTTGTTGATGGCTTGAAACATAACTTGTTAAGTGTAAGTCAATTATGTGATAAAGGAAACAAATTAATATTTACTTCCAACGAATGTCTTGTAACCTCTATTAATGGCCAAGAGATATTTAAAGGAAATAGAGATATCAATACCTACATAATAGACTTACACAAAATATCTAACCATTCCTCTAATTGTCTTATGACTACTTGTGATGAATCTTGGTTGTGGCATAGAAGGCTTGATCATGCAAACATGAATTTAATTCAAAGCCTCAACATAGGAGAGCTAGTAAAGGGACTACCAAAAGTCAAATTTGAAAAAGACAAGACATGTGAACCTTGCCAAAGAGGAAAACAACACAAGTCATCCTTCAAATCCAAAAACATTGTAAGTACCTCAAAACCACTACAACTCCTACATCTAAATTTATTTGGAACTACTAGAATTGCAAGCTTATGAGGTAAACACTATGCCTTTGTCATCATCGATGACTACTCTAGATTTACTTGGGTAATTTTCTTAGCTCAAAAGAGTGATGCCTTTGAAACTTTCATAAATTTTGCTAGAAGGGTTCAAAATGAAAAAGGATATTGTATTTCAAAAATAAGAAATGATCATGGCAAAGAATTTGAAAATGAAAACTTTGAGAATTTTTGTCTTGAACATGACATTTTTTATCTCCTAGGACACCTCAACAAAATGGGATAGTCGAAAGGAAAAATCGAAATTGAATTGAAATGGCTCGAACAATGCTCAATAAGTATGGTTGACCAACTTATTTTTAGGCTGAAGCCACAAATACTGTATGTTATATTTCAAATCGAGTTTTCAAAAGACCTGTCTTAAACAAAACTTCATTTGAGCTATGGAATGGAAGAAAGTCATTAATATCATACTTTAGTGTATTTAGATGCGAGTGTTTCATATTGAATACCAAGGATAACCTTGGAAAATTTGCCTCTAAATCTGATGAAGGTATCTTTTTAGGACTCTACAACTAGCAAAACATATAGAGTATTTAATAAAAATTCATTAACTGTTGAAAAATCTATGCATGTTATTTTTGATGAAACTAGTTGGCTTGATCTTATGAAAGGTAGTGTTCTTGATGATGTTGTAGGTACCATGGAAAGACTTGATCTTGAAAATGAAAGAGAAGAAAATGATAAAGAAGATTCACATCAAGATGATTCTCTACCTCCAGCTCAAGAGGAAAATAGGCAAGAGCTCCTAAAGGAATGAAGATTGACAAAAGATCACCCCAAAGAGCAAATCATTGGTGATCCTACAAGGGGAGTAAGTACTAGATCTTATCTCAAACATTTAGTTTCTGATCTTGCTTTTTTTTTTTCCTCAAATTGAGCCTAAAAATATTGATGAAACTCTTAATGATCTTTTCCTTAGCTCCAAGTGAAGTGTTGACTTTACTTCTTCTAAGCTCATTGGATCTTCATGACACACTACTTTCCATAACTGAGAACTGCCAAGAGCTACAACTGTAGTAGTTCCTTCAATATGAGTGTAAGCTCGGTGGAATATAAAAATTCCAACAATATGTCTTGGAACTCTAGGAGTCAAGTTATCTGCAATTAATTTTGCAAATAATTTTTTCCAATAGCTGAGTGGCTGGAACAATGTCAAAAACTTTAGTTGTGGAGATAGTATATTCCCCCTGTTGCAGATGAATGAGAGAAAATCTATCAGGCTGATTTGCACTGCATGATAATATAGTGTCAATTGACACCATAAGTACCATAATTGTTCTGGTAACATATGCTCTGGACAAAGTTGATAAACAACCACCCAAGGGTATTCAGCAGGGCAATAAACAATTTTTCTTAGAATTTCCAGCTTATCCTGAAATAGTATCATGCATGTGAAAAGCATATTTTGAGCAAAACTCCTGATCTTTTTGAGGTTTTGACCTCTTGGACAATTTGGAGGGAAGTCTGAAAGACTAAGGACTGGAGTGTTTGAACTGGAAGCCATGAAAATGAGAGATATCTCTGATGAGGATGATACTAGATCAATCTAAGAAGGTGAAGGTCAGGATAGGAAGTTAGGGATGAGGTTCTTATCCCCTTTTATATGCTGAACTTCAAAGTTGTATTTGTTGAACCATTCTTTCCATCTCAGCAGTTGTGGATGTGGAATAGTTTTTTGTTTGAAATCAAGCATACGTGGAAAAGATGAGCAATCCATCACAACTGTAAAGTGATGACCAATCAGATGGAACTCAAATTTCTTGATTCCTTATTTAACAGCTAAGATCTCCTTGAAAGTTGAATGGTAATGAAGCTCACTGTCTTTGAAATGACCACTTGCATATCCACAAACTTCTTTTCTATCTCTATTGATTTCAAAGAGTACTACTCCCCAATGTTCATATGACGCATCCGTCTACAATAATCTTTTTCCTGTAGAAGGAATCAACAAATGGGCAAGCTTTGAGTGACTGGTTTGATCTGTTGAACTGATCTGGTGTGAGTAACCGACCATGGTGGGGGTTGCTTTTTCAAACGTTGATATAATGGTTTTACCAACTTATTGTATCCTGATATGAACTGTCGAATATAATTAGCAATCTCGAGAAATTGTTGAATCTTATTAACTATTAAATTTTCATCTAGGAATTTTTACAATTCTTGGGCCAAATGGGGCTGAGGCCTATAAGTACCATTGGAAAACTGCACTCCAAGAAAATCAATAGTTGTTTGAGCCAGCTGCATCTTTGTTGGGCTGAGCATCATGAATTTCTTGACTGTCTCATGATGGGTATTGATATCTGGGCTGAATAACAGAATATCATCAATGTAAATCAAGTTTGTGTGCAACAATGGTTCATATATCTGGATCATAGCTTTCTGAAACAATAAGGGTGCCACTTTGAGTCCAAATGGCATCACCGTCCACTCATAGTGATGATTAGGAATATAGAAACTTGTCTTGTATCTGTCTTCTGGAACAATACCTAGCTGTCAGAATCTTGCCTTCAAGTCAAACTTTGAGAATATTTTTGCTGAAGCCATGAAAGGGAACATAGAATATATCATTGGCAAGGGATACTTGTCATCCTTCAGGAAGTGATTCAATGGCTTATAGTCAATAACAAGTCTCTTCTTTCCATAAACTTGTTCTGATCTTTTGTTGACATAAAATGCCCGACATGCCCAATTTGACTTTGTAAGCTGAAAAGACCTTCTGCCAATAACTGCGAACATTTTCGAACTGCAAGCTTCATATCATATAGAGACATTATTGGGTGCGAAGCCTTTGTTGGATTTAAATCTTCTGAATTCTTGAAAGGAAGTGTAATGAAGAATTTTGGTCTGGTCCAAAGTGGAGAATGGTGTTTCTGTGCAAATTCTGTATGAGAAAAAGCACAACAGGAGTCCTGAAGCTCCTGTACTAATTTTGAGGATAAAGTAGGAAAAGATTGGGAAGGCTGCAAAGTAAAAAAGGAAGGTATTGTAGTGTAGGGTAATAGTTGGTTCTTAAATAGCAATCATGTGAGTAAGATGGACAGTTTATCCATTCTAAAATAAAGATCAAATCCTAAGACTAAATCTTTATCTGGGAGTTTCGATCCAAGGACATGTGTCCAAATAGTAAGCTCAAGAAAGATTTACAATTTAATAGGGTTTGTGGTTTTCAGGGTAGTGGTAAAGATTTTTCCATCTACTGCCTGGAAAAGCTGATCATGCTGAATCCAATATCTATCTAGAAGAATAGAATGATTCATCATAAACCTATGAGCACTAGTATCTATGAGGGCAATAATCTTAATGGGCTTGGCATATTTGTGAGGGAAGATTGTGATCGGGACCAATGGAATTAGGTGTACTATTTGAGTAGAACAAACAGTTGGTAAAATAGATAAGGTTAGATCTGTTGTGGGAATGGTTTTTGGAATAAGGGGAAATGGTTCTATGATATAGACAAGTGGAATGTAATGATCTGGGAAGATTGAATTTTGAGAAGGTAATTCTTCAAATAATTCTTCATCTGTCTCTGATTCAGAGTCTGAAAATTCAGCTGCAAATAATGCTCTTGAATCTAATTCATCATCCAATGAAAACAATGATTCAATGTTCGCATCGTCTACATCCACTTGGGAAACTTGATGGATCTTCTAAATAATCTTCGCTGCTTTCTTTGCCTTATTATGGCAATTTTTTGCAAAATGACCCCTTCTTTCCGCACACATAACATCTATCACTCTTCTTGAATTTGTGCTTTCTTCTTTTAAAAAACTTAAATTTCTTTCTCCTGTGCCTTTTAGACTTGTAATTATCTAGAGGTTTCCATTTGTGATATTTATTTGACCTTTTAGGAGGACATGTACAATTCTTATCTCTACACTAATCTGCAAATTTGGTCTTTTGCATGCCATCTTCCAGGAAGAATCATGATGAAAAGTTATCAGTTCCTTGACCATATTCTTTTGGGCATAAATATTGTCAACTGACAACAAGATTCTTTGATAAATCTCTCCAAGGCTGAGAGAATTCAAGTTAATATTCTTCTCACGAAGTTGGAACTTAATATGATTAGAAATGCTCTCTGGAAAAGACATTAGCAATGCTTGCTTCAAATTTGCATCATTTGCTCCTCCAAGCAAATAAAATCTTTTTGTCATTCGTTGGTAATGCTTGTCAAGATCCTTTCTTAAAAGAGAACAACACTTCATTTTGAAATACTCGTCTCTGGCCATATCATCATATTCTATTGTACTGCCAACAAACTCTTGATGAAGAGTTGTGAAAAGATGATTGAAACATGCAACTGAAAGACTACTATAATAAAGATGAGATATCAAGAACGTAAAAGAGCTAAGATGGATAGTTAGTCGGATATAATATGGATCATACATAAACGATAGTTAGAATCAGTAGTTCTCTTAGGGTTCTCTCATTGGGGACACTGGAGAAGAAATCAATTAGTCATTATGAACAGTTTAGTATGTATATAATATTATTTAAAAATTTTAAATTATTAGATATATAAACTCACAAGTATAAAGATAAATATATAACTATAAGTATATAATTATAAAGTATGTGAGTTTATGACTATTTAATTTTAATATATATATATATATATATATATATATATATATATATATATATATATATATATATTCACTAATTATAAAGTATATAAACAAATAAATATATAACTATAAGTATATAATTATAAAATTTGTAAATTTATGACTATTTAATTTTAATATATATATATATATATATATATATATATATATATATATAATGTTTTCACTAATTATAAAGTATATAAACATATAAGTTTATTAAATATATCGATTATATATATTTTTATTTAATAATATTATATAGATTAGTATTTAAATTTAAAATAATACAATTGTTTTGACAAAAAAATATATAATATAATTGGAACAAATCATAATTTATATTGATTTATCATATAATTATAGTACATTTATTATAAATTATGTTACTTTATAATTGATTCACTGAAATTAATTTACAAAATAATTAATATAATTTAGATTTATATAATACAATTAAAATAAATTATAAATGCTAAAAAATATAATTAGTGATAAAAAAATTATAGTAAAAAATAAAACTAGCAATATATTATAAATATTTTTTTATTTACAAATTAATAACAAAGATAGTTGATTAATTTGATGATGAGCTTATCTTAGATTTATATAAAAGTTATGGATTCAATTTTCTACACTATCATCATAAAAAAAATTAGCATATAAAATTATTTTTAGCATTTAGAGTTTTCAATTATTTGAATTCTTTACTATTATAAATGTTATATAAATTTTATTATAATTTAATTTATGGATTAAAGTATATTTAATTATAAGTTTAAGTTATATTATATTTGTATAATAAAAATATAAAAGTTATAACTAATGTTATATATAAATTGTTTCATTCTTATAATTTATTATATATAGTAAAATTATAAATATTTAAATATCAGTTCTTTCAGTGCAATTTGATTCCAGAACAATTCGGTACAATTCTCGGTACAGATATCATTAAAAAATTTAGATCCGTCAAAATTAAAATCAACAGTACAATACAGTTTGGTACTATAACTTTTTTTCTCAATTTTTCGGTCAATTTCGGAAATATTCAGGATTCGTATATAATACTAACCAGAAATATAAGTTGAGAGATATACAAGAAAATAATAAATGTTACTAATACTTTCTTTTCAATACTTTTTTATATACTTATTTTATAATTGGTTTATATTATCAAAATTTTAATTTACAAAATTGATTATTTTATTTAATAAAATAAACTTAATGATATGAATCAATTATATAACAAATGTTTAAAAAAGTGTTAGAGAAAAAAGTAACATTCCTCCAACAAAATTATCCCTCCCTTGCATGGAAGAGGAATATTTTAATCCTTCCACACATTATCATGAGATATATCTTTGTTTAATTTATTTTTTATAATATGACCTTTTTTCTAAAACAAAAAAAAATGTTAAAGATATATATGGTATTTTGTTAGAATTGAAATTTTAATCCAACTAATATAAACCCATAATATG
Source organism: Triadica sebifera (assembly GCA_023653625.1). Taxonomy (NCBI): domain Eukaryota; kingdom Viridiplantae; phylum Streptophyta; class Magnoliopsida; order Malpighiales; family Euphorbiaceae; genus Triadica; species Triadica sebifera. The sequence continues at coordinate 7,869,871 of CM042892.1, forward strand.
TAGAAATATTTTTAATTAATGATTTAGATATTAACTGATCGTACACCCGTAGGTATTATTTTTAATTTTTGGTAAAATTTCATTATTTTTATCTTTATACGTTTTTGTACTATCTCAATTTTATTGAAATTTCATTTGATTATTTTATTAATATTTTATACCCTTTATTGTTACAATTAATATATTGTTTTTGTAATAATCTAACGGTTATCATTGATCCACAAAATGGAAAAGAAGAAGAAAATTGTGAGTGTGGCGTTATCCAATGCAAAGTTAGTGACGTGCTATCTATCAGAGCATAATAACTACATATTTTGAAATTTTTTATTTAAATGTCTCAATCTCTTTTTTCTTAATGCAATATATAAATAAATAAAAACGAACGTGAAATTGTTTTTATATGTTAGTTTGTATTTTCCTCTCTTCTATATAAGCACATATATATACTCGAATTTTTCTTTATTTGATAGATACTATATATTTTTGGACACCGCAGATAAAATAATACAAATAAATGTAAAATAAAATAATCAGCAAAAATAACACCGACAATTTAACGTGGTTCACCTTTTAATTTGGGTTACGTCAACGGACAATACTCCGAATATTTTTCTTCCACTAATAAAAATTAATGGGTACAAAGAAGAGAGAACATTCCCTACACACAAGCTAGAGGTAATACAACAATTTTGAGATAAACTAAAAAATAGTGGCACACTAGTGTTTTTCAAAAACACCCAAAAATATTTTTCTCACTATTTTTGTCACTCCCTAATTTTTGGAAAAAATTCCAAAAATCTAACTTTCTCTCAAATTCTCTAAAATGAATTGAAATTGTTGTAATTCAAATGAAAGGAGATCTGCCTGTTTATAGAAAAAATATTCAGTGTGAACACAAATAAAAAAAAGTAAAAAATATTATCTGGAGGAATTCACTTCGAAATTGAATTGTTGGCCGGAAGAATTCAATTCGAAATTGAATTGCCGCAACTTTTAACTTTTTTATTTTATTTTATATGTGGTGGGACCCAAACCAAAATTTTCAACAAATTCGGCTACCAACAAATCTCTCCCTCTCGACAATGTGGGGGCTCCACCATTCCAGCAGCTAATCAACAGTATTCAAAATATGATATTGGTAGAATATTCGTTAACATGTTTGATCCATTTTCTTCTGTATGGATCTTCTCAAGCTGTAGTAGCTTATTCTCTATTACATCTCTGATCCAGAGTGATATCTCAAATCAATATGTTTTGATCTTAAGTGAAAGGAGATATTCTTTCCAAGATGGATAACACTCTGATTATCACAAAATAATTGATATCTGTCTTGCTGCAATCCAAGTTCTTTCAATAACTTCTTTATCCATAGCAACTCTTTACATACTTCTGTTGCTGCAATAAACTCTGCTTCAGTTGTAGATAGTGCAACGCACTTCTCTAACTTCGATTGCCATGACACAGCTTCCCCTGCAAAAGTGATCAGGTAACCTGACGTTGACTTTATGGAGTCAACATTGTCAGCCATATTTGCATCTGTGTATCCAACCAACACAGGTTTGGTATCTCCAAAACATAAACATATTTTTGAAGTACCTTGAAGATACCTGAAAATCCACTTTACTGTAGTCCAATATTCATTTCCAGAATTTGAAAGGAATCTGCTCACTACTCCAACTGCATGAGCAATATCAGGTTGTGTGCACACCATGACATACATCAAACTTCCAACTGCTAAAGCATATGGAATTTTGTCCATCTCATCATTCTCTTCGTCTATAGAAAAGTGATTAGCAAGAGGACAACTAACCATTTTAGCTTAGTCCATTTGAAATCTCTGAAGTACTTTCTCAATGTACTTCTCCTGTGACAGCCATAATTTCTTGGCATTCCTATCTCTGATAATCTTCATCCAAAAATCTGCTTTGTTGGCCCCAAATCTTTCATAGCAAAAGACTTGCTCAACTGATTTTTAAAGTTGTTAATTCTGGAAACATTTCGACCAACAATCAGCATGTCATCCACAAAGAGCAAAACAATGATGAAATCTTCATTAGATAATTTTTGTACAAAAACACAATGGTCTGAAGTAGTCTTATGGTATCCTTGCTCCCCCATAACAAACTCAAATTTCTTGTACAATTGTCTTAGTGCCTACTTCAAGCCGTAGAGGCTTTTCTTCAATTTGCAAACATATTCCTCTTTTCCCTTATGTTCGAAATCCTCTGGTTGCTCCATGTATATCTCCTCTTTCAAATCACCATGTAGGAAGGCAGTTTTGACATCCATTTGCTCAACCTCCAGGTTAAGACTTGCTGCTAACCCCAACACTGTACGGATGGATGTCATTTTCACAACTGGTGAGAAAATTTCATCAAAGTCAATTCCTTTTCTTTGACTGAATCCTTTAACGACCAATCTGGCTTTGAATCTCGGATGAGAACTGTTCTTTTCATGCTTGATTCTGAACACCCATTTATTTTTCAAAGCTCTCTTGCTCTTTGGCAGCTTCACTAGTTCACAAATATTGGTCTCATGCAAGGATTTCATTTTATCTTGCATGACTTCAATCCATTTTTGTCTGTGCTCATCATTCATTGTTTCTTCAAAGCTTTCTGGTTCTCCCTCATCAGTGAGTAACACATACTCATTTTCTGGATATCTTGAAGACGATTGTCTTGCTCTATTTCTCCTTCTCACAGGAACTTGGGAGTGCACAAGTGATGGTTAATGATGAATATCATCTTCTAGATTGTCAATAGGAGCATTATTTTCTTCAGGCAAATCAACATGATCTTCATCCCCAACTTGTATTGGCACCGGTATTGGAGGAATCAATTCTAAATCTGTTGAGTCACCATTGGAATCAGGAACACCTTTCTTTGTTCTGACAATATCTTCAATGGTCTCATTCTCAACGAAAATAGCATCACGACTTCTAACAAGTTTCTTCTCTACTGGATCATAAAATCTGTAGCCAAACTGATTTTTTTCATAGCCAATAAAAATACACTGTCGTGTTTTAACATCGATCTTGGATCTCTCATCTTTTAGAATATGCACAAAGGCTTTACAACCAAATACCCGCAGATGATCATAAGAAACATCCTTTCTTGACCACACTTTCTCTGGAACATATAGCTTTAGAGGGATACAAGGTGAAAGATTTAATACGTACACAGCCGTGAATAAAGCTTCACCCCATAAGGTTTTAGGTAACTTTGCATGTGAGAGCAAATATCTGACTCTTTCCATCAAAGTTCTACTCATCATCTCAATCAAGTCATTCAATTGCAGTGTTTTTGGAGGCATTGTCTGATGCCAAATACCATGTTCTTTGCAGTAGGCATCAAACGGTCCAATGTATTCTCCACCGTTGTCTGTCCGGATGCATTTCAACTTATTCCCAGTCTGTCTTTCAACTGATGCATGAAATTCTTTAAAGACATTTAGCACCTAATCTTTTGTCTTTAAAGTATACACCCATGTCTTCCTTGAATGGTCATCAATGAAAGTCACAAAGTACTGAGCACCACCGAGTGACTTTGGCATTGGCCCACATAAATCTGAATGGACCAGATATAACACATTCTTCATTCTAGAAGGAGGGGAACTCTTGAAAGCAACTATGTTTTACTTTCCTACTAAACAGTCAGTACATTTCTCTAAATACACTTCATCCATTCCGGGCAACATCTTCCTTCTGATAAGGGTAGTCATCCCTTTCTCACTCATGTGGCCGAGTCGTCTGTGCCATAATTCAATAGCACTGTCTTTCTTCATAGCACTCACAATGTCATTGGAGAGCTTTGCATGCATCACATACAAGATAACATGCCTTGTGCCTCTAGCCACCACCATGGAACCTTTGGTAAGCTTTCATTGGTTATTTGAGAAGGTACTGCAGAAACCTACATCATCGAGTTTTTCTACAGAGATCAAATTCAGACAAATATCTGAAATATGTCTGACATCTCTTAGGACTAATCTGGTACCATTCACAGTCTCCAGACAAACATCTCGTCTGCCAATAACTTTTGACTGATTATCATTTTCCATATTCACAGCTCCAAAATCTCCTGTTATATAAGATGAGAAGAATTCCCTTAGAGACATGGTATGAATGGTAGCGCCACTATCAATTACCCAACTGGTTTCATGGGATGTGAAATTAATAGTATCATCACAAACGATATTGAATTCGTTCATGGTATTTGTTATGTTATCATCACTGCTGTCATCTCGTTTTACTTCCTTGTCTTTGGGTTTAGTTGTAGTAAACACTGACAGATGCATTTTCATCACAAATAGGAGATCCTTCATTTTGCTTCTCTATATGTGGTAATTTGTACCATTTAAACTGATCATCTTGGTACACTTTGTCTCCATTTTAAAACAAAATGAGACTCCTTCAGCTAACAGTAAACTAATAAAATCTTTTCTGATATGGAAGTTTAGTCAATATTACAACCACATAGCATACTAAGAATTTTATAAAACTGACAGACCGGCTCTGATACCACTTTTGGGCACAGCGGATAAAATAACACAAATAAATGTGAAATAAAATAATTAGCAAAAATAATACCGACAATTTAATGTGATTCACCTTTTAATTTGGGCTACGTTCACGAACAACACTCTGAATATTTTTCTTCCACTAATAAAAATTAATGGGTACAAAGAACAGAGAGTCTTCCCTATACACAGACTAGAGGTAATACAACAATTTTGAGATAAAAACAATTTTGAGATAAACCCAAAAATAGTTACACACAAGTGCTTTCCAAAAATACCCCAAAATATTTTCCTCACTATTTTTGTCACTCCCTAATTTTTGGAAAAATTCTAAAAATCTAACTTTCTCTCAAATTCTCTCAAATGAATTGAGATTATTGCAATTCAAATGCAAGGAGATCTGCCTATTTATAGAAAAAATATTTAGTGTGAACACAAATAAAAAAAGTAAAAAATATTGGCTGGAATAATTTTAATTCGAAATTGAATTATTGGCTGGAAGAATTCAATTCGAAATTGAATTGCCGCAACTTTTGACTTTTTTATTTTATTTTATATGTGGTAGGACCCACATGTGGAGAGACCCACACCAAATTTTTCAATAAATTCGGATACCAACATATATTAGAATATTAAATCTATTGATTCTTCTCTCACTTTGTTATGATTTAGGAGCATCCTAAATACATGTTATTTGTTGTTTGAGTTGATTTCATATGTTTGAAAACCATTTTAAGCAATTTTCTCTAAGATATTGAATAATATGACATGTTTAGTATACAAAAAAAATGAAAAATTAAATTTTATTTCTAAATTGGTGTTTTAAGATTTCAATATTTTTTAGGTATATTCATATAATAAGAATTAGAATCATATTTTTATAGTTAATGTGATTTTATAAATAGAAATCCGTTTATTTTAAGGATGAGAATGAAAATTATAACGAGAATAAAGGGAAATAAGAATGAAAATAATTTATTTTAGCATATTTTTTGGTTCATTTTTATTTATTAAAAAATAAAAATAAAAATCCTCTTATATATGTTCAGTAATGAGAATGAAAATTGACTTATTTTTTAATTTATTTTTAAAGTATATATAATTTTGAAAATTATTGTAATAAAAATTAATTATATTAATTTAAAAATTATTAAAAATAATAACAGTAAAATTCTAATGATATCTAACCAAAAACAATGAAATTCTAATGATACCTAAAAGTACAATATTTTCTTAATTTCTAATTTAATATATATATATATATATATATATATATATATATATATATATATATATATATATATATATATATATATGTGTGTGTGTGTGTGTGTGTGTGTGTGTGTGTGTGTGTTTGTGTATATAACTCATAATTTATAGAAAAAAAAATTTCACTATTTTTCACTATTTTTTAATTAATTTGACTTGATTCATATGAATTCCGTAGGGAAAGAAGAGAATGAGTGATTCTTATTGATAGAGAAATCTCATTCCAATTACTTTTATTTTTGCTAATTAAATATTAATAATGTGAATTACTCATTCTGATTTTTATTCACACTTTTTTTTATGAACCAAAGACCCCCTAAGAGAAATAGAATTAAAAAAAATAATTATATTGGTCTAGATTATTATAAATTTAGTATCATTATTTTTAGAATATAAAATATTTTATTTGATAAACACATAAATGATTTTAAATACCAACAAATTTGAAATATTAGAAAACGTAATATATGTAAAAATCAAAATTTTATTTTCAAAAATTTTATTTGAATATAAGATATCAAACTCTAATTTATAATGAGAATCTCATCCTAGTACATAACTGAGACGTGCCCAACATGATTTTATAGGTTTCTTTGAATGACTTAGAATTGCAATGTGCTCCTTTTTAATATTTCACGTGTGAAACTTAAGAATATATTTGGATCTTATTTTAACAATGAATTTTTGAATAATAAAGATATAATATTATATTTTTCATTAATTTCAATAATTATATGACCATTTAAATTTTATACTATGTTGGCTACTACGCATTTACAGAATATGAAATAAAATAACACATATGAGAAACTATCAAAATATACAGAAATAAATTAAAATAAAAAGAAACAAACAAGATAATCTTTTTAATTTACAGTCCTAAATAAGTAGACATCACAGGCCCAAAATAAAGTCCATTCAACTTTCAACCTAAACTTCACAGCCCAAAACCAAGAAAATATCTAAACAAGGTTCTTACTTGATATTTTTTCTGTCAGATCATTGTGTTTAGGTGTCGTATTTTTTAGTGTTTTTTTTTCTAAAATTTATATTTCTCATATTTAAACACATTTTTTTTGTGTGTTTTATTATAAGAAAATTGAATGCAAGTTTATTTATTTTTTTATTATGGAAGATTGTCTTCCTCAAATGAGAGTTTTTCTTTTTTTTTTTCTTTTTTTTTGTCACTTGGCTTTTGAGTTATCCTTTGTGGAAAGTGATTATTGTCAGTTTGGTACATCTTTTTGTAGTTTAAAATTTCATAAATTTTTTATACACTTTTTAATTATTAATGAAAAATTTATTTCCATTCCAAAAACAATTTAGAAAAGACCTATCCACTTATTTTATAAAAATTTCTTTTAATTTATCTAATTATAAAAAAGAAAAGTCAGTGGCAAGATTTTGTACATTCCTCCAGAAAAACTATTAATAAATCTGAAAAAAAGGTCTACTGAGACTTTCTTTATATTCTTATTGAATATTATGACAACAAATGTTCTTTATTGATATAATAATGACAATATTTATCTAGATAATATTTATGAATGAATTTAATAAAAAATTGTTATATATATAACAAAATAAAAAAAAATATACAACATTATTATCATATATTTGACAAAAACTCAATCCAAAATTATGTAAAATCAATTTTGGCGTAAAAAGAAATCTCCAACAAGTGATGTATAGTACACATTATCATATTCATTTTTCAAATTGGAAATATTTCATATATTAATTTATAAATACACATTCCTTGCAATCATGTAAGAGACCGAGAGGATCCAAAGCAATTATGAATTTCACCTAATAATTTGATTAATTAAACATTAAAAAAAAAAAAAATGTCATCTGATAATTTCCCTTGACCCTGTTAACTTGTTGAAGTTGCTGACAAATTAGCAATGACTTAAAAGTGTAATATGCAAAAGCAACCTGCCTGATCCCGCGAATATTTATGAAAGTTGACGGTTATTAATGTATTCTTATACAATTTCTAACATGTATTTTCAATTTAAAAATAACATATATATCTTTTTTAAAATATTAACTTTTATTAATTTTTTGCCTAATGTCACAGGAAAAAGAGGGTACCTATCCGTTCTTGGGCAAGCTGAGCATAATTCTAGTTAAATTTTCTATACTTGGACAAAAGGCAATAATGATGTAGTTTCATGCACGTTGGATCTACTGCCTTCATCAAGTAAATTGTAATTCACAATTTTCGTTCGGTCAGGAAATGCTTGTCAGTTGCCATTCTTCTCCATGTAGCCGTTCAACGACGAACTGAAGGTCTCGTTTACAAAAGAAGAATCTGTCGAAGCCAAAAACGACATCCATAGAAACGCAACGCAGCATTTAGTAGATGAATTTTATACAGAAACAACGGTGAAGGAGAAACAATGGCGCTTAAAGGTGAATAGCAGCTCGTGATAGGTCAACCTAAAGAATCAGACATGTATTTGAATAGTGTTACTATAAAAGTCATGCTAAGTGAAGATTCTATTGGTGTTCTTGTCAAGCATCTCTCTCTCCTGTGAGTCTTGAGAATCTTTATTATGATTCACATTAATTTGAGAATCATTGACTTTGAATTCGCAAATACAATAGCAACATAATGATTAATTGCTGCATCATCACCACTAATGTTGACTTCAGTAATGCTGAAAATCTTGCCCCTGAACATATTAATTAAATTAAAACATGATTTCTAATTTGCAATAAACCACTGGAACGAATTGCAGATTTTTCGGAAAAGCGCATGCATCATGTTCAAGAGCATTACAAGCCAATAAAATTAAAAACCACAACTTTTTGAGTAAACTATTCATGGTTGGATATTATGACAAGCATACTGTGGAGAACCCCATGATGGTACAAGTAAATATTTGCCATTCAGATTATTAAGATCCAAATAACCCCCGAAGCCAGCCACCAACTAGCATTCTACCATGATCCTTCAGCACCAACCGTCGGATTCTGGAATGCAGAGAATCCCCAGAAGGTCTTCAATGCATAAGGTGGTGAAATTGTTACACCTTCTTCAGTAATTTTAGCTATCTGCAATTTTTAAAATTGTAAATATGTCGCATCATTTTAGAGAACAATTTATTGCGGCTGTTACATGCTGATAGAACAATTCAAAATAAAAAAGGTTTAATTTACATTATCTGAAGTCAGCCACCATTTTCATTTACACAGACCATCCGTATTCCTTATAATCATCCATATCGAAAGCTTCCCACATTAATGTAAATGAAGTCAAACTAAACCAGATTGAGGATCTTTAACTTGGAAAGAATAAAGGAAAAGCATGTAATCTCACATATGCTTGGCATGTATGCACAGAAACACAATTGAACTCGGAAAAACACTCAAGACATGATTACAACAAATGCAAAAGTTTTCCTGAGAATGCCTCAAGAATTATCTATACCTGGGAACTTTGTGTATCTCTCTCACACATGCACACACAGAGATTAGCATCACAGAATGACAAATGTCAATAGCTTTGAATTCATATTTTTTCCTTCTTCCTGGCTTTCTTATGAAAACATATGACACCATCACACACTCTCTCTCCTCCTCCTCCTCCCCCCCTCCCCGCCTTCCCTTTTTGTATGTCATGTTTAACAAACTAAATTTTTTCTTAAGGCTTCTGTAAAGTATCTGCTCTTCCTATCAAGCTATTGCTCTCATATAGCATCACAATAATGGAAAATGCAGTGTTGAGATCAGAACAATGTTACCATTTATTGAAATATGCCAATAATACAAAAAGATAGGAGGGACTTATCAAGTAATATAGAATTCAGCATGCCTATGTCATTGGTTGTTGTACCATATAAGTAAATTACAGCCATGATACTAAAGCACTGCCTGAAAGCCAGGGCAATAGCCAAAAGGCAAGGGATTGCTTCTCCAATATTGATTAAAGCAATCAGTGTTTTCATAATGCTTGACACTTCAAAAACAATCTATCCACCATTTCAATACCTAAGCATCTCACTTAATCAGATTAGAAGAAATTGTGCTAGCATTTCAATTCCCTAGCAGTCTATTAGTGTCCATTCCTAGATAGTAGGATCAGAAATAGTCAGTGATGCTTTATTGGCAATATGAAAAGCTAGTTTTGTTTCATTGCACCAGCAAGCTAATAATACTCTAGATTCAGTTCAATCCATAAGAACCTCAACTGCATCCATTTTGAATCAGATAAACTAATTCTTCTTCACCACATAGACAAGCAAGTAGATTCCTAAAATTTCAGCAAACAACACCTAGTTTATCACTTTTCAGCATGATAATTGAAGATGCGCTAATAATCATGCAGCTTTAAGGAAAAAGGATAAAAAAATACACAAACCTGAAGCTTGTTCACGGCAGATCTATCACGATACAGTAGCACACGCATACATTTCTCCAGTAGCTTAACACCATCTTCAAAACTCAGGTTCTCGTGCCATTCATCACGAAGTATTGGCCGTGCAAGGTGATTCCCAAATCCAGTTGCCACATGATTGTCCTCAAAATTTACTCCTATCATAGAGACCTGAAAGATGCACATTAAGAAACACAAAAATTCATTTCTAAACATCACCCTTTTGTTCCTCTGCAGTAGGCAGTTCGGGAAATAGTAAGAAAAAACTTATAGCCACACACAATGGACAAAGATGTAACCAAGGCCTACCATGCCAAGATACTTTTGTCCATTTTTCACTCCACCAAGAACAAGAGAATTCCACAATGGATTGAACTTGTTGCGCCTATTATACATCACCCTTGTCAAATAGTTGTGCACCTCTTTAGGACCCAAAGAGTTGCCATCATCCCACATATTGTCATACAGGCTGCAGATATCAAACAATATCAACCAACAGTTCCTTGGAAATAAGTTTCAACCAGCACAGACAAAAAAAAAAAAACTCCAGGCTGAGCCCCTTATTTCCTCCAAAAAGAGTCCATGAGGAGTAACAGCAATTAGCTAAAACTTCGTTCTGTAATCAACAGCAACATAAACTTACATGAGCTCATCAAGATAGCGCAGAATCTCCTGAAAATCACTAATTTCTCCACTGGCACCAAGAAGAGAATGCTTCCCGATGGGCTTAATTCGCTCAACACTCTTGTACCGCAAGGTGGATCCATAAGATGCTGCCAATTTCAATAACAAAATGGGAATTTGTAATCATTCATCACAACATATACAATACAAATGGGAAAGGCTCAAATTCAATAATCTTGAAAGAAGTGAACAAAATTAGACGAGGTCCACGAAATATGAAATACCATCGGGCTGACAGGCTGAGAAGAAATAAGGAATAAAACTCCAAAAGATATATGCAAAGCCATAAAACAAGATAAAAATAAAGACCTGTCTATGCAAGAATAACACCGTAAAGCATATGTTTAAGAAACAAAATAATAAGTGCAAGGGAGTTGGAAAAAACGAAGATGGAAACAATAACATGGCTTGAGTGTTTATGCTGAGCACAAACTTTAGCTGTAATATAAATTGATGTTCTTCAGTGGCCAACACATAAGTGCCACATTTTTGCTTTCCAAATGTCTTTTCAAATGTGACACAACGGCATTCTATTTTTGAACTCATATTCTCAGGATGAAAATCCTACAACCGCTCCTCAGCTTGGATTTGCGCAAAGATCCATGATGCTTTCTTAAGTAAACTGTTGACTCAGCAGTATGCAAAAACCAATATAGCTTCAGGTCTATTAGAGAGTTTGAACAAACAAAGTTTCTGCTGGTACCATTATCCAAAATCTAAGATTCAACAATTACAGATTTCAACCAAACCAAAAATCTTTCTGCTCCAGGCTACTATTTTCTCTACTATTCTTGTTAATCAAACAGAAACAATTGATAACAAAATACAGCCCGTAGTTTGTTTTTTCTTTGAAGATTACAAGAAAAAAAACACACACACACACACACACACAGACATAACAAATTATTATAAATCAGCAATGACACAATTTAGAGCAACTAACCTCCCATATCAGCGGCCATCAAAATGCCGTCCTTATACTTCAAAGCAACCACAGACGTCCCCGTTACATATGGGTACCTACACCAATATAACCACTAGGGTTTCAAATCACACCACAAGAAACCCACTCAAAAATTCTAATTCTTCACTTTTCAAATACGACCATATATATAAAGACCAAGGATTAAAATTGAGATATGAGGACAGCAGAAGGTGGCTTACAATGTTCTTTCAGAAGCTGATTCAGGGCCCAAAAGCTGGGCGGGTTCAGAGCCCGTCTCATTCACCGATGAAGCGGCCATAGCTGGTTTATAGATCAAACCGAGAGACCTAAAGCAGAGGAAAGGAGAGTGTGAATGAATGAATAATGTAACTTTCTTCCTATCAGAAGAAAGTTATAAGGGGATCTTCATTCTTCTCAGACTTGTTGGCGAAGACAACTTTATGGATTATCTTTTCTACTTGTAAAAAACATGGGCTTCAGCTTTGTCTTGGGCTTCGGCTTACAGACAAAATTGAATCAGTTTTTTTTTTTGAAGAATTTGCACCCCATACTTTTTTTTTTTTTTTTTACAAAAGGCCTTTTAACTCTTTTTTTGGGACATTTTTATGCTTTTTTCAAAATCAAAGATATTTTTACACTATCCATTTTATAAAATGACAGTTATGCACAAAAAATAAGGCTTTAACCTTTTGTCTCAACTTACTTTCATAATTTTCGTTTGTTTTTATTCTCTCCATGATACAAATCTAAGTAGTCATCTAAATTCAAAATTTATTTCGTGATCTCAATCTCAAACCTAGAAGTTCAAATGCAGTAAAAGAAATGATATACAAAAACCCTTATTATGGGAGATTAAGCTTATAAGGTTCATCTTGCCAACACATGCAACACTTAGAATTAAAATTGTGGGCAACAAAAATCATCTTTTTGGCCGAATCACAATCAAATGACAATATTAATTTGAAAAAGGGTTTTT